>OY731401.1:12521031-13721031 GCA_963425845.1 Sphenostylis stenocarpa
CAAAAGCAACTTTGCAGTGGACAAAAGTCACTAAGATAAAAGAGTAGAAGAATTAGTGTGTCTTCGACTATTGCTTAGGTATAAAAAATTTATCTTTTACTGCTGCATGAGGTTTCTTCACTTAAAAGATTTTGCAAAATGCCTCTAAAAATGTTTTTAACAATTAAAAACAAAGTATTTTGACAAAAGCTTTCTTAAACAAGTTTTTAAGCGATACAGACTTTGATAGAAGCTGATTAAAATTACTTAGAATGTTCGGAGAAGTGTTTTTACGAGTATTTTAATCGATACAACTTGATTTTAATCGGTTAAAACCACTTGGGGTTCAGGATGATCGATCAGAATGTAATTATGACCGATCAGAATCGATTATGATCGATCAAAATTTAGTTATGACCAATCAGAATCAGTTATGATCGATCAGAATTTAGTTATGACCGATCAGAACTCTTTTAATCGATTAAATCTCGTTTCAATCGATTAAAACAACTTAGAAAATTTCTACACAGCGTTTTAATCGATTAAAACTTATTTTTATCAGTTAAAATAACTTGAAAAGTTTTACAAGAAAGTTTTGCAGTATTTCAATCGATTGAATCGCGGAACAATCGATTAAATCAACTTAGAAGATTTTTTGTAAAGTGTTTTAATTGATAACAACCGTTGTCGTATCAGTTAAAACAAATATGTTAAAGAATCAAGAACGTATTAATGGATTAAAAGAAGTTTTAACAGATTAAAACTGCACTTTTAAACAGATTAAAAGAATCTTTTAACAGATTAATTAATACAGCAGTTTTGAAAATCTTCTATAAAAACAGAGTTGCTTGAACTTTTTAAACACACATTGAACATCAGTTTTTACACATCCTTGAGCAATCAATCAAGCAAACTCTAGCACTCTTTTCAAGAAAGATTCGCATCAGTTTTTGAGAAGTTCTTTGAAAATCTTTCTTGAGGCAACTTGATTTCTTTTGAAGAAGAAACACTTACAACAGAATTGCATAAACTGGTTTGAGCATTCTAGTTTCTTCTTTTTCATTTCCTTACATTCCTTTTGTATTGTTTGGTGCCTGGAATTTGGGCATTGGTTTCTCTGTAGCTGGAATTTGGTTGTAGAGGTTATCAAGAACTGGAATTTGGTTCTTGGTGAGAGGTTGAGAGCAGGAACTGGAATTTGGTTCTTGTGGTAGATTAAGTGTAAGATTGTAAATCTGTTAAACATTTGATCTAGTGGAACCCAGCTGGAATTTGGCTGGAGACTGGACGTAGCCCTAGTATTGGGTGAACCAGTATAAAACACCGGTGATATCTTTCTTAACCTTTCTCTATTTTAATTCTGTCGCTGCATTTATATTGATTGATTGCTTTGTAATTCAAGAACAGATCTGGAATCTTAATTTTTGAATTAGATAATCTGTTATTTGCGAAAAACTTTTAAAGATCAATTCACCCCCCCCTCTTGATCTCAGCCTACTTTTCTAACAGTAAAGACTTTAGTTAATGGTTGTTCATGTAACATGTTACTAAGGTAAGGTTCCCTTATCTTTACACGTATCTATTGCGTTCATCGCAAACGTGTTAACAAAGATAAGATTGAATCAACTTTACTTTTTCTTGAAAGAATAATATATCTTATCTTTCTCTGAATTTGTAATTTCTTCTCTGGTTTTGGTGTTCGTTATTTTTTGTATGCACTTTAAAATCTTGAGATACTATGCATATGTTTGTTATATACCTTCTTTCCCTAATTTTGATGAAGTCAAAGGGGTAGAAATTAATATTGAATGCTCACTAATTTGCTCACTAATTTGTGTAATTAAGTATTTCTTTTTTGTAGATCAAGATCCTTAAAAAGAGGTGTTTGTCTTCATCAAATAGGGGGATATTGAAAGTGATGAAGATCTTATTGAACTTTATGATAGAATGAAGATCTTGTGGATTTGATGAAGTCAAAGGCTACTTGGGTTAAGGGTAGAGTATTTAGTGAGTCATCATCAATATTAATAGGTATTCATTCATATCTCTCTGCTGCATGAAGTTTCATCATTTGAAAGAATTTGAAAATGCCTCTAAAGATGTGTAGACCCCAAATCTTGCCCGGCCTCAAAATAAAGAGCAGAAGACTTCCGTTTGAAAATGGACAAGGCCTAAAAGGTCCCCAGAATTGATCGATAGGCCCCATATTAGAATAGGAAGGTTTTTTATACACGAAAAATAAGAAATTCCACCTAAAGGGCTGAGACTGCCGTCTCGTTTGGCAAGACCGCCGTCTCGCCATCGGCTAAGGGCGAGACCACCGCCTCGTTTGGCAAGACCGCCGTCTCGCCACTTGCCAAAGGCGAGACCGCCGTCCCATTTGGCAAGATGGCAGTCTCGACCTTGTCAGGCGAGACGGTGGTCCTGACCTGACAGGTGCGAATTTCTATAAAAGGGGGGGACGTCCTCATCCTTTACACACAATTCTACAACTTTTCCTTCTGTACTTTCTTCAAATTACTCTCCTAGGACCCCTCTGAAGCATTTCTAGAGTTTCTTAATATTCTTAGAGAATGTTTTATAGTGTTGCGAGGAAGAGCGATCAACATTGTAGAGCGGGGGATTGCCAAAAAGCACCCCATTTCAAAGAATTCATATAAAAGCTTGCTTCGAAGGTTCCTATACACTCTCTTATCCACTTTACCGCTTTTTTACATATTATTGTTGTGCATTAATCATTTAGGGCCATGTAGTCAATATTTTAATTATCATAATAAATAAATAAGGGTAAAAGTGCAATTTATAGTTTTTATTTCTTCATATAAATAGTCCATCATAGGGAACCCAAAAGGGGCATCGTAGGGAAGCTAATATCTTCCCTACACGTAACTAAATCCCTTACCTGACTCTGGTTGTAATGGCCAAAGTTGGTTTTTCTAAACCAATGCCTTCCTTTTTCTTCCTTTTCCAATGTTTTCGGTAAAAACATTGGTGGCGACTCCTCGAACCCTTCGAAAATCTTGCATTTAGGTCCAGCCCAGTTATCGGACAACCTAAAGGCATTGTAACATCACTTTTTAAAAACGCGAGTCAAATGAAACTATTGTGTCGCTTTGACCGCCTCTTTTGATGACAGCAACAGATGGAGACTCCACTGCGGAAGCTAGAGAGTTGATCCCATTTAGTGATGGACTAGTTTTAGGGAATAAAAACTTAAAATTGCGCCTTTACCCTTCCTTGTTTTATAACATGCTTTAATTGCTTGGCTTTAATAATTGTTGTTCTTTTATTTTATGCAATTGTTTGAAGTACAAACTGTACACAAACCCTTACACACAACAGTTCCCCATATACCCAAGGGCAAGTGGGATATCCATAGGGAGTGGGTGGCGGGTACGATTTGTCGTAGTGAGGGCCATGAGTCCACCAGTATGGTCGGAAACCACCACTCAAGGTGATAACCTTCCTTTCTTGGCCCAAAGACTAACTAAGGCCTTAGTGACATGCATGGTCGAAAGGCTGGAGAGTGGGGACCCTATAATGGGGGCACCTTGGGGGCCTGGCCTTGGTGAGGAAATTTAGAACTACCCTGAATATGCACTCTTCTACAGGAAAACCCTACCTCGTGATTAAAAACGTCATCCTACTTGTTCACGGATGAGTGAATTGTGTGTGCATTTGTTTGTTGCATTTGATTATTGCATAGCATAAACGTACAACAGATAAAAATAAAAGAAATACCTCAAAAAATATTTTCACAATAAACACCTTTATTTCGGACAGTCTGCCTTTTAGCTAGCCTGGTTTCAAGTTCTTTGTAAGCTAAGTAGCCACGTAGTCCGACAGAAGAGATAATGGACGTTAAAACTATTCTTTTGCAATAAACCATTTTTATCTCGGACAGTCTGCCTTTTAGCTAGTCTAGTTTCAAGTTCTTTGTAAGCTAAGTAGTCATGCAGTCCGACAGAAGAGATAAAAGGTTATAAAATAAACCAAATAAATCGAATAAAGCCAAATAAACCAAATAAAAAATAATAATAATAATGAATAAAATGATTTTTGACAAAGTCAAAACATTCATATCGCATCATGTCATAAGTGGAAAAACCAAGAGAGAAAATAAAAAGGAAAGTACGCATAAACATCATTCTAATGAAAATCTCTCATGCACAAACGCATTTATGCTATGGGGCATTAGATATCTCTAAGACAAAGACAAAAGAGGCCCCGAGCACATTTGTAACCATCCACAAGGAAGGAACAAATGTACTAAGGTATATGGTGACCTTCGTTATACTTGTCAAATCCATGACAGGGAAGGAACCATTACACCAAAGCGGGTATGGCACTCTGCGAAGCGTAAGCATTATCTTAGAATATACTAACCACACACCTATCATTTATTTCCATTAATAAAATTCATTCTTGGGCATCTTAGAAAGTGCCTGGTCCTCTTCCCATCTGAACCCGTGCACAGAAGGCTAGAGCTATGGAGAATCTGGAGGAACAGAACCGCAAACTTACTGTTGAGGTTAGCGCCCTTCGAGAGCAAATGGCGCAATTAATGGAGGTCATGCGCCAGCAAAACCTCAACAAAGGGGAAGCTCATGGCGACTGCGCCTCTCGCCATAAGGAAGAAGAAGAGGAGTTCTTCTTTGAGCAAAAAACCCATGTGCAGTCTGACGTCAGGGCAATGCACATTCACACCCCTGAGATGTCCAAGCAACAGATCTCTGCCTTGGAGGAAAGACTGAAGGCAGTCGAGGGACATAGCTTCGACGTCAAAGAGGCGACAGACATGTGTCTGGTCAAGAACATCCAGTTCCCGCCAAAATTCAAGGTCCCAGACTTCCCCAAGTATGCTGGACTGACTTGCCCTAGGAATCATCTTACGATGTACTGTTGTAAGATGGTCGCACACGCTAAAAACAAAAAACTCTTGATCCACTATTTCCAGGAGAGCCTGGCGGACTCAGCCCTCAACTGGTACATGCAACTAGAGAAAGGGCAAGTCCAAAATTGGAAGCAGCTGGTAGATGCCTTCCTCCATCGTTATCGGTATAACATCGATCTAACCCCAGATAGGTTAGATCTTAGGATTTTAAGCAAGAAGAATGACGAGTCCTTCAAGGCATATGCCCAGAGGTGGAGGGAAATGGCTGCCCAGATAGAGCCCCCGCTGACGGACAAGGAGACGGTGACTATGTTCATAGATTCATTGACCGGAGCTTACTACGACAAGGCGATAGCCAGCACTTCCAATCTTTTTTCGGACATAGTCACCATGGGAGAGAGAGTGGAACAAGGGTTAAGAAGCGGGAAGATAGCGCAATCTTCCTCTTTCCAACATCTCATTCAGAAAGCCCTTTAAAAAGAAGAAAGAGGTCGTACATGCCATCAATTTTGCTACTCCTTCCTCTGCTCCACAAACAGCCCGACATCCACGAAGAAGGGAAAGAAAATTCACCCCTCTTTCGACCTCCTATGGGAAATTACTGCCCCAATTGCTGGAAGCCAACCTCTTGACACATGTTCCTCCCAAGAAAATGGAGCCTCCTTACCCAGAGTGGTATAAGCCTAATGAAAAATGTAACTATCACTCAGATGCATCTGGGCACTCAATGGATAACTTCTTGACCTTGAAATATAAGATCCAAGAGCTAATAGACGTCGGGTGGATAACTTTTGACGCTCCCATTGCCGATGTAGATGCCAAACCTCTGACAAAACCAGAGTAGAAAAGGGTTGGATTAGGAGGATTAGTTGTTAGGGCTCCTTTTCATTTTTTTTAAGCTTTTTCTTGTATTTCCCGCGGTCACCACCCATGGTCGTGGTAACACTGACTAAAAGGGCATGTAAATACACTTTCTTTTCTTAATACATGAGGCATTTTTTTCATATTCATTCTCATTCTTTTCCCTCTTCTATTTATTATTCTTCCAAAAATAATTGAATAATAAAATCTATGACTAAAACAGAACCTAAAAAAACAATCATGTCTGTGATTGATGAATCTCTGTGGGACCCGGAAGCCGAAGGTGAATGGGTCGAGTTCGACAGTGAGTAGGGGACCATTTCCCCGGACATACAGAGAATGCTAGAGAAAGAAACTCACATCATACAGCTGCATCAAGAGGAAATGAAAACTATCAATTTGGGACGAGGTGATGATAAGAAAGAGATAAATATTGGCACCCAAATTGATAATGACATCAGGGAGGGATTGGTGCATCTTCTGAAAGAATACATGGACATTTTCGCTTGGTCTTATCATCAATACAAGCATAGTGGAACATCGACTGCCTTTAAAAGAGGGATTTTGGCCTGTGAAACAAAAGCTCAGGAGAATCAAGCCAGATTGGTCCTTAGTGATGAAGGAGGAAGTGCAAAGACAAGTAGACGCCAACTTCCTTATCGTGTCCAAATACCCCGAATGGCTAGCAAACATATTGCCCGTCATCAAGAAAAGCAGTAAAATCAGAGTATGTGTGGACTATAGGGACCTAAATCGAGCAAGTCCAAAGGATGACTTCACCCTACCACACATTGACACATTAGTGGATCACACCGCTACAAACACGCTTTATTCCTTCATGGACAGATATGCGGGGTATAATCAAATCAAGTTGGTCGTCGAAGATAGGGAAAAAACCTCCTTCATTACACCGTGGGGTACCTTTTACTATAGGGTAATGCCTTTTGGGCTAAAAAATGCATGGGCTACCTATTAGAGGGCTATGGTTAAATTATTCCACGACATGATCCACAAAGAAATAGAGAATACATGGATGACATGATTGTCAAGTCCTGAAACGAGGTGGACCATATTCAATATCTTAAGAAGCTGTTTGATCGACTTCGAAAGTATCAGCTTAAACTGAACCCAGCAAAATGTACTTTCGGAGTACGATCAGGCAAACTGCTAGGGTTCATCGTCAGCCAAAAGGGAATCGAGGTAGACCCTGACAAAACAAAGGTAATCTTGGAAATGCCCCCACCAAGAACAGAAAAGGAGGTCAGAGGATTTTTGGGCCGAATAAACTATATTGCTAGGTTTATCACAGAGGTGACAGACAAATGTATATTCATCTTCAAGTTGTTGCGTAAAAACCAGCCAACGGTGTGGAATGAAGAATGCCAACAAGCATTCGATAAGATCAAGATATGCTTGACCAATCCACCAGTACTGGTGCCACCCGTTGAAGGAAAACCTCTGATCTTATATCTGTCAATACTCGAAGAGTCCATGGGATGTGTGCTCGGCCAGCAAGATGAAACAGGGAAAAAGGAGCGAGTCATATACTATCTCAACAAAAAGTTACTAGACTATGAGACCCGTTATACGCCATTCGAAAAAACATGTTGCGCATTGGTGTGGGCAACTCAACGTCTCTGACAATACATGGCTCAACACACAACATGGTTGGCCTCCAAAATGGACCCAATCAAGTACCTCTTCGAAAAGCTCATCTTGACCGAAAGAATAGCTAGGTGACAAGTGCTCCTCTCAGAATTCAATATCATTCATGTCACCCAAAAAGCTATTAAAGGTAGTCCCCTAACAGACTATCTAGCACATGGATCGACGAACGAGTACCAATCCCTGCAAAACGAATTTCCCGATGAACATATCATGCACATTGAACACAAATAGACCAAAGAATATGCATGGACTATGTTTTTCGATTGAGCCTCAAACATGCTTGGACATGGGATCAGAGCCGTTTTGATATCCCCAGAAAAGAAATATATCCCAGTAACGGTCAAGTTAAACTTTGACTGTACAAATAATATGGCTGAATACGAAGCATGTGCATTAGGAATCCAAGCAGCTCTAGATCATGGGGTGACCAAACTCAGAGTTTTTGGCGATTCATCCCTTGTCATCTATCAACTCAAGGGTGAATGGGAAACCCGAAATTCCAAATTAATCCCATATCTAGAGCATATTCGCGATTTGATTTTGAGGCTGGAAAGCGTCACTTTCAAGTATATCCCTCAGGAAGGAAATCAATTTGCATACGCCCTCACTACTTTATCATCCATGTTCTCTTTAGACCAAGAGCATGAGATGCCGATTCAAATCAAGTTGCATGATAAACAAGCTTTTTGCATGACAGTAAATAGCGAGCAAGACAGAAACCCTTAGTATCATGACATTAAGCGATACCTCACGAAGGGTGAATATCCCGAAAGAATCAGTGATAATGACAAAAGGACCATCCGAAAGAGGGTCACGGGGTTTGCACTGATTGGAGAAACCCTCTATAAAAAGAATTTTGACTCCACTCTGCTAAGGTGTGGATCATGAGGAGGCTCAAACCCTGATAAAGGAGATTCATAAAGGAGCTTTTGAGACCCACGCACCTGGACATGTCATGGTAAAGAAGATCATAAGGGCAGGGTATTTCTGGTCCACAATGGAAGGCGATTGTCACCAATATGCTAAAAGATGTCACAAGTGCCAAGTCTATGCCGATAATGTTCACGTTCCGCCTGCACCTCTCAACACCCTGGCTACACCATGGTCATTCTCCATGTGGGGCATGGACGTCATCGGACCCATCAAGCCCAAAGCATCTAATGGTCACCGTTTTATCTTGGTGGCCATTGACTATTTTACCAAATGGGTAGAGGCGACATCATACGCACACGTGACTAGAAAAATTGTGACCACCTTCATCAAGAGGAATATTCTATGTCGGTATGGTATCCCTCATCGGCTCATTACTAATAATGGGACCAATTTAAACAACAAGATGATGGAAGAATTATGCCAAGATTTCAAGATTCAACACCACAATTCCTCTCCATACCGACCTAAAATGAACGGTGCAGTAGAGGCAGCCAACAAAAACATCAAAAAGATCATCCAAAAGATGGTGATAACATACAAAGATTGTCAAGAAATGCTACCCTTCGCCTTGCACGGATATCGGACTTCCGTACAGACTTCCACCGGGGCCACCCTGTTCTCCCTTGTATACGGCATGGAGGTTGTATTACCAGTAGAAGTTGAAATACCCTCCCTAAGAGTCATTATGGAAGAAAATCTAACCAAAGCAGAATGGGTCCAGAATTGGTACGACCGGCTTAACCTGATCGAAGAAAAATGGTTGGATGCCATATGTCATGGGCAGGCCTATCAAAAGAAGATCAAGAAGGCCTACGATAAGAAGATCAATCCCCACACTTTTCAAGAAGGGAATTTATTAATAAAGAAATTGCTTCCCTCCCAAAAAGACAAACTTGGAAAATGGGCAGCAAACTACGAAGGACCCTTTATGGTCAAAAGATTTTTCTTAGGAGGAGCCCTTATCCTCACTAACATGGACGGAGAAGAGCTTCAGCACCCGGTCAACTCAGACGCAGTGAAAAAGTACTACGCTTGAAGATATTGCTCATGACCCGTCAGGACGGAAACTCGCAAAGAGCTTCCTGAGCAAAATATAGGGTCCATATTCCTCTCTAGGATACGTCCTAGGCAAAAAGTTAGAGGTTTCAAAAAAAAATAACAAAAACAAAAAACAAAGAGCAATGATTACCATGGCCGAAAACTGCAAGGCGGCTAAGGTAATGTCCTTCCAGAAGCAAGCAGGCTTTGCATAGTCTTCACTCCGGGCTCGAGCACCTCAACTGAAGTGACCGGGAAAAACAGAAAGACAGATGTTAGGGACATGATTGTTATAGCTTATATAGTGTAGCCAACCTCAACCAGCCATGCTTCTAAATCCCCTTGTAAATCCTTCTGTAAAAATGAACCATTTGTTTATATCAATAAAGATGTCTTTCACTTCTTTTCTCTTGACCAATTTATGAAAATGCCTCTGTATTAATGAAACATGAGCATGCATAAATAACCAATACAAGGAAGCATTGAAAAAGAAAAAGGAAAATAAAGATAAAAAGAATGATGCCTGATAGGAGATTCTTAGGCAAAAATTAGGGCAACCTGCTAGATCAAAAACCTGCAAAGGGCGGTCTAGGCAAAAGTCAAGGCACTCATAAAAAGGAAAAAGCCCGCTAAGATATCCTAGGCAAAAATTACGGCAGCCCGCTACATCGAAAACCCCAAAAGGGCGGTCTAGGCAAAAGTTAGGGCTTAACAAAAAATGAATAAAAAAGGAGCTCACCAGCATAATCTTGAAAGTCCAGCAAGAGAATGTCAGTCACTTTTCTAGATGCATCAAATAAAAATAGATTGCATCCACACAAGTAGTCGCACAAAACTACTTTGTCAAAAAATAATAATAATAATAAAAATCGCCTCAGATAAATAACAAAAAATGAAAAGCATTCATGCATATAAGGAGACTAGCTCCATGTTTGTATTTAAAAACAGGAAGTGCTCCAAACAAGTCTCCAAATAATGCTCCCCTCAAGAAAGCAGAGCAAATCGTCAGTAATCAAGCGTCTTAAGCAGAACAAGAGCTTCCAAAGCCAAAGTTCCAACCATCATCCTTCTACCCAATAAAGAGAAGGCACAGTCCTTAGAACAGAAAAGTCGATGGAAAGGCTTAGTCATCCCCAAACAGATCTTTGCCTACTCCAGAGGCAAAACAAAAAATCACCTCACGGCTTAGCATCGCCACCACATGAGTCATCAAGATTCTCATCCACATTACCCAATGGAAGAATAAAGGCGTCACATCCAAATCATCAAACGATCAAGGAATCCAAGCCTTCACAGGGTTCCCACAAAAAAAAAGAAGAAAAACCCTTCATCTCCAACAGATGTCCAAAAGAAAGGGCCGCAACAGAGTAGGCCGAATAAAAATCCCCAAGTGGATCTCCCCAGAAAAATCAATGAAAATAAAGGAACCGGCCACCAGAATAAGAGCATCACAAAAGCCAGCTCGCACCCATATCAATTAAGGAGTCGAGACCCCATTCCCCCAAAGGGCTATCAAAATTCGATCCCAGAGAAGTCAACCAATCCCCTAGTGTATCGATAAAAAAGAAAGATCATCCCCAGTGAGCCTACTACAAAGGCAAAACTTCAGATTCATCCTCAGAAAGTCACTTGCTTGCGCATAGGCAAGACCTGGCGGGCAAAGAACCAGCAGCCCCAAGTGGAATATCAGCCTATTCAGAGGCAAAATAGTGCAAACACTACAGTCTTCACTTCAAATGAAGCATCTGCCTACTTAAGAGGCATCGTCAGAAATAACAAATCCCCAGTGGATTCCTGCCTACCTAAGAGGCATTCATCAAAGAAACCCTAGTAATCAATAAGCTGGATGGCTATTGTAAAAGCCAAAAATCAAAGAATCCCTGGCGCACCGGATGATTACAAAAAAAAGTCAACACAATAATCTTCAAACAAAATTACTCCCCATGGAGTCGGCGCATGAGTTAGAGCAGTAAGCCGCCACCACCACTTCGGGACAAGGAAGGTCCCAAAGACAAAGACCTGCACACAGGCAAAACCACTACACATGAGTCAGAGCAGTAAGTCGCAACCAGTCCTACAAAGTGGATTTTCACACCAGATGGGGTGTGTACTCATCAGGCCTTACAAAAGGGGGCTTACCAGACGGGGGTTCATACTCGTCAACACCAGATGGGGGTGCATACTCATCGGGCCTTATAAAAAGGGGCTTACCAGACGGGAGTTCATACTCATCAACACTAGATGGGGGTGTGTACTCATCAGGCCTTACAAAAGGGGGCTTACCAGGCGGGGGTTCATACTCGTCAAACTAGATGGGGGTGTGTACTCATAAAGCCTTACAAAAGGGGGCTCAAACCGGATGAAGGTTCGTACTCATCAACTGAAGGGGTCAGTTACCACATCAAAGGAAAGCAACCGAAGGACAATCGGGCAAGAGGGTTAACTCCTTCACCCTCCAACCGATCTTCTTGGCATGTTGAGCCAACAGTCAGCTAGTCAGGTGAAGGGGCGACAACTATAGACCCCAAATCTTGTTCGGCCTCAAAATAAACAGTAGAAGACTTCTGTTTGTGTTAGAATCCCGCAGCGGAATGTTTGCATTTACGGACAAAAACCAAGAGAGGGGGGTGAATTGGTTTCTCAAACAAAAATTAGGGTTTTAAAATTTTTCCCAAATTTCACCGATTAAAATGTTGTGTAAAGTAAATAGATAAAGGATAGAAGATTATACAGTCGATTTATACTAGTTCGAATCAAAAGACCCTACGTCCAGTTGTTAATCACTCAAACAGAGGTTAACATTGTCACTATAATCACAGTTTTATAAACAAATAACAAATAAGGTAAAGAATACACCTCTCTTAAGTCACACAAGAGATGAACACCTCCTTTGAATCCACAAAGGATGAAGAACAACTTTACCAGAGACGACACAAAACCCACTCAGTGACTCTTATCGCTTCTAGCCCACATTAGGTTTCAAAAGCCCCTTTTTCCTCCCAACAAACAGTTCTCTAGCAATCACAGCTCTTAACTTTTGTTTGAAAAAGGTTGTTCTGTTTGCAGAGAGCCTTAGAGAACCTTAAGTAGAGATATTAGGGTTTGAGAATTGGGGATTTTTGAAATTGAAAGAATTGGGAATAAGGTTTTCGAAACGTGGTCCAATTTTGAATTTCAAAATGCATATCAGACCCAAATAATTGATTATCTTGAGTGTTAATCGATTATTCCAGAGCCATTCTCGCAGAGGAGCAAAAATAACACTAGTTAATCGATTAACAGCCCAGTTAATCGATTAACAGGTCATTTAATCGATTATTCTAGAGAGCAAATGCTGAAAATTGTTTTCTTTCTGTAATAATCGATTATCCTGCCATTTAATCGATTATTCCTGTGTATTTTTTATAAAAATGAGTTTTTAGAGCTTTTAAAGAGTGGTCTATGTGCTGGCTACTTGGACTCTAATAGTACAGACTCAAAAACATAAAAACAGAGTTATTACATAACATTACAAGTCTTCAAATCTTTAAGTCCTTTATTCTTGTATCATCATCAAAATCTACAAGCTTCATATCCTTGTATGTTCAACATTTATATCCTTGTATGTTCAACAATCTCCCCCTTTTTTATGATAATCAAAATTTCCTTTAAAGCCCTTTGTAATAACCTGTTTTGTCTGTCACAACTAACAAAAACATTAAACATACCAGACAACATTTGAATTTAATAAAGATAAGGCTTTAAATAATTTCTCCCCCTATTTTGATTATAATAAAAAAGAAATAAAAAGCTCCCCCTCAACATATGCATAATAAAAATAAACAACTCCCCCTCAAACAAAGCAGAAATACCAACTTTATTCCATAAAACAAATAAATTACAAGCAAGAAGATATATTAAAGAGATTAAAACTCTTCACTCCCATCACTGTTAAATGTGGCATCAAATCTATCTTCTAAGTTACAAACCCTATCATCTACATCTGAGATACGGCGAATGATTTCCTGATACTGTTCTTGAGAAATAGTAAAGAATTCTTACATTCTTTGATTCATATCAAACAACATATCTTCCATTGATGGATGGGATGTAGGATGAGTACATGATGTCCCAGCAGTATGAATGTTTTTTGTAGGAATCTCAGCAGTAGGCATTTCTTCATCAGAATCTAGAGCATCTTCAGCTATGTTGGGAACGTCATCTTTGTGAACATAAATTCCATTTACACGCACCATTTGTAATTGAGTGAGCATGCTGTCAAGCATACGATTTGAATTTATCGTTCTGACCCTTTTCTCTCCTTCAACATTTACTCCTTTTATTCTAAAATACGAGAAATAAGAAGGGCATATGAAATTTTAAAAGTTGGATGACGCTTAGCTTTCATCATGGTCATGGTAACAAGACTACCCCAATCAATTGACTCATTATTCATGATGGCATGAATAATGCGAAGATCAATGGATGAACATTGTGCATGATTTGTTGCTCTAGGACACAGAATCCAGACAATGAGATGCAACAGCATGCGTTCCGCTTTCTTTAATGGACCGGCCTGTTATAAAAAGAGGCTGAGATCAAGAAGGGGGGTGAATTGATCTTTGAAAGATTTTTGCAATTAACAGATTATCTATTTCAAAGATTAAGAAATCTGACCAATTCTTGAATCACACAGCAAGCAATCCAAAATAAATGCAGTCACAGAATTAAAGAAGAGAAAGGTTTAGAAAGATATCACCAAGGTTTATACTGGTTCACCCAATCCCAGGGCTACGTCCAGTCTCCAGCCAAATTCCAGCTGGGTTCCACTAGATTGAATGTTTTACAGATTACAACCTTAATCACACACTCAATCTACCACAAGAACCACAATTCCAGTTCTCGCACCTAACCTTTCACCAAGAACCAAATTCCAGCTTCTTGACCTACTCTGCAACCAAATTCTAGCTACGTAAAACCAAGTGCCCACAATTCCAAGCACCAACAATACAAGTCAAAGAAAGTAAAGAAACAAACAGAAGAAACTTAGAACGCTCAAACCAATTTTATGCAGTTTTGTAATATGTGTTTCTTCTCCAAGAATGCAATTTTGCCTCAAGAAAGAACTTTGATGAACTTCACAAAAACTAGTGTGATTCTTTCTTGAAATTAGTACTATTGATTGCTTGATTGATTGCCAAAAGATGTATTTCAGATGATTATCAGATGATGATTAAAAAAGTTCAAGCAACTCTGTTTATATAGAAGATTTTCAAACCTGCTGGTTTAATTAATCTATTAAAATAATCTTTTAATCTGTTAAAAGTCTTGTTTTAATCTGTTAAAACTTCTTTTAATCCATTAAAACGTTCTTGATTATTTTCCAGATTTGTTTTAACTGATACAACAACGTTTATATCAATTAAAACTCTTTACAAAAAATCTTCCAAACTGTTTTAATCAATTGTTTCGTGTTTCAATCGATTAAAATACTGCAAAATATTTTTATAAACTTTTCCAATTGATTTTAACTGATAAAAAATATATTTTAATCGATTAAAACGCTAAGCAAGAATTTTCTTAAGTTGATTTAATCAATTGAAACACAGTTTAATCGATTGAAATAATTTTGATCGGTCATAACTCAATTCTGATCGATCATATCTGGTTCTGATCGGTCATAAACCCATTCTGATCGGTCATCTGCTACTCCAAGTGGTTTTAATCGATTAAAACGAAGTTGTATCGATTAAAATACTGCCAGAACACTTCTCTGAACATTTTAAGTGATTTTAATCGGTTATTTCGAAACTGTATCAGTTAAAATACTGACTGAAGGTTTTTAAAACTTCCTTTAATGAAAACAATCGGTTATTTCGAAGTTATATTAGTTAAAAACCTGTTATAAAAGTGTGAAGAACATTTTAGTTGATAAAGCTTATATGTTATTAGTTAAAATAGTTGATTAAGAAAGCTTTTATCAAAATACTTTGGTTTTGACCGTTTAATCGCTTTTAGAGGCATTTTACAAAATCTTTTAAGTGAAGAAACCTCATGCAGCAGAAAGATAAAACTGATTATACCTAAGCAGAGCTGCAGACACACTAATCCTTCTACTCTTTTATCCAAGTGACTTTTGACTGCCACAAAGTTGCCTTTGACTTCATTCTTGACTTCATCAAATCAACAAGATCTTTGCCAACGTAATTCAATAAGATCTTCATCACTTTCAGTCTCCCCCTATTTGATGAAGACAAACATCACTTTGAAAAATAACTCTGCAGAAGAAGTCACTTGATAAAATAGATTAGTGAGTAATAAAAAATAATCATTTTATCTATTTCTCCCCTTAAATAAGGAATTATTTCTCCCCCTAAATCGATCAAAAGTAAAGCAATTATTTCTCCCCCTTTTGACTTCATCAAAAATAGGGAACAGAGGAACACATTATGCATGGTATGTACCAAAGTTTTAGATTTTGAAAATAGTAAGAAAAAAAATATGAATATGATACCTTACTCATGTGAAGACCAATCAAAGTTGATTCAAACTTATCTTCATTAACACGTTTGTAATGAATACAATTAACACGTGTAAAGATAAGGGAACCACGCTTTAGTAGCATGTTACAAGAACAGCCATTAACTAAAGCCTTTAATTTTTCTTCCCAGAGTAAAAATCGATTAAAAATAGGACAAAATCGATTAAAAAGTTCTTGTTAATGGTTTTAATTGATTAAAATAAAGTTTTAATCGATTAAAATAGTGATGAAATTTGAAAGTTTAAAACATAAGTTGATATAATCGATTAAATCGACATTTAATCGATTAAAACAATAAAGAAAAATATTGTATAAGTGCTTTTAATCGATTTAAAACTTGTTTGTATCGATTGAAACAACCAGTTTTGAAAATTAAGCAATGTTTGATGCATCTATCATGCCTAATTCAGTGCGAATTTTGTAAAAACAATCACGAGCAAGAGGTTTTGTAAAAATATCTGCTAGTTGTTTTTCAGTTTCTATGAAGAAAATTTGACAATCACCTTTCAAAACATGATCTCTAATGAAATGATGTCTAATTTCTATATGTTTTGTCCTAGAATGTTGAATTGGGTTTTTAGTTAACATAATGGCACTAGTATTATCACATAACAGAGGAATCTTTCTGAGAATTAAACCATAATCTTCAAGTTGTTGTTTGATCCAAAGAGATTGAGCACAACAACTTCCAGCTGCAATGTACTCTGCTTCAGCTGTAGAAAGAGCAACACATGATTGCTTTTTACTATGCCATGAGATTAGACTGCTTCCAAGGAGATGATAGGTGTCACTGGTGCTTTTCCTATCAAGTTTACAACCTGTAAAATCTGAGTCAGAATATCCAATTAAACTTAGTTTGGACTCACCAGGACACCATAACCCATGTAGACCCCAAATCTTGCCCGGCCTCAAAATAAAGTCAGAAAGCATCCTATTTTGAAGACGGCTGAAGCTTAACAAGTCATTAGGAGAGGCTATTAGGCTCCCGTACCAAGATAAGAAGGTTTTTTGGCCCGAAAATAAAGTTTCTCGCCCTGAAGGGACGAGACCGCCGTCTGGAAGGACCAGACTGCCGTCTAGTCTCAGCGCCAGGTCGAGACCTCCGTCTCGGTTTTCCAGACGGCGGTCTCGTCTCCTACAAAGTCGAGACGGCGGTCTGGATTTTCCAGACGGCGGTCTCGATTTCTGCCATGGACGAGACGGCGGTCTCGACTTTCCAGACGGCGGTCTCGACCCCTGTCAGACGAAACGGCGGTCTCGACCTGTTAGGCGCGAAAAACTATAAATAGGGGCTCTCCCCCCCTCATTTCCACACAGAATTCACAGAGCTCTCCCTTCTCTCTAGATTTTCTCTCTCTAAGAATCCCTCCGAAGCATTTCCGGAGTTTCTGAGTGTCTTTAGGGGTATTTTGAGCGTTCTAAATCTTCTTTAGGATCCCTCCGAGGCATTTCCGGAGTTTTCTGAGAGTTTGTAGAGTGAAGGGTTGCCAAAACGCACCCTCTCTTTTAAAGAAAATACATAAAGCTTGCTTTGGAGGTGCACATTCTTTCCCCTTCTGAATTTTACCGCTTTCATATAAATATATGCAATAGAAACTAGGGCCATGTAGTCATAAATTTAAATACCGCATAATAAAAGGGTAAAAGCGCTATTTTCCAGTTTAATTATTTATTCAAGCTAGCCAGCCTATCATAGGGAACCCGAAAGGGGCGTCGTAAAGGAACTAATACTTCCTTTACACGTAACTAACTCCCTTACCCAACTCTGGTTCTAATGACCAAGTTGGTTTTCGAAAACCAACGCCTTTTTTAAAACCCCTTTTCCGATGTTTATGGTAAAAATATCGGTGGTGACTCCATAGAACCCAAATTAAATAAATCCTCGAGTTAGCCCGGTTATAGGACAACTCAGGGATACTTTTGAAAACCTCACCCCTAGGTTAGCCCGGTTATCGGACAACCTAAAGGCATTGTAACCACCAATAAAAACGCGAAAATCAAAGAAGAGTCGAAAAACCATCGCGTCGCTCCGACCGCGCCCCCGTTTTCGGGGAGGCGGCGACAACCCAACATTTAAAGTTCCTTTGAGATATTTGAGGATTCTTTTTGCAGCAGTAAGATGTGATTCTTTTGGTGCATATTGAAACCTGGCACACATACAAACACTGAACATAATGTCAGGTCTACTTGCTGTTAGATATAGCAAAGAACCAATAAGCCCTCTATATTTGGTTTTATCAACAAGTTTTCCTTTTTCATCAGAATCAAGATAGCAATTTGTGGACATAGGTGTTGATGCTTCTTTGCAATGTTCCATCTCAAATTTATTCAAAAGTTCTGTGCAATATTTAGATTGATGAAGAAAACTTCCTTCTTTAAGTTGTTTAACTTGTAATCCAAGAAAGTAGTTGAGTTCTCCCATCATAGACATCTCAAATTCTCCCTGCATATCTTTGATAAAATCTTTACATAAAGACACATTAGTGGCTCCAAATATGATGTCATCAACATATACTTGAACTAAAATTACTTCATTATTCAATTTTTTCAGGAATAAAGTTTTATCAACCAAACCTCTTTGATAGCCCTTTGAAATGAGAAAATTACTTAACCTTTCATACCATTGTCTTGGGGCTTGTTTGAGACCATACAAGGCTTTCTTTAATTTATAAACATATTCTGGATGAATATGATCTTCAAAACCAGGTGGTTGAGTAACAAAAACTTCTTCATTCAAGTAGCCATTTAAGAAAGCACTTTTGACATCCATTTGAAATAACCTGAAACTTTTCATTGAAGCATAAGCAAGTAAAAGTCTAACAGCCTCTAATCTAGCAACAGGAGCATATGTTTCATCAAAATCAATTCCTTCTTGCTGATTATACCCTTTAGCAACTAATCTGGCCTTGTTTCTAGTGATTATACCATTTTCATCTAATTTATTCCTAAAAACCCATTTTGTACCTACAATATTTGCATTATCTGGTTTTGGAATTAATTCCCATACTTCATTTCTAGTGAATTGATTTAATTCATCATGCATAGCATTAATCCAGTTATTATCCTTTAATGCATCAGATACGATTTTAGGTTCAATTTGAGATACAAATGCCATATGATTGCAAAATTTATTTAAAGATCTTCTAGTGGAAACTCCCTGATTTATTTCACCAATGATGTTGTCTATTGAAAGATTTCTTGGAGTTTTCCATTCTTTAGGCAGCTGCTCTTCAGATTCTTCAATATCTTCAACCTGTTTTTGAGAATCTGTTGATTCTGGCAGTTTTAACTGATACATTTTATCAGTTAAAACGTCATCTTCTGCACTATACTCAGGAATATTCTGCATACTTGGGTTAGTTTCATCAAATACAACATGAACAGATTCTTCTACGGTATTTAGCCTTTTGTTAAAGATTCTATAAGCATCGCTATTCAATGAATATCCCAAGAAGATACCTTCATCTGATTTGGAATCAAACTTTCCAAGACTTTCCTTTCCATTATTTAAAACAAAAACCTTACTCCCAAATACTCTGAAATAGTTTATGTTGGGCTTTTTACCTTTGAATAATTCATAGGGAGTTTTCTTAAGAAAAGGTCTGATTAAAACACGGTTTAATACATGGCAAGCAGTGCTAACGGCATCAGCCCAAAAATATTTTGGTAATGCTTTTTCATTAAGCATTGTCCTAGCTAGCTCTTCAAGAGAACGATTTTTCCTTTCAACTACACCATTCTGTTGAGGAGTTCTAAGAGCAGAAAAATTATGCTTGATACCATGTTTATCACAAAATTTATTGAAATTTTTGTTTGAAAACTCTCCCCCATGATCACTTTGAATACAAGAGATAAAATAGCCTTTTTAATTTTGAATTTGTTTGGCAAATTTCTTAAACAAATGGAAAGTATCAGATTTTAATTTTAAAAACAATGTCCAGGTAAATCTTGAGTAATCATCTACTATAACCAATGCATATAGATTTCCTCCTAAACTCATAGTTCTAGAAGGACCAAAGAGATCCATGTGCAAAAGTTCAAGAGGTCTAGAAGTTGAAACAATATTTTTCTGTGAAAAAGAATTCCTTACTTGTTTCCCCTTTTGACATGCATCACAAACTTTGTCTTTCACAAACTTAAGTTTAGGCAAGCCAACAACAAGATCTTTAGAAATTAGTTTATTAAGATGATTCATATGAATATGAGCTAACCTCCTATGCCACAACCAAGAATCATTCTCTTTAGAAATTAAGCAACAGTTTTTAGCAGAATTAGTATCTAACATGTAAATATTGTTGATCCTCTTACCAGTAATCAGTACCTGTTCTGAATCTGATTTGATTATCTGACATTGATTTTGTCCAAAGACAACTTTGTGTCCTTTATCACAAAGCTGGCTAATACTAATCAAATTATGTTTTAAACCCTCAACATATAATACATTGTTAATAATACCTGATTCTGCGCATTTGATGTCAGCTATTCCAAGGATTCTTCCTTTGTTATTATCCCCATAGCCAACAGTCCCACCATTCTTTAGTTTTAAGTTGCAAAATTTTTTAATATCACCTATCATATGTTTAGAACAGCCACTGTCAAGGTACTAGAGATCTTCAGTTTGTTTTGCCTGAAAAAGAAATTAGTATAGTTGCAATACTAAATGATACAAAATTGAAATACACAATTAATTCAGCACTGGAAGAAGTAGAATTTTAATCGATTAATTTGATATTTAATCGATTAAACAAGTTCTGGAAAAAGATATATCAGAATAATAATCGATTTATACGAAAAGTAATCGGTTAATTTTATTCTTTTAATGATTTTAACTGATATAAATCCATTTTAATCGATTAAAACAATTAAACTATATTCCAGAGAACATTTTAATCGATTAATTCGTATTTTAATCGATCAAAACTGTACGGACAACTTTTCTTATATTCTCTGTAAGTGATTTTAACCGATTAAAATAGTTTTGTATCAATTAAAATGCTCAGTCCAAGAATCCAGAAATAGATCTTGTTGATTTGATACCCAGGGACTTCCATATTTTGTTCCTGCAAAACAGATTTGGCATATTTATGGTACCCCTTTTTAATTATTGGGTCCAATCATGTTATTTGAAATGAATTTTTGGGTATCCATTTCATTCTACCTTTAGGAATAGCATATTTCCTAATTCTACAATACTTCACAGAATGCCCTTTTTTCATGCAGTAAAAACATCTAATAAATGGAGATGACATAGATTTATTATATGCAAAATAGTTTTTAAATGCTCTAGTTTTCTTTCCAATAGAAGGTGTAAAACCTATACCACCACGATCAATAACTAATTTTTGAGAATCAAGTATCATATCAAGACTAGTTTTTCCTTGTGCAAGTTTAGATGCAGTTTTTATTAAGTATGATAATTTTTTTTGTAACTCAGGACAGTTTTTGCAGTCTTTAAAATTACACATGCAATCAGAATTATTACTTTATTCCAAATTTTCATTCTTGGTTTCTTCATCAACTATTTTCTTTTCAAGAACAGTGATCTTGTTTTCTAATAAGCTATTCATGTTTTTTAATCTTTTATTTTCAGTTTCTAATCTTTTAGCTACTGCATGCATTTCATAAAAAGCATCTTGTAATGAACTATAATTCATAGTGGTTGTTGAGTCAGAACTTATACTGGTTATTGGCGAATCTGAGTTGACCATTAAGCATATCTTTGTTGTTTCTTCATAGGTCATTTCAAGGATCTTCCACATTTGTGCAGCAGTTTGACAATGTGCTATCCTAAAAAAATCGTTTCTGTTAAGTGCAGATATGATGATATTTTTGGCAATACAATCATCTTGGATTAATTTCTTTTCACAGTCATTTAAGCTAGACCAATCTTTGTTAAAAATATTAGTTTCTTGTTCAATGATATTCCAAACATTTATACTAACAGATTCAATAAAGATCTTCATCCTAATCTTCCAAAATGGATAATCTGTTCCACAAAACAGTGGAGGTCTATCAATACAAGCACCCTCAGAAAATTTATTCCCAGCCATGGATCGAAATACTTGAATAACTCTCAAGAACCTTGCTCTTGATACCAATTGTTATAAAAAGAGGCTGAGATCAAGAGGGGGGGGGGTGAATTGATCTTTGAAAGATTTTCGCAATTAACAGATTATCTATTTCAAAGATTAAGAAATCTGACCAATTCTTGAATCACACAAGCAAGCAATCAAAAATAAATGCAATCACAGTAATTAAAGAAGAGAAAGGTTTAGAAAGATATCACCAAGGTTTATACCTGGTTCACCCAATCCCAGTGGCTACGTCCAGTCTCCACCAAATTCCAGTTGGGTTCCACTAGATTGAATGTTTTACGATTACAACCTTAATCACACACTCAATCTACCACAAGAACCACAATTCCAGTTCCTGCACCTAACCTTTCACCAAGAACCAAATTCCAATTCTTGACCTACTCTGCAGCCAAATTCCAGCTACAGAAACCAGTGCCCACAATTCCAGGCACCAACAATACGGTCAAAGAAAGTAAAGAAACAAACAGAAGAAACTTAGAACGCTCAAACCAGTTTTATGCAGTTCTGCAATATGTGTTTCTTCTCCAAGAATGCAATTTTGCCTCAAGAAAGAACTTTGATGAACTTCACAAAAACTAGCGTGATTCTTTCTTGATAGTAGTACTATTGATTGCTTGATTGATTGCCAAAAGATGTATTTCAGATGATTAAAAAAGTTCAAGCAACTCTGTTTATATAGAAGATTTTCAAACCTGCTGGTTTAATTAATCTGTTAAAATAATCTTTTAATCTGTTAAAAGTCTTGTTTTAATCTGTTAAAACTTCTTTTAATCCATTAAAACGTTCTTGATTATTTTCCAGATTTGTTTTAACCGATACGACAACATTTATATCAATTAAAACTCTTTACAAAAAATCTTCCAAACTGTTTTAATCGATTGTTTCGTGTTTCAATCGATTAAAATACTGCAAAACATTTTTATAAACTTTTCCAATTGATTTTAACTGATAAAAAATCTATTTTAATCGATTAAAACGCTAAGCAGGAATTTTCTTAAGTTGATTTAATCGATAGAAATGCAGTTTAATCGATTGAAATAATTCTGATCGGTCATAACTCAATTCTGATCGATCATATCTAGTTCTGATCGGTCATAGACCCATTCTAATCGGTCATCTGCTACTCCAAGTGGTTTTAATCGATTAAAACGAAGTTGTATCGATTAAAATACTGCCAGAACACTTCTCTGAACATTTTAAGTGATTTTAATCGGTTATTTCGAAACTGTATCAGTTAAAATACTGACTGAAGGTTTTTAAAACTTCCTTTAATGAAAACAATCGGTTATTTCGAAGTTATATTAGTTAAAAACCTGTTATAAAAGTGTGAAGAACATTTTAGTTGATAAAGCTTATATGCTATTAGTTAAAATAGTTGATTAAGAAAGCTTTTATCAAAATACTTTGGTTTTGACCGTTTAATCGCTTTTAGAGGCATTTTGAAAAATCTTTTAAGTGAAGAAACCTCATGCAGCAGAAAGATAAAACTGATTATACCTAAGCAGAGCTGCAGACACACTAATCCTTCTACTCTTTTATCCAAGTGACTTTTGACTGCCACAAAGTTGCCTTTGACTTCATTCTTGACTTCATCAAATCAGCAAGATCTTTGCCAACGTAATTCAATAAGATCTTCATCACTTTCACGGCCAATAAAAGTCGGCCAATTTCCAAGGAGGGGTTGCAGAGAAATGAGTGGTAAGCCATAATTCTATCAAAATCTTCTAACTCCGCAAAAATATTGATAGCATCTTATCTTATAGTAAAGTGGGCAACATTTTCCCATATATCGTCATCAAGGATGATAGTCACACCCTTGACTCGAGAAGTGGCTACATGATCTCTAAATTTAAAACGAGAATAGAATACCCTAACTAAATCAGGGTAGTAAGTACCTTGCATTTGGATGAATGGGAGGACACCTTGCAGTTCCAGAAGATTTGGAAAATTAAAGCCCCTATTGATGAATTGATCACCAATAATATATTTTGGAGTGATGATCCCCCTTTCTTTCCAGAAAGTGAGAAATTCTTGTCTACCTTCATCGTCTGAGATCCATCCTTCAACAAAATTTGGACGGGGATGAGAGGCAGGAGCGGATCTTCTTCTTGTGGGGATCTTAGCACGAGATGAGGAAGCCATTAAGATTAGAAGGAAAGAAAACAAGAGAGTTTTGAAGGCAAGTGAGGTTGTGAGAAAGCAAGAGAGCTTGAATGATGCAAGAATGCTTTGATTCAAGGTTTGAAGGTGTGAAGATGTGAAATGAAGTCTTCCTATATATACAGAACAAGTATAATGGTCATAAACGGCTAAATTTGGGAGAATGGGTGCCAAAATAGTCGTTCCAAACATCTAGTTTATCAAAAACGTTCTAGGATAATCGATTAAAGTTGTTATTAATCGATTAAAGCTTCAACTGAATTGTTTAATCGATTAACTGATGTTGTTAATCGATTAAACTAGCTAATAATCGATTATTGCTTCAAATAATCGATTATTCCAGAGAGAAACTTCTGATTTTGGACATTTTGGTGCAGATAATCGTTTATTTCCCAAAATAATCAATTATTCCAGAGAGATCATCAAATTTTTAAGGTTTAGACACATGATAATCGATTAAAACCCTACATAATCGATTATTACAGTACAACCATGCAAAAATTGATTAGTTAAGCATAATTTAGGCTATTTCTAATATTCCAAAGTCTCTTATAAGATCATAGAATCTATCCTTGGGAAGAGGTTTAGTAAAAATATCGGTTAATTGATGCTTTGTATCAACATATTCGATTTTACAATTTCCTTTACTAATATGATCTCTTAAGAAGTGAGGTCTAATCTCTATAGGCTTAGTTCTAGAGTGCATTACTGGATTCTTAGTAAGATTGATTGCACTTGAATTATCACACATAAAAGGAATATCACTTAGAAAGATACTATAGTCTTCTAATTGTTGTTTCATCCATAAAATTTGAGCACAACAAGTACCAGCTGCAATATATTCAGCTTCAGTAGTGGATAAAGCAACACATGCTTGTTTCTTAGAATGCCAAGACACTAAGGATGATCCTAACAAATGAAATGTTCCACTAGTACTCTTTCTATCTATTTTACATCCACCATAATCAACATCAGAATATCCTATTAAACTAGGAGAAGCTTCAGATGGATACCATAAACCAAATCCTGTAGTTCCTTTTAAATATTTTAAAATTCTTTTTACTACAGTTAAATGAGATTTTTTTGGACATGCTTGAAATATAGCACACACACACACATAATGCATAATATCAGGTCTACTTGCAGTTAAGTATAACAGTGAACCTATCATACCTCTATACATAGATTGATTTATTTCCAAACCTGATTCAACCTTGTCTAAATAGCATGAAGTTACCATGGGTGTGTTAGCTTCCTTTGAAGTGTCCATTCCAAATTTTTTGAGAATCTCTTTGCAGTATTTGGTTTGAGACACGAAAATTCCATCTTTAAGTTGTTTAATTTGAAGTCCAAGAAAGAATGTTAATTCTCCCATCATTGACATTTCAAATTCTCCCTGCATTATCTTAGCAAATTCTACACACAAGGAATTATCAGTTGATCCAAAAATGATATCATCAACATATACTTGAACTAATAAGATATGTTCTTTTACTTTCTCAATAAACAAAGTGGAATCAATTTTTCCTCTAGAAAAATCATTTGAAGTTAGAAAACTACTTAGTCTTTCATACCAAGACCTAGGAGCTTGTTTCAAACCATATAAGGCTTTCTTCAATTTAAAAATATGATTGGGATATTTAAAATCTTCAAATCCAGGGGGTTGTTCCACATATACTTCTTCTTTGATAAACCCATTTAAGAAAGCACTTTTAGCATCCATTTGATATAATTTAAATTTCATCAATGAGGCATAAGCAAGAAGTAGGCGTATAGCCTCTAACCTGGCAACATGAGCATAAGTTTCATCATAATCAATACCTTCCTCTTGACAGTATCCTTTGGCAACAAGTCTGGCTTTGTTCTTTGTTATATTTCCATCTTCATCAAGTTTGTTTCTAAATACCCATTTTGTTCCAATCACTTGATGAGAATCTTCTCTTGGAATTAATTCCCAGACTTGATTCCTTTCAAATTGATTAAGTTCTTCTTGCATTGCTATGCACCATTGGTCATCTTTAAGAGCTTCCTCAACACTTTTGGGTTCTATCTGTGAAACAAAAGCTACAGACATACAAAAATTGGTCATATTTCTAGTTCTTACCCATTTTGAGATATCACCAATTATATTGTCCATTGAAAGTCCTCTTGGTGATTGCCACTCTTTTGCTAATTCAGTTGGTTGAGATGACTCATTCTCATTCAAGTACATTTCTTCTAGAGCCTCTCTTATGTACTCATCATCACCTGCAAGTTCTTTATTTGACTCAAGAGGATTTCCCTCAAGGTCTACAATTTCATCAAAGGTGACATGTACAGATTCTTCAACATTTAAAGTTCTTCTATTGAACACTCTATATCCTTTGTTAGTTAGTGAATAACCTAAGAAAATGTCCTCATCGGCTTTTGAGTCAAATTTTCCTAAGTTTTGTTTTCTATTATTTAAAACAAAGCATTTACATCCAAATATTTTTAAATGAGCAACATTAGGCTTTCTACCATTTAACAGTTCATAAGGAGTTGATTTTATAATTGGCCTAATAAGCATCCTATTCAATACATAACATGCAGTACTTACAGCATTAGCCCAAAAATATTTAGGAACATTTGATTCATTTAGCATTGTTCTGGCAAGTTCCTCTAGTGACCTATTTTTCCTTTCTACTACACCATTTTCTTGGGGGGTCCTACGTGCAGAAAAGTTATGCAAGATACCATTTTCCTCACAATAAGTTTCGAACCATTCATTTTGAAACTCTCCACCATGGTCACTTCTTAACACCTTAATTCTTAAGTCTTTCTCATTTTGGATTTGCTTGGCAAACTTTCTAAAGACCTTAAAAGCTTCACTATTTAATGTTAAGAAAAATGCCCAAGTATATCTAGAAAAATCATCAACAATTACAAGAGGATAATAATTTCCACCAAAACTTTTTATCCTAGATGGAATGTAGACCCCAAATCTTGCCCGGCCTCATAATAAAGACCAGAAGACCTCCGTTTTGAAGATGGATGAAGCCTAAGAAGCCATTAGGAGAGACTATTAGGCCCCATATTAGAATAGGAGGGATTTTCTGCATGTAAATAAGGATTTTCGCCTTTTAGGGTCGAGACCGCCGTCTCGTTTGGCGAGACCGCCGTCTCGCCATCCCCGCAAGGCGAGACGGCCATCTCAAATGGCGAGACGGCCCGTCTCAACCTAACAGGCGTGAATCCCTATAAATAGCTGCGCCATTCCCCTCATTTCACAGAGTTCTTCCATTCTCTCTCTAGAAATCTCTTCAAATTCTCTCTCTAGAACCCCTCTGAAGCATTTTCGGAGTTTTTGAGTGTTTTCTAGAGTTTTTTACAGCGTTTTTTAGAGATTCCGGCGTTGTAAAGAGCGAAGGGCTGCCAAAAAGCACCCAAATTATTAAAAAATTAATAGAAAGCGTGCCTCGGAGGTTTCTACACACTCTCTCTCTCCTTTACCGCTTTATTTCAATTACGCAATAGATATAGGCCCATGTAGTCATAATCTTTAAATTCCGCAAAATAAAAGGGTAAAAGCGTATTTTCGCCGGTTTAATTATTTAATATAGTTGGCCTATCATAGGGAACCCGAAAGGGGCGTCGTAAGGGAACTAACACTTCCCTTACACGTAACTAACTCCCTTACCCAAATCTGGTTCTAATGACCAAAGTTAGTTTTTCGAAAACCAACGCCTTTTTCATTCCTTTTCCGATGTTTCTGGTAAAAACATCGGTGGCGACTCCAGAAGAACCCTTCAAAAATTAGTTCTTGGGTTAGCCCGATTATCGGACAATCCAAGAGCGCCTTTTCGAAAACCTCGCCTCTAGGTTCAGCCCGGTTATCGGACAACCTAAAGGCGTTATAACTACACCTATAAAAACGCGAAAAACGGAAAGTCGAAAACCATCGCGTCGCTCTGACCGCCTCGTTTTGACGGCAGCGACAGATGGCGACTCCACTGGGGAAGCCTAGAGAGTTGATCCCATTTAGTGATGGGCCATTTTAAAATAAATAAACCAAGAAAATTACGCTTTTACCCTACCTTGTATTATAACATGTTTTAATGCTTGGCTTTAATAACTGTTGTCTGTTTATACTTACGCAATTGTTTGAAATACAAACTGTACACAAACCCTTGCACACTATAGTTCCCTCTATGCCCGGGGGCAAGTGAGAAATCCATAGGGAGTGGGTGGCAGGTACAGTTCACTGTAGTGATGGCCTTGTGCCCACCAGTGCGATCGGAAACCACCACTCAAGGTGATAACCTTCCTCTTTTGGCACAAAGACTGACTATGGCCTTAGTGCTAAGCATGGTCGGAAGGCTGGAGAGTGGGGACCCTATAATGGGGGCACCTTGGGGGCCTTAGCCTTGGTGAGAACAATTAGAACCTACCTTCACCAAAGCACTTTTCTACAGGAAAAACCTACCTCGTGATTAAAACGACTTCTCGCCTGTTCGCGGATGAATGAATTGTATGTGCATTTGTTTGTTGCTTTTGATTGCATAACATAACCAAACAACAGATAAAAACAAAAATTTACAATAAAACCATTTTATCTCGGATAGTCTGCCTTTTAGCTAGCCTGGTTTCAGGTTCTTTGTAAGCTAAGTAGCCACGCAGTCCGACAGAAGAGATAAAAGGCCAAAAAAATAAATCCAAAATAAATAAAATAATAATAACAAAATCAAAACGTTTATAAAAATAATTTTGATAAAGTCGTATCATTCATATTGCATCATATCATAAGTGAAAAAACCAAGAGAGAAAATAAATGCATAAGAAAAGTATGCATACGCATCATTTTAATAAATCCCTAAAAAATGGGTCTTAGAAGCGTTTTTTGGGAAAATTACTGGGCCAAATCCCCTCTAAGGGATTTAAAAGTGATTCTTCACCCTTTTCTCTTCGTTTTGATATGTTGTGCGTCCAAATCAGACATCTCAGTCAAAAGTTATGCCACTTTGAACATCTACCGCCCTTTTGTATTGGTGCATGCATAAATACATTCATTCTAGGGAGCACTAGATATCCGTAAGACAATGGCGAAAGAGGCCCCGAGCGCATTTGTGACCTTCACGACAAGGAAGGGACAAGTGTACTAAGGTGTGGTGGTGACCCCCCATTATACTTGTCAAGTCTATGATGGGGAAGGAACCATTACACCGAGGTGGGTATCATACCCCACAAAGCGTAAACTTTGAGGAGGATACGTAAGTCATTGTCTTAAGGAATATCTATCTCATAAATCATTCATTTTAAACAATAAAAATCTTTTGACAGCGGCTGGTATTCTTCATGTCGTCATCCTCATACAAAAGAAACACAAAATCCCAAACACTATTGAAAGTGATGAAGATCTTATTAAAATACTTTGGCAAAGATCTCATTGATTTGATGAAGTCAAAGATGAAGTCAAAGGCAACTTTGCAGCAGTCAACAAGTCACTTAGATAAAAGAGTTGAGGGATTAGTGTGTCCGCAGCTATGCTTAGGTATAATCATTTTATCCTTTCTGCTGCATGAGGTTTCTTCACTTAAAAGATTTTGCAAAATGCCTCTAAAATCGTTTAAACAAGTTAAAAACAAAGTATTTTGACAAAATCCTTCTTAAACAAGTTTTTAACTGATACAGTTTTGAAATAACCGATTAAAATCACTTAGAATGTTTAGAGAAGTGTTTTTGCAGTATTTTAATCGATACAACTTGATTTTAATCGATTAAAACCACTTGGAGTTCAGGATGATCGATCAGAATACAATTATGACCGATCAGAATCAGATATGATAGATCAGAATTGAGTTATGACCGATCAGAACTATTTTAAATCGATTAAAACACATTTCAATCGATTAAAATCACTTAAGGGTTCAGGATGATCGATCAGAATGCAATTATGACCGATCAGAATCAGTTATGATCGATCAGAATTTAGTTATGACCGATCAGAACTCTTTTTATCGATTAAATCTCATTTCAATCGATTAAAACAATTTAGAAAATTTCTACAAAGCGTTTTAATCGATTAAAACTTATTTTTATCAGTTAAAATAACTTGGAAAATTTTACAATAAAGTTTTGCAGTATATTAATCGATTGAAACACGAAACAATCGATTAAATCAAATTAGAAGATTTTTTGTAAAGAGTTTTAATTGATACAAACGTTGTCGTATTAGTTAAAACAAATCTGTTAAAGAATCAAGAATGTATTAATGGATTAAAAGAAGTTTTAACAGATTAAAACTACGCTTTTAACAGATTAAAAGATTTTTTAACAGATTGATTAAAACCAGCAGTTTTGAAAATCTTCTATAAAAACAGTTTGGCTTGAACATTTTAAAGACAACAAATTGAACATCAATCTTTAGAAATCAAGCAAGCAAACTTTAGCACTCTTTCAAGAAAGATTCGCGCCAGTTTTTGTGAAGTTCTTTGAAATTCTTTCTTGAGGCAAATTGCTTTCTTTTGAAGAAGAAACACACTGCAGAATTGCATAAAACTGGTTTGAGCATTCTAGTTTCTTCTTTTCATTTCTTTACATTCTTTTTGTATTGTTTGGTGCCTGGAATTGTGGGCACTGGTTTCTCTGCAGCTGGAATTTGGTTGTAGAGGTTGTCAAGAACTGAAATTTGGTTCTTGGTGAAAGGTTAGGTGCAGGAACTGGAATTTGGTTCTTGTGATAGATTAAATGTAAGATTGTAATCTGTAAAACATTTAATCTAGTGGAACCCAGCTGGAATTTGGCTGGAGACTGGACGTAGCCCTGGTATTGGGTGAACTAGTATAAACACTGGTGATATCTTTCTAAACCTTTCTCCTCTTTTAATTCTGTTGCTGCATTTATTTTTGATTGCTTGCTTTGTGATTCAAGAACAGATCTGAAATCTTATTTTTACAAATAGATAATCTGATATTTGAGAAAAACTTTCAAAGATCAATTCACCCCCCCCCCCTCTTGATCTAAAACAGTGGCTGTTCCAAACACATGACCGGTGATATTACAAAATTTTGCAATCTTAAACTAAAGAATGGTGGGACTGTTGTCTATGGTGATAATAATAAAGGAAGAATTATTGGAATAGGTGACATCAAATGTGTTGAATCAGGTATTATTAATAATGTTTTATATGTTGAGGGTTTAAAACATAATTTGATTAGTATTAGCCAGATGTGTGATAAAGGACACAAAGTTGTTTTTGGGCAAAATCAATGTCAAATTATCAAATCAGATTCAGAACAGGTAATGATTATTGGTAAGAGGATCAACAATATTTACATGTTAGATACTAATTCTGCTAAGAACTGTTGCTTAATTTCTAAAGAGAATGATTCCTAGTTATGGCATAGGAGGTTAGCTCATATTCATATGAATCATCTAAACAAATTGATTTCTAGAGATCTTGTGGTTGGTTTACCTAAACTCAAGTTTGTGAAAGACAAAGTATGTGATGCATGTCAAAAGGGGAAACAAGTCAAAAATTCTTTCTCACAGAAAAATATTATTTCAACATCAAGACCTCTTGAACTTTTGCACATGGATCTCTTTGGTCCTTCTAGAACTATGAGCTTAGGAGGAAATCTATATGCACTGGTTATAGTAGATGATTACTCAAGATTTACCTGGACATTGTTTTTGAAATTAAAATCTGATACTTTCCATTTGTTTAAGAAATTTGTGAAACAAATTCAAAATGAAAAAGGCTATTTTATCTCTTGTATTCAAAGTGATCATGGGGGAGAATTTTCAAACGAAAAATTCAATAAATTTTGTGATAAACATGGTATCAAGCATAATTTTTCTGCTCCTAGAACTCCTCAATAGAATGGTGTAGTTGAAAGGAAAAAACGTTCTCTTGAAGAGCTAGCTAGGACAATGCTTAGTGAAAAAGCATTACCAAAATATTTTTGGGCTGATGCCGTTAGCACTGCTTGCCATGTATTAAACCGTGTTTTAATCAGACCCTTTCTTAAGAAAACTCCTTATGAATTATTCAAAGGAAAAAAGCATAACATAAACTATTTTAGAGTATTTGGAAGTAAAGTTTTTGTCTTAAACAATGGAAAAGAAAATCTTGGAAAATTTGATTCCAAATCAGATGAAGGTATATTCTTGGGGTATTCATTAAATAGCCATGCTTATAGAATCTTTAACAAAAGGCTAAAAACAGTAGAAGAATCTGTCCATGTTACATTTGATGAAACTAACCCAAATATGCAGAATGTCTCTGAATATAGTACAGAAGAAGATATTTTAACTGATAAAATGTATCAGTTAAAACTGCCAGAATCAACAGTTTCTCAAAAACAGGTTGAAGAAATTGAAGAAACTGAAGAGGAACTGCCCAAGGAATGGAAAACTCCAAGAAACCTTTCAATAGACAACATCATTGGTGAAATAAATCAGGGAGTTTCCACTAGAAGATCTCTAAATAAATTTTGCAATCACATGGCATTTGTATCACAAATTGAACCTAAAAACATATCTGATGCTTTAAAGGATAATAATTGGATTAATGCTATGCATGATGAATTAAATCAATTTACAAGAAATGAGGTATGGGAATTAATTCCAAAACCAGATAATGCCAATATTGTAGGAACAAAATGGGTTTTTAGGAATAAAATGGATGAAAATGGCATAATAACTAGAAATAAGGCTAGATTGGTGGCTAAAGGGTATAATCAGCAAGAAGGAATTGATTTTGATGAAACATATGCTCCAGTGGCTAGATTAGAAGCTGTTAGACTATTACTTGCCTATGCTGCAATTAAAAATTTCAGGTTATTTCAAATGGATGTCAAAAGCGCTTTCTTGAATGGCTACTTGAATGAAGAAGTTTTTGTTACTCAACCACCTGGGTTTGAAGATCATATTCATCCAGAATATGTTTATAGATTGAAGAAAGCTCTATATGGTCTCAAACAAGCCCCAAGACAATGGTATGAAAGGTTAAGTAACTTTCTTATTTCAAAGGGCTATCAAAGAGGTTTGGTTGACAAAACTTTATTTCTAAAGAAATTGAATAATGATGTAATTCTGGTTCAAGTATACGTTGATGACATCATATTTGGAGCTACTAATGATTCTTTATGTAAAGATTTCATCAAAGATATGCAGGGAGAGTTTGAGATGTCTATGATGGGGGAACTTAACTACTTTCTTGGATTACAAGTTAAACAACTTCAAGAAGGAAGCTTTCTTCATCAATCCAAATACTGCACAGAACTCTTAAAGAAATTTGAGATGGAACATTGCAAGGAGGCATCAACACCTATGTCCACAAATTGCTATCTTGATTCTGATGAAAAAGGAAAATCTGTTGATGAAACTAAATATAGAGGGCTTATTGGTTCTTTGCTATATTTAACAGCCAGTAGACCTGACATTATGTTCAGTGTTTGCATGTGTGCCAGGTTCCAATCTGCACCAAAAGAGTCTCATCTTACTGCTGCAAAAAGAATCCTCAAATATCTAAAGGGAACTTTAAATGTTAGGTTATGGTATCCAGGTGAGTCAAAACTAAATCTAGTTGGATACTCTGACTCTGATTTTGCAGGTTGTAAGCTTGATAGGAAAAGCACCAATGGCACCTGTCATCTCCTTGGAAGCAGTCTAATCTCTTGGCACAGCAAAAAGTAGTCATGTGTTGCTCTTTCTACAACTGAAGTAGAATACATTGCAGCTGGGAGCTATTGTGCTCAATCTCTTTGGATCAAACAACAACTTGAGGATTATGGTTTAATTCTCAGAAAAATTCCTCTCTTGTGTGATAATACTAGTGCCATTATGTTAACTAAAAATCCAATCCAACATTCTAGGACAAAGCATATAGAAATAAGACATCATTTCATTAGAGATCATATTTTGAAAGGTGATTGCGAAATCTTCTTTATAGAAACTGAAAAACAACTAGCAGATATTTTTACAAAACCTCTTGCTCGTGATCGGTTTTTCAAAATTCGCACTGAATTAGGCATTTTAGATGCATCAAACATTACTTAGTTTGCAAATATGGTTGTTTTAATCAATAAAAAAATCTTTTAAATTGATTAAAAGAATTTATACAACATTTTTCTTTACTGTTTTAATCGATTAAATGTTGAATTAATCGATTAAATGCACTTATGTTTCATACTTTCAAAATCCTTCACTAGATTAATCGATTAAAACTTTATTTCAATCGATTAAAATCATTAACAAGAACCTTTTAATCGATTTTGTCCTGTTTTTAATCGATTTTTATTCTGGAAAGAAAAATTAAAGGCTTTAGTTAATGGTTGTTCTTGTAACATGCTACTAAAGCATGGTTCCCTTATCTTTACACGTATTAATTGTATTCATTACAAACGTGTTAATGAAGATAAGTTTGAATCAACTTTGATTGATCTTTACATGAATAAAGTATCGTATTTTTCATTTTTTCTATTTTCAAAATCTTATTGATACATACCTTTGCATTGTTTCTCTTCTGTTCCCTATTTTTGATGAAGTCAAAAGGGGGAGAAATAGTTGCTTTACTTTTGATCAATTTAGAGGGAGAAATAACTCTTAATTTAGGGGGAGCAATAATTTAGGGGGAGAAATAGGAAAATAATACATTTTTGATTATTCACTAATCTGTATTATCAAGTGACTTCTTTTGCAGAGTTTTTTTTTTTCTTTTCGAAGTGGTGTTTGTCTTCATCAAATAGGGAGAGACTGAAAGTGATGAAGATCTTATTAAAATACTTTGGCAAAGATCTCATTGATTTGATGAAATCAAAGATGAAGTCAAAGGAAACTTTGCAGCGGTCAACAAGTCACTTAGATAAAAGAGTTGAGGGATTAGTGTGTCCGCAGCTATGCTTAGGTATAATCATTTTATCCTTTCTGCTACATGAGGTTTCTTCACTTAAAAGATTTTACAAAATGCCTCTAAAATCGTTTAAACAAGTTAAAAACAAAGTATTTTGACAAAAGCCTTCTTAAATAAGTTTTTAACTGATACAATTTTGAAATAACCGATTAAAATCACTTAGAATGTTCAAAGAAGTGTTTTTGCAGTATTTTAATCGATACAACTTGATTTTAATCGATTAAAACCACTTGGAGTTCAGGATGATCGATCAAAATACAATTATGACCGATCAAAATCAGATATGATAGATCAGAATTTGAGTTATGACCGATCAGAACTATTTTAAATCGATTAAAACACGTTTCAATCGATTAAAATCACTTAAGGGTTCAGGATGATCAATCAGAATGCAATTATGACTGATCAGAATTAGTTATGATCGATCAGAATTTAGTTATGACCGATCAGAACTCTTTTTATCGATTAAATCTCGTTTCAATCGATTAAAACAATTTAGAAAATTTCTACAAAGCGTTTTAATCGATTAAAACTTATTTTTATCAGTTAAAATAACTTGGAAAATTTTACAATAAAGTTTTGCAGTATATTAATCGATTGAAACACGAAACAATCGATTAAATCAAATTAGAAGATTTTTTTAAAGAGTTTTAATTGATACAAACGTTGTCGTATCAGTTAAAACAAATCTGTTAAAGAATCAAGAACGTATTAATGGATTAAAAGAAGTTTTAACAGATTAAAACTACGCTTTTAACATATTAAAATATTTTTTAACAGATTGATTAAAACCAGCAGTTTTGAAAATCTTCTATAAAAACAGTTTGGCTTGAACATTTTAAAGACAACAAATTGAACATCAATCTTTAGCAATCAAGCAAGCAAACTTTAGCACTCTTTCAAGAAAGATTCGCGCCAGTTTTTGTGAAGTTCTTTGAAATTCTTTCTTGAGGCAAATTGCTTTCTTTTGAAGAAGAAACACACTACAGAATTGCATAAAACTGGTTTGAGCATTCTAGTTTCTTCTTTTCATTTCTTTACATTCTTTTTGTATTGTTTGGTGCCTGAAATTGTGGGCACTGGTTTCTCTGCAGCTGGAATTTGGTTGTAGAGGTTGTCAAGAACTGGAATTTGGTTCTTGGTGAAAGGTTAGGTGCAGGAACTGAAATTTGGTTCTTGTGATAGATTAAGTGTAAGATTGTAATCTGTAAAACATTTAATCTAGTGGAACCCAGCTGGAATTTGGCTGGAGACTGGACGTAGCCCTGGTATTGGGTGAACCAGTATAAACACCGGTGATATCTTTCTAAACCTTTGTCCTCTTTTAATTCTGTTGCTGCATTTATTTTTTATTGCTTGCTTTGTAATTCAAGAACAAATCTGAAATCTTATTTTTACAAATAGATAATCTGATATTTGCGAAAAACTTTCAAAGATCAATTCACCCCCCCTCTTGATCTAAAACTACTTTTCTAACAACTATCATATATCATGTTAGAAAATAAAACATGATAATGTTTAGGAAAAAACAAACACTTGCATACATGCATCCACTAAACTTCATCCTCATAACATGCATCTAATAATAGACAGTTGAAGAAAGTGGACATTCCTCAATGTCATGAAAAGAGGTTAGGGCATTCGCAAGCCATGCACGAGAAGTCAAAAAGAAATTAAATAGAAATTCTAACCCGCCTATGGGTTCATTTAGGCTTCTCCGCTTTTTATTCAAAAAAATAATAATAATAAAAAACTTCGAAACATTGCATTGAGGAATGTACACTGTCTGGATGAAATAAATAAAATTGTTTGTTTTCATCATCTCTTCAAACGTCTATTGCATTCATAAATTGCATTCATTCTCACTTTAATAATAATAAGATAATAAAAAGAGAGGATTAATCGATGTGTTTTCCATGAATCGCAATAAGATGAAGAGCAAGCCTTTCGTCGTCAAGTTTTCTCCAATGGTTGATCCGCCTAAGGAGGATACCAAGCCTCAACCATTGGATATCCAAGTTAATAAGGAAAAGGGGGGCAAGAATGTCGTTACATTTATTCATGTCTCGAATCAAATAAAGTTGTACCATTGAAATACGCAAAGACACCGCCCATTAACAAGGATATCTCCAGCATAGCTGGCATAGGGGGAAAAATTAGAAATGGAAGAATCTATTCCCCCAAGGATCTATAAGATGACGCTCCTACAAATAAAGAAAAAATAAAAAGACCGAAGAAAAACATAATCCAAAGAGAAAACTGAGTAGACTTTGGATTCACGACGTTAAGGCAGTTCTCTCAATGCTCCACCAAAGAGACAAACTCACGGTAGGCGACAAGCTGGTCACGGTTCAAGCTAAAAACGACATTTGGATCAACAAGTCGTTTGCCCTACCTTGAATGGATGCGACTGAAAAGGACCTTTGAAATATCTTTTGCCAATATGAAAAGACTTCCCCAACGATATGAAGGTGATCCACATGGTGAGGAAATATGGATGTCGCCCAAACCAAGGGCTCATTAGAAACTCTCAAGGAATAAGGGAGCCACCAAATTTTAAAGACAATCCTTTAAAGCATGGCCTAGGGCATGACCCTACAAAGGATCAAGCTGCACGGAGAAAAGGGAAGTCTCCCCTCCACACCTTGAATCAGATTTTCCCAAATAGAGGGGTTCAAGTGTCAAAAGCGACTTTAGTCATTAGGTGTTCTCCTTCTGATTCTTAGGGTTTGTAAATCCAATGACTATTAGAGATTACTCCTCGGGGCTAGCCCGACCCCCGAGCATTGTAGGGCACATATTTCCCTATTAATTACAAAGAATGTCATTCTTATTATCTGCTTCTCTTCCTACTATTCATATCTAAACCTCATTAATAACCATGTTTAAACAAACGTTTCAAAAATGCGTCAAAATGCGCCATCGTCAAAATAATCAAACCACTCATCACCACTGATTGACTAGAAACACAAAAAAAAGTTTTAACTCGTCATAAATAAAGTCGTGTTTCGCCAATGTTGTGCAAAGAGAAAAGAAAATCAAAAGAAGCCCATAGAAGCCAAAGGCCAAAACGAGAGGGCAAGATACCCGGTAGGAAACCCACCAAAGGGGGCTACACAAAAGTTAGGGTCAACCCGCTAGAAAACCCGAACAACCATAAAGGGTAGCCTAGGCAAAAATTAGGGTTACAAAATAAAGTCCACTAGGTTTCCCAAAGCAAGAAAAAAAGAAACCTAGACAAAAGTTAGGACAAAACAAAACACAACATCCTAGACTGAAAACCCAAGGGGCGGACTAGGGAAGTCAATCAGTCATAGCAAGCGCCATATAATAAGACGCCACTCCATAAACAAAACGTTGTTTAAACTAGCCTAAACACTCTAACCAACCTTGGCTAGCCGTGCTTACAAAAACCATTTTTTGTCAAAATAAAACAATTCTAAAACACAAGCCTTTGAACCAGATATCCTCTTCTTTCTCTCCTCTTGACCCTTACTACTACAACATTTTAGTAATTAGTAGGGAAATGTGGAGATAGTAATCAATAGGAGGATTGACATCCCTAAGGAAAGGGAGGGGCATACTGACATGACAAGTCGCTCTACAATCAACAAAATCATTCTTCGATCACAGCAAAATCGAGACGACAAAATCGGTACAGCCTATCATGTTGACAAAGCACATAACGTCAGAAGCTCATCAAAAGTAAAAGCACATTGATTAATCCTTTTGAAAAAATTAATTGAAATAGTATTATAGGATGCATATCACGAACATTGCATACATGCATATGATAGGCTCCTATCTCTCAAAAAAAAAAAACAAAGAGAAAGGAAAAATGACAAAAAAAATATGCTAGGAGATTCTTAGGCAAAAGTTAGGTAGTCCGCTAGATCGAAAACCCACAAAGGGTGGTCTAGGAAAAAGTTAGGGCATTCATAGAAAAGGGAAAAGCCCGCTAAGATATCCTAGGCAAAAATTAAGGCAGCCCATTAGACCGAAAACCCCAAAAAGGGCGGTCTAGGCAAAAGATAGGGTTAAACCAAAAAATGAATAAAAAAGAGGGGTCCTTCATCATAATCATGAAAGTCCAGTAGGAGAATGCTAGTCACTTTTTCAAATGCATCGATAAAAAAAAGATAGATTGCATTTAAGGCATCCACACACAAGTAGTCGCGCAAAATGACTTTGTCAAGAAAGAAATAAAAATCACTTCAAAAAAAAAAAAAAAAAAAACATTCATGCATATAAGGAGACTAGCTCCATGATTGTGATTGAAAATAGGATCACCGAGACCGAGTCTCCAAAATAAAGCCTTCAAGAAAATAGAGCAAGTCGTCAATCAAGCGACTCAGCAGAATAAGAGCTTCTGAAAATCAAGAGTTCCAGCTACCATCCTTCTACCCAGAAAAGAAGGCACAAGAAAGTAATAAGTCTCCAAACATTGCTCTCCCTCAAGAAAGAAGAGCGAGTTGTCATAAGAAGCTTCCAGAAGCCAAAGCTCCAATCATCACCCAATAAAAGAGGGCACAATCATCAGACATCATAAAAGAAAAGCCGACGGAAAGGCTTAGTCATCCCCAAGAGGATCCCTTCCTACTCCGAAGGAAAAACAAAAACACTCCTCACGGCTCAGCATTAACACTACATGAGTCATCGAGCACACTCACTCAAAGTCTCCTCCACACTCCCCAATGGAGAATAAAGGCTTCAAGAGCCCATCATCATCAACAGTCAAAAGAGTCCAAACCATCAACGACTCAACAAAAAGAAAGAAGAGAAAAGAAAACCCTTCATCTCCAGCAGATGACAAAAAAGGGCCGCAACAGAAAAGGCCGAATAAAAATCCTCATGTGGATCTCCTAAAAAGTCTACAAAAAGAAATAAGAGATTCTCATCCCCTAGTGGAATAAGAGTTTTACAAGTTTAGCTCTCATCAACATCAATCAAGGAGCCAAGACTCCATCCCTAGAAAAGGAAAATCAGATCCCCAAGAAGTCAACTAATTCCCTGGTGGATCACCAAAGAAAGAAAACTTCATCCCTAGTGGACCCACCAAAAAGAAGGAAAAAGCCAGCGTAATAAAAGAGACTAAAAAGTAAAAAGGCTTACGCATTATCCCAAAAAAGCCAAATTTCATATCGCGAAAAAAAAGATAAATCGCGAAAAAAGGCGAAATTAAATAAAAATCCTAGAAAAAGGAAAAACCAACGAAAAATAAGGAATAAAAGATCCCAATGAAACAAGAGTAAGGAATAAAAGATCCCAATGAAACAAGAGTATCAGCAGAGCCAGCTCATACCAACAACATCCAACAAGGAGTCAAAACTCCATTCCCTCAGGGGGCAAATCAAAATTAGATCCTCGGGAAGGCAATCAATTCCCCGGTGGATCACCAAAAAGAGAAAGAGCATCCCCATATCAGCCTAGTCAGAGGCAAAACAAATGCAGCCAAAAGTCTTCACTTCCGATGAAGCATCTGCCTACTCAGAGGCATTACCAGAAACTCAATGGAGTATCTGCCTGCTCAGAGACACCATCAAAATCAACAAATTTCTCAATGGACATCCGCCTACTCAAGAGGTGTCACCAAGATCACCAAATCCCTAGAGGATTTCTGCCTACCTAAGAGGTACTCATCAAAAATCCCCGACAACCAGCAAAGTCAGATGACCACTACCAAAGGATCAAAAACAAAGAATCCCTAGCAAACAACAAGTTGGATGGCTATCAGGAAAAGCCAAAAAACAAAGAATCCCCGGCACACCGGAAGACTTTACCAGAAAGGTCCAAAAACATTTACCAAAACAGAAATCACTCCCCATGGAGACAGGCGCATGAGCTAGAGCAGTAAGCTGCCACCACAGCTAAAGGATCGACTACCGCAAGAAGGAGCATCCGGAGGCTTAACACCAGATGAGGGTGTATACTCATCAGGCCTTACAAAAGGGGGCTTACCGGACGGGGGTTCATACTCGTCAAACACCAGATGGGGGTGTATACTCATCAGGCCTTACAAAAGGGGGCTTTCCAGATGGGGGTGGATACTCATCAGGCCTTACAAAAGGGGGGCTTACCGGACGAGGGTTCATACTCATCAAACCAGATGAGGGTTCGTACTCATTAGCCGAAAGGATCAGCTACTGCCAGAAGAAGCGTCCTGGAAGCACACTTTTTCCCGGAAGATCAATCGCAAGACGGAACATCTGAAGGACAACCGGGCAAGAGGGTCAACTCCTTTACCCTCCAGTCGACCTCCTTGGCACAACAGGCCAACAGTCGACTAGTCGGGTAAAGGGGGGGCAGCTGTAGACCCCAAATCTTGCCTAGCCTCATAATAAAGACCAGTAGACCTCCTTTTTGAAGATGGATGAAGCCTAAGAAGCCATTAGGAGAGACTATTAGGCCCCATATTAGAATAGGAGGGATTTTTTGCATGTAAATAAGGATTTTCGCCTTTTAAGGTCGAGACCGCCGTCTCGGATTCAAGACCGCCGTCTCGCCTTGCAGAAATGGCGAGACGGCCGTCTTGTCATTTGCGGATGGCGAGACCGCCGTTTCGTTTGGCGAGATGGCCGTCTCGCCATCCCCGCAAGGCGAGACGGCCGTCTCGACCTTGCTAGCCGAGACGGCCCGTCTTGACCTGACAGGCGCGAATCCCTATAAATAGTTGTGTCATTCCCCTCATTTCACAGAGTTCTTCCATTCTCTCTCTAGAAATCTCTTCATATTCTCTCTCTAGAACCCCTCCGAAACATTTTTCGGAGTTTTTTAGTGTTTTCTAGAGTTTTTTATAGCGTTTTTGAGAGATTCCGGCGTTGTAAAGAGCGAAGGGCTGCCAAAAAGCACCCAAATTATTAAATAATTAATAGAAAGCGTGCCTCGGAGGTTTCTACACTCTCTCTCTCTCTCCTTTACCGCTTTATTTCAATTACGCAATAGATATAGGGCCATGTAGTCATAATCTTTAAATTCCGCAAAATAAAAGGGTAAAAGCATATTTTCGCCGGTTTAATTATTTAATATAGCTGGCCTATCATAGGGAATCCGAAAGGGGCGTCGTAAGGGAACTAACACTTCCCTTACACGTAACTAACTCCCTTACCCAACTCTGGTTCTAATGACCAAAGTTGGTTTTTCGAAAACCAACACCTTTTTCATTCCTTTTCCGATGTTTCCGGTAAAAACATCGGTGGCGACTCTAGAAGAACCCTTCAAAAATTAGTTGTTGGGTTAGCCCGGTTATCGGACAACCTAAAGGCGTTGTAACTACACCTATAAAAATGTGAAAAACGGAAAGTCGAAAACCATCGCGTCGCTCCGAACACCTCGTTTTGATGGCGGCGACATGGAACAAATAAATCTAAGTGTAATAATTCTAAAGGTTTTGATGTGGAAATAACATTCTTAGATTTAAAGGATGATTTCACTTGTTTATCTTTTTGACATGCATCACATAATCTATCTTTTTCAAAATTTAACTTAGGCAAACCAACAACTAAGTCCTTTGATATTAATTTATTTAATTGATGCATATTTATATGAGCCGCTCTCTTATACCATAACCATGGGTTTTCTTCCTTAGCAACTAAACATTTTATGCTAGTATTAGGTACAGAATCCAAATCAATCAACTAGATATTATTATGCCTAATTCCTTTCAATGCTATATTTTCGGAATTCACTAAATGTATGGTACAAAACTTACTTTCAAAGATTACCTTGAATCCTTTGTCACAAAGTTGACTTATATTGAAGAGATTATGTTTTAGCCCATCAACAAGAAGCACATCCTTTATCTCCAAAGTATTTGCACCACCAATGTTTCCGATTTCAAGTATTTTTCCTTTGTTGTTGTCCCCATAGGTTACATATCCTTGTTCTTTAGCTTTGAAACTCACAAATTTCATTTTGTCTCCGGTCATGTGTTTTGAACATCCACTATCAAGTTACCACATAGACTTCTTGGATTTGGAAGTTTCCTACAAAACAAGAACATAGTAAACTTAGGTCCCCATAACTTTTGGGTCCTTGGGGTTAGAGACAAACAAATCACTTAACTATAGGAACCCAAACATATTTTCCTTTAGGAACACCAAAATGCTTAATTTTACATCTATTTGAAGTATAACCATGTTTCATACAATAAAAGCATGCATTAGATGTAATATTTGAATATAACACATTTTTAACTTTTGAAGTTTTAGTTCCTTTTTCAACCCATACTCTTCTATTTTTAATTTTAGGCTTTTTCAATGGAACATGATAATTTTCTTTATTTTGAACGCTAGCTTTATCCTTATAACTATCACTTAATTCTTTCTTAGATTTATCAAGCAAATGGCTAAGTATATCAATATCATGTTCATACTCTTTACATGATGCACATGCTATATTCTTATTATCTTTTTCCTCTAAACATGCAATTTTCGTTTTTAAGGACTCCACCTCTTTTTCAGATTTATTCAAACACTTTTTCACAGATTTATATTCATTTTTCAAGTCCTTAAAAGCAGTAAACAATTCTCCATATGCATTTTGTAAAGCGTCATAATCATTTTCATCATCACTTGAGGAAGAATCGGAATCACTAACCTCAAAGTCGGAAGATATGTTGTCTTTTGCCATCAAGCAAATATTAGCTTCAACTTCTGAATCACTTGACTCCGAACTTGAGTCACTATCATCCCAAGCAATGTAGGCTTTCTTCTTGAAGAATTTATTGCCTTTATAATCTTCATTTTTCTTATTTGGACATTCGGTTTTTACATGTCCTGTTTCACCACAACCATAACATTTGATATTTAAAGAAGTATTTTCTCTTACCTTTCCCTTACCTTTGAAGGGTTGCTTCCCTTATGCTTTCATGAACTTGGTAAATTTCTTTATCATAAGACTCAGTTGTTCTTCTTCTTCAATTTCTGAGTCTTCTTCTTCCTTCTTGTTCTTATTCTTGGAAATTTCAGTTTTGAAGGCAAGGTTCCTCTTTTGATGTTGGCCTTCTTCATCATTTATCCTTCCAAGTTCAAGTTTGTGCTCTCTCAACTTTCCAAAGAGCGCCACCATAGACATTGTTGCAAGATTTTGTGACTCTGTGATGGTCGTCACCTTAGGTTGTCATTTCCTATCCAAAGATTTAAGAATTTTTACGTTTAACTCATCAATATCAAAAATCTTACCTAACCCGGTGAGATGGTTCACAATATGTGTGAAATGCTTTTGAACGTCAAAGATCGCTTCCCCTTGTTATATTCGGAACATCTCATATTCTTGGATCAATGAATTCTTTCATGCTCTTTTTACATCGTCGGTACCTTCGTGGGTTACTCTTAACATTTCCTACATTTCTTGAGCACTCTTACAAACAGAGATCCTGTAAAACTCATCAAGGGTTAAAGCAGATGAAATTATATTTCTAGCCCTAACATCATATTGGGCTTTCCTATTTTCTTCAGCCGACCATCTAGAAAATGGTTTTGGTACCTCTTCTCCATTTTCAGTAATTTTAGCAATAAAGGGACCGTTTAAAATTGCGTCTCAAACACCTCTATCAACAGACTCCAAAAATATTTGCATTCTAACTTTCCAAAAAGGATAATTTTGCCCCGCAAAGAGTGGGGGTCTATTGATAGAAGCACCCTCGGCAAACGTTTGATTTTTTCCGGTCATTTTCGAAAATTGAATGATTATCAAAGCAAGCTCTGATACCACTTGTTATAATCGTGCAGCGGAATGTTTGCGTTTACAGAAAAAAACCAAGAGGGGGGGTGAATTGGTTTCTCAAACAAAAATTAGGGTTTTAAAATTTTTCCCAAATTTCACCGATTAAAATGTTGTGTAAAGTAAATAGATAAGGGATAGAAGATTATACAGTCGATTTATACTGGTTCGGATCAAAAGACCGTACGTCCAGTTGATAATCACTCAAATAGAGGATTAACACTATCACTATAATCACAGTTTTACAAACAAATAACAAATGAAAAGATAAGGTAAAGAATACACCTCTCTTGAGTCACACAAGAGATGAACACCTCCTTTGAATCCACAAAGGATGAAGAACAGTTTTCCCTAGAGACGGCACAACACACAATCCACCAAGAAAACTCACTCAGTGATTCTTATCGCTTCTAGCCCACATTAGGTTTCAAAAGCCCCTTTTTCTTCCCAACAAACAGTTCTCTGGCAGTCACAGCTCTTAACTTTTGTTTGAAAAAGGTTGTTCTGTTTGTAGAGAGCCTTAGAGAACCTTAAGTAGAGATATTAGGGTTTGAGAATTGGGGATTTTCGTAATTAAAAGAATTGGGAATAGGGTTTTCAAAACTTGGTCCAATTTTGAATTTCAAAATGCATATCAGACCCAAATAATTGATTATCTTGAGTGTTAATCGATTATTCCACATCCATTCTCGTAGAGGAGCAAAAACAGCACCAATTAATCGATTAACAGGTCATTTAATCGATTAACAGTCCAGTTAATCGATTAACAGACCATTTAATCGATTATTCTAAAGAGCAAATGCTGAAAATGGTTTCTTTCTGTAATAATCGATTATCCTGCCATTTAATCGATTATTTTAATGTATTTTTTAAAAAAATGAGTTTTTAGAGCTTTTAAAGAGTGGTCTATGTGCTGGCTATCTTGGACTCTAATATTACAGACTCAAAAACATAAAAATAGAGTTATTACATAACATTACAAGTCTTCAAATCTTTAAGTCCTTTATTCTTGTATCATCATCAAAATCTACAAGCTTCATATCCTTGTATGTTCAACATTTATATCCTTGTATGTTCAACAGTTTGAAGATGGGCAAGTCCTAAAAAGTCCCCAGAATTGATCAATAGGCCCCATATTAGAATAGGAAGGTTTTTTGTACGCAAAAAATAATAAATTCCACCTAAAGGGCCAAGACCGTCATCTCACCATCGGTTAAGGGCGAGATTGTCGTCTCGTTTGGCGAGACCGCCGTCTCGCCACTTGCCAATGGGGAGACCACCGTCTCGTCACTTGTCGAAGGCGAGACTGCTGTCCCGTTTGGCGAGATGTCAGTCCCGACCTGATAGGCGTGAATTTCTATAAAAGGGGGAACGTCCTCATCCTTTACACACAATTTTACAACTTTCCCTTCTGCACTTTCTTCAAATTACTCTCTTAGGACCCCTCTGAAGCATTTTCAGAGTTTCTTAGTATTCTTAGAGAACGTTTTGTAGTGTTGCGAGGAAGAGCGATCAACATTGTAGAGTGGGGGATTGCCAAAAAGCACCCTATTTCAAAGAATTCATATAAAAGCTTGCTTTGAAGGTTCCTATACACTCTCTTATCCACTTTACCGCTTTTTTAGATAGTATTGTTGTGCATTAATCATTTAGGGTCATGTAGTCAATATTTTAATTTTCACAATAAATAAATAAGGGTAAAAGCGTAATTTATAGTTTTTATTTCTTCATATAAATAGTCCATCATAGGGAACCCGAAAGGGGCTTCATAGGGAACCCGAAAGGGGCGTCATAGGGAAGTTAATACCTTCCCTACACGTAACTAACTCCCTTACCTGACTCTGGTTGTAATGGCCAAAGTTGGTTTTTCTAAACCAATGCCTTCCTTTTTCTTCCTTTTCCAATGTTTCTGGTAAAAACATTGGTGGCAACTCCTCGAACCCTTCGAAAACCTCACCTTTAGGTCCAGCCCGGTTATCAGACAACCTAAAGACATTGTAACATCACTTTTTAAAAATGCGAGTTGAACGAGACCATCACGTCGCTCCGACCGCCTCTTTTGACGGCGGTGACAAGATGTTTTAATCTGTTAAAAACCAAAGTAATCGATTAAAACTGTTCTTAAGAAATAGTTTTAACTGATACTAAAAGAGCTTTATCTATTAAAATAGCTAAGAACATTCAAAACAAAGTTTTTAACTGATATATTATTGAAATAATTGATTATTTTCATGAAAGGAGTATTTGAAAACCTTCTGCCAGTATTTTAATTGATATAGATTCAAAATAATCGATTAAAATCACTTAAGATGTTTTGAAAAGTGTTCTGGCAGTATTTTAATCGATACAAACTCGAAACAATCGACTAAAATAACTTGAAATGTTTTGAAAGATGTTTTGTCAGTATTTTAATCGATACAAACTCAAAACAATCGATTAAAAGATGTTTTGTCAGTATTTTAAAAGATGTTCATCGTAATTTTAATCGATATAAATATGGAATTAATTGATTAAAACAATTAAAGAAATTTTTGTCAATAGTATTAATCGATTAAAACTTGTTATTATCAGTTAAAATCACTTAGGAAGTTTTGTGAAAATAATTGGCAGAATTTTAATCGATTAAAACAACTTAAAGAATTTTTGTATAATTGTTTAAATCGATTAAAACGTCGTCGCATCAGCTTAAAATAAATTTGGAAAATGATTAAGAACATTTTAACATATTAAAAGATGTTTTAACCGATTAATCAAAGATTTATAATCAATTAAAAGAACATTTTAACAGATTAATTAAACCAACAAGTTGAAAAATAACTCTATATAAATAGGATTGTTTCAACATTTTTAAAATATACTTTTGAGTAATCAAACAAGCAATCATAAGAGAGATTTTCAAGAAAGAAACATGCTAGTTTTGTCAGGCTTTACAAAGTTCTTTTTTGAGGCAATTTTGGTATTCATTCAAGTGAAGAAACACATAATGCAGAGACTGCATAATCGAGTTTTATTGTTTGGTTTCTTCTCCTTTGTTTTCTGTAAATCTTTTTTGTATTGTGAGTGCTTGGAATTGTTGGGCACAGTTTCTATGACTTGAATTTGGTTGCAGGTTTGAGCAAGAACTGGAATTTGGTTCTTGGTGAAGGTTTAGGTACAAGAACTGGAATTTAGTTATTGGGTTAGATTGGGTGTTGTGTGATTCGGAATTGTAATCCGTAAAATATTCAATCTAGTGGAACTCAATTGGAATTTGGCTGAGAACTAGATGTAACCCCGTAGTTTGGGTGAACCAATATAAATCTTAGTTGTATTTCTCTAAATTTTTACTCTCTTTAATTCTGCAGCTGCATTATATTGAATAACTTGTTTCTTCTTGATTCAAAAAGTGATCAGAACTCTAAATCTTTGAAATAGATAATTTGTATTCTTAGAAGTGCAAAAATCTTTCAAAGATCAACTCACCCCCCCCCCCTCTTGATCTCAGCCTACATTTCTAACATCCATAGTTGGATGTTTTCATGATTTATGTGTAGGAGAAAAGATGTTTCTCAAACTACCAAGAAAACTAGGTCAAAAAATTAGAGAATCTTGGAAAAATGATGATGTAACTCCCATGTTGAATAACCTCTCAATAAGAATACAATACATCATGAAAGTGATGGAAGAAACTTGTACACATATTGCAATACAAAAGCAACTGAAAAATTTCGAAACTGGAATTTGTAAAAAAATATACACACCTCAACAATACAATCAAAACAAACCAAATAGAAGGTATATATCTAGGAATAAACCTAGGTATAATCAAAATTCTTATTCTACAAAACAAAGACTCGTTACACTTAGGAAGACTTATACGATAAGATCTTCACATTCAAGAAAACCAACTTTAAATCCCAACCGACATGTTAGGCAATTAAGAGAAAATAAAACATACAAGTAGACATTAAAGTGTTGTGCCTGTAACCAACCAGGACATTTCTCTAGAGACTATCCTAACATTGCAAATCTTTACACAAAAGAGGCAGAACTCATAAAATCCTGCCACATGAACCTTCTTCCAATTGATGAAGATGCTTTTACTGATTCTGAAATACTATCAGTAATTAGTATAACAGAATATACAAATAAGATCAACTTAGACAAAAGCCATAAAAATTATGAGTTAATAAATTATTTCACAAATAATGAATTCATACACCTTTATCGACACGAAAATGATTTTCAGCTGGATAATAAATATAATGAATTAGGAAATATATTATACGATTTTGGGTATTGTCTAATGTGTTAGACAAATGGCATCTAGAGGGAGTCTAGAGGGGGGTGAATAGATGCACAAATTAAAATAGATGTCAAATTAAAAATTTATTTGTGAGTCAATAATTTGTTTGAACACAAATAAAGAGGAAGTAATAATATAATCAGGAAAAGAGAAAGAGATAAGGGAAAGAGAAGAACACACAGTAATTTATACTGGTTCGGGTATAGACAACCCTACATCCAGTTCCTAGTCAACTCTTAACACAAGAGTGACTCCCAATTCACTATCTTTCAAATTCAGTTTACAAATTACAATCAACTCAGCAGAAGAACCAGTAAAAAGTAAACTAATTAAAAAGACAATCACCTCCTTAAAAACCCACTAAGGATGAACACCTCCCTAGAATCCCACTAGGGATGAACACCTCCTCTGAACAAATCAAAGGATGAAAACACCTCCTTAGAATCCCACTAAGGATGAACACCTCCCTAGAATCACATTAGGGAAAAACACCTCCTTTTCACCAATACAAAAAGGATGAAGGTAATAAAAATAAGAACAGACACACCTGGGTAATGGAGGCAACAAATTGTACAAGCCTGCAGAATGCCAATCTCCAAGAACAAGTGTGATTAACAATGAAAACACAGAAGGCAGTAGAGAAGAGGGTTTTCTCAAAAGGTGTAAAATATCTTTGTTGCCTTGCTCATGATTTTTTTCTCAAAACTGATTGAATGTAAATTGTATTTTTGAATTCTGTAATTGTGTGTATTTGATTTTTCATCAAAAATTAATTAAATAGAAAAATAGCATCAGAAAATGGTCGTTGGACATTAATAATATCATAGAGAAAATCAGGATGTATTCAAAAACATCAAAAACATTTATTCTTTAAAATGGATATATTTTTCAAATTTGAATTGTCATAATTGATTATATTACCAGTATAATCAATTATGACAGAAAAAATCATTTTTTCATTTCTGATGCATCATAATTGATTATGACAGAGAAAAATATCATGTTATGAATTTTATCACACTTGTGCTTTGGAGGCTTATGCATAATATTACTTCATCAACTTGTACCTCTATATCTAGCATTCTAAGACTCTATCTAGTCTTCAGGAATCATCTTGGGCTTGCTTGAATCATCATCTTTATCAAAAACATATCTTGGGCATGTAGGGAAATGTTTCACATTTTCACCAACGTTATAAAGTCAGCTTGTCCTTAATCCATCTTGAATGGTATTGACTTGAATGTAGTTGACTTGAATCATCATCAAAATCATCTCTTGGGAATGTAAGGACATTTCCATCAATCTCCCCCTCATTGCTTTCAATCTCCCCTTTTTTTATGATGATCAAGGAAACACTTGAAATGAATTAAAATGTTTGACTCTACATAGTCAGCTCAAGATTAACACAGATCAGCACAGATTTGTATCAAGTGTCAGAGTCTCTTAATCTCCCCCTGGATATATTAATAACAAGACTCCCCCTAACTCATATGAGCAAAGACTTCTCTTAACTCCTCTTATTTAATTTAGAGATAGGAAAGAATTTCACACAAATTTTAATTCATCGAAAAATCTCCCCCTGTTTCATTGATAATCATAAAAAATATTATAAGAGAAAAAAATCTCCCCCTGTTTCACACAGATTAATATCATCAAAATATCTCCATGTTTCATTGATAATTATGAAAAATATTATAAGAGAAAAAAAAAATTTCCCCCTGTTTCACACAGATTAATATCATCAAAATATCTCCCTGTTTTATTGATAATTATGAAAAATATTGCAATAGAAACTGAGAACAAATTTGTACATAAATCAAGGTAGAGAAGATAATGCATTACAAAGTGTCATAGAGAAGAACATCATATTAAGGAGGCAATATCTAGGATACCCAAGGCTTGTCTTAGCTCATAAAACCTATCTCTAGGTAATGGTTTGGTAAAGATATCAGCTAACTGATGGGTATTCTATTATGCAATCTCCTTTTTGAATATGATCTCTAATAAAATGATGTATGATCTCTATATGCTTAGTCCTAGAATGCATGATAGGGTTCCTAGTAAGATTTATTGCACTAGTACTATCACATTTTAAAGGAATATGATCTAGAAAAATGTTGTAATCTTCTAACTGCTGCTTCATCCACAAAACTTGGGCATGTCATCGCCGTCCATTCCGACGTCCAAGGACATCTCGAACTTTTATGCGAGCGGTCACGAAAAGATGGTTTAGACTCGTGTTTTATGTTAAAATATGATCATTGCTTCCGAGGTGCTCAACAATTGAACTATCCTCTAATAAAAGCAAGGTTTTCGAAAAGGGGTTCTTATGGAGTCGCCACCAATGTTTTGACCGTAAACATTGGAAAAGGATAAAAAGGCGTTGATTTTAATAAAAACCAAACTTGGCTATTATAACCAGAGTTGGGTAAGGGAGTTAGTTACGTGTGGGGAAGGTGTTAGCACCCCACAACGCCCATTTCGGGTTCCCTATGACGGATTAATTCATTTAAGTGAAGATTACGAGAAATTATGCGATTACCCTATTTTATTGCATAATATTAAAAATGACTATCAACATGACTTTATTTCATATTGCATACATAAAGCAATAAATAAAGCAGTAAAAGAGAAGAGAATTGAAAAGAACCTTCGTAGCAAGCTTTGTATTGCGAATCTTTTAACTGTGAGGATGCGTTTTGGCAATCCCCCGCTCTACAAAGACTCTCCTCTCCGAATACAAGATTGACTCGACTAAATTTTTACAGAAGAATCGAATTCCGGAATATAATTCCTTAACTGATTGTTACCTTATTAAGGCAATCAGAGAGTTCATTAAAAGTAGGAAGAGAAGACAAGTACTGGGAGTTGTCTAGGGTGTGAAAAAAGTGGCAAATGAGCCTCCTATTTATAGTTTTTCACAGCCTGGCAGTTTGGGACGGCCATCTGGGTTGGGACGGTCGTCTGGGTTGGGACGGCCGTCTCACTTGAAATTTTTCCATTGGGACAACCATTTGAAGAGTGGGACGGCCTGTCTCACTTGGGACGGGCGTCCCACTTGGCCAGGGCAGCTTGGGACGGCTGTCCCACATTTGGGACGGCTGTCTCAACTTGTTTTGGCCAGCTTTTGTGTTCTGGGACCCCCGGGAAGCTTTCCTTTCTTTATTCGGACCTCGGTTGATGTTGATAGACGCCCGTTGAAGCTTTATCTTCATATAGGAAGTCTTCTTTGGCCTTTTATTGAAATGTCGGGCGAGCTTTATCTTTATAGGAAGTCTCCTTAGCCTTTATTGAGAGACCGGGCAAAATTAGGGGTCTACAGCTGCCCCCCTTCACCTGCTTGGCTAATTTGTTGGCTTAATGTGCCGACAAAATTAGTTGGTAGGGGAAGGAGTTAACCCTTTTGCCCGGTTATCCTTCAGATGCTCCTTTGCTGATCCTCCGGATGATAAATATTTTTGATAGGTACCAACCCCTATCTGGTTTGAGCCTTACTTTATAAGACTCTGGTGAGTACTTACCCTCACCAGGTATGAGTCTGCATTTCACTGGACTCTTGTGGGTACCTACCCCCACTAGGTATGAACCTTGTTTTGCAAGGCTTTGGTGAGTACCTACCCTCACCTGGTATGAGTTTGCATTTTGCTAAACTCTTATGGGTACATACTTCCAAGGTGCTAAACACTTGAACTATCCTCTAATAGAAGCAAGGTATTTGCAACCCGTTTTTGTAATGCTCTGGTGAGTATTTTACTCTACCTGATGCATTTTGCTAAGTTTTGATGAGTACCTACCCTCATCCGGTATAAACCCTATTTTATAAGGTTCTGGTGGGTACCTACCCCCACCTGGTACGAATCTGCATTTTTGCTAGATTCTGATGAGTACCTACCCTCATCCGGTACAAACCTTATTTTAAAAGGCTCTGGTGGGTACCTACCCCCACCTGGTACAAATCTGCATTTTTGCTAGATTTTGATGAGTACCTACCCTCATCCGGTACAAACCTTATTTTATAAGGCTCTGGTGGGTACCTACCCCCACCTGGTACGAATCTACATTTTTTGCTAGATTCCGATGAGTACCTACCCTCATCCGGTATAAACCTTATTTTATAAGGCTCGGTGGGTACCTACCCCCACCCGGTACGAATCCGCATTTTTGCTAAATTCCGATGAGTACCTACCCTCATCCGGTACAAACCTTATTTTATAAGGCTCGGTGGGTACCTACCCCCAACCGGTACGAACCTCGTTCCGCAAGGCTCGATGGGTACCTACCCCCACCCGGTACGAACCCCGTTCCGCAAGGCTCGATGGGTACCTACCCCCACCCGGCACGAACCCCGTTCCGCAAGGCTCGATGGGTACCTACCCCCACCCGATACGAACCCCGTTCCGCAAGGCTCCGATGGGTACCTACCCCCACCCGTACGAACCCCATTCTACAAGGCTCGATGGGTACCTACCCCCACCCGTACGAACCCCGTTCCGCAAGGCTCGATGGGTACCTACCCCCACCCAGTACGAACCCCGTTCCGCAAGGCTCGATGGGTACCTACCCCCACCTAGTACGAACCTCGTTCTGCAAGGCTCTGATGGGTACCTACCCTCACCCGGTACGAACCCCGTTCTGCAAGGCTCTGATGGGCACCTACCCCCACCTGGTACGAACCCCGTTCTGCAAGGCTATGATGGGTACCTTCCCCCACCTGGTACGAACCCCGTTCTGCAAGGCTCTTAGGATGCACTTTTTGATAGTCAATCCTATGGTCTTCTGGTTATGAAGATGTGTTGGCGGCTTACTGTTTTCGATCATGCGCCTATTCGTAGGGAGTGATTGATCTTTCTTTTTTTGACTTTTCTGTTAGTCATCTGGTTTTACCGGGGATTCTTTGTTTTTGGCTTTTCTGTTTAGCCATCCGGCTTTATCGGGGATTCTTGTTGGATGCCTCTTATTTTAGGTAGGAATCTCCTGGGGATTTTTTGATTTCTTGTTGATTGTGCCTCTTGTTTTTAGGCAGATGCTTCAATAGTGGTGAAGGCTTTTTACTTGTTGTTTTTCGCCTCTGAATAGGCTGATGTTCTACTTGAGGATATTTGTTCTTGATAATACCTCTGAGTAGGTGAATGCTTTTTTGGAAGCTTCGTGCTTGTATTGCCTCTTGCATAGGTTGATTTCCCGTTTCTTGGGGATATCGGCTCTTTGTTTGCCTCTGAGTAGGCAGAGGCTTTCTTGGGAGTGAAGGTTTTGCCTTTCACTGGGGATATTCATATTGGGTGTTATAGGCGATTAACTCCCTGAGGATATGAATTTTGTATTTTGCCTTTTGCTGGTAGGCCCGCTGGGGATTTTTCTTTTTGGTCATCCCTGGGGAATTTTTCTTTACTTCTTGGGGATCCAATCCTTGATTTAGTCTTGAGTTCCTGACTTTGTGAGGCTTTTTATTGAGCGGAATGAAGAAATTTTCTTTTCTTTTTTCTTTTTTTGGAGATTTTTATTCGGCCTTTTTGTGCCTCTATTGGGGAATGAAAGTTTTTCTCTTCTTTCTTTTTGTTGCCCCCTGGTGATATGGAGGATTTGACTCCGTATTTTCTTTGATGGACTCTTGTGTAGTCCTTATTCTCCTTTGGGGAATGAAGCGGAGACTCTTGCATGAGTGTGCTTGATGACTCATGTGGTGATGCCGCTGAGTCGTGAGGTAATCTTTTTATTTTGCCTTTGGAGTAGGCAAGGATCCTCTTGGGGACGATCAAGCCTTTCCGTTTGGCTTTTCTGTTTTGATGGCTTCCTTCTTTTTTTTGGATGGAAGATTAAAGCTGGTTTTCCTTGAAGCTCTTTGTTGGAATAGTCTTGATTTCGCCTTTTTCTTTTGCAACTTTGATCTTTATCGCGAGTTATTTGAAATCTGGCTTTTTAATACATCACGTGTGCCTTTTATTTTATAATTTTTGTACACGTGGGCTTTTTGAAATGTAGACAGAAATAATAATGTTTATTTATTACTTCTCTTTTTTGTGATACATTCAAGCATTTTCAAATTACTAGAAAATATCTAAAAGGAAAACTCCTAATCATCTGCTTCTGGGCTAGAATGGGCAGATGGTGCTAGCGAAGGAATATGGCGGAGTAGGCGGCGCTGGAACCTTGCCTGTGTCTGGACCAGATTCTCTATCTGACAGTCCGTCCTATCTTGCCTCGTGGTCAGCTGACTAAACTGCTGTCGCATGAACTGGAACTGCTCCTCCATATAAGCATGCTCATCGTCTATCCGTCGGTACAAGCCGGCAAAGTCTGGATCATATGACTGCTGCTGGGATTCCGAAGTCGCAGGGATGTCTTATGGCGTGTCGAAATCGCGCATATCCAGCGAAATTGAGATTATGGGGTTTAAGATAAACCCTGATCCCTATCGACTAAGGATACTCATGTGGACCAGCATCCCTCCGCTAATCGGCTCTGGTTGGAGGCTAGCTGGGAGGTCTTCTCCGTCAGTGCATCCCCTATATTCAGCTAAAGGGGTGAGAAAGGGAGCTACCATGATGGCTCCTGTTGAGCCGCAGGTTCCGTAATCTTTTACGGCTTTCAGGAAGGCATATCCTGGGTTGCATCGAAGCCCTTGATGCATATAGTAGACAATGAAAAGGTCAGCCAGTGTTACCTTCCCTTGGCTTTCCTTCCGGCTGTGTACGGTCCCAGCTAGCAATTTATGGCATATGCGGAGCGGAGGAGAGAAAGTTGTGCCCTTCAGGTGTGACGGCAGAGTATGAGCTCTAGTGATTTCCTTCCACATGCTGGTGGTGGTGAGAGCAGCAGGTTTTTCCAGATATGCGGACCGATATTCTGGTGTTCTTGTGTCTGCTCATTGGCAGAAGCCCATTATGACATTAAAGTCATCCAAAAAAGTGGTCTGGTAGGCCCCATCCATCCAAGAGGAGACGACTTGAGTAGGTGGAACTCCGGGAGTTGTGGACGGCATTTCGCCGGATCGACGAAGCAAGGAATTCCAGCAGTAGCAAGTACGGTGGATCCGGGTAGGTGGCTCACGGAGCAGAAAGTCCCATCCTATGTTGTGGATGAACCTTCTGATGTCTTGATCCCAGCCAAATGTAGCTAGGATTTCAAAATCCAACCGCAACATGGGGTGCCAGGAGAACTATTGGACATTTGCTAGCCGCTGTTGATGTGGCTCTGCCAGTAGAGTGTTAGTGACGGGAGTTCCTCTAGTAGAGGTCCTAGTGCGTTTTCTTCTGGATGAGGCTTCTTCATGCTCCATTGTATATAGTATTCACTTAAGGATGCTTGAAGTGTGTAGAAAGGGAGGAGAAGCAAGATAGAAAGCTTGGAACGGGGTGCCAAAGCCAAGATTCGCGCCTAGCATATATAGGATGCGCCAGGAGATTTAGGACGGTCGTCTGGGTTGGGACGGCCGTCTCACTTGAAAATTCTCTATGTGGACAACCAACTGAAGATAGGGACGGTCGTCTCACTTGGGACGCGCGTCTCAATTGAATGCTGCAATTTGGGACGGCCGTCTCGACTTTGGGACGATCGTCTCAAGCTTTTTGAGTTGTTTTTTGGTTTTTTTTGTTGAGAAGGAGGCTAGGACTCCATTCATTGATGTTTTAATGCATGTAATGTTTCATGATATGCATCCTATGATCTATTTCAGTTAATATTTCGAAAGTTTTAACTGATGTGCTTTGATTTCGGGCGCATTCTTGGTGTTGTACCTTTCCGTCATCATGTTTCTTGATTAACAAGCTTGGTTGTACCTGATTTGCCGTCTTGGACTTTTCTTGCTATAGCCGAAGAGCAATCTTTTGTTCGTAGGGCAACTGCCATGTTAATGCCCCCCCTTCCTTTCCTTAGGGATTTCAACCTTCCTATTGATCACTATGTTTCCACATTCCCCTTATTACTTGAATGCTTTATAGTGAAATGGTCAAGAGAAGAGAAAGAAAAGGATTTACAACAAGGGCTTTTGTTTTAGAGGGATATTTTTTGTAATAGAGGTTTTTGTAAGAATGGTTAGCCAAGGTTTGTCTGGGTTTAGGCTAGTTTAGGTAAACGTTTCGTTCTTATGATGTGGCGTCTTTATTTTACTGACTTGTGGCGCCTTTTTGTGATTGATTAGCTTTCCTAGCCCGCCCTTTCAGGTTTTCAGCCTAGGATGTTATGCTTATGTCCTAACTTTTGTCTAGATTTCCCTTTTTATTTTTAGGAATACCTAGCGGACTTTTATAACCCTAATTTTTGCCCAGGTTACCCTTTATTATTGTTCGGGTCTTCTGCCGGGTTTACCCTATCTTTTGCGCAGCCCCCTTTTGTGGGTTTCCTGCCGGGTATTTTGCCCTTTTATTTTCTTGTCTTGGCCTTTGGCCTTGACGGTCTCTCCTTTTTGTATATATATATATATATATATATATATATATATTTTTTTATCGAGATAAATTTTATCCGTGTTTCTAGTTAATCAATCATATTTGACTTTGCTTTATGACGCTTTGATTGTTCCGACGCATTTGGAACGAAATGTCTATCTAAACCTTTTTTATTAAAAATGGGGTATAGACATATTTAGCAAGAAAAGAAGCATATAGTAAGAATAACATTCTTTTGTAATTTCGGGGAAATGTGTGCCCTAGAAATGCTCGGGGGACGGGCATACCCGGAGGAATGATCTCTAATAGTCACTAGGTTTACATCCCTTAGAATTGGAAGAAGGACACCTAATGACTAACGCTATCCTTTGCGCTAATATCCCTCCTTTTCGGAATATCGTCTTTGAGGGATACGACTTCCCTGTTTTCCGTATGGTTTGATCTTTCATGGGGTTGTACCCTAAACCATACTTTAAAGGATTATCTTTGAACTCCGGTGGCTCTTTTATTCCTTGAGTATTCTTTCTGAGCCCCTTTCCTGGGCGATATCCATATCTTTTCATCATACAGACCACCTTTGTATTATTGGGAAGTCTTTCTATGTTGGCAATTTCGAGCGCTTGAAAAGATGTTTCAAGAGCCTCTTCAGCTGCATCCACATATGGTTGGACGGACGGTTTGCTTATTAAAAAGTCTTCTTCAGCTTGAACTGTGACAAGTTTATCATTTGTCACAAACTTGACTTTTTGGTGGAGCGTTGACGGTATTGCCTTAGCGCTATGAATCCAAGGTCTACCAAGGAGACAACTATATGCCGGCGTGATATCCATCACGTGGAAGTCTATGTTAAAAATAGTAGGGCCAATTTGAATTGGTAGACTAATTTCTCCTACTACTTCACGTCTTGATCCATCAAAGGCTTGAACAATTGTATTACTCGGGCGCATGTGGGTTCCTTGCACTGTTATCTTGTCAAGCGTGCCTTTAGGCATGACGTTTAAGGATGACCCATTATCCACCAGAACTTTGGAAATGAGATATTCCTTGCATTTGACAGAAATATGCAAGGGCTTGTTGTGATTTGACCCTTCTAAAGGGAGTTCTTCATTTGTGAAAGTAAGATGATTATTGGCTGTAATGTTACCAATAATTCCTTCAAATTTGTCCTGAGATATTTCATGCGGAACGAATGATTCATTCAAAACCTTTAATAGTGTGTTTCGATGCGACTCCGAACTCATTATGAGTGATAACAAGGTTATCTTTGCAGGAGTGCGATTGAGTTGATCGATGATGGAGTACTCTCTTTGTCTTATGTACTGGAGTAACTCATCTGTCTCCTCCTTGGATTCTTTTTCCTCTTCGGCCTTATCTTTTGCCTTATCTTTAGGAATATTATCTTGTAATTCCTTGGGGGAATATATTCTTCCGCTTCTTGTCATGCCCCCAATACCGGCTATGTTGGAGATGTCTTGATTAACTGGTGATTCTTCTGAGTATCTCCAAGGTACAGCTTTATTTGATGAATAAGGGAAAGGACGAGGTATGAATAAACGTAAAGGCGTTATTTCCTCTTCCCTTTTATCGATTGGAATAACCAATGGTGCTTGTTTATTATCATCTTTGGGTCTATCGACCATTGTAGAGATTTTGATGATGAAATACTTCTTTTCCATTTATTCTAATTTGTGGAAAGCACATCAATTAATCCTTCCTTTTTATTATCTTTGTTATTAAAATGAGGAGGGATGTATGAATGTATGCAACTTATGAATGCAATAGACAGTTTAAGGAAAAAAAATCTTTTTATTTTAACTAGAAAGTGTTTATCCTTCTATACAATGCTTTGAAGCAAGTGTTGACAAAAACGGAGAAGCTTGAAGAATCCTATAGGTAAATTAGGCTTTCTTCGTAATTCATCTTCAGCTATTCTCACATGATTTCTGAGCGTCTTGATTTGCTCATGTACCGCCTGGCTCATATCTTCACTATATCGACGAGCCTCTTTTATCTTTTCTTCTTGATGAACGATCAAGGCATGTTGTTGGTCAGACCTCTCTATTACTTGGTCTCTTTCACGAAGTAATTGACCATACTGAGCTAATCCATCTTTTTCTTTATCATGTAGCTCCTCTAGGTCTTCTCTGTATCTTTCAGCGGTTTCCCACCACTTTTGTGCTTCTGACCGAGTTTCTATTAGGTCATCATGTATTAACTTGATCGTTTTTGCCTATTCTGCAAGCGTACTCTCAAGATGTGCTATTTCGTCACTCATGTCCTAGAATAGACTATCTTGTTCAAGCCTCAGAATTTTCAGTGCTTGTTTAGTCTCTTCTTGATAGTCAGCACAATCATTCTTAAGGCGCTCTATTTCATGGTCCTTCTTTTTACATTGCCTTTTTAGACCATCTATTATAAGGGTTGCTTCTTGCTCTTTTTCTTCGAAGTCCCTTAGCTGAGCTTCCATGATTTCTACCCTTTTATTTAAGGCATTGACCTGCAATTGTAGCTCTTCATTGACTAATGTTGTAGTGAATGTAGTGGATGGTTGGGGTATCCTTCTACTCTTCCTCCATTCTTCATATTCGTGGGACGTAGACACCTAAACCTTTCCAAGTTCTTTATCTCCTATATAGACTGGTCTTTCCCATGCTTTCTGGACAGCGGATACTTCTTCAAAGCTATGGGAATAATGGCATAGACTCAGCCCTCTGAGCTCTTCTTGAGTTGGCACAGTCTGGGTTCCCATGAGTTGTCTCATAGCTATCTTAGGAGAGTAAGCTATACAACCCCTGAGGCCTAGTAGTAGTATGCTCAGGTAATCTCTGCATCGTACCAGAATATAACCGGGTCGGAACCAAGGGCAAACCCATGATACATGCTCTATGTTCCAATTTTCTAACTCGGTTTTCCATTTTAAAGCTTAACGGTGCTGAAGAGGAATTTTTGCAAAACTTCTTAAAGGATCAGGGAATATGCCCATGTGGCTTGAAGCATAGAAGTGAGTGACGCCCCATACATATAGTAATGAAGTGCAACATCTAAGTGTTTTCCCCTGTTTCTGTCGGCAAAAATCTACTGAAAGCAGGGTATCAGCAAGAATTGCAGGTATAAGACTCTTAGAGTATACATCCCAGGAAAACAATGCATCTATTGCAGCATGATCCACAACGTTCACATGAAATGGGAATAATATGATTCCGAACATTGCCAATGCTAGAGTTTTGTTGAAGGTAGACCAATCTTTCTTTTCAGCCAAAGAGATTAAGTGGTCTTCTATTATGGACATTTTCCAACCTCGGATGTTCCCTTTTCCCTCTAGGATGGATTAATGAGGAGGCAGTTGTATGATAGTAGCAACCTTACTCACGGCAACATATACTCCTAAGCAGACATAGACCTCGACTGACTGAGGCCATCTAACCATGAGTTCATATTCTTCTAAGGTTGGTACTAAATCGAACTGCGAAAACTCAAAGCAATGTAGATTGGGATTCCAGAAGTGGACCAATGCTCTAACAAAGATTGGATCGATGCTGACTTTCAGGAGGTCAAGGATCCTTCCATAAGATTTCTCAAAGTTAGCACTGACCTCTGGCGGCATATATGTACTCAACTGCCTTAACTTCTCTACACGGCATTGAAGGATTTCCACTTTCTTTAACTGTCTATTACTGGATCCCTCCATTATCTAAAAGGAATGAAAATGCATGATATGAGGATGAGTCCTTGTAAATGCATGCATGTAAGTGTTTGTTTTTCTAAGTATTATCATGTTTTATTCCTAATATGATACATGATAGTACTTGGTTTTTCTTAAAAAGGAAACTATCTATATGGATGTTTATGGATTTTGATGAAGAGAGTCCTATTTTCTTCTCTTAACATTTTTATGAACAAAGGTTGTATGAATTATAAGACTTTTATCAAGAATCTTTTTATTGTAAAAGGCATTTTTATGGCTTTAATTTGTTTTTATATTTTTTTATGACCCTTTATCTCTTCTGTTGGTCAATGTGGCTACATAGCTTACAAAGAACCTGAAACTAGACTAGCTTAATTGAAGACTGTCCATGATAAAGTTGGTTTATCTTATCACTTTTTATGATTTTTAGGGTTTTTCACTATTTTATTTGTTGTATGATTACCCTATGCTAATGCATCAATACAAATGCAGCAAACGAATGCACACACAATTCATACATCCACGAGCAGAGCCACGCTTATTTAATCACGAGGTAGGGTTTTCCTGCAGAAACGTGCTTGGTTTGGGTGGTTCTAAACTGTTCTCACCAAGGCCAAAGGTCCCCAAGGTGCCCCCATTATAGGGACCTCTCAATCTCTCAGTCCTCAGGTCATGCACGGAACTCCGTGTCGACATCCTTAGACCAAAAGAAGAGAGTTATCACCTTGAGTTGGTGGTTTCCGACAACGGTTGTAGCCCCGTGTGCCAACAAGCCGGTCGTATCTGCCACCCACTCCCTATAGGTATTCACTCTTGCCCCCGGGTATAGAGGGACTGTAGTGTGCAAGGGTTTTTTTTGTGTGCAATTTATATTTCAAACAATTTGCAGAAAGTAATCATACAGCAATTATTAAAGCCATACAATAAAACATACGGAAGAGGGTAAATGCATAATTTCAAATCTTCACTTAGTTTGAATTTTATCCGTCACTAAATGGGATCAACTCTCTAGCTTCCCCAGCGGAGTCGCCATCTGTCGCCGCCGTCCATTCCGACGTCCAGGGACATCTCAAACTTTTATGCGAGCGATCGTGAAAAGATGGTTTAGACTCGCGTTTTATGTTAAAATATGATCATTGCTTCCGAGGTGCTCAACAACTGAACTATCCTCTAATAAAAGCAAGGTTTTCGAAAAGGGGTTCTTATGGAGTCGCCACCAATGTTTTGACCGTAAACATTGGAAAATGATAAAAAGGCGTTGATTTTAATAAAAACCAAACTTGGTCATTATAACCAGAGTTGGGTAAGGGAGTTAGTTACGTGTGGGGAAGGTGTTAGCACCCCACAACGCCCATTTCGGGTTCCCTATGACGGATTAATTCATTTAAGTGAAGATTACGAGAAATTACGCGATTACCCTATTTTATTGCATAATATTAAAAATGGCTATCTACATGACTTTATTTCATATTGCATACATAAAGCAATAAATAAAGCAGTAAAAGAGAAGAGAATTGAAAAGAACCTCCGTAGCAAGCTTTGTATTGCGAATCTTTTAACTGTGAGGATACGTTTTGGCAATCCCCCGCTCTACAAAGACTCTCCTCTTCGAATACAAGATCGACTCGACTAAATTTTTACAGAAGAATCGAATGCCAGAATATAATTCCTTAACTGATTGTTACCTTATTAAGGCAATCAGAGACTTCATTCGAAGTAGGAAGAGAAGACAAGTACTGGGAGTTGTCTGGGGTGTGAAAAAAGTGGCAAATGAGCCTCCTATTTATAGTTTTTCGCAGCCTGGCAGTTTGGGACGACCATCTGGGTTGGGACGGCCGTCTAGGTTGGGACGGCCATCTCACTTGAAATTTTTCCATTGGGACAACCATTTGAAGAGTGGGACGGCCTGTCTCACTTGGGACGGGCGTCCCACTTGGCCAGGGGGTCTCAACTTGTTTTGGCCAGCTTTTGTGTTCTGGGACCCCCGGGAAGCTTTCCTTTCTTTATTCGGACATCGGTTGATGCCGATAGACGCCCGTTGAAGCTTTATCTTCATATAGGAAGTCTTCTTTGTCCTTTTATTGAAATGTCGGGCGAGCTTTATCTTTATAGGAAGTCTCCTTAGCCTTTATTGAGAGACCGGGCAAAATTAGGGGTCTACAGGGCACAACTACTACCTGCAGCTATATACTCAACTTCAGTTGTGGATAGAGCAACACAAGCCTGTTTCTTAGAATGCTAAGAAACAACTGAACAACTAAGTAGATGACATGTCCCACTTGTACTTTTCCTATCCAGTTTACATCCTCCATAATCTAAATCTGAATATCCTATAATGCTAGGTGAAACTCCTGAGGGATACCAAAGGCCAAATGATCTACTTCCTTTTAAGTATTTAAAAATTCTCTTAATAGCAACTAAATGTGATTCCTTAGGATTAGCCTGAAATCTAGCACAGACACACACACTATGCATAATATCAGGTCTACATGCTGTAAGATAAAGTAGGGAACCAATCATACCTCTATATTTCGATTGGCCAACTGCCTTAACTTTTTCATCTTGATCTAGATAGCAAGATGTTGTCATTGGAGTAGCTGCTTCCTTTGAATGTTCTAATTCAAATTTCTTGATTAATTCAGTGCAGTACTTTGATTGTGAAATGAAGATGTTGTCAGTTTTCTGTTTGATTTGTAGTCCTAGAAAGAATGTTAGTTCACCCATCATCGACATCTCAAACTCACCCTGCATTATCTTGGCACACTATTAACAAAGATCATTGTTAGTTGAGCCAAAGATTATATCATCAACATATATTTGAACTATAATAATATTTTTCTTATGCTCTTTTATGAATAAAGTTTGATCTATTTTACCTCTCCTGTAGTTGTGACTGTAGACCCCAAATCTTGTCTGGCCTCATAATAAAGACCAGAAGACCTCCTATTCGAAGATGGACGAAGCCTAAGAAGCCACTAGGAGAGACTATTAGGCCCCATACTAGAATAGGAAGATTTTTCTACATAAAAATAAGGATTTTCGCCTTGAGGGGTCGAGACTACTGTCTCGCATTTCGAGACCGCCGTCTCGCCATTCCTGCAGGTCAAGACCGCCGTCTCGTTTGGCGAGACGGCCGTCTCGCCACCTACAAATGGAGAGACCCCTTCTTGCTTGGCGAGACGGCCTTCTCGCCATTTTTGCAAGGAGAGACGGCTGTCTCAAATGGTGAGACGGCCGTCTCGACCTTGTCAGACGAGACGGCCGTCTCGACCTGACAGGCGCAAATCCCTATAAATAGTCGCGCTTTCACCCTCATTTCACACAGTTCTTCCACTTTCTCTCCTGCAACCTCTTCAAATTCTCTTCCTAGAACCCCTCCGAAGCATTTTCCGAAGTTTCTAAGAGTTTCCTAGAGTTTTTATAGCGTTTCCGAGATATTTATGGCGTTATAAAGAGTGAAGGGCTGCCAAAAAGCACCCTAATTTTCAAGAGTATTAATATAAAGTTTGCCTCGGAGGTTTCTTCATTCTCTCTCTCTCTCTCTTACTATTTTATTTTTATGATTAAATTGCATGATAGATATTAGGGCCATGTTGTCGTTATTTCAATTCTGCAAAATAAAGGGTAAAAGTGTCTTTTCACAAAGTTTATTTATTAAATAGCTGGCCTATCATAGTGAACCCGAAAGGGGCGTCGTAAGGGAACTAACACTTCCCTTACACATAACTAACTCCCTTACCTGACTCTGGTTTTAACGACCAAAGTTGGTTTTCGAAAACCAACGCCCTTTTACTCCTTTTTTTATGTTTCCGGTAAAAACATCGGTGGCGACTCCATAAGAACTCTTCAAAAATTAGTTCTTGGGTGAGCCCAGTTATCGGACGATCCAAGAACACTCTTTCAAAAACCTTGCCCCTAGGTTCAGCCCGGTTATCAGACAACCTAAAGGCGTTGTAACCATACCCATAAAAATGCAAAAAATGGATAGTCAAAACTATTGCGTCACTCCGACCGCCTCGTTTTGACGGCAGCGACAGATGGCGACTCCACTGGGGAAGCCTAGAGAGTTGATCCCATTTAGTGATCGGCCAACTTAAATAAATAAACTAAGAAATAACGCTTTTACCCTACCTTGTATTATAACATGTTTTAATGCTTGGCTTTAATAATTGTTGTTTGTTTATGTTTTACGCAATTGTTTGAAATACAAATTGTACACAAACCTTTGCACACAATAGTTCCCTCTATACCCGGGGGCAAGTGAGAAATCCATAGGGAGTGGGTGGCAGGTACGGTTAGCTGTAGTGATGGCCTTGTGCCCACCAGTGTGATCGGAAACCATCACTCAAGGTGATAACCTTCCTCTTTTGGCACAAAGACTGACTATGGTCTTAGTCCTAAGCATGGTCGGAAGGCTGGAGAGTGGGGACCCTATAATGGGGGCACCTTGGGGGCCTTAGCCTTGGTGAGAACAGTTAGAACCTACCTTCACCAATGCACTTTTCTGCAGGAAAACCCTACCTCGTGACTAAAACGACTTCTCGCCTGTTCGCGGATGATCGAATTGTGTGCGCATTTGTTTGTTGCATTTGTCTGTTGCATAGCATAACCAAACAACAGAAAAATCACAAAAAACATTTTTCACAATAAACACCCTTATCTCGGACAGTCTACCTTTTAGCTAGCCTGGTTTTAGGTTCTTTGTAAGCTAAGTAGTCACGCAGTCCGACAGAAGAGATAAGGGACGCTAAACATTATTCTTTCGCATAAAGCCATTTTTTATCTCAGACAGTCTGCCTTTTAACTAGCCTGGCTTCAGGTTCTTTGTAAGCTAAGTAGTCACGCAGTCCGACAGAAGAGATAAAAGGCTATAAAATAAAAATAAAAAATGAAAATCCAATTCCAAAACAATAAATGAGACCTTGTTCATAAACATTATACTCATAAATCATTCATATAGGTAGTTTATTTTCTAAGAAAATAAAAAAAAATACGCAAATACCATACATCATAAAACATGATAAATAGGGAAATAAACACTCACATTCATACCTACAATAAGCATCATATTCATAAAGCATGCATTTTGGTTTTAGAAAATGGAGGGGACTAGTAGACAGTTGAAGAAAGTGGACATTCCCCGGTACCATACTGAGAAGTTGGAACGGCTTTGTGCGATAATGCCACCAGAGGTCCGCTCCGACTTCGAAAAATCCTATGGACGGATTCCCGACCTGCTGAAGATCTGTGTCAATCAAGTTTTCATCAGGGTACTAGTTCATTTCTGGAACTCTAGTCTGCGCTATTTCGAATTTCCACAGTTCGACATGGTGCCCACCTTGGAGGAGTACGAAATTATGCTAAAATGGCCCAAATCAGCTGGGGTCGATATCCGCCACAGGACATATACTCCTGCAGCACAAGTCGCTGCCATCATCCGATTGCCATTCCGGCAGACTACCCTGATAGAAAAAGGGAACATCTAGGGTTGGAAAGTCTCAATGTTAGAAAACCATCTATCCAATTTGGCTGAAAGGGCAGAATGGGTCGCTTTCAATAAAACCCTGGCTCTGATCATATTTGGAACAATCTTGTTTCCCTTCCACATCGACACAGTGGATCAAGCCGTCATGGACGCCTTCTTCGCCTGGGACGTGAACTCGAAGAGTCCCTTGCCTGCAATTCTTGCCGACACCTTGCTCTCGATAGATTTTTGCTGCCAGAAGCAAGGAAAAACACTTCGTTGTTGCTCTTCACTACTCTGTGTGTAGGGCATTACACATTTTTATGCCTCCAGTCACATGGGGATGTTCCCCGACCCTTTGAGGAGCTTCTCCAAAATCCCTCTCCAACGACGCTTAACTTCAGAATGGAAGGACGAGTTGGAACAATGGGACGCCAACCATTTATCCTCGGTTTGCCCTTGGTTCCGACCCGGTCCAGTCCTCATCAGATGTGGAGACTATCCGAACGTACCCTTGATAGGTCTCAGGGGTTGTATAGCCTATTCACCTAGAGTAGCTATGAGACAACTCATGAGAACTCAAACTACAATTTCTCGAGGGGAACTCAGAGGACTGTGTTTCTTCGGAGACCCGTGCACAATTGCTAACTCACTAGTTATGAGAAGAGCATGGGGGAAACCAGTCTTTATGGGAGATAGAGAGCTAGGAAAAGCTCGAGTGGCTGTCTCCAGTGACTATGAGGTGTGGAGAAAAAGAAGAGGGATGTCTCAACCATCCACCTCACTCATTACAAGCGTCAATAGTGAAGAGCTGCAAGCTCAAGTCGATGCCTTGACCCAGAGGATAGAAACCATGGTGGCCCAGATGAGGGCCCTTGAAGAAAGAGAGCAAGAATCTATCCTCACTATAGATGGTCTGCAGAGGCAATGCAAGAAAAAGGATAATGAAATAGAGCGCCTCAAGGATCAGTGTGCTGATTCTAATGAGCAAGCTATCCGAGCATCCAAAGCTGCTAGAGCCAACTCGGATAGCCAGCTTCAAGAAATAACCGCCAAATCAGCACGCCTTGAGGCTGAATCAGCAAAACAGGCTCAGACGATCAAGGACTTGATGGAAGACCTCACCAGGACTCGGTCAGAAATACGCCAAGAGCGAGAGGCCAATCGGAGACTCAACAAAAGTCTCACTGAGATATGCTGCAAAGTAAGAGACGAGCTAGCTCAATACGGCCAAGTACTACAAGAAAAGGACCGAGCCCTTGCAAAACTCGATGAACTACAAGCCTTGGTCGTCCATCAAGAAGCGAAGATCAAAGAGGCTCAAAAGTACAGTGAAGATATGAGCCAGGCAGTCTAGAAGCAAAGTGAAGCACTTGCTCGTCACGTCCGGGAAGCCGAAAGAGAATTACATAGAGATCAAGACCCGCCTATGGGTTTCTTTAGGCTTTCCGTTTCTATCAAAAGTTGCTTCGTAGTATGGAATAGGGGAATGTACGCCTTCTACGGATAAATGAAATTTTTCTTTATTCAACAATTGTCTACTTGCATGCATATCATTCATTTGCATATTTAATTACCCCTCCTTCACTCTTAATAAATAAGATAATAAAAAGGAAGGATTAACTGACACGTCTTCCAAATCAGAAGAATGGAGAGAAAGCCACTCCTAATCAAGCTTTCCCCAATGGTTGACTCGCCACAAGAGGACAATAAGCCTCGATCGTTGGTCCTCAAAAATAAGGAAGAGGGCGCAAGGACACCAGTGCGACTATTATGCCACGTCCTTTCCCCTACGAGCCAAATAAAGTTGTACCATGGAAATACGGGGAGTCTTCACCAATAAAGGAGGATATCTCCAATATAGTCGGCATTGGAGGCATGACTAGAAGTGGAAGAGTCTACTCCCCCAAGGACTCACAAGAAGACGTCCCCAAGAATAAAGGAAAAAATAAAAAGACCAAAGAAAAAGAAAATAAAGAATCCAAGGAGGAGACAGAGGAATTACTCCAGTTTATAAGGCAAAGCGAGTATTCCATTATTGACCAACTCAATCATACACCTGCAAAGATAACCCTATTATCTCTAATGATGAGCTCGGAACCGCACAGAAACGCCCTAATGAAGGTCTTGAGCGAAGTGCATGTACCTCACTCCATATCCCAAGAAAAGGTTGAGAGGATCGTCGGTCACATTATGGCAAGCAATCACCTCACCTTCATAGAGGAAGAACTCCCCCTCGAGGGGTCAAACCACAACAAGCCCTTGAACATCTCTATCAAGTGCAAGGAGTACCTCATTGCCAAAGTTCTTGTGGATAACAGGTCATCCTTGAACATGATGCCCAAGTGCACACTCGACAAGTTGACTATCCAAGGAACCCATCTATGCCCAAGCAGCACTATCGTTCGAGCCTTCGACGGATCAAAACGAGAAGTAGTGGGAGAAGTTAATTTGCCAATCCAAATCGAACCCATTATCTTCAACGTCGATTTTCATGTAATGGATATTACTCCAACATACAGTTGTCTCATCGGTAGGCCTTGGATTCATGACGCTAAGGCAGTACCTTCAACGCTCCACCAAAAAGTCAAGTTCATAGTGGATGACAAATTGGTCACGGTCCAAGCAGAAGATGATATCCTGATCAGTGGACCGTCCACCCAACCTTATGTGGATGCGGCTGAAGAGGCCCTTGAAACATCTTTTCAAGCGCTCGAAATTGCCAACGTAGAGAGACTTCCCAAAAACACAAAGGTAGCTCGCATGATGATGAAGCATGGTTACCATCCTGGCCAAGGACTGGGGGCAGATTCCCAAGGCATGAGGGAACCCCCGGAATTCAAAGATAATCCTTACAAGTGTGGCCTAGGATATGACCCTCCTAAGGGCCGAGCAGAAGGAAGAAAAGGGAAGTCTCCCCTCCGCACACTCAAGCAAATATTCCGAAGCGGAGGGATGCAAGCGTCAAGAGCTACCCTAGTCATTAGGAAATCTTTTTCTTCACTTAATGAATGTAAACCCCATGATTGTTAGAGATTATCCCTCGGGGCTAGCCCGACCCCTGGGCATTTTAGGGCACATATTCCCTTATTAATTAATAAAGAATACACTTCTTACTATCTGCTTCTCTTCTTGCTATTTCATGACTAGACCACGCAATAACCTTGTCTAAGTAAACAAAAAGAAAAAGAAGAATAAAAAGCGCATCCAAACAATCAAAACTTGTCATTGCCATTACAATCAAGCTAGTTGATTAGAAGCACAAAATAAGGCTTTACCTCACCAAAAAGAAAGTCATGCTTCGCCAATATTGTGAAAAAAAATATAAAAAAAAAGAAAAAGAAAAAAAAAGCCCATAGAAGCCAAAGTCCAAAAAAGAGGGGAAAAATACCCAGTAGGAAACCTACTAAGGGGGCTACGCAAAAGATAGGATCGACCCGGTAGGATGCCCGAACAAAAATAAAGGGTAGCCTAGGCAGAAGTCAAGGTTACAAAATAAGGTCCGCTAGGATTCCCTAAAACAAAAACAAAAAGAAGGAACCTAGACAAAAGATAGGGCCAAAACACAATATCCTAGTTCGAAAACCCAAAGGGCGATCTAGGGAGATCAACTAGCCGTAAAAAGCAATGGAAATAAGCTAAGGCGCAAATACGAGAAAGGAAACGTTTGCTTAGACAAAAAGCTTAAACACCCAAACCTAACCTTAGCCAACCATTCTTACAAAAACCTTTTTCTAAAAATTAACAGTCTAAAACACAAGCCGTTGAATTTGCCCTCTTACTTCTCTTCTCTTGACCCTCACAACAATATTCTAATAATTAATTTGGGAATTATATGGAGGCGTATAGTCAACAAGAGGATTGAAATCCCTAAAGCGAAGAAAAAGGGACACTAACATGGAAAAGTGTGCTCTACAAAAAAAGAGATAGAAAAAGAAAAAGCAAAGAAAAAGAAAGAAAGAAAAATCAAATTATTCTTCGATCACAAGAAGTCCGGAATGGTACAAGAATGCAGATCAGAGGATACTTGTCGCTACAAGACACGTCAGTTAAATCCTTCTGAAAAACTAAATGGAATAGGCATTATAGGACATCAAATATGAAAACATTTCATGCATAAAATGTTTTTGAACCAGGTCCTATTTTTCTTCAAAAAAGAAAACCCTAGAATCGAGACGACCGTCTCGTATGTCCATACCGCCGTCTCGATTTCCAGCAAAACGAGACCGTCGTCTCGACCAACGGGACCGCCGTCTCAACTTGACCAAAAATGGGACCGCCTTCTCACTTGGCGAGACGGCCGTCTCGCTTAAGGCCAAAGTCGAGACCGCCGTCTCGACATCCCAGATGGCGGTCCCGAATCCAAAAAATTTTCTTTAAATAGAGGGGCCTAGGGGGGGGGGGGCTCCACACCTCCTCTTGCCCTCCCACCTTCCATTCTCTTGCTCTCAAGCACCCTACAGTCAAAATGCACCGTGGAGATCAGTCTAGGAAGAGAAGAGGCTCTGTCGGCCCTAGCAGCTCCTCAGCTCCCGCTCCGCAGGACCCCACACAACTTTCACCGATGCACCAGGCTCATCTAGAGCACATCCGGGGGTATACATGGCACCCCATGCTAAGATTAGATTTCGGCATCCTCGCCGAATTCGGGTGGGAAGACGATGTCCGCACCCACATCGATAGCATAGGGTGGCGCTTCCTTCTCCAGCCTCCACCTACCCATGTCTACCCCCAGGCGGTGTTAGAGTTTCTCGCCTCCATCTCCTACGCCGAGATTCCCCCCCCATGGTACCAGGTCTATCACCGACAAAAATGGTGACGTACTTCATGGGTGGGATGTACCGGACCACCACCCTAGACGAGTTCAATGTGACCATTGGATTCGTCCAGCCCGAGGACGTGCTGACTCGGGACTACCAGGATGCCATCAGCGCACGCCCCACTAACCTCACCGCCGGCAAGATGTGGGAAGAACTGACTGGGGTATGTCGACGAAGTCCGGGACCAGGAGTATCTCGACGAAGCCTGGGACCAGGCAGAGTTCCGAAGGCATATGTACCGGCAATTTCCCTCCTACGGATCGTCTCCAGACAGGAGTCCACCACCTTAGGGATAGAGCTTAGAAAATAAACTGTTGTAATAAATTTTATCATAAATAAAATTTTATTTCATTCATTTTGCTCTCCTTTTCAAAAAGTCAGCGTAACAAAAGAAGCTAAGAGTAAAAAGACTTACGCTCAAAGAAAAAAGCCAAAATCCAAAATCGCAAGAAAAAAGAGATAAAATCGCGGAAAAAGGCAGGATTAAAACAAGTTGATCACCCTGACCAGCAAATTTCGACGACCAAGCGAGAGTCAAACAACAAACAAGACTACCCGACAACCAGCAAAGTCAGATGACCATCATCAAAAAGATCAAAATCAAAGAATCCCCAGCAACCAACAAGCTGGATGGACACCAAACAGAATCCCCGACACAGTCCGGACGACCATTCCCAGAAAATACAAACACAAGACAAGAGAACACATCTCAACATACGGCGCATGAGCCACCTGAGTAGTAAGCCGCTGTCGCCACCGTCCCTTTCCGACGTCCCGGGGAGGGAACGTCTTTGAGACGTTAATGCGAGCGGTCGCGAAAAGATGGTTTAGACTCGCGTTTTTGTTTTAAAAGGTTTTCGAAAAGGGGTTCTTATGGAGTCGCCACCAATGTTTTGACCATAAACATTGGAAAAGGAAAAAATGTTGATTTTAAGAAAAACCGCACTTGGCCATTATAACCAGAGTTGGGTAAGGGAGTTAGTTACGTGTGGGGAAGGTGTTAGCACCCCACAACGCCCCTTTCGGGTTCCCTATGACAGATTAATTCATTTAAGTAAAGACTACGAGAAATTATGCGATTACCCTATTTTATTACATAATATTAAATGGCTATCTACATGATTTTATTCTATATTGCATGCATAAAATGATTAATAAAGCTAAATAAAGCAATAAAAGAGAAAAAATAGCTATCTACATGATTTTATTCTACATGGCATAAATAAAGCTAAATAAAACAATAAATAAAGCAATAAAAGAGAAGAGAATTGAAAAGAACCTCCGTAGCAAGCTTGATATTGAGAATCTCGAACCGTGAGGATGCGTTTTGGCAACCCTCTCTCTACACGGACTCTCCTCACCAATACAGGATCGACTCTACTAAAAATTTAAAGAAGAATCGAATGCCGGAATATAATTCCTTAACCGATTGTTACCTATTTAAGGCAATCGGAAAGATCATTCAAGAGAGGGAGAGAAATAGACAAGTGCTCCGAGTTTTAGAAAGTGTTTCGAGCTCTCGGGATGTCTCGGGGTGTGAAAAAGTGGCAAATGAGCCTCCTATTTATAGTTTTTCGCAGCTGGCGCACTTTGGGACGGCCGTCCGGGTGGGACGGCCGTCCGGACCGGGACGGCCGTCCCAAATGGCAAAATTACACAGGCCGGGACCCCTGGGAACCCGGGACGGCCGTCCCACATAACTCGGGCTTGGGACGGCCGTCCCAACTTCGGACGCGCGTCCCAACCGGGCCGGGGCAGGTTGGGACGGCCGTCCCAACTGGGACGGCCGTCTCAACCTCGTTCCGGCCGGTTCGCGCGTTTTGGGACTCGGGAAGCTTTCCTTGCTTGTTTTGGACGTCAGTTGATGCCGATATGTGTCTATTGGAGCTTTATCTTCATATGGGAAGTCTCCTTGGCTCTTATTTGTAATGCTAGACGAGCTTTATCTTGTTACGGGTGATCTCCTTTATCTTTATTTGAGAGGCCGGGCAAAATTAGGGGTCTACAGCTGCCCCCCCTTCACCTGCCCAACTAATTGGTCGGCTAGATATGTCGACAAAATTAGTTGGTAGGGGAAGGAGTTAACCCTTTTGCCCGGTCATCCTTCAGATGCTGCTCTTTGCTGATCCTTCGGATGATAAATATTTTGTGTTGTTGTCTTCAGGATGCTTCCTTGCTAGGGAGGCTAATCCTTCAGTCGATATGTGTGAAGCTTCAGGATGCTCCTTTGATGCGGTAGCTGACCCCTCGGATAATGAATGTGAACCTCAGGATGCTCCTTCGATGCAGTAGCTGATCCTGTGGTTGATGAGTATGAATTTTGTAGTTTTGGGATGCTCCTTCGATGTGGTGGCCGATCCTTCGGTGTACAGGATGCTCCTTCGGTGAGGTAGCCGATCCTTCGGTGTGCAGGATGCTCCTTTGGTGAGGTAGCCGATCCTTCGGTGTGCAGGATGCTCCTTTGTTGAGGTAGCCGATCCTTCGGTCTGCAGGATGCTCCTTTGGAGAGGTAGCCGATCCTTCGGTCTGCAGGATGCTCCTTTGTTGAGGTAGCCGATCCTTCGGTCTGCAGGATGCTCCTTTGGAGAGGTAGCCGATCCTTCGGTCTGCAGGATGCTCCTTTGTTGAGGTAGCCGATCCTTCGGTCTGCAGGATGCTCCTTTGGAGAGGTAGCCGATCCTTCGGTCTGCAGGATGCTCCTTTAAAGAGGTAGCTGATCCTTCGGTCTGCAGGATGCTCCTTTGGAGAGGTAGCCGATCCTTCGGTCTGCAGGATGCTCCTTTGGAGAAGTAGCCGATCCTTCGTTTTGCAGGATGCTCCTTTGGAGAGGTAGCCGATCCTTCGGATGATGAATAGTTTTGATAGGTACCAACCCCTATCTGGTTTGATGAGAATGAACCCTCATCTGATTCGAACCTTCTTTTGTAAGGCTCTTGTGAGTACAAACCCCCACCTGGTTTGAGTCTGTATTTGCTAGATTTTTGTGGGTACTTTCCCCCACTATGTTTGAGTTTGCGTTTGCTAAACTCTCTGACGAGCCTCGTTTTGCAAGGCTCTTAGGATTCTCTTTTTGGCGGTCAATCTTTTGATGAGTACAAACCCTCACCCGGTTTTTGGATATGTGTTGGCGGCTTATTGTCTCTGATCATGCGCCTCTGGGGAGTAATTGATTTTTCTTTTTGACTTTTCTGTTTTAGTCATCTGGTTTTACCAGGGATTGCTGTATTTTTTCTTGTTTTAGCCATCCGGCTTTGCCGGGGATTATTTGTTGGTTGCCTCTTGTTTAGGCAGGAATCCTCTGGAGATTTGAGCTTTTTGTTGATTGTGCCTTTTGTTTAGGCAAGAGCCCACTTGGGGATGTGATTTCTATTTGGTTGTGCCTCTTGATTAGGCGGGAATCCACTGGGGATTTGTTGATTTTCGATTGTGCCTCTTGATTAGGCGAGTGCTTCAATAGTGGTGAAGGCTTTTTACTTGTTGTTCGCCTCTGAATAGGCTGATGTTCTATTTGAGGATATTTGTTCTTGATAATACCTCTGAGTAGGTAGATGTTTCTTGAAAGCTTTGCTTGTATTACCTCTTATAGGTTGATTTCCCGTTTCTTGGGGATATCGGCTCTTTGCTTGCAGTGGCCTTTGTTAGAGGATGAAAGGCTTTTCTCTTCCTTCTTTTTGTTGCCCCCAGTGATGTAGGGGATTTTAACTCGTTTTTTTTTTTTTTTTTTTTTTTTTTTATGGACTCCTTGAGGCGGCGACTCTCTAATGAGTGTGCTTGATGACTCACGCAGTGATGTCTTCGAGTCGTGAGGTAATCTTTTTGTCTTGCCTCTAGAGTAGACAAGGATCCTCTTGGGGATAATTGAGCCTTTCTGTTAGCTTTTCTGTTTTGATGACTTCCTTCTTTTGGGATGGAAAGATGTTGATTGAGGCTTCAAATGATTATGGTCAACGACTCATATGATGATGAGGATGAGTCATGAAGTAATTTTTGCTTTGCCTCCGGAGTAGGCAAGGGTCCGCTTGGGGATCATCAAGTCTTTCCGTTGGCTCTTTTCCGTTTTTGATGTACCTTCTTTTATTGTTGTAGATGGTTGGAGCTAGTCTCTTTGAAGCTCCTTATTCTGCTGAAATGGTTTTTGGTTTTGTCTTTTGCGATTTTGATTTTCATATGGAGACTAGATTCTGGCGCCTCCTGTTTTCAATCACGAGTATGGAGACTAGCCTCCTTATATGCATGTTTAATATTCTTGTTTGAAGAAAATTATTTTTTCTTAATTTTGACAAAGTCGTATTATGCAACTATTTTGTGTGTGGATGTCCTAAATGCAATCTAATGTTTATTTATTTTTGATGCATTTAGAAAGTAACTCGGCCTTCTCCCGTTGGCTTCTCATGAATACGCCGATGGGCTCCTATCTATGATCATGATGATGGGCTTCTCTTTTTATCCATCTCTTGTTTTTAGCCCTATCTTTTGCCTAGATCGCCCTTTACGGGTTTTCAATCTAGCGGGCTGCCTTAATTTTTGCCTAGAATATCTTAGGGGCTTCCGATCTAGCAGGCTACCCTAGTTTTTACCTAAGAAAAAGTCTTTGCGCATATTTATGATTTATCAATAAAGAGGCATTTCCATAATATTTGGTCAAGAGAAAGGAAATGAAAGGGAATTTTATTGATAAATGAGCAAAAGTTTTATTTCTTTTATAGAAGGATTTCAAAAGGTATTTAGAAGAATGGGTGGTCGGGGTTGGCTGCATCTTGTTTAGGCTTATACAGTCATTTCTATGATATCTGCTCCCTGGTTCTCCTAATTGCTTCAGTTGAGATGCCTGAGCTCAGAGTGAAGATCATGCAGACTGCTTGCTTCTGGAAGAATGCTACCTTAGCCGCCTTTCGGTTTTCGACTAAAGTAACCATTGCTCTTGGTTAGTTTTTTTTTTTTTATATACTTTTATTTTTTACCTCTTCTTTTTGCCTAGGACGTATCCTAGCGAGGAATATGGACCCTATCTTTTGCCCAAGAATGTCCTTTGCGGATTTTCATTCTCGACGGGTCTTGAGCAATGTCTTCAAGCATAATACTTCTTCATCGTACCGGAGTTGATTAGGTGTCACAGCTTCTTTTCCATCCATACTAACGAGGATAAGAGCCCCTTCCGAGAAAGCTCATTTGACCACAAGGGGTCCTTCATAGTTCACTCGCCCATTTTCCAATTTTATTATTCTCGATCTGGAAGCAACTTATTTACCATTAAGTCCTTCTTATGGTAAATATGAGGGTTGACCTTTTTTTGTAAGCCTTTTTTCTTTTCCTTTGATAGGCTTGTCCATGACATATCATATTCAGCTGTTCTTCTTCAATAAGGTTTAGCTGGTCATATCGGCTTTGAACCCATTCAGCTTCTGTTAAGTTGAATTCCATCATCATGTGCTTTTGTCGACATGATTAGCTGTACCGATTTTCCGTCTCGGATCTTTGCTGTAACCGAAGAGTAATTCTTTTGAATGTAGAGCAATTGTCATGTCAATGCCCCTTTTCCTTTCCTTAGGGATTTCAATCCTCCTATTGATCACTATATTTCCACATTTCCCAGTCAATTACTTGAATGCTTTACAATGAATGGTCAAGAGAAGAGAAAGAAAAGGGATTTATTGCAAAGGCTTGTGTTTTAGTGGGATTTTTTTTTTTGAAATAATAGTTTTTGTAAGAATGGCTAGCCAAGGTTGGTCGGTGTTTAGGCTAGTTTAAACAAACGTTTTGTTTTAATGATGTGGCGTCATCAACTCGCCTATTTGTGACTGATCAACTTTCCTAGTCTCGCCTAGGATTTTGCCCTTTTATCTTTTTGTCTTGGTCTTTGACCTTGACGGGCTTCTTTTAATAATAATTTCTTTTCTCAAACATTGTCGAAACACGATTTTCTTATTTGTGTCTCTAGCTAATCAATCATGTTAACTTTGGCTTCATTTTGTCTATGGCATTTTGACGCATTTTGGAACAAAACGTTTGTCTAAACATTGGTTATTTAATGGGGTATAGAAATGTTTAGGTAGAAGAGAAGCGGATAGTAAGAATAGCATTCTTTTGTAATTCAAAGGGAAATGCGTGCCCTAAAGATGCTCTGGGGTTCGGGCCTACCCCGAGGAGTGATCTCTAACAAGTCATTGGGTTTACGTCCCTTAAAATCGAAGAAGGACATCTAATGACTAATACTACCCTTGATGCTAATATCCCTCTTTTTTTGGAAGATCGTCTTTTTTAAGGTACGGAGGGGAGACTTCCCTTTTCATCGTACAACTTGTCCTTTTGTAGGGTTGTTCTTTAAAGGATTATCATTAAGATCTGGTGGCTCTCTTATTCCTTGAACATCCTTTCCAAGCCCTCGTCCTGGGCTATATCCATTGAGCTTATTTTTTTTTTAACAGTCTTTGCATGTCCGGGGAAATGGTCCCCTCCTCACCGTCCGACTTAATCCATTCGCCTTCGGCTTTTAGATCCCGTAGAGAGTTTTCAATCACAGTACATGACTCGTTTATATGGTATATATTTGGGTGTAGATGTTATTCAATTATTTTGGAATGAGAGAGAAAAGAAAGAGAAGCATATGAATATTATGAAAATGCCTCATTGTATTGATGAAAAGAGAAATATATATAAAGCCCACTTTAATCAGAAATCTCGTGATCAAGGGCGAGGATCACGAGAGATACATCGGAAGCTTGAATTATTTCTTTATGTTTATTGCAAAAAATGGTAAAAATGATGAGCCCTAATCTGCTGGTCTTCCTTAACCCATCCTTCATTCGGGTTGTGATAGAGGCTTGATTTTTACGTTTGGGTCGGGAGCATCGAAAGTAATCCACCCGGCATTCAATAATTCTTGAACCCTATATTTCAGGTTGATGCAATTCTCCACGGAATGCCCAGGAGCACCTGAGTGGTAATCACATTTTTCATTGAGTTTGTACCAACCAGGGTAAGGTGGATCTTTCTTCTTTGGGGAGATACATGTTAAGAGCTTGGCCTCTAAAAGCCTTGGCAGCAGACTCCCATAAGAGATTGGGATGGGAGTGAATTTCTTCTCTTGTCTGCGTGACCGTCCAACTGATGGCGAAGAGGAAGAAATAGTAGCAAAGTTCATGGCATTTACACTTCCCTCTTTTTTCTTGCCAAAGGGCTTCTTGAATGATGCGTGGAATTTCTTAAACTTGGGAGGGAATCGAGTATTTTTGACATCGGTTACCTCCCTTACATCAAAGTTATATCCCTCTAATTTCTCTTCTAGGGCAGAAATTCGTTGCTCGTAGACCGTATTGTGGAAGCATTGCTAATACATTAGCTCCGTTAATTGCGCTATTTGTTCCTTTATGACATTAAGCTCAGTGGTCGAGCATACGTGCTTCGCTCCTCTAATTTCTCCATCTTCTTGGCTTTTTGAGCGCTAGTGAGAACAGGTAGAAGACCAGCCACCTTCTAAATGATTTTAATGATTCTTATTATGACTTTTTATTTTAAATGATTAGCGTGGAATAAATATGCCCTAAGATGAATGTGTTTATGTATGCAGTACAAAAATATTTTTTATGACAGCAGATATTGAAAGTGGCATAACTTTTGACTGGGTTGTCCGATTTGGACGCACAGCATGTCAAAACAAAGAGAAAAAGGTGAAGAACCAAGCTGCAAATTGCCGAAGGCGATTTGGCCCAGTAATTTTCCCAAAAAACGTCTCTAAGACCCATTTTTTAGGGGTTTATTAAAATGATGAGCATGCTGCAATTATTTTCTTTCTTAATTTTACCACTTATTGGATGATATGGAATTAATGATACGACTTTGCCAAGAATCTTTTGTAAAAAGGTATTTTTATGACCTTAATGTTTTTATATTTTTAGGGTTTTTCATTTATTTTTTTTTTGTTGTATGATTATCCTATGCTAATGCATCAATACAAATGCAGCAAACGTATGCACACACAATTCATACATCCACGAGCAGAGCCACGCTATTACGAGGTAGGGTTTTCCTGCAGAAACGCGCTTGGTTTAGGTGGTTCTAACTGTTCTCACCAGGCCAAAGGTCCCCAAGGTGCCCCCATTATAGGGACCTCTCAATCTCTCAATCCTCGGGTCATGCACGGAACTCCGTGGCGACACCCTTAGACCAAAAGAAGAGAGTTATCACCTTGAGTTGGTGGTTTTCCGACAACGGCAGTAGCCCCGTGTGCCAACTAACCGATCGTATCTGCCACCCACTCCCTATAGATATTCACTCTTGCCCCCGGGTATAGAGGGACTGTTGTGTGCAAGGGTTTTTGTGTGCAGTTTATATTTCAAACAGTTTGTAGAAATAATCATACAGCAGTTATTAAAGCCATACAGGAAAAACATACGGAGGGTAAAGGCGTAATTTCAAATCATTACTTAGTTTGGATTTATCTGTCACTAAATGGGATCAACTCTCTAGCTTCCCCAGTGGAGTCGCCATCTGTCGCCGCCGTCCCTTTCCGACGTCCCGGGGAGGGAACGTCTTTGAGACGTTAATGCGAGCGGTCGCGAAAAGATGGTTTAGACTCGCGTTTTTGTTTTAAAAGGTTTTCGAAAAGGGGTTCTTATGGAGTCGCCACCAATGTTTTGACCATAAACATTGGAAAAGGAAAAAATGTTGATTTTAAGAAAAACCGCACTTGGCCATTATAACCAGAGTTGGGTAAGGGAGTTAGTTACGTGTGGGGAAGGTGTTAGCACCCCACAACGCCCCTTTCGGGTTCCCTATGACAGATTAATTCATTTAAGTAAAGACTACGAGAAATTATGCGATTACCCTGTTTTATTACATAATATTAAATGGCTATCTACATGATTTTATTCTATATTGCATGCATAAAATGATTAATAAAGCTAAATAAAGCAATAAAAGAGAAAAAATAGCTATCTACATGATTTTATTCTACATGGCATAAATAAAGCTAAATAAAACAATAAATAAAGCAATAAAAGAGAAGAGAATTGAAAAGAACCTCCGTAGCAAGCTTGATATTGAGAATCTCGAACCGTGAGGATGCGTTTTGGCAACCCCTCTCTCTACACGGACTCTCCTCACCAATACAGGATCGACTCTACTAAAAATTTAAAGAAGAATCGAATGCCTGAATATAATTCCTTAACCGATTGTTACCTATTTAAGGCAATCTGAAAGATCATTCAAGAGAGGGAGAGAAATAGACAAGTGCTCTGAGTTTTAGAAAGTGTTTCGAGCTCTCGGGATGTCTGGGTGTGAAAAAGTGGCAAATGAGCCTCCTATTTATAGTTTTTCGCAGCTGGCGCACTTTGGGACGGCCGTCCGGGTGGGACGGCCGTCCGGACTGGACGGCCGTCCCAAATGGCAAAATTACACAGGCTGGGACCCCTGGAACCCGGGACGGCCGTCCCACATAACTCGGGCTTGGGACGGCCGTCCCAACTTCGGACGCGCGTCCCAACTGGCCGGGGCAGGTTGGGACGGCCGTCCCAACTGGGACGGCCGTCTCAACCTGTTCTGCCGGTTCGCGCGTTTTGGGACTCCGGAAGCTTTCCTTGCTTGTTTTGGACGTCAGTTGATGCCGATATGTGTCTATTGGAGCTTTATCTTCATATGGGAAGTCTCCTTGGCTCTTATTTGTAATGCTAGACGAGCTTTATCTTGTTACGGGTGATCTCCTTTATCTTTATTTGAGAGGCCGGGCAAAATTAGGGGTCTACAGCCGCCGCCACCACCAGTCCTACGCAGTGGACTGTACCAGCTTGATAGGGGGTTCATACCTATCAAACTGCGCACGCGGTGCGCCTGATCTGCGCTCAAGCCGGATTAGTAAGTCATAACTACCAGCCTGATGGGGGGTTCATACTCATCCAGTCGTACGCACAGTGGGCTGTAATTACCAGCCTGATGGGGGGTTTATACCCATCAACCGAAGGATCGGCTACCGTCAGAAGGAGTATCCTGAGGTTCTACCATGTGTCAACCAAAGGGATCGGCTACCATCAGAAGGAGTATCCTGGAGGTGCACAACACAACTTTTCCCCAGAAGATTAACCGCCGCAAGACGGGACATTCGAAGGGTAACCGGGCAAGAGGGTCAACTCCTTTACCCTCCAGTCGATCTGCTTGGCACGACAGGCCAACAGTCGACTGGTCAGGTAAAGGGGGGGTAGCTGTAGACCCCAAATCTTGCCCCGCCTCATAATAAAGACCAGAAGACCTCTTATTCGAAGATGGACAAAGCCTAAGAAGCCACTAGGAGAGACTATTAGGCCCCATACTAGAATAGGAAGAGTTTTCTACATAAAAATAAGAATTTTCGCCTTCAGGGGTCGAGACCACCGTCTCGCATTTCGAGACCGCCGTCTCACCATTCCTGCTGGTCGAGACCGCCGTCTCGTTTGGCAAGACGACCGTCTCGCCACCTGCAAATGGCGAGACCCCCTTCTCGCTTGGCGAGACGGCCTTCTCGCCATTTTTGCAAGGCGAGACGGCCATCTCGACCTGACAGGCGCGAATCCCTATAAATAGCAGCGCTTCCCCCCCTCATTTCACACAATTCTTCCACTTTCTCTCCTGTAACCTCTTCAAATTCTCTTCCTAGAACCCCTCCGAAGCATTTTCTGGAGTTTCTGAGAGTTTCCTAGAGTTTTTATAGCGTTTCCGAGAGATTTCCGGCGTTGTAAAGAGTGAAGGGCTGCCAAAAAGCACCCTAATTTTCAAGAGTATTAATATAAAGCTTGCCTCGGAGGTTTCTTCATTCTCTCTCTCTCTCTCTCTTATTGTTTTATTTCTATGATTAAATTGCATGATAGATAATAGGATCATGTAGTCGTTATTTCAATTCCACAAAATAAAGGGTAAAAATGTATTTTCACAAAGTTTATTTATTAAATAGTTGGCCTATCATAGGGAACCCGAAAGGGGCGTCGTAAGGGAACTAACACTTCCCTTACACGTAACTAACTCCCTTACCTTACTCTAGTTTTAACGACCAAAGTTGGTTTTTGAAAACCAACGCCTTTTTACTCCTTTTTCGATGTTTCCGGTAAAAATATCGGTGGCGACTCCATAAAAACCCTTCAAAAATTAGTTCTTGGGTGAGCCCGGTTATCGGATGATCCAAGAACACTCTTTCAAAAACCTCGCCACTAGGTTCATCCCGGTTATTGGACAACCTAAAGGCGTTGTAACCATACCCATAAAAATGCGAAAAATGGATAGTCGGAACCATCGCATCGCTCCGACCGCCTCGTTTTGACGGCGACGACAGTGACTCACCAAAAAATTGCTTAGACATTCATACCGTGACCTAGGTGCTTGTTTGAGTCCGTACAGAGCTTTCTTAAATTTATAAACATGATCTGGATGTTGATAATCTTCAAAGCCAGGAGGTTGACACACATACACCTCCTCTTTGATGTATCCATTTAAGAATGCACTCTTTACATCCATTTGATATAATTTTAATTTCATGATAGATGCATAGGCTAGTAGAATTCAGATAGCTTCCAATCTTGCTACTGGTGCATATGTCTCATCATAATCAATTCCTTCTTCTTGACTATATCCTTTTGCAACCAATCTTGCCTTATTCTTTGTGATATTTCCCTGCTCATCCAACTTGTTCCTGTACACTCATTTAGCTCCAATAACCTGCATTGACTTCTTTCTTGGTACTAGATCCCAAACTTCATTTCTCTTGAACTGATTTAATTCCTCTTGCATAGCTTAAATCCAGTATTCATCTTGTAAGGCTTCATTAATACTTTTAGGCTCCACTTGTGAAACAAAAGCTACATTCATACAGAAGTTCTAATTCTTGTTGTAACTCTTTGATCTACATTTCCAATAACATTGTCCAGTGAGAGTCCTCTAGGTGTACGCCATTCTTTGGGTAGATCTTGAACTGGTTGAGATTCAAAAATAGTGTGTTCTTCTAAACTCCTTCTAAGATACTCCATTTGGTCTTCCTGTGACTGAACATGTTTCTTTTCTGCTGCAATTTGTTCTTCTTCAATATCTATAGAATCTTTTCTTGACTCAAGAGGGTTCTCCTCAAGGTCCAAAAACTCATCAAACGTTACATGAACAAATTCTTCTACATGCAATGTTCTCCTATTGAATACCCTATATGATTTGCTATTTAAAGAATAGCCTAAAAATATTGCTTCATCAGCCTTAGAATCAAATTTTCCAAGGTTATTTTTACCATTGTTTAAAACATAACATTTGCAACCAAAAACTTTAAAATGAGAAATATTTGGTTTTCTACCTTTGAAAATTTCATAGGGAGTGAGTTTCAAAATAGGTCTTATTAAAATCCTATTTAACACATAACATGCAGTTGACACAGCATCGGGCCAAAAATATTTTGGAAGATTATTTTCATTTAACATTGTTCTAGCTAATTCTTCCAAGGACCTATTTTTCCTCTCAACAACTCCATTTTGTTGTGGTGTTCTTGGGGAAAAAAAATTATGTGTTATGCCTAATTCTTCACAAAAATTTTCAAAAAGCTCATTTTGAAATTCACCACCATGATCATTTCTAATTGATTTTATGTTCAAATCTTTCTCATTTTGAATAGCCTTAGCAAATTTCTTAAAAGTATTAAAAGCATCATTTTTAGTTGCCAAAAAGAAAGTCCAAGTGAACCTAGAATAATCATCTACAATAACTAGTGCATAATAATTACCACCTAGGCTTCTTGTTCTAGAGGGTCCAAATAAGTCCATGTCAATAATTCTAAAGGCTGTGATGCTGAGATAATATTTTTATTCTTAAAAGAGGTTTTAGTTTGCTTTCCTTTTTGGCATGCCGCACAAATTTTACCTTTGTTTAAAAACTTAACTTAGGCAGGCCAATCACTAAATTTTTTGAAATCAATTTATTTAAATGATGCATGTGAATGTGTGTAGCTCTCCTGTGCCATAACCATGGATCTTCATTCTTAGAAACAAGACAGGAGATAGACCTAAGAATTGTGATGTCAAGATCAATTACATAGATATTGTTAAGACGCATACCTTTCAAAACAGTTTCTTGCATGTTGTCCTTCATTATGTTGCATGTTGTTGATTCAAAGATAACTTTCAATCCTTTGTCACATAGCTGGCTAATGCTCAGAAGGTTATGTTTTAATCCTTATACAAGTAACATGTCTTGAATCATGAAGTTGTTGCTTACCTGTATTTGTCCTGATCCAAGAATTTTTCCCTTGTTGTTATCATCATATGTCACATGTCCTTGACTCTTCTTTGTAAGGATTTTAAGATCTTTGTGCTCAACTCCTCATTATCAAAACTTTTTCTTAATGCTTTCAAGTGATTTATTATATGTGTGAAGCGTGTTTGGAAATCTGTGATGCTTTCATTTTGCTGCATTTGAAATAATTCATACTCCTGGATGAGTGTGTTCTTACGTGCTCACTTTACTTCATTTGTTCCTTCATGTGTTACTTCAAGAGTGTCTCATATTTCTTTTGTCGTCTTGCATTGTGAGACCCTGAAAAATTCATTACGAGTTAAGGCAGAAACAATAGTGTTTCGGGCTCTTACATCATATTGGGCACGCTTGTTTTCATCTGGCGTCCATTGATCAAAAGTCTTTGGAACAGCTCCAGACACTGTTGTTCTCATCAGAATGTAGGGACTGTTGAGTACAGCATCCCAAACTGTTAGAATCGCGCAGTGGAATGATCGCGTGGTCGGACAAAAACCAAGAGGGGGGTGAATTGGTTTCTTAATAAAAATTAGGTTTTCAAAATTTTCCCAAATTTTACCGATTAAAAACTGTGTAAATGTAAACAGAGAAGGGATAGAAATCTTACACAGGAGATTTATACTGGTTTGGATCAAAAGACCCTACGTCTAGTTGCTAATCACTCAACAGAGGATTAACGCTGTCACTATAAACAAGTTGTTACAAACAGATTACAATTGAGAAGATAAAGATACGAAAACACCTCTCTTGAACTCCACAAGAGATGATGAACAGCTTTCCCTAGAGACGGCACAGCACACAATCCACTAAGAACTCCACTTAGTGATTCTTATCGCTTCTAGCCCACACCAGGTTCCAAAAGCCCCTTTTCCTTGCAACAAACAGTTCTCTGGCACTCACAACACTTAACTTTTGTATGGAAAAGATTGTTCTTCTTTTCTGAGTGCCAAAGGAGAGTTTAAGTAGGGAAATTAGGGTTTAGAAATTGGGGATTTCGAAATTAGGGTTCTTGGTAATTGGATTTTCGAAAATAGGGTTGATTTGAAATTTAAAAACAAAAACAGACTGAAATAATCGATTAAATGGAGTTATAATTGATTAAAACAGAGCCAAAAACAATAGAACCCAAAATCTCTCTGTTTTAATCGATTATTAGAAGTTTTAATCGATTATCAGACGTAATAATCGATTATTTTGAATTTTAATCGATTAAAGCAGTGAGTTTATACAGAAAATGGTTTTCTCACTGTTTTAATCGATTATTTCCCTATATAATCGATTAAAGCCGAGCCTGGATGATATATTTGGGCTTTTTTAAGCTTCTAAGTTGCAGACTAAGTACCGGCTATCTCAAACTCTAAAATTACAGACTCAATCTAATTAAAACAGAGTTATTACACTACAAAACAAGTCTTCAATACTCTAAGTCTTTGAGTTCTTGAATCATCATCAAAATCATCAATCTTCATGTTCATCAAGTGCAACATCAAGTCCTTGAATGTTCAACACAAACACCGTAATTTAGTGTTTGTAAAAATATTTGCATTCTCGCCTTCCAAAACTAATAGTCTTCTCCTTCAAATAATGGTGGTCTGTTTATTGAGGCTCCTTCCCTGTAAACTTGATTATGCATAGACATCTTGACAGATCGTTTAGAAATATCTTATCTAACCAAGCTCTGATACCACTTGTTAGACAAATGGCATCTAGAGGGGGGGTGAATATATGCACAAATTAAAATAGATGTCAAATTAAAAATTTATTTGTGAGTCAATAATTTGTTTGAACACAGATAAAGCGGAAGCGATAATATAATCAGGAAAAGAGAAAGAGATAAGGGAAAGAGAAGAGCACACAATAATTTATACTAGTTCGGGTATAGTCAACCTTACATCCAGTTCCCAGTCAACTCTTAACACAAGAGTGACTCCCAATTCACTATCTTTCAAATTCAGTTTACAAATTACAATCAACTCAACAGAAGAACCAGTAAAAAGTAAACTAATTAAAAAGACAATCGTCTCCTTAGAAACCCACTAAAGATGAACACCTCCCTAGAATCCCACTAGGGATGAACACCTCCTCTGAACAAATCAAAGGATGAAAACACCTCCTTAGAATCCCACTAAGGATGAACACCTCCCTAGAATCACACTAGGGAAAAAACACCTCCTTTTCACCAATACAAAAGGATGAAGGTAATAAAAATAAGAACAGACATACCTAGGTAATGGAGACAACAAATTGTAGAAGCCTGTAGAATGTCAATCTCCAAGAACAAGTGTGATTAACAATGAAAACACAGAAGGCAGTAGAGAAGAGGGTTTTCTCAAAAGGTGTAAAATATCTTTGTTGCCTTGCTCAAAATTCTTTTCTCAAAACTGATTGAATGTAAATTGTATTTTCGAATTCTGTAATTGTGTGTATTTGATTTTTCATCAAAAATTAATTAAATAGAAAAATAGCATCAGAAAATGGCCGTTGGACATTAATAATATCATAGAGAAAATCAGGATGTATTCAAAAACATTTATTCTTTAAAACGGATATATTTTTCAAATTTGAATTGCTATAATTGATTATATTACCAGTATAATCAATTATGACAGAGAAAATTATTTTTCCATTTCTGATGCATCATAATTGATTATGACAGAGAAAAATATCATGTTATGAATTTTATCACACTTGTGCTTTGGAGGCTTATGCATAATATTACTTCATCAACTTGTACCTCCATATTCAGCATTCTAAGACTCTATCTAGTCTTCAGGAATCATCTTGGGCTTGCTTGAATCATCATCTTTATCAAAAACATATCTTGGGCATGTAGGGAAATGTTTCACATTTTCACCAACGTCATAAATTCAGCTTGTCCTTAATTCATCTTGAATGGTGTTGACTTGAATGTAGTTGACTTGAATCATCATCAAAATCATCTTTTGGGAATGTAAGGACATGTCCATCATAATGAATAAAATAGTTTCTTTCTGTGATGAATCTAATAAAAGGGTATTGCAGAATTCTATCAATCACACAGGTATAGATATGGCAAGCTTGATCAATAAAGGCAAGTCTCCAGCCTCAACAGCTGAATTAATTCAGTTTGGAACACAACATCTCCTTGTTCTTCCAGAGAATTCATCCAATGGTGCTGTGAATGTGAAGTGATAAAGAAAAATTACTTAGGTTGGGGGAAGGAGAGTGGGTGATCTGAAATACTTTTTTTATTGATGGAGAAAAATATACATAAGAGAGAGGGACAGAGAGAAGGAGGAGAGAAAAGAGAGATAGGGAAGTAGTGAGAGAGGGGGAGGAGTCATTCCATTATAATGTCAATATTCTAATATTTAAAAAAACATAGATAGTTCCATTATAAAAAAAATGAATATTTATGAAAATTATTCAATTTTACTCTCTATTTATATAATTTTATAAGTATTTCAATATATTTTTATATTCTTAGTTTGTAATTGATTTGGTAGAGTCAACATAATAAAAAAAATAATTGATAATACAATAAATTATTAAAATATCCTTGTTTAAATTTAATAAAAATAAATATAAATTAAAATTATTAAAATAATTACGGCATATAGCTTAGAATTATTAAAATTTAATTTAAATCTAAAAAATTAAAAATTATTCACATATTAAAAAGTATTAAAATTTCAATCATATATTTATAAATTATTAAAGAAAAATAGAATTCAAGCGTTCAATTATAAAAATATGGGAAATGTTTCTACTATAATGGAATCTCAGGCTTCATAAAAAAATAAATAAATAAAGGTGTTAATAAGAAAGCTAATAACGTCTAGTTTTTTTCACTTGTATTATTCCTCTTATAGAAATGAAAAATGTTTATTTATTGATTGTAAAATTAAATAAATTATGTATTCATTATATATCATTTTAATGAGGATATTTTAGGAAAATCAGATGATGCTGATTATTTTTCTTAATTAATATAAAATTAATTATTTTACTTATATTTGAATACATTAATAAGTTATTCTTAGAAATTATCTTTAAATACGGAAAATAATTTTCAACGTATTAATTGCATTGAACTATTTATTTTAAATATCATTCCAAATTTTTGAAATATAAGATAAATTGATACACTGTAGACAAACAAAAGAAAGAAAGGAAGAGAATTTTGAGAAGTAAAGAAGAATGCCAGTGAGAAGTATAGAAGAATGGTGGAAGTAGAATTAATTTTTATTTTTATTTTTATTTTTTACTTTATTCTCATATTCAACACTAACCTAGAAATATTTCTCAACCAAAAGAATGGCAAAAAGCAAATAAATATGGGCACTATAAAGATTTCAAGTTTAATTTTTTTTTTTTATTGAAGTTCATTAGTTTGCAATTCAATTTCTCTCTCTCTCTCTCTCTCTCTCTCTCTCTCTCTCTCTCTCTCTCTCTCTCTCTCTCTCTCTCTCAAGGTGAGATCTTCATCCTTTGTCATCCTATTCACCACTTTCTTATTAAATGGTGTCAGTGTTATAAAAAAAAAGTGTTAATATTGAGAAAAATTAGTGTTCATTTGATTTGATTTGTTTTAATTATTTGAAGAGGTTGTAGTGGTGAGTACAATTTCTTGTGTTGTGAGGTTCTTAATTATACTATCATTGATTTTTGAAGCCTCCAAAATGACATGGGAAAATAAAGATTGCTACAAGGAGAAGAAGCATGAGAGGAATGAATTTCCTTGCAGACAACATGGCTTTACCAGGTTTCAACAAATTGCTGGTAAGTTTTTTAAGATATAATACATCTAAAGCACTAGTTTTTAAGGTGTCAAACACACATCTTTATCTAAATATAAAAAAAATAAAATTATTACAACATCTATAAATAAAATTAATAATATTATTAATAAATAAATAGTTACTGTTATCATTATTATTATTATTATTATTATTATTATTATTATTATTATTATTATTATTATTATTATTATTATCAAGTTTTGAATACATTATAAACATAAACATCAAGAAACAACTTTTTTTTCCTGTTTAAAACTAGTATTTAATATATAATTAATAATTATGTATTATATTTAATAAATAGATTTAATAATTAATATTATATAAATAAAATGTATTATAAATGTTGTATATTAATTCATAATTAATAAATACATTGCTTTTTTTGTCATTATTTTTTAAATTATATTACCTCAAAATATCATGTTGGGTTAGTATGTGTCTTAATAAGAACATAAATTGTTCTTTATTTTAGTAGTTTCTCTTATTTATTATTATTATTATTATTATTATTATTATTATTATTATTATTATTATTATTTTATTAATTCATTTATTCATTGTTTTCTCTACTATATTTTTCACCTAGTCATAATTGTATATTTAAAAATAAAAATTAAGAGAATTTAAACAAAACAATATATTAGTAACAAAGAAATTTAAATAAAATATTATAATAATAAAATTAAAAAATATAATAATTTTATTAATTTTTATAATTTTTATTATCATAAGAAAATTAAATTAAATTAATTATTAAAATTATTTAACGGACAAAAAATAGGGAAAATAAAATAAAATTGAAGAATATCTTGGAGAGGACCAACTTTTTATAATTTTTTTATTACAAATTTATAAAGCATGTAGAGAAAATAGTAAATAAATAAATAAATAAAGATAAAAAAGAAAATAAAAACAAAGTAAAAAGAAAATAAAAAGTTACAGAAAATAAAATATTTTTTACTTTATACTTTTCTATTTGTGACTGAAAAAAACGATTTATTGTGACATTTTCTTTCTTTTTATTATTATTATATGTAAAAGTAATTTACATGTATATTTAAGATATACAAAAGAAGAAGGAATTTTATTTTTGATTCTTTCTATTTTTACTACAATTATATAAATATCTATATTGTCGGTGGAAACAAACTGATCAAGGGGTTTTGGTAAAAGGTAGGAGACATACAAAAGGTAACCACTACTAGTCTATCTAACATAATGTGATTTCTCATATCGGATGCAAATGTTATTATTGATAATCTTGTCTATTTAAAAGTAACCAGGTTGTTTATAACATTCATGCTCCAAGTAGTTCCTAGAAAGAAGGCAATGATGCTTGCAGAAAAAGGATTTGGAATTTTTGGCGTCCGTATCTACTTAAGTTGGTATTTAAATAAAACATGCACAAAAAATCACAATAGGGAATATGAATATTTATCATTTACAATAATACAATCTTGTATTATATTATATATATATATATATATATATATATATATATATATGTTTCAACTTCCTCAACACATTCTATTCTATTTTATGAAAATTTAAATTAAATTTATAGTGACTAGTCGGGATAAATAAGTTCAATTTTAATCACTCTCTCAATGATATTTACTCATTTAAATCCCCAAGGTCCAACCTCCATCTACAATATCATCAAATCTTCATAAATAGATATTATTATTTAAAAATAATTAAATAATATAAATATAAATTAATAAATAGAATTGGTGCATAAGTAGAGATAAAATAAAATAAACAAACAGGAGCAGTACTGGAAATAATTATAATAGGACCAGTACATAACTGGAGATAATTAAAATAAGACCAGTGCAAGACTAGAGAAGAATAAATAAACATAAGGTAGGACTAGTACGTACTTAGAGATAAATAAACAAGTAATTAAATAAATAGAATAAGGTTAGAGATACCTCACTCCACAACTATAATCAAAATAAAATAGATTTATTGATAATATTTTCCCCCTATCTTAAGAACTGTAAGTGATGTACCAAAATCTTACAAAGGTGACTTATATTTCTCTTCTTATTTTTCTCTCCCTCTCTCTTTTTCTTTCTCTCCCTCTCTTTTCTCTTCATCTTTTTCTTCTTCTCCCTCTACTAACCCTTATTTATAATCATAAATAAATAATTATTTTTTTTACTTGCACTTAATACAAGATAAGATAAGATTAGAATATTACTTATTATTTATTATTTTAATCATTATCTATTAAAGAGATAAGGTGATGTTTATTTTTTTTTAAATAGTTTAATAATACAAATATATATATATATATATATATATATATATATTATATTTTTATTTATTTATTTCCATAAATTAGTCTTTTTTAAAAAAACACCTAAAATATTATAAAAATTTTACATATATTAATTTGAGATGTTACATTTATAATTTTATTAGTTTATCTATTTAATTTCTCTCTTAATCATTTACATATAAAATAAATATATTTAACAAATATTATGAAATTTAAATATCAATCTAGTTATTAAAATAATTTCAAATTTTCTTTATCAGGTGGATATAAATAAATTAAAATTATAGTATTTCACTATTAATATATATATATATATATATATATATATATATATTACTATTAATTATTTGAAAATAAAATAAAAATTACTATTTAATATTGTTTAATTATTAACTAGAAAATATTTATGCAATAAATTAAATGTTATTATTTAATTATAAATTTAAAAATAATACTTATTATGCTTTTATATATATATATATAAAAGTAATATTATTTTTTTATTTAATTCTCAATAAGTATGATTAGGAACATTTATGATTTTATCGATATAAATAGATTGATAGATTAATAAATAATATTAAAAAAATTAATTCATAAAATAAACATAATAATTTATATTGAATATTAATAGTATACTAAATATTTTATAAATGATAAATAGAAATAATAAATATAAAAAATATATTAAATTAATAATATTATGAATAACAAGCATTTATGTGATAAAGAAATAGAAAATAATTTAATTTTGATACATTTTGGTGGCGGATATAAATTCAGTCACAATATGTATCAACTTAAACATTTGATTATTTTAAGTCGCTAATGATCGGGCAATCTTTTACTATTAGTGCCTGATAATTTTGAATAACCATTTTTTATTAAGTATTCTGTCATTAAATTCATCATCTGAAATATATTACAAAATATAGGATATAACGATAACTTTAATGACTGTATATTTAATAAATAAATATGTCACTTTCATATTTATAATTACTTTTATATTTATAATATTTGTTAAAATATTAATTATATATATATATATATTAAAATTATAAATATAAAAATAATAATAATTTATTTAAGTGAGAATAATTTTACAAAATAATATTTCTTATATTTTTTATTTATTTTTCACGTATATGTAAAGAAAAGGTACATATTTTACAGTGGAAAACATTAATCTTTTTCACTTTACTTATTATCAGATAAAAAGATTATTATTTTCTAATTATTTTCAGACGTTATATATTTTTGAAACAGTAAATTGTAGAAGTTACTAAAATATTTGGTCTCCATATTTTGCTCTAATACTGAATATAATTTGTGGTTAGCGATTTTACTTGTTTTTTTTTTTTTTTAAAGTAAAGCTTCTTCATGAGAGTGTGGAGAAATATTATTCAATTAAAAATATCAATCATATTTTTACAAAAAAAAAATAGTTAATTAAGGTAAAAATATAATAAGACCATAGATGGGAATGGTGTTATTTGTTGAATATAAATTTAAGAACTACTAGATGTGAAATATAAAACTTGCTTTTTATTTGTTAAAAATATAAAACTTACATAAATTTAGTAAAATTGTAAACTAATTTCACAAATTGAAAGTAGCAATTAAATTGAACTCAAATGAAAAATATTGAAAAGTCATACACATAATGATTACCTGCATTATTGATCATATACAAATTGTATTTACATTTTTCATATGATTCATTAATATTAGTTGCTTTTATTTAATAAAAATTTTAAACTTACACAAACTTAATAAATTTTCAAATTAATTGTAAAGTTAAAAATTAGCATTCAATTCAATTATTAATAATCTCTCTTTTTATATAGAAAACTTTCCAAAATATAATATGTAAAATTTAGAACATCTATCAAGAGTTATTTAAGAATAAAAGTAAATATTTTATTTTGAGTCTCACGTCTAAGTTGTTTAAAATAAAAAAAATTAGTTATATAAACTCCGATCAAATTTTAAGTAACTCAACAATGAAACTTATAATAAAATATTTAATTTTATTCTTAAATAACTTTTGTTAAAAACTCTCTTTAGAAATACTCTTTTATATCACTACAAGAAAAAATGCTATTAGCGACCGAAAAAATCGGTCGCTAATGGCTAAAATTCGATCGCTATTCCGTTAGCGATCGAAATTAGCGACCGAAATGGTTGGTCGCAAAAGGGCAAGTCGCTAATTTGTTAGCGACCGATTTACATTTCGGTCGCTAAATAGCGACCGATGAGGTGGTCGCTAAATAATTTGGTCACTTATTCATTGAAGACCAAAATAGCGACCAAAATTAATATAATAAATCGGTCGCTAAATCGGTCGTTAAATCCGTGGTAAAGTTTTAAAAAATAGCGACCGATATATTCGGTCGCTAATATATTAATATAATTATTTAAATAAAAATTAAAATCGGTTGCTAAATTGGAGACAAAGTTAACAATAATAGCGACGGATATAATCGGTCGCTAATATATTAATTGAATTATTTAACTAATAATTTAAATCGAGTCGCTAAATTTGAATTGTATATTATAATAAATTTGTAGTGACCAAAAATTCGGTTGCTAATCTAACCAAATCTGAAAATTTTCGTTTAAAATTTTGTATATCCTATTTGACAAAATTTGTACCTGCTTAATTCATCCAAACATAACACAAATGAAAACTTAAGAACTAAAGTCAAATTAATCAAATCATAAAATTTGTACCTGCTTAATTCATCCAAACATAACACAAATGAAAACTTAAGAACTAAAGTCAAATTATTCAAATCATAAAATTTGTACCTGCTTAATTCATCCGAACATAACACAAATGAAAACTTAAGAACTAAAGTCAAATTTTGTATATCCAATTTTACAAAATTTGTACCTGCTTAATTCATCCAAACATAACACAAATGAAACTTAAGAACTTAACAACTAATCAAGATTCAAAGTCTTAATATGCTCGAACAGCTGGCTGAAAGAATTAATGGTTGAGTTCAAGAGGGGGGGTGAATTGAACTTTAAAACTTTTTCGCAAATCTTACTTTCTTTTGGAAGAATGAGTTATCTTTATTCAATCTTTGCAAAGGTAATTTGATTTAAACACAGCACAATTAAAGACAGAAATTAAAAGAGATGAAAGAAGAATATTAACACACAAGTTTATACTGGTTCACTCTAATCCAGAGCTACATCCAGTTCTTGACAAACCAGTCAAGTTCCACTAATACCAAGTGAAAATTACAACCAAGTAGATACTCACCAATCTACCCCAAGAACTATCTTGCAAAACCCACAAGACGAATCTTGAAAACCACCCAAGAACCAAATCCAAGCTATCGTACCAAGTGCAGATTACAATCCAACCTCGCACAATCAACTTTTACAAAAGAATATGGAAAGAAAAAACCTGGACTTGAAGTTTCTAATTGTCCGTAACCAATTCTATCAAGACTTTCTCTCTTTGAATGACCACAATTCTGATCACAAGACCTTATGATATGAAAAAGATTCTTGAATGCGGAGAAAGTCACGTATGAAAGTTTCACAGATTGATTTCACAAGTTTTCTCAAGTAGTGTGTTGTATTGTATTTTTAAAAGATAGATCAAATCAGTATATATAGAGTAAATCAGAAAAATAGAACGTTTCATCTCGTTAAAAACTGCTTTAGAGAGTCAAAAGATAAGTTGGTTAGCAGTAAAACAGGTTTAGAAGAGATTCTGATCGATTAAAATAGAAGTATGATCGATTAGATCGAGTTATGATCGATCGAATAAAACTATGATCGATCGAATGAGTTATGATCGATTAGAACAAAACTATGATCGATCGTAGTATTATTTCAATCGATTAAAAGATCGGTTCAATCGATTGATTTCATTTAAAGTTCCATTTAATCGATTAAGACATCGATTCAATCGATTGATTTCATTTAAAGTTCCATTTAATCGATTGATTCGAGTTTTAATGGATTAAAACAACTTAATGAAAAATGACAACTCTGCTTCAATCGATTGAAAATCATTTCAACAGATTAAATTCCTCGCAAACACTTAGTTAAAAAAATAGTCTCTCTCGTTTCAACAGATTGAAAAATATTTCAACAGATTGATTTTCTAAAAACTCTTAGATCGAAACGGTCTTTCGTTTCAACAGCATTTAAAATTATTTCAACAGATTGAAAATGCGAAACTTGATATTGAAAATTTATTGAGTTATTTTAACTTGTTGATTCCGTGAATCAATCAATTTTAATTTTCGATTATGTATGACCATTTATTATGATAAGAGATTTTAACAGATTGAAAATCCTTTTCAATGCATTAAAAAAACTTTAGTTTATTCTTTTAATATTTAAACGTAAGTTTTTCATGCGTAAAAATGATTTTCAATGAGATGCAACATTTTAAGGTGCTTATCACAAAATATAATGGCCTATCAAGAGATTAAGTGCTTAAACTTAAAAACCCAATCATCTACACACCCACAACCTAAGTTATATCTATGTCTTCATCAAATCCACCAAGTGCTTCAATCTCCCCCTATTTGATGGAGACAAATAACCACCGCACCCGCAAAACAAGAATAACGGACTCGTAGACATATATTTTGTGGTGTGTGTGTAGTGACAGCTTTAAGCAAAATACTTCTCCCCTATTTGATCGCATCAAATAGATTGTTGTAGTTACAATCCAATGGGGCCACGTGGATACCCCGAATATAAAACAGAACATTAAAAACTAAGAAAAGAAAACGAATAATAGTAAACATAGAAAATCTTCATTTGTCCCCGGGCCTTGATTGAATTGCAGCTCCACAATCCCGTTGTAAATATCTTCTAGTTGATTATCAATATGCCGGAACCTTGCAATGAAATTTTCATCCAAATAATGTCGCCGAGCCCTCGAGCAAGCTAGCCATCTCCATATGCCTCCTTTGGTCGGCTTGCAGCTCGCTCATTTGATGTAACATTGTTCTTTCGAACCGAGACAGAGGAGTGCCACGATCGAAGCAGTGGATTGTATGGAATCATCTCCATTGGGTTCACTTCTTCCATTGGATCGACGAACGTGCTGCGAAGTTCCGTGAATATTATCGTTGTTGATTCCTTCCTCTTGCTCTTCTTCCTCACTTTCTTCACTTCTTCCAAGCCTTCTTCTTTGGAAATCCATTCACCATCAACTTTAATAAATCCCATTTTGTGAAGAACGGAATTGTTTATTTCATTTGTTGGTCTGACGGTTTCAACAAGTTCTCCTTCAACATCAACACCAAAATGTGTTAAAAATTTAAAAATCGAATAGCATAGGGATACCCGAAGTCACTAAGTCTCTTGGCTTTGATCATGTGATCCTTGATGACAAAGACCCAGCTTCACACGTATTTTGTGATGAATGCAAGACATCGAACTAAATCTCCTTCATTTAGCACCGCATGATTGCTCCCCCTGGGTGTAAGCCGCCAAGAAACGATGAAAGCGAGAATCCTTTCTTCCAGCTTCAACTTCCCAGTGTTGAATGAACTTACGTAATCATGCCTATTCTTCAAGCAAGAGCGGAAATATTGAACTTTATTAAATTCTTCAACATCCGAAGTACACCCTTTGGTGACTTTCACACCTACATCTTTTATTCCAAGCAACTTCCTTCCGGACATTAGGTGTTATCTCAATGTCTACTCCTTTAACTTGGGTTGTCAAAGTGGAACCTTCAAAGGATAAATTTGTGAAGAAAACTTTAATTAAGTCAAGGTAAATTCTACCATTCAACTCCGTAAACATCTGAAGTTTTTGATGTTGCAAGTAACTTCCGAATGCCTCCGAATCCTCCGGCATCAAACCAAGAGAACTTTAACATTTTTGGAATGTTGACTTGCTTCCTCGCTTAATTCATGGATAAACAAATCCATTTTCTCTTGGTCCCCATTGAACCAAGTTTCAATCCTTCCTCCAACATTCTCGTTCTTGCCTTGCAGTAGAGGATTCGCCTCCGCTGGACTTCTTCCTACCGGACTTTGTGCGCTTGAACATATTTGATTTTTGGAATGAACGTAACAGAGAAGAACCGAGAAAAGAGAAGCTCAAAGAAGAAAATAATACTATGGGAATGAGAATACACAATCTTTATCGCCTTAAAAAAAATTTTTGTCTTTACCGATTTATTGTTTCAGTGCAAGTGATGATAAAGAGGAGAGAGAATTGCTACCGTACACTTTAATTACCTTCTCAGTAGATATCCAATCAATATCAATTAGCTTTTATTGGATATCTTTGATATTTAAGAGAGTAGTTGAAGTTTATCTTGTTGTAAATGCTTTCAGCTTACTCTGCGTAAATCTGTTAGAGACAAAGTACATACAACTAGCCCTAGAAGAAAAATAATCAATTGATATTTCGTGAAACCAACTGATTTTGTAATCGTAGATACTTATAAGTGAAATACACCGATTGAATCAAAAATTAAATCGATTATTTTGTAAAAGAAAATTATTCAGAGTACCATTAGTGAATTCAATCGATTGAATCGAAGATTTAATCGATTGATTTATAAAAGAAGGTGTGCAGAGCTACAAGATTAATGAAATAAATCGATTAAAAGTTTATCTAATCGATTGAACTAATAACATATCAATACCAAAGAGTAAGAATCGGAAATCAACAGATTATTTCGCAATTTCAATCGATTGAAACAAATAATATTCAGTTATTCATGCAATTATTAATCGATTGAACTTGTTATCAACCTCGTTAAAAAATATACACTTACTGTAAAGAATCAGCTTATGCAATACTAGATATATCTAGAATTCCTAATTCAGTCCTAAGCATATTAAGTCTGTCTCTAGAAAGTGGTTTAGTGAATAAATCAGCCTAACTGTTTTTCGCATTCAACGAATAATATCTCACAATCACCCCTAGATACGTGTTCTCTAATAAAGTGATGTCTAATTTCAATATGCTTAGTTCTAGAGTGTTGAATAGGATTCTTAGTTAAGTTTATTGCACTAGTATTGTCACAAACCAGAGGTACCTTGTTTAGAGTCACTCCATAATCTGTTAGTTGTTGTTTGAGGTAAATGCTTTGAGCACAACAGACTCCCAACCGCAATGTATTCAGCCTTCCGCAGCTTGACAGAGCAACACACGCTTGCTTTTTGCCGTGCCACGATATAAGATCAGCTCCCGACAAATGACAAGTACCGGAGGTACTTTTTCTCGTCCAATCTACATCCCGCAAAGTCGAATCGGAAAATCCAACAAGTTTAAGGGATGCACCATCAGGATACCATAGTCCAACATTAACTGCTCCCTTAAGGTATTTCGAATCCTTTTGGCAGCCAGTAAGATGAGATTCCTTTGGATTTGCCTCGAAATCTTGCACAAAGACACACACTAAACATAATGTCGTGTCTACTAGCAGCTAGATATAGTAGTGAACCAATCAAACCTCTATATTTAGTTTGATCAACAGTGTTTTCCTTTTTCATCTAAGTCTAGACAACAATTAGTAGACATGGGTGTAGAGGACACCTTGCAGCTTTGCATATCAAATTTCTTTAACAATTCATTGCAAGTATTTAGATTGACTAAGAAAAATGCCATTTCTTAATTGTTTAACCTGGAGACCAAGGAAGAAATTCAATTCTCCCATCATGGACATTTCAAATTCACTTTGCATTTCTTTTACAAACTTATTACACATGACATTATTAGTGGAACCGAAAATGATATCATCCACATACACCTGCACTCGAATAATGTCGGTCCTGCATTTCTTAATGAACAAAGTTTTATCAACCTCACCTCGCTTGTACCCTTGATCAATTAGGAAGTTACTTAACCTCTCATACCATTGTCTAGGTGCTTGCTTTAAACCATAAAGGGCCTTTTTTAATTTGTAGACATGGTCGGATGCTTGTGATCTTCAAACCCTGGAGGTTGAGAAACATATACTTCTTCATTGATGAGTCCATTCAGTAAAGGCACTTTTTACATCCATCTCGTAGTAATCTGAAACCACTTAAACAGGCATAAGCTAATAATAATCTAACAGCCTTCAAGTCTAGCTACAGGTGCAAAGGTTTCATCAAAATCGATACCCTCTTGTTGGTTATACCCTTTGGCTACCAACCTAGCTTTATTTCTAGTAATAATGCCGTGTTCATCTAGCTTGTTTTTGAATACCCACTTAGTACCAATTACATTGATATCTTTGATTTTAGGAACTAATTCCCACACTTTATTTCTTTCAAATTGATTAAGCTCATCATGCATGGCACTAACCCAAGTATTCATCATTTAATGCTTCTTTAACTGTCTTAGGCTCTATTTGTGAAATGAATGCCATATGATTACTGTAATTGATTAAGAGAATGTCTAGTAGATACTCCCTTATTAATTTGCCCAATGACATTGTCTAGAGAGAGATTTCTTGGGACAATCCACTCTTTAGGAAGCTCTTCCGAACATCTTCTTCCCTGTTCTTCAAGAATTGTTGGAGAATTAGCTTTTGCAGTGGTCCACTCGATGGATCATCTTCTTCAACAAGATGCCGATCTCGTGTTATCGGCATGTTTCAACCGATAAGAATTATCAGTTAAATCTTCTTCATCTGCAGCACTCGTTGTTCTATTCTCGCACTACTCGAGGAGACTCATTAAACACAACATGTACTCGATTCTTCAACGATTTAAGTCTTAAATTGTAAACTTTATATGCATGACCGTGAGTTGAGTAACCAAGAAAATTCCTTTATCAGATTTTTCATCAAACTTGCCAATATTTTCTTTCCCATTGTTTAAAACGAAACATGTACATCCAAAAACTCGAAATAGTTTAAGTTGGGTTTTCTTCCTTTGTACAGCTTCATATGGGGTTTTCTTAAGCATGGGTCTAATCAAGACTCTATTCAAAACATGACAAGCAGTAGTTTATCGTATCCGCCCAAAAGTATTTAGGTAAAGAATTTTCACACAACATTGTTCTAGCAAGTTCTACAATAGATCTGTTCTTTCTTTCCACAACACCGCTCTGCTGAGGAGTTCTTGGAGCAGTAAAAATTGTGTTTTATGCCAAACTTCTCACAAAATGATTCAAACTTTTCATTTACAAATTCTCCACCATTGTCACTTTGAATTGATGTAATAAAATACCCTTTTTCATTATGTAAAACCTTGGCAAGCTTTTTGAAAGATTTGTAAGAATCAGATTTGGCTTTAAGAAAGATAGTCCAGGTAAATCTGGAAAAGTCATCAACAATTACCATGATATAAAGATTACCACCTAGGCTTTTATTCCTTGAAGGACCAACCAAATCCATGTGAAGCAAGTTCCAAAGGTTTAGAAGTTGAAACAATATTTTTGTTTGAAAAAGATTTTCTAGTTTGTTTGCCTTTCAAACAAGCTTCACAGCATTTTGTCTTTCAAGATCTCAAGCTTAGGCAGACCTGTAAACTAATTCTTTTGAAATCAGCTTTGTCAAGATGTTTAAGATGTATATGAGCAAGTCTTCTATGCCACAACCAAGATTCTTCTTCTTTAGTAAGAAGACAACTTTGAGATGATATAGACTGTTTGATATCTAACATGTATATATTGTTTAACCTCTTACCTACCAACATTACCGTATCGATTCCGGCTCACAGATAAGGCACTTTTCCGGTTTGAAAATGACTTTGTGACCAAGATCACATAACTCGACTTATGCTTATCGATTGTGCTTGAGACCTTCAACCAGAAGAACATTGTGAATGATTACCGATTCACCATCACCAATATCTCCGTAACCTAGAATTCTTCCTCTCGTTGTTGTCTCCATAAGTCACATGACCTCCATTCTTCAATTTCAAACTTTCCGGAATTTTGAAATGTCACCCGTCATGTGCCTTGAGCATCCGCTGTCTAGATACCAAAGAGACTCTTGTTGCTGTTCCCGAAAGATCAAACATCAAGTATTTGGTACCCTTACGTATTTTGGGTCCTTAGGAGTCAATTTTTCTCGTTTAACATGTTTTGGAACCCATCTTTTCCTACCTTGCGGCACAAAATATTTTCTAGCATGACAGAATTTTATAGTATGTCCTTTCTTCATGCAAGAATGACAAGATGAGAAAGGAGATGCCGTTGTTTTTCTCGTATGAAAAGAAGTTCAAATATTTTTTAGTTTTTACCCCATTCTTAGGTTTATACCCGATTCCGTAATGTTCAAACATACAGCTTTGAGACCCAAGAAGTGCATCTAAATTCTCTTTGCCTTGAGTAAATTTAGACAAAGTTTTAATCAAGTAATCAACCTTATCTTGCAGAATAATACACTTTTCACACTTCTTATTAGCAACATTATCAGCAGATGCATAGATTATATCTAGATGTTCTAAATCTGTTTTGCTTTCTAATAGTTCATTTTCCGAACTTTAACTCTATTTTCTAACTAGTTATTTAATCCTTTTAACCGATTATTTGTATGAGATAAATTTCTGGCTTCACTATGCATTTCATTGAAAGCATTTAGTAATGTGTCTGTAATTCATTTCATTCTCTCGTAGGAGTTGAACTTACATGTGATGAAGAGGATTCACGACCGACCATCAAGCACAGTGTTCACCTCCTCACTTTCTGATTCGGAGTCGGAAGATGAATCATTGTCTTGCCAGGCTATATAAGCCTTTTTCCCTTTGTATCTTGATTCTTTCTTGTTCCGATTCTTGGTCTTTTCCGGACAATCACTCTTTATGTGACCCCGTTTACCACAAGAATAACAAGTAATATTATTTTGAACAGATTCAGCCTTTTTATCATTGTACCTTTTTACTTGGCCAATTCTCGTTTCTTTCTTCTAAGAAATTTTCCAAATTTCTTAACCAATAAAGTCAGTTCTCTCGATTCATCTTCTTCAGATCCACTGTTTTCTTCAATTGTCTTGAGAACAATATTTCTAGTTTTCTTTTCTGCATTCTCTTGTTCTTTGAACCGATTGATTTCCAACTCATGTTCCCTCAACTTACCAAAAAGTGAAGCGGTAGTCATTTCAGCCAAGTCTCTTGATTCTCGATATTGCTTGTCACCTTTGGTTGCCATGTTCCATCCAAACACTTTAAAATTTTGATGTTCAACTCTTCTTTGTCAAAAGTCTTTCCTAACCCAATTAGATGATTGACTATGTGCGTGAACCTTTTCTCGCACATCTCGCAATTGTTTCTCCTTGCTGCATTTTAAACAACTCATAGTCCCCGATTAACTCATGCTTTCTTGCCCTTTTCACATCGACGTTCCTTCATGTGTAACCTCTAAAATTTCCCACATCTCTTTGGCGCAGGCACACCGAGACACCCTGAAAAACTCATCAAGATTTAAAGCAGAGGTAATAATATTTTTTGCAAGTATAATCATATTGAACTTTCCTATTTTCTACATCAGCTTAATTCAGCCCAATCTTTTTTGACTACTTTACCATCTACAGTATGAGTTGGTTTGTAAGGACCATTAACAATTGTTTCCCAAATGCCTCTATCAAGAGATTCAATAAAGATTTTCATTCTAACCTTCCGTAAAGAATAATTCACACCGTAAAAAAGTGGAGGCCTCGTTTATGGAGGCTCCTTCTAAAAATTCATCTTTCCCTCACCCATTGGACCGATTCCTTGAGTAACTTACAAGAACCAGCTCCGATGCCAATTGAAAGAATTAATGGTTGAGTTCAAGAGGGGGGTGAATTGAACTTTAAAACTTTTTCGCAAATCTTACTTTCTTTTGGAAGAATGAGTTATCTTTATTCAATCTTTGCAAAGGTAATTTGATTTAAACACAAGACAATTAAAGACATAAATTAAAAGAGATGAAAGAAGAATATTAACACACAAGTTTATACTCGGTTCACTCTAATCCAGAGCTACATCCAGCTTCTTGACAAACCAGTCAAGTTCCACTAATACCAAGTGAAAATTACAACCAAGTAGATACTCACCAATCTACCCCAAGAACTATCTTGCAAAACCCACAAGACAGAATCTTGAAAACCACCCAAGAACCAAATCCAAGCATCGTACCAAGTGCAGATTACAATCCAACCTGCACAATCAACTTTTACAAAAGAATATGGAAAGAAAAAACCTGGACTTGAAGTTTCTAATTGTCCGGAACCAATTCTATCAAGACTTTCTCTCTTTGAATGACCACAATTCGATCACAAGCACCTTATGATATGAAAAAGATTCTTGAATGCGAGAAAGTCACGTATGAAAGTTTCACAGATTGATTTCACAAGTTTTCTCAAGTAGTGTGTTGTATTGTATTTTTAAAAGATAGATCAAATCAGATATATAGAGTAAATCAGAAAAATAGAACGTTTCATCCGTTAAAAACTGCTTTAGAGAGTCAAAAGATAAGTTGGTTAGCAAGTAAAACAGAGTTTAGAAGAGATTCTGATCGATTAAAACAGAAGTATGATCGATTAGACTAAGTTATGATCGATCAGAATAAAACTATGATCGATCGGAATGAGTTATGATCGATTAGAACAAAACTATGATCGATCGTAGTATTATTTCAATCGATTAAAAGATCGGTTCAATCGATTGATTTCATTTAAAGTTCCATTTAATCGATTAAGACATCGATTCAATCGATTGATTTCATTTAAAGTTCCATTTAATCGATTGATTCGAGTTTTAATGGATTAAAACAACTTAATGAAAAAATGACAACTCTGTTTCAATCGATTGAAAATCATTTCAACAGATTAAATTCCTGCAAACACTTAGTTAAAAAAATAGTCTCTCTCGTTTCAACAGATTGAAAAATATTTCAACAGATTGATTTTCTAAAAACTCTTAGATCGAAATGGTCTTTCTCGTTTCAACAGCATTTAAAATTATTTCAACAGATTGAAAATGCGAAACTTGATATTGAAAATTTATTGAGTTATTTTAACTTGTTGATTCCGTGAATCAATCAATTTTAATTTTCGATTATGTATGACCATTTATTATGATAAGAGATTTTAACAGATTGAAAATCCTTTTCAACAAGATTAAAAAAACTTTAGTTTATTCTTTTAATATTTAAACGTAAGTTTTTCATGCGTAAAAATGATTTTCAATGAGATGCAACATTTTAAGGTGCTTATCACAAAATATAATGGCCTATCAAGAGATTAAGTGCTTAAACTTAAAAACCCAATCATCTACACACCCACAACCTAAGTTATATCTATGTCTTCATCAAATCCACCAAGTGCTTCACCGGCGGTATCCGCATTCCCATATCCTTACCATTCCTAACTTTGTTCATTGAGTTTTTTAAAATTCGAGAACCTTTCTTATCAAAAACAGATCTTATGGCGTGCTCTTGTTCCACATCCCATATATACTCTTTCTGCATAAATAAAATACACAACAAACATTTAATTTATAAGAATGAAATGACATTGTTTAATGTAACTATAATTCAAATTACCTTGAACTCTCCAAACCATCTATCTTGAAGCTCAAGTGAAACCTTTCTCCAAGTGGGACTTGGTTCATCAAATTTTTGTTTGATGATTCTAGAGATTATAGCAGGGAGGACCATTTGTCGGTATAAACCCGTGTTGAAACATATTGTGGGATTGATATTATTAAGAAATTTCATATTAAAGAATTATAATTAGCATAAGTGAAACCGCATTATTCACTTTATGTGATGCACTACTTATGTTTTTCTATTCTTGCAAATTAACTACAACAATCAGCATAAGTGAAACTGCATTATTCACTTTATGTGATGCACTACTTATGTTTTTCTATTCTTGCAAATTAACTACAACAATCAGCATAAGTGAAACTGCATTATTCACTTCATGTGATGCAAGTACTTACGTTTTTCTAATACATTTTTTCCAAGGTATTTATCCACTACTTATGCAAGTACGTATGATACGGACCACCAAATAATTGTATAAGTAAACCCAATAATTATGAAATTTCTTTTCACTAAGATCCAACGAGATAATTAAAACAAATTACAAATGGTTAACCCGAGGGCGTATAGTCTCAACAAGTTCCCAAATTGGTCTCGTCAAGCACCACCAAATCGCAATGAAGAGGGATCGAAGAACCTATCTACTTCACAAATCCACCTACAACAAATGATAAAGAAATTCCGTCAAAATTATCTCTCCTATATTATTCACAATGCAAGAGAATAACAAGATATACATTCAAACAAGCCAAACCTTGGTTGAGGGTGTCGAGAGGCTGCAGAGGAGGTTAAGAACGGAGGTGTGGCGCGGTGGCTCACTGTGGTGGCGTCCGATTGACGAGGAGCTTTGGTGGAGGTTGGATTAGGGTGAGGGCTGACTTGGGGGGAGCAGTGAGGGGGCTAGGGCTCGCCGGGAGTGAGGAGGAGATACTGGCCAAGGTTAAGAGGAATGGGTGAGTGAGGCGCGAGAGTTAGGGTTATTTGGGGATAAGTGGCATGAGATACGAAAGTGAAAAATGTGGTAGTATATGATAGCGGTTAAATCTTAACCGCTATTATAATATCACTTCTAATAGCGGTTAAATCTTAACCGCTATTATATAGCACTTCTAATAGCGGTTAAATATTAACCGTTATTATATATTTTCAAATATGATCGATCATTTGAAAATGTAATCGATCATAATCAAAAAATGTGGATGTCACTCGAGCGAGATCAGTGTCGCTCAAGCGAAAAACAACCCGAGAATGCCAATTTTGTGCAGGTGGTGTCGCTCGAGCGAGACCATGTCGCTCAAGCGAAATACAACCCGAGAATGCCAATTTTGTGCAGGTGGCGTCGCTCGAGCGATGTTGTTTTCGCTTGAGCGAATGTTGACCTGCTAACCGTCGATCAAAGTTAGCCGGATAATGTAACATGGGTGACCTCATGTTTGAATCGGATGTCGCTCGAGCGAGTATAGTGTCGCTCAAGCGAAATACAACCCGAGACTTCACAATCTTAAAATCTGGTTGTATATGATAGCGGTTCCACTGGAACCGCTATTAAATGGGCACTTCTAATAGCGGTTAACCCTCAACCGCTATCTAAAATATACTTTAGATAGCGGTTAACGTAGAACCGCTATTATATCTTCTCAATTATGATCGATCATTTCTAATTATAATCGATCATAATGAAAACTTACATTAACTATTTTTTTGAATATTATGTTTTTAAATTTGCTATTAGAGAAAACCTTTCAAAATTCAAAATGTTAAATACTTTTAAATATTAAAATTAACTTTATCAAAAATTAGGAAAAAAAATAATCCAAAAGAGTTCAAAAATGTATTATAATATTGTCAATTTTGAGTTTAATTATATTGTTCATTCTCAAAGTAGAAAAATATATTGTAATTATTTTAATTTAATAAAATATAATTAAAATTTTTAATACTAAAATTAAAAGATTAAATAATAATAAATTTAATTCTTTAAATTTAGTATTTAGAAACTAATATTATAGTTTCTCTGTTTTAAATAATTAAAATAAATATTTAAAAATAAAAATCAAAACTAGTATTATCTTAAATTTATTAAAAGTGTAATTAAATCTCTATTTTCTTAATTTTATTTGTTTCAAACTTCTCAATTCTACATTTTTTTAAGTTCTATCATTATATTATCATCCTCATCTCCTCTCATGTTCTACTTTATCTTTATAATAGTCAATATTCTTAAATAATTTATATTTTTAATTATAATTTTTTAGTATATATTTTGAAATTAATCAATTCTAATCTATTATTTGAAAAACTAATCAATTCTAATCAATAATTTAGAAAACTAATCGATTATAATTAATTATTTGAAAAATTATCAAATATGATCGATCATTTCGAAAATCTAATCGATCAAATCAAAAAATCTGGTTGTATATGATAGCGGTTCCACTGGAACCGCTATTATATGTTACATTCGCTTGAGCGAATGTTACTTTCGCTTGAGCGAATGTTACTTTCGCTTGAGCGAATGTTGACCTGCGTAAACGTTACTTTCGCTTGAGTGAATGTTATTATATGATAGCGGTTCCACAGGTGGCGTCGCTCGAGCAATGTTACTTTCGCTTGAGCGAATGTTGACCTGCGTAAACGTCGATCAAAGTTAGCCGGATAATGTAACCTGGGTGCCTCATGTTTGAATCGGATGTCGCTCGAGCAAGAATAGTGTCGCTCAAGCGAAATACAACCCGAGAATGCCAATTTTGTGCAGGTGGCGTCGCTCGAGCGATGTTACTTTCGCTTGAGCGAATGTTGACCTGCGTAAACGTCGATCAAAGTTAGCCGGATAATGTAACCTGGGTGCCTCATGTTTGAATCGGATGTCGCTCGAGCGAGAATAGTTTCGCTCAAGCGAAATACAACCTAAAAATGCCAATTTTGTGCAGGTGGTGTCGCTCGAGCGATGTTACTTTCGCTTGAGCGATATTGCAAAAATCAGATATAATCATGGATTATTTTCTCATTAGTGAGCGATTTTAATTCGGTCACTATTTCAATTTGTAATTCGGTCGCTAAATCAGTCGCTAAATGATTTTTTTATTTATGTATGAAATAGCCACCGATTTAACGACTGAAAATTTGCGACGCACAAAAATTGGTCGCTATTTCAGTCGCTAAATAAAAAAGTGAAAACCAAATCATATTTTGGTCGCTAAATCGGTCGCTAATTGCAACGGAATTAAAGTGGTCGCTAAATCGGTCTCTAAATACGACTAAAATTAAATCGATCGCTAAATCGGACGCTAATTGCAACCGAAAAAATTCGGTCGCTAATTTCGGTGGCTAAATGTGTTTTTTCTTGTAGTGTATATATATATATATATATATATATATATATATATATATATATATTAAATAACAATTAAAAGAAAATAATACAATTGCTAGGGTTTTACAATGCTTCTACCATCACTAATACTCACTTCATTCTTAAACACAGTTCCTCTACAACCAACTCAACTTTGAAAAAAATAAAAACTTATCTTCTTAAGAACAAGAGCAATGTTTAACAACACAAAACACTTATTTATTTCTAATATCTCGATTTTATAGAATTAAATAACATTTTTTTATTTTTAATATGATATTAAAATTTATTTTATTAATGTTAGAAGTTGTATCTTATCTATATCATAAATGTGATATGTTTTAGACTACTCCATCAAATACGTTGAAATCTTAATAATTAATTTTTTTTAATTATACATTTTTGAAATATTAATTTTTTTATAAAATTAAATTAAACATTTGCCCATGTGGTGAAAGAAACGGTAGGACATTAAACCTCATAAGGTGGTCCACAACGAAATTAATCCTTTCTAATATTTTCTGAGTCTTTTGCTTTAGAGTGAACTCTTTTGACTTTTTTTTCTCTTTTTTTTAAAGGTGAGTATTAATTTTTCTTATTAACAATAATTATATATAAAATAATTATTTTTCTAATTTCTTTTTCATTGTCATCGGAAAGAAAAATAAAAATGTTATAATTTAAAAAAATAATTATTATGATATATATATATATATATATATATATATATATTAAAAAGAATAAAATTATGAAAAAAATATATGATATATAATTAATGAAAAAAATGAATATATTTAAAAGGTAGAGGGAGAAAATAAAATAAGTAAATTAAAAAAAAACATCTCTAATATATATTATTTTTATTTGTGTCTTTTATTTCTTTTTTTCAAGGTGAGACATTTATCACTAATTTTCCTTTTTTAGGTTAGATGAAAATTGTTTATTGAGATGCTTAATAATAAAATATTAGTTGTTTAAAATAATTTTCCATCGGATCAATCTTATCTACATAACAAATGCTTAAATTTAGTAAGAATAAATAATAGGAGAGAGAATAAGTTCTTTAAAATTTTTAAGAAATTTTTTAAAAACATTTTTAATAAAAGTAATTTAATGACCTTTTTATCTTAAAAAATATAAAATAGAGATTTATGAAGCAACATCATTTTTAAACAACTCACTTTTTATTTTATTACATTAAAAAAAAATTTACTAAATTTTTTAAAATCCTTTCTTTTTCTTGGTTTATTTTGATTCACTTATTTTTGTAGTAAGTTGCTTTATAAAACAATTATCACAAAAGTTTAAGCACTTATTATCCCAAATAGAATTTGTTTAATGGAAAGTTACTTTAAACAACTAATTATTTATTTAAAGTTTAAAGTTTAATTTTTGAAATCAAGTTCTTATTTTTAGTTTGTAATTTAATGTCTGAGGCAAACACATTGCTGCATTTTGGAATAAGCTACTGTTGTCTGTTGAATATAAGACTCGGAATATTGGGAAAAGTTGATGCATCTGACAATCTGTAAAGGTGGTCCACAATAACTTTTTCCTTCCTTATCTTTTTATAATACTTATTTCAGTTTCATTTTCACACTAAATGAGTCCTTTGTCTTTTATTTATAGTTCTCACTTTCAAGTGAATATTTTTTTTCTCTTATTTTTCTATCTCTCCTTCTTTTATTTATCTCTCTTCTCCCTCAAGGTGAGATCTTTAACCCTCATTTTCATTTCTCTATGAACTCTTTGTCTCCTATTTCTCTTTCTCAATTAACTCTTTGTCCATTTATTTTAATTTCACTCTCTACAATATTTTCAAACAAAAAAAAATCAAAATTTAGATAAACAAATTGAGCACTCTAAGAATTTCAAGGTTGTTATTGTTGTATCCAAATCTTCAAGGTTTGAGCCATTAGAACATTGTTTGAGTTTATGGTATAATTTGGTGTGGTTTGCATCTAATATTTTAATTTGGTGTGATGAAATTGTAGTTGTGAACACAATTTTTGGTACTCAGATATACTTGTTTTCCATGTCTCTAAGAGTGAAATGGGAACATAAAAGTTTCTACCAGGAGAAGAAGCAAGAGAGGAATGAATTTCCTCCCAGACAACATCAATTTACTGGTTAGTTTTCTGGATGTAACCCATTAAAATACAAATTTTAAAAGTGTCATCACACTTTTATTTTAATTTAAAATTATTAAATACATAAGATATTATTACAACATCTATAAAATGTTTAATAATTGTGTAAAATTAAATTATTATTGTTATTGTTATGTTTTAAGTAATAAACATCAAGATTTTGTTTATTTGTTTAAGACTAGTAGTTGATATATAATAAATTAATTATGTAATATACTTAATATATAACTTAATAGTTAATATTATAGAAAAAAATATATTTACACAATTATTATATTAATACAGAATTATAAACTGCATTATTTTTTTATTAATTTTCTTTTTCTGTTTTAATTGTATACTTTAAAATATATTTTAAGAACAATAATAACTAAATACATACATTTTTGAATATATTTTATCTTTCTAATAACCAAAAGTAAAATTTGTATGCTGACGTTAATTTTAATTATATAAACAGTGTTGTATTAACAAATAGTTTCATTTTTTTTAACATTATTAAACTAGTTTAATATAACTAAATTCGTTAAAATGATTAGATAAAAAAAATGTATTTTTTTCTTTTACATCAGACTGTGTATTTGTTAATATAATTAAAATTTATATATTAGTTTATGTCTATTTTACTTAAATAAATAAAATATGAATAATTTCATGTTTAACCGCATACTTATATAATCATTACTTTTTATTATTTTGTGAAATAAAAATACAATTCAATTTACTGCATTTGGATTTTAATGAAAAGTTATGCATTTGATATAACTATATTTTATTTAGTATTTAATAAATATGCTATATTTATTAACTAAAAAATATAATTTTATTGAAGAAAAATATTTACAAAATATTATTTAATTCCGTTAAGTGTTACATTAATATCTAAGCAATAAATATATGTGAACAATTAAATTATTTTCTAAATATAATTAAGACACCAAATGCAATAATTATTATAAAATTTATTTTCTTAACTGTCCATTAGTTCAAGTTTCAAAAAGATAATAATTTTCACACCATTTTCTCTCTCAATCATATTTCACTTTTGTTTTCCATTTCTCTCTCTTAATTGTAAAATCATAAACCATTTCAAAGCTACTTTTGGCTTGTTCTTTATCATTCTATTCATTTTGAGAAAAAAAAACAAATTTAACTGTTGAATAACTTATAATTTATTAAATTGTAATATTACAATTAATATTTTTATATATTATTTTCGTTCATAAACCAAATTCTATTCCTATATTTTTAAACGATATTTCTTAATATATATATATATATATATATATATATATATATATATCTATTAAGAAATAACATTATCAAAATAGTATATTAATTATTTTCTAAGAAATAATTTATAAGTATAATAAATTTAAATGTTATTTATAAATATATTTCTATATTTAGTTTCAGACCACAGAAAAAAATGTTATATTTCATCTTTCTCTATTTATTAAGTACTATTTAACTAATTCAATTCTTATTTTCTTTGTTTTTAAATACTATATTTTACATAAATACTGTAGATTCGTAAACAATATTATATTTAATAATATAAATGAAATAAAAAATAATTAAGATGAGACAAATTAGCTCCAAGAACAGTCTTATATGATTTTTCTTTTTTAGCTTTTATACGTTATTTATGACCTAATATACAAACATTTTCAAACAAGTAAATTAACCTAAATGATACGTTGTATACTTTGTGAATATTACAATATAAAATTAATATAAAACAACCAAAAAAGCTCTACATGATAAAATCTCAATTCTTTTTCAATTATATATTTTACATTAAAACTTCTTTCAAGATTATGTATAAAAATTAAAATTTAATAATTTGGTTTCTCTAATATTTTAATTTCAATTTTACACAATAATTAATATTATGTTATTTTTATAAACTAAATTTAAAAAATAAAATTGTAATACACTAGAAAATCTAATTGGAACATTTTTGTAAATTCTTTATAAAAATTACAAGAAATAAGTTTCCTACAAATTTATATAAATTTTTACAAGAAAATTATAGAAAATAACTAAATTTTTAAAATTAATTAAATATATATATATATATATATAATATTAATAATTTTTAATTAATTAAATTGTAAAAGTGATTAAATTTTGAAATTATTTATTTAAAATTTAATTATAAATATATTATATAAATAATTTTTTTTATATATTATATATTATTAAAAAAATAATAAAGGAAGCTCAAAATTCAATTCTCCATAGGTCCTAAAAAGTTGATGAAACTTTGATTTAGATTAATTTTTTTTTCTATCAAAATGTTTATTTGAAAAAAAAAAAGTCCGAATATAGATGCTACATGAGAACAAATGAGTTTTTTTTTTTTTAAATAATATGAAGTTGATTGTAATAGATAGCAGACTATCAATCAATTTATCTTATTGTAGAAAGTCAAAAGTGTAATAAATGCAAATTGTTAAATTTAATTTTTTTTACTAATATTAAATGTCATTTATTTCAGTCATCACATAATATATATATATATATATATATATATATATATATATATATATATATATATATATATATATATATATATATAAATTTAAACCTGTTAAAGCAATTTCAAGAGCAAACTTTACTTGTATATATATATTTTTTCCTTTTGGTTTTACCTGTGGCTGACATGTTAATTTGATTTTTCTGTATAGGTCGCAAAATACAAGGTGGTGGTGGTGATGGTGCTAGGAACCAATTTCTTAAGGACAGTAGCCATGACTCATGTTCAGGAAGTGTAGGAAAAGGTGTGGACAAGAACATGAATAAGGTTGAAGAAACAAGGAGGAGACCCAGGTTGAATTGGGGTGAGGGACTTGCTAAGCTTCAGAAAAATAAATCTGAGAATGATAGCGTCAGCGCAGCTTCTTCTGCTGCTACTCCAACTTCTGTTGGCTACAGTTCCTTGTCAGGTACATTGTTAGATTCTCTTTGGTACTGTTTGTAGCCATTGTTAGGGTTCGCATACATTTACGTGAAATAGAAGAATAAGAAGAAATATACGGTATACATATGAATTTGTTCATATTATTAGGTTAATTAAATTTATTAGATTGTTAACACAATTGTAAAATTTAAGTATACATTAACCAGTCACATTAATTCAAGTCTATTTTAAATAAATAGATAAATATAATTTAAAATAAAATCATGTGAATCATTTTAAGTTCATTACATATTCATAAAATCTAGCAAATCCACAAGTAATGCATCATCCACCACTTTCTGTAAGGCCAATCTTAATTATCCAAAGCAATAATGGACCCTTCAAAGTAGATCATATATCTACTAATGCCCTTCGAGTGAATTCCCTGTGACATGTGAACATGTCTACAGGAAAAGTGAATAGGGGTTTTTACCCTTTTGTTGTTGAGATGTTAAATGAAGTTGGTCCCTACGATTCCTTGGATTCGACAGAGGCAATGGTCGCACAAATTATGGAAACTCTCCTTAGTTAGAATAACTTATTTTACCTAATAATATCTATTATTATTTTGAGAATATCTTGTATCATCAATTTTTATATATTAAATCAAGTTCCAATTAAAGTTTAAGCTTTCTCGTATGTTTATTGTCCAAGATAATGTTTGATAATGTTTCTTAGAAATAATTAGGTTTACTTAGGTATATGTAAAAGATATAGTTTTGATCCCAACTTGAGGTTAATGTTTCATGGATGAGTGTCCTAGGTATTGTTGGTTTTTTTTAGATGCTCGTTAATTTGGATCTACCCTTTCATTTTGTTCTTTGAGTAATAGGTGATTATCACATGTTAAAATCTTTAGTGAATGTGTGTGACGGGAATCAAAATATCTTTTCTAGATAATTATTAAATAATAACAATTCAGATATCTTGAAAATGATTAGAATAGCAACCTAATTGCCAATTCTATATAAGTACCATCCCTTTAGATAAATAGAGTACAATCAGTTATAAAAAAACTGCATACTTTGTTTGACAAAACATTTATTTGTTAATTTTTTTATATTCTCCAAATTATGAAAGAAATTAAGATTTTTAATCATTTATAATTTAGTTCAAGTGTTGTAATATCATGTAATATTTGCTTTATATGGATTTATAAGTTTTATATTTAATAGGGTGCAAGTAATGATTAAGGGTAAAGATATATAAGTACATGAAAAGGGAGATTATTGTTGATTTACAATGTATACATAGGTAAATATGAGTATTTAGTTATTATCAATATTAAATTAAATTTTTTCATACACATACATAACATAAATAAAAATTACACATGCTAAAACAAATTCAAAAAGCATATTCAACTCTCCAGTTGAAAATCTTATTGAAAAGAGTGAATTGCTTAGTATGTGATAACACATATTTTTCTGCTTCTGAGTATGAAAATATTGTGTATAGATTTTTTTTTTCTATTTCTTTTTAACATTGGCTTACATTTTTTTTTTTCTGTATAGGTACCAGAGCACCGGGTGGTGGTGATGAGTCTGGATCTGGCTCCTATGGCAGAAATACCAGAGCTTCCAGGGACCCTAGACCCCAGTTCTGGGAAAATGTTAAAAAGAGACACTTTGATGACGTGCCAACACCTCCTTCTCATGCACATTCAATGAACATCTTGAAAGGGATTAACTATGGAGAACAACACAATGATGATCATAATAAGAACTATGAGAAGGAGAGTTTTATGATGTTGAATCCGGTTAAGAAGTGGAACCGTGCTGAAAGGTTCTATTCTGGAGGCAACGGAAAGGGAAAGGAGAAGAATGCGAATGTAGCAGGTGGTGCTAATGAGATTGAAGAGGCAAGGAAGAGGCCTAGGTTGAATTGGGGTGATGGACTTGCAAAGTTTGAGAAAGAGAAAACTGAGGCTGAAGGTGTAAGTGCAACTTTGGCTGTTGTTGCTGCTCCACCTTTGGTTGCATGCAGTTCCTTTGCAGGTATGTTGTTGGATTCTCTTTGGTGCTTTTTGTAAGCCTTAGATAAATTTCTGATTTATGCTGATATATATACACTTGTAGCAGTAAAACTCAGAAGAAAAAATGAATAGGGTTTTTTAGATACGTTTTCCTGAAAATGATTATAACAGAAGAAACTAAACTGATAAATTTTTGTTGATATATATATATATATATATATATATATATATATATATATATATATATATATATATATATATATATATATATATATATATATATATACATGTGTATTGGACCTTTTATATTATTTTTTATCATCTATAAATAGAAATAATATCAGTTTTATTTATTTATTGAATTATTATTAAAGGTGAAAATTTTCATGTTCTATTTATAAAAGATTTTCCATTTTTATTATACATGCTGCTATGTCTCATATGTAGTTGTACTAGATATGGATAGGTGAAGCAAATGAAAATATTAGTGTTAAGTTGTATATAATAAGGAAACTTAACTTGTTGAAGGGTTTATTATTATTGATTGTTTAGAGATTTGTGAAGGTTTAACTTATCATATAGAGTTATAACAAATATAACACTGATATCTCTTGAATCATATTTATTCAGTGTGTAAATGTATTATATATGCAAATGCACATTTTGTTTGTAGTAACTATTAGGTTTTGCTTTGTAGCAGGTGTGGCTGATATTTTACGTGTAAAAACTGCAACGGGGGAAAATAATGGGGGCGATATTTTATCTGCCTCTATCGTTGAGTTTCTAGAGTCTGCAGATTTGAGCTCTAGTTTAGGAAGATCCAATGCAATGACAAAGGTGCTGATATGGAAAACTGTTGTTTCTACAGCACTGGAGCAGATTCAAACAGAAATTGTCTCACTTGAAAATGAACTGAAGACAGTACAATCTGAATCTGAACCTGGTCGCAGTCCAGAGGCATTGCATGTTGTCCCCTCTAATGACGGAAATACAGAGAAGAGGCCTCTTTCTCCTAACTTGCATGAGAGTGCAGAAGATACTTTGTGTAAGACAATTATTTCTTGCAATAGAGAAACAGTGGAAAGATCATGCGCTGTATTTGACAATTTTTGGCCTACAAAATGTCGCAAGATCATGTGCAGTAGCTCACTATCCCATGAAAATGCAGTCATGAAAGAAAAGCTTGCAGAGAAACAGTGGTTTGGTAGATTTAAGGAAAAGGTTTTAATGACTAAATATAAAGCCTTGGATCACCTATGGAAAAAGGATACACTCTTACGATCTCTGAGAAAAAACCCGCCACCATCTCATAGCTATTTTGAGTCGAGTCTGCGAACCATCGGTAGTGGTTGTCACAGGAACCGGTCCTCTACCAGTCACCGTTTTCATTTCCCTGGTATGAATATATATCTATCATTCTTTCTAGCTGCTTTTCTTCTGAAAATATGACATTAATTTGCTGTTTGTTTCTGATAGTATTTTAGGAAAAATAGGAAATGTTGATTTGTTGTTTAGTAAGGAGGAGTTTAGAAAGGTATAATGGGAGATCTTGCAGGGAAATGTGGAGATGTTTATATTAGTTTTGCACATTTATTACATAAGGTTACTGTCTCTAAAATAGTCTTCAATATTCTATATAGTTATAGTTTTTCTTAAATTTTAGAATTATCATGATAAATTCTAATCTTTTCCTTTCATACATTTATAGATTATCTTATCTAAAGTTTTCTAGAATTTTCTCAAGATTGTCATATATATATTTTGTAGAATATTCTAGAACTTTGTATCATCTTTTAACATTTTTTTATGTAAATTTTTATAACTTTAAGCATGAATAGTAATGGTTCAAACTTGTTGTTGTAGTAGATTGTAATATACTTTGTCATTGATGTTGATTGTGCATCGTGATCTTGCAAGTGAGAAGGTTTAACTTGACTTACTTTTTATATTATCTATAAATTTTGTCCAATCACTGTTAGTTAACTTAGAGTTAGTCATGACTTTGTATCATATACTACACTCTTTGGTGTCTTGTAAACATTTTAAATCTTTTTTTCTTCTCCAAAGTGAACCTAACTTTGTCTATGTATAATCCTCCTACTAATTCGCCTAAAAAATAGCGAGACTGGTTGATAGTTTAACCTGCGAAGGATGGAGCTAGTTGTTTCACTTTAAAAAAATTTATATATTAAAATTTAAATAAAAAATATTATATAACTATAATATTATAATTTAAATTATAAAAATAGATCACTTGATTTTAAATTATTGATTATAATATATATATATATATATATATATATATATATATATATATATATATTATAATTAACATATTGTTCTATCAATCTGTCATTTAGAAGGTAAATTGTAGTATGTAACTCATCCTGACTATTGTAACCCCTTTCTAGATTACATTTATTAATCTTAATTTATTATCTAAGTTCGTAATTTATTTATAATATCATTGAAGGCTAAAAGAAAATATACCAAAGTAAACAAATAATTTAGATAAACTTCTATATCAAATCATACTACAAGTTCTAGTACACAGTTTCCAAAATATTATAAGCCATAAAATTATACTTATAAATTATACAATCCTTTACCTAAGCTCTGGATTTTCTTGCATCTGACATCTATCTCTTGAATTATACATTCTTGCATCACACGTCACCAATATCTGGGATTGAAATATTTATAGGGTTAGATATTTAATTTTATCCATAACTAATAAATCACTCATGGAAACATAATAGAGAATATCATACCAATCATGAATAATCTACAATTTAATCATGCAATATGTTTATGATGTGCACATGTGACTCAAAATGTAAAACTTTAAAATCATGTGTTTAACTCTATACTCCATGGAGATTTTCCCTTTGAGAGTTTAATGAAGTTAGAGTTTAACATCACCCTGTTCGGTGATTCGGCAATGCCCCATTAAATGCGAATAATTAGACAGTAGTCAGAGTGTTAGTACACCCGAAAGACTACCACAACACAAAATCAATAAAGACTGATCATTTGTGGAATTGCCAATGTCCAAAACACTCTCTAGACCCAAGGTCCAACCTCTATAGACCAAAGGTTCTGTCTTATTCATTCTACTCATCCTTATTCACTATCAATGACATCAGTAGCTCAAACATGAATTTCATATTTCCATTACTATCTTTTCCATTGTCACCATTATATAGACAACCAATGTCTTTGATAGTAAATTATAGTTAAAAGAAACTTTTCAACAATTTGTTTTCCTTTTTTAAAAAATTTCTTTGACTCAGGAACTTATATTATGCATCATGTCTATGTGCTATGTTGTATGCATCATATTCATCATTTCAATATCAATTTAGGCAATTTCATGTGATGTTATATACACCTAACAAATATTCTAGTGTTTAAAATTTTTGTTTCCTGATCTGTCTCTAAATTTGAATTAACCATGCGCTTATTTCTAAAATTTCTAATTCCATTATGTATTTTAATTGTTTTCCTAATATACCTTTACTTTATTTCTAAAAATTTCAATTATACCCTGAAGCATTTTTTTACAATTTCTTTCGCGTCCCAAAATCATTATTAAATTACTATTATACTCTTAATCTTTTTCAAAATTTTATGTATGTCCCTAGGATGACTATTTTACCCTTGAACATTTTCTATTATTCCTTCCATGTCCCGAAATCATTATTAAATTATCATTATACCCTTGAACATTTTCTATTATTCCTTCCATGTCCTAAAATTATTATTAAATTACCATTATACCCTTAATATTTTTTCAAAATTCCATTTATGTACCTAGGATGTGAAATGACTATTTTACCCTTGATCTTTTTCAAAAATTTCCCTCTTATCCCTTTCTTCAACCTTCACCTCCAGGAATTCATGGCCAACATCCATATTTCAAAATTTCAAGTATCAAACACCCAAACTAATTCCAAATCCAAATTAATTCAAAAACAACAATTTTACTATATAATTCATCCTTAATTTCAAGAATCCCAACAAAATTTCAAACTTTTCAAACATGAAGAAATCTTCAAAATCAGTCATTATAATATTATACGTATGAATAAAATTAAACATCTAACCCATACCTGACTTCTCCAAGATCTTCTAACTTTTCTTTCTTCTATTTTCTTACTCTCCTCCTTTCTCTCAAATTTTTCTTCTCAAATGCCTCGCACTCTTTTCTCCAAATTGGTCGTGAGTTATGTTAGTGTAGGTTTCTAATTCCATCTTATTTATACATTTACTCACCGACTTACATTCCTTCTCCACCGAGCTTAATTTCTTCTCAAATTTTCGATCAAAAATTTTGACCAATTTTGTGATAAAATTAAGGTCACGGTTCCATAGACCTTCTTCTCTCTCTCTTTTTCATTTTTTAATATATAATTTCCACTCATAAAAAGTTTACATAATATATAATAATTTAAAAGAAATTAAGCAAATAAATAATTAAAGAAATTAGGATGTCACAATTATAGCGGGTCAGCCCGTCCTACCTTGTTTGTGATAGGTTAGAGGCAGGACAGACCAAAATGGAGCATATTGACTTGTTTTTCCATCCTTACTTGACAAAAGGCTTGTAGAAATTATGATACTTAGTAAGCTTTCAGTCAAACTTTTGTAATGTGATGGGTCAACTTCCGGTACTCTAGCATCTTTCGGTAAACTTCTCATTTGTCACATGTGGAACAACTAGAGATTTGCAAACATATATCTTGAACTTCTTTGATAGAGTCTCAATGTATTTTTTTGAAATATAAGTATTCTTTTTGTTGTCATACCTCTATACCGATGAAATAATTCATCAAGCCAAGGTCACTTATCTCAAATATTTTCATCATATCTTCTTTAAATTTCTTTGTCATCTATATGTTGTTTCCTATGTGGATAAGATCATCTACATATAGAGAGACAATGAGAGTATGATATTGGTCTTGAGTCTTGATGTATAGTGTTAACCCATTCTTGCTCCTCCTAAATTCTTGATCGATAAAGCACTGACCAATTTTGTTGTACCATGCTCGAGGAGTTTACTTCAAGCCATGTAGTGTTTTTCTTAGTCATAACATTTTGAATTCATTTTATGTGCTTATAAAGTCTTGTAGTTGTTCCATGTATATTCTTCTTCAAGTACACCATTTAGAAAGGCTAATTTGACATCAAATTGTTTAATGCTTCATCCTTTTTGTGTTGCAAGAGATATTAAAGTATAATTGTATCTAGGTGAGTAACTGGGATAAATGTCTCATTGTAGTTAATTTCATGTTGGTTCGAATAACCCTTCACTACCAACCAAGCCTTGTGCTTTTGTATGATATCATCAAGATTGAACTTTGTTTTACAAATTCATTTTCCTCCAATACCGTCTATTCCATGTAGGCAATCTACAAGTTCCAAAGTATTATTCTTTTTTATTATTTTAATTTCTTTTTCCATTGTCTTAATTCAAACTTCTTGCTTTGCAACCTCTTCATAGCATTCAAGCTCAAGCAATGTCATGTTGCATGTTTCATATATATCTACCAAAGATCTTACTCTCATAGAAGTAGATTCTGGTGAAAAATCTTGTTGTTATGTAGAGGAAAGAAGCGTACCTGAATCTTTTGCCACTTCTTGAACTTCTTCTTTCTCATGATTTTTCCTTCTTTCCAAATTCAAGAAGCATTTTCATCAAATTCAACATTTCTGCTAATGATAATTTTTTTGTCTACAGGTTGTAGACTCTATAGTCTTTTGTTTGTATGTTATATCCTAAGAAGATTCACCGTATAGTCTTGTCTTCTAATTTATGTCTTTTTCTGATCTACCACATATATGTCACAAATAGATTTGAAAACTTTTAAGTGCTTAACTTATGGCTTTTGCCTGCTCCAAGCTTTAATTGGAGTCTTGTCTTGGATTGTCTTAATTTGACATCTAGTAAGTATGTACACGGTAGTGTAGATTGATTCTACCAAAAAATTATTCAACAAGTTTTTATCCTTCAGCATTGATAATGTCATCTCCATCATTGTGCGATTTTTCCTTTCTAATACACCATTTTTTGTGTGGTGTATATGCAATTGTAAGTTGTTCTTTTATCCCTTCATTTTCACATAACTTATAAAACTTGTGAGTTATATTATGTTCCTCGATCACTTCTTGGAACTTTTAAATGTATTTTGTTTTATTTTTCAAGGAGAGCCTTGAACTTCTTGAATATTCGAAAGACTTATGATTTTTCTTTACTGAAGTAAACCCAGGTCATTTTAGAGAAATCATCGATGAAAAGGATAAAATACCTATTGTTGTTTAGTGACAATGTTTTCACCAGTCCACAAATACTTGTATGGATTAACTTCAACAAATCTTTTGCTCTCCATGCTTTATCAGTTGAAAATGGTAATCTATGTTGCTTCTCGAGAAGACATCCTTCACATGCTTCATTATTCTCTTTTAGGTAGGAGAATCCTCTCATCATATTCTTCTAATGTAATAACTTCAAAACCTAGGTGTTGAAATGACCAAACCTTCAATACTAAATTCATGAATCATCAACTTGGATTTTCATGGAAATATTATGTTTGAAGCTTACAGGAAAACTTCTATTTCTTTTCTCTATTTTAACTTCTCTTATCTCTCATCTTTTATTATCATAAATTGGAATATATCTCCTTTGAAGTAAAAAAACATAGTCTTTCTCCATTATTTAACTAATGCTTAATGGGTTTTCTTTAAGATTGGGAACGAGTAAGACAACTTTAATAATTCTCATACATATCTTTGTCTCCATCGTAATGATGTCTTTTCCTTTTGACTTCACTAGGGTGCCATTTCTCAATTGCACTTTCACTTCGATAAAGTTGTTAATGCCCCTAAATATGTTTTCATTTTTGACTATGTAACTACTGCATATGCTATCAAGGTACTAGTTTCCTCTTGTTTTATCATTGGAGTCTCGAGTAGGCATAAAAAAGGTGTTATTGAAGGTTGTGCTTTTTAGGAAAATTTGTTTAATGCCTGTTTTTACTGGAATAGTTATTCTCCACATGTCCAAATCTCTTATAATGTTGACATTGTAATTTTTCATGATATTAACAATCTTTCTCCAAGTGACTTGACATTTTGGAGATGTCACATGGAAGATATTTTTCTTGACTGAACTTAGAGAAACTTATAGAGTTTTTTTTTTATTTCTAGAAATTTCTTCAATTTTCTTTATTACGAGACTGTAATTTGAGCTTTGATTGAAAGAGATTTTCAACATAATCTTCATTATATCTTCTTAATCTTTACTCATATTTCAAGAGAGCCTATTAGTTCTGTCATCAATAATGTAGAAACATCCTTGATTTGTTCCATTGTTGTCACAATTACATCATATTTATAGAAAATAGAAATTAGAATTTTCTTGACAATTTTTTTGTCAAGAATATTTTGACCACATGTTCTCATTTGATTGACTATCTCTTTTATTTTAGTATAGTAATATTTAATGATCTCATACTCCTTCATATTCAATAACTCAAACTCAAATATTAGAGTTTGAAGTTTAATGGTGCAACCTTTACACTTCCTTGAAATGTAATGTGCTTCATGACTCTTTGACACTTGTGACATCCATTATCCTTAGAAAAATTGTATCAACCATGATTTATTGTAGGAAATATAATGGCCTTTCTATTTGTTGTCCTTCAAATCCTTCTTTTAAGTCATTACTAATGTAGAAATGTTTATAGGAGTTATGAAGGTACCTTTTACAATCTCTCACAAATCTTGAAAGCAAAACAATATCTTCATTTTAATTATAAAAGTCCTAATTTTCTTTCGTGAAGAAAGATATAAGAATATATGAAGAAGAATTGACATTAGTAATTGATTATAATTGATATGAAATATAGTAAGACTTTTTTAAGATAGTTGGGTATTGTATAAATGCCTAATAGATGATCAAATGGACCTCTGGTACCATTATTAGTATTTAGGAAGAATAGGAAATGTTGATTTGTTGTTTTGTAATGAAAAGTTTAGAAGGATTTAATCTGATAGCAGAAGAGAAATTGGAGGAGTTTAAATTAATTTGACACACTTATTACAAGAGTGACATTGCTTATTTATAGGTATGTTCCACCACCTCTAAAATAGTCTTAATTATTTTAGATAATTCTAGTTTTTCCTAGGTCCGGAATTATTAAGATAAATTTTAGAATTTTTTTACTTTCATACATTTATATATTATTTATATAACTTTTTTAACGTTGACATGTATATTTTTTATATTATTCTAGAAATTTGTATATTTTTAACACATTCCTTACATGAATCAGTTAACTAGTTATTTGCTTTCGATTTCTTTACACAGGGAGAAGATTATTAGTGTTTTTTAAACTAATAATTTTCTTTCTTCTATTAAGTTTCATTAAAGTAGAATTTTTATGAAGTTTTCTCTATATTCATCTATAAAATTTTAGAAATTTGTAATAATTGGAAATGATGGAAAGTGACGAAGGTTGATTTTTAGAATGGAAAATGATACTTTGACAACCTAAATCCATAATTCTATAAACAACTCTGTTTTAATATTATAATAATAGTTTTATTTTATTTTTATTTTTATTAAATCAGTCAATAGATTATTATATTAATAAAAGTGAATTGTTTGAAGAGTTATATGGTTTTTGGTTGTGAAAATATCACTATTAACAGTGAATGTGTCATGTCATTACAGTGTATCTGCGATGACCTACTTGCTTTTATTAGGCTGACTCGTGACATTTAGATTCACTAGCCGTTTTATTCGAATTTAGATTTTTGTCACAGTAATAACTAGATTTCTTTCTATTTTTGAAGTGGGAAATAAGCTAAGCTTGGTTCCAACATCTGAGATGATAAACTTTACAAGCCAACTGCTTTCAAAATCTCAAAATGAAGTTAAGAGAAGCATCTTAAAGACGCCATCATTGATTTTGGATGAAAAGGACAAAATGGCTTCAATGTTTAAATCTAGTAATGGGGTGGTTGAAGATCCACTGGCTGTGGAGAAGGAAAGGGCCATGATCAACCCTTGGACTTCGGAGGAGAGAAACACTTTTTTGGAGAAATTTGCAGTCTTTGGAAAAGATTTTGGAAAAATTGCTTCTTTCCTTGATCACAAGACAACTGCTGACTGTGTTGAATTCTACTACAAAAGTCATAAGCCTGATTGCTTTGAGAAAGATAAGAAAAGAAGGAGTGGTACGAGTGAGACGTTGTGTGCAGCCACGACTGTTGATAAGAGTGAGAATTTGGGTGTAGCCAAAACTGGTGGTAAGAGTAAGAAGTTGTGTGCAGCCAAAACTGGCTTGAGGGCATCAGGTAGAAAAAGGAATTTAAAAGTGAAAGTTGATTCAAAAAAGAAGTCGAGTGAAGCTCCACTGAAGAAACGTGGCATATCATGCAATCGAAGAACAGCTTCGGGAAGGCTTTACCTTTGGAGAAGAGATGATATTACAAATTTATCAACAGGTGATGATAGTATCGCACATAGATCAAATTCAAACAGTCTTGGCATTGTTCCAGATGAAAAAGAGAGTGTTGCAGCTGATGTGTTGGTTGGCTTGTGTGATTCTCTTCCATCTGAAGCTACAAGTTCCTTCATGACAAAATCAATTGATCCCGTAGAAGCTAGCAGGGATAGGCCGTGCTTGAATGTGAGTCCTCAATGCCATCAATCTGTGACTCCCAATGTTACTCGGGAAATTGATGATGAATGCAGTTCTCACAAGAGGTGCGACAAAATGGACCTTTCTGAGTGGATAAATGAGGAGAAGGAAGCCTTTTTCAAAACTGTATCATCATTTGGAGACGAATTTAAAATGACTGCGCAGAGTGGAACAAGGTCTACAGATCAGTGCAAAAGATTTTTCATCAAGGGTCAGAAATGCCCAAGATTAGCTCTCATGCACAACAAACTTGAATATGTTGGATCTCCAGTGAATGAGGTAAATAGTGCCAGGGATGAGGTAAATGTTGTGGACGGAAATTCAGACGTTGGCAATGAAAAGTCCGAGCTAGACACCAGTAAAAATGAAGATAGAAGGCATCTTAACTTCGAAGAATCCCAACCTGTGAAAGACGGGAATGTGTCAAAACCAACAGAAATTGGAAGCCTGGTTTCCAATGAATATATAATTATGCAGAATATCATGGAAGTGTCAAATGAGGTTACAAAGTTTGTGACTGCTTCTGAGATAGTTGAATCTCCAGTGCATGAGGTAAATGATCCTAGGGATGAGGTAAATGTCATGGAGGCAAAGTCAGACACCAATAAAAATGAGGATGAAAGGAATCTAAACCGTGATGAATCTCAACCTGTGGAAGATGGGAATGTGTCAGAATCAACGGAAAATAAAAGCATGGTTTTCAAAGAATGTATAATGGAGGATATCATGGAAGTGGCAGATGAGGTTAAGTTTGTGCTTGCTTCTGAGATAAAATGTCCAGTGAACGAGGTAACTGGTGCCAAGGATGAGATAAATGTTGTGGAGGCAAAGTTGGAAACCAATAAATATGAGGGTGAAAGGAATCCGAACCATGATGAATCGCAACCTAATAGGATTGTGTCAGAATCAACAGAAATTATAAGCATGGAGTCTAATGAAGATAAAATTATGCAGGATGACATGGAAGTTGGAGATGAGGTCACAAAGTTTGTTTATGCTTCTGAGATAGTAGAATCTCCCGTAAATGAGGTAAATGGTGCCATCGATGAGTTAAATGTTGAAGAGGCTATGTCGGAAACCAATAAAAATGAGGATCAGAGGAATCTGAACCTTGATGAATCCCAGCCCTTAGAAGATGAGGAGAATGAGGTCACAAAGTTTGTACCTGCTTCTGATTTAGTAATATCTCCAAGGAATGATGTAAATGGTGCCAGGGATGAGGTAAATGTTGTGGAGGGAAAATCAGACACCAATAAAAGTGAGGATCAAAGGAATCGGAACCATGATGAATTCCAACCTGTGGAAGATGAGAATGTGTCAGAATCAACAGATATCATGGAAGTAGGAGATGAGGTAACAAAGTTTCTGCCTGCTTCTGATGTAGTAATATCTCCCATGAATGAGGTAAATGGTGCCAGGGATGAGGTAAATGTTGTGGGGGCAAAATCAGACACCAATGACAGAGAGGATGGAAGGAATCTGAACCATGATGAATTCCAACCTGGGGAAGATGAGAATGTGTCAAAATCAACAGATATCATGGAAGTAGGAGATGAGGTAACAAAGTTTCTGCCTGCTTCTGATGTAGTAATATCTCCCATGAATGAGGTAAATGGTGCCAGGGATGAGGTAAATGTTGTGGGGGCAAAATCAGACACCAATGACAGAGAGGATGGAAGGAATCTGAACCATAATGAATTCCAACATGTAGAAGATGAGAATGTGTCAGAATCATCAAAAATTATAAGCATGGATATCATGGAAGTGGGAGATGAGGTAACAAAATTTGTGCCTGCTTCTGATATAGTAATATCTCCCATGAATGAGGTAAATGGTGCAGCGGATGAGGTAAATGTTGTGGAGGAAAAGTCAGACACTAATAACAGTGAGGATCAAAGGAATTTGAATCATGATGAATCCCAATGTGTGAAAGATGTGAACGTGCCAGAATCAACGGAATTTATAAACATGGTTTCTAATGAACGTATAATTACGCTGGATATCATGGAAGTGGGAAATGAGGCCACAAAGTTTGTGCTTGCTTCTGAGATAGTAGAATCTCCAGTGAATGAGATAAATGTTGTGGAGACGAAGTCAGACACCAATAAAAACAAGGATCAAAGGAATCTGAACCATGATGAATTTCAAGATGAGAATGTGTCAGAGTCAACTGACATTATAGATATGGTTTTTAATAAATGTGTAGTTATGCAGGATATCGTGGATGTGGGAGATGAGGTCACAGTATTGGTTCCGACTTCTGAGATAGTAGAACCATGCCAGACTCATTATGTTGCTGAGGATGGACTTGTTTCTGAGAAAGTGGTGGAGTTGCCTACATCTTTGGACGGTAAATTTGAATATGATAACTCTAATCTTGTTGCTGATGATTATGGGGTTGTCCTGTACAATTCTAACAAATCTAGTTCTGTCAGTGAGGAAAGAGCTGTAGTTATGCCAGATATGATGGAGGTCGAACATGATGAAGTCGGAGGTGTGGTTAGAGGAGTGGTGTCCGCTTCTGAGATCGTTGAAGCCCATTCTGTTGCTGAGGAGGACACATTGGTTTCTGCAAACACACTGGTTCAACAAGAGACAACAACTCTCCAACCTCAAGATGGCAATGATAATATCAAGACAATAACCTTTACTTCTTCAGCAGAGAAGAATGATTTAACTGCCAAGGAAGATGGAAAAACTGTTACATCTGAAAGTCCAAGGGCTGAAGAGTTGTTAGATGAGCAAATTGTAAACGGAGAAAGGCCCAAGAGAAGGGTTTCAGAACCCAAGTATCTCAAAGATTACTTACGATTCAAATAGAATAATATGTTGTGCTGTCATAGAACTAATATTTTATGTGTTTTATTTTTGTTTATTACCGTGACAAAGGATTTAAAATATTGTTGACTACTGATGTTTACATTGTTTTCTTTTCTTTCCCTAGTTTTGAGTTTTTGGACAGAAGTCACTTTGTGAAAATGATTAGCTGAACTTCTTGGATTTCTTTCTTGTTTTTACTCTAGTTAGAATTAGTTAAGTTTTAATTCCATACAAATTTGTTAAGTTTTAATTGAGGATTTACTAATATACCTCAATTGTTCAGGTACACCATGGTGAGTGATCAAAGCTAAACATCCCAACTTTGTTATCTTTTTCAGGATTTATTGCTATAATCATGTTTTGCCTCATGCAGTGCTTTCAGTTACATTTCACCATTACTTGGCTTTTTTTTTTTCAAAAAAAAAAAATTAGAGTTTCTTTGTGTTTATTGTGATAATAAATGCATGAATGTTATAATATTTTCTATTATTACATAATAGTTACATTAACTTAACCTATTTCTAGTAAATTTAATATTATTAATATTATATTATAATCTTATAGATCTTTAAATAGAATAAAAAAAAACTAATTTTTTAAATAGAAAAAATTTATGAAAAGATAATATTTTTTCTATTAAAATTGAAAATTTTTAGATTAGTATAGCTCATCAATCCTAAAATAAAAAATTAACAAAAAGATACATCTTAGTCAACTTAAAAGTAAAAAATAAAAAATAAAACTTATTTTTATTACCATCATTATTAAAATCTAAGTCAATCCATGAATATATTTTTTCATTTTAAACCTAATATATTTATTTTAAAAATTATTTATCAATTGTGGTATATCTTAAAAAAGAATTTGAAAATTTTAAGTTGTTGTGTTTATTTTTAAAATTCTCTCAACAAATATACTGAATGAACTACAATAATATAGCTTGTAAAAAGGTTTTCATGATGATAGACATTTTGTAAATATTATATAATTTTAGTTTTTCATTCAATTAAAATTTTGAATATGATAGATCAATTATGGAAAACAAATTGGTAAAAATTAAAATTTGTTGTATAATGAAAAACATAATAAGATTAACTATTGAAATTGGATTTCATTGATAAACAATTTGCAGCCTATTCTTTGTACATATATGAATTCAAGTTCTCATACTATTTTTTCTCAAATCCTCCCCTTTTTCCCTCTACTACTTCCTTTAGCAGCACCTGCAACTCCCACTCCCCTAGGGAAAATTAGACTATCTCCAAGCCAAGCAACTGCCTTCTGTAACTGCTTAGGAGAGATGCAAGGAAACTACTAATGGATTATGGTGTTGATGAATACTCATTCTATAGAATGAGTCATTCAAGGAGCTATAGGCTTTATGGTGGGCAGTCATTTTGTGATGTATATGATTTAAATGAGGGGTCATGAAGTTCTTCGTTATAGAATAATTAGTTCTAGCAGTAGGTTAGGCACATGAGTGTGGCCTAAGTCTAGGAGGTTGGTCTTGCGCTTGATCAAAAGGATTAATGTAGTGGGTTTCCACATAAGAGGAGTTAATGGGAGGGTGCAAACTCCCCCATAGGATGATTAGGTATTTGCTCCTCATTAGCCCTATAAAATCCAGTAATGAAACACTACTAGTGACAAAATTTTAGTGACAAATAATTTATCACTATATATATTATTTATAACAAATTTTTAATTTATCACAAATATTATTATATTAGTGATGAAATTAAAAATTATCTTTATAATCTTATTAAAAGTGACAATAATAACATATTTATCACTATATATATTATTTTTAACAAATTTTAAATTTATTACAAATACAATTATACTATTGATTAAATTAAAAATTATCAATGTAATCTTTTTGACAATAATAATATATTTGTCACTAATATTATTGACATATTAATGATTAAATTAAAAATTATCACGTAATTCATATATATATATATATATATATATATATATATATTATTTTAAAATGATGATCAAATTAAAAATTATTATTATAATTTCATTAAAATATATAAAACGTATATCATAAACAAAAATCAATTATTTAAATAAATAAACTAAAAATATTGATGTTGTTATTTAAAACCTTGACAATTATAAAATTTAAAACTAATTACCAAAGTATACTTGGTTTTGAGTTTAACTTAGTTTTATATCTTTAATAAATCATATTATTTTTAATTCTTAAATTCAAAATTTATTTCAATAAATAAGAAAAAAAATCTTTTACCTTATTTTTATATTTAATTAAGTTAACAATTTTAATATTAAAATTGTTAAAATTATTTAAATAATATAAAAATAACAACATTTTGGATTCAACTTTTAACCATATTTTTGGGACAAAATTAATTATTAATAATGTTATTATTATGATTAAGTTAACTTATTTTTATTTTTAACCAATAAATAAGATGAAAAATAATAATATTTTAAATTAATTGAAATTATTTGAATTTTATATTTAATAAAAACATATTATTTAATTTGATCCAATTCTTTTTAATTTTTATTGAATTATGTTATTTTTAAATAATTGGTTAAGATGTGCTATTAAAGGTTTTTATTATTTTTTCAAAGAATAATTAAGTAAAAAAATTAATGATGACTTTTTATATAATAATTTTTTATATTAGGTAAACTTAATTAGAATAGGAATAAAGAAATTTTTCTAATAATCTATAAAGTAGATATATTCAATTGAAATATATTTTTTATTGACATATCTTATATCTCTATATTATTTTTTCATTATTTTTTTAATTCATTTTTTAAAGTATTGTCAATACTCATTTAAATATTAAATATTTTTATATTATTTTTTAAATAAATAACAATAATTATTCACTTTTAAGATGATGTAAGTTATAACAATAACTTGTTATTTTCTCTGAAAATTTCATACAACCTAATATTTTTTATCTTTCAAGTTTTTTATATGATTTTTGTAAATAAAAAAATACATTATTATTATATTGATTACATTAACAATGAAACAACTTAAAAAAAACTAATAACTATAAATTTAATATAGTTAAAAATTATTTGTTTATCATAAAAAAATATTTTAAATATCTTTTTAAAATAAAATCCTTATTTATCTTTTGATATACATTCTATATTATTAGGTTATTCAAAGAGAAAGAAAAAGTTTATATTCAATAAAAAGAAAATATATATATATATATATATATATATATATATATATATATTATTATGCACTTCAATAAATAATATTTAAATACAAAATATTTTTTATTATATATTTTTGTAACTAATATATTGAATATATATTTTTCAACGTTTGTTTAACATATAAAAAAACGTGATACTTATATATATATATATATATATATATATATATATATATATATATATATATATAATAAAATATAAAGAAATAATAAAAATGATGTAAAATTATAATATTTTATATTTAAATTTATTAACAATTTATTGTTTTTTTCGTTTTTATTGAAATTATAAAAAAAATATTCACTTATTTTCTATTACTTTATTACTAAAAAACTATTTTGATACTAATTTAATATACCCAATGTTTTATATTATAAAAAAAAGTTTAAATTTAATATTACTATTATTATTTAATTTTATTGTACTAAAAGGAATTATAAATGAATTATTTATTTTTATATTAAAAAAATATTTTGCTAATAATATTATAAATATTCATTAATAATAATATATCATTTGTTATTAGAATTTTAATTTATTTATATCAATAATAATTTATCATAAATTCATATATATATATATATATATATATATATATATATAATTCAATAAAAATATTGCATTAATATATAATAATAATAAAAAAATAAGTCAAATCATAAATTTTTTTATCTAATATCTTCTTATTTTTTAACTAAAACAATATATATATATATATATATATATATATATATATATATATATATTCCATAATATAAAATCATAATCAACTATCATCACTTGTCATTCTTAACAACATCATCTTCACTTTCTTCATGTCTATTAAATTAATACTTTCAACATCTATTTCTTCTTCTAACTTACATACAAGCCACTGGATTTCAGTTAGTCGTTGATTAAGCTAAGTCAATTTTATTTAAAGATAACACATGCTTATTGTCTGATACATAATTAGATGTAAAAGAGATACAGCCAATATCATCATTTTTCTGACATACTTCATGTATAGCTTCCTCGGGCATATCGTATAAGTCTCGAGACTCTGTTTTTACTACAACAAGTCAATTAAATCATGAATATCTTTTATATAGTACACTTGTTGAACTTGACTAGCTAGGACATATGGTTCATTAGTCTTCCCTCTTCGATTTCACACCTTCTTTACAGTTGATTATGTTCTTATTTGAACATTAAATTTTATATTTAAAAATAAAACTAGTTTTATAAATAATATTGTTTTAATTTTTAAAATCATATTTAAATTTCTAAAATATTTAAAAAATTATATAAAACAGATAATATTCTTACTTTAATCCATAAATTTTATATTTAAAAACAAAGTTAGTTTTATAAATAATTTTATTTTATTTTTAAAATCATTACTTGATATTTACGTTTAAAATCATGTTTAAATTTTTAAAATATTTAAAGAATTATATAAAATAGATAATATTCATATTTTAATCTAGATTTTATGTTATAAAGATAGAGTTAGTTCATGTTATACCCATTTTTTTTAAATATTTTTTTTAATTTGACAATTGTTTGAATCTTAATTAATTTAATTAATTTAAATCACATCAAAATCTTAATTAATAAATTAGAAAAATATTTTTTATATTAAATAAAAAGTAATTTAAATGACGAAATAAGAACGTTAAGAAAATCTTAATTAAAAAATATCATTATTTATTAAGATATTTTATTTTTTTATGTGTGTAATTTATATAGTTTATATTTTGTTTAAAATTCTCTTGCAATTTCTTTAAAATATAATATTTTATTTATTTATAATAAATATTATGATAATGGAATTATAGTAGGAGTGTGGTTCCCAACGTAATGTTTATCTTCTCTCCCACTAGTTAATAATTGTTCACAATGTATCTCTGCACAATTTTACAGTTACATGGGCGCTCACAAATTGCCTAAAAAACATAGAGTAAATCTCCACTTTAAACCTCCGCAATCAAGTCTCAATTTAAATCTCCATTGGTAATGAGAATCTCACAATCTCAATAACGTAAACTCACATCACAATACGTTTCACAACCCTTCTCACGAACCCTTCTCACAACCCCTAACATTTCACAACAATTAGTTTTGCAACCCTTCCCACAGCCCCATGTTGGCAAAATTTGGGTCATGTATATATATGATACATAATTTAAATGTGTTAGTGTCATTATTTATTAAGCCAAATAATAAAGTGATTTGACTAAATTAAAGTTTTGGCTAAAGGCATATGTCATGAAAATAAAATTGTGTAGAGACCATTAAGCAATTTCTAATTTGATGAGGGGCCAAATTAGAAATACTAAAACTTAAGTAATTAACCTAATTCTGGTTATTTTAAGGGGTCGTGGTCCCCTTCTGGGAGCACACACAGAACGTAAGTATCAGTCTCGTTCCTTTCTTTCTATCCCCATCAAGAGAGAAAATCAAGAGGGAAATATAGGTGTTCTTCAGGTGGAAGACCATAAGATCAATATAGTGCTCTACAAAGACATCATCGTTATGGATAATTCAGGTACGCTTTCGCATTCAGTCTACATCATGTTTATCGAGTATGAGATTATGTTTATGTTTGATCGTTAGAATCAAAATCAGGATTATTATTATTATTATTATTATTATTATTATTATTATTGTTTTTCCAACAATTGGTATCGAGCCGCCCATATTTGATTCATGTCTCGTTTAATTTATAGAACCCTAATTATGAAAATTAGGATTAATTTTGTTTTAAACAATTCAAATTACCCAATTTTATGAACCCTAAGTGGAGAATAATCTCTAATTTTCGTGAACCCTAAAATTTAAATTTGGGGGTAACATCCCCAAAATGATTCTGCTTGCTGATGGAACCGTGGAGGAAGCTATGGATTCTTCTTCTTCGTTTTTCCCTTTTGTTTCAGTTTAAGTTTCAAGTTTTACTGAGAAAGAAACAGTGTTTCAAATGTTAATTTTTTTTTGTATTGGGTTCTCTGTTTTTTTTTTTAATCTTTTGTTTTTATTTAATTTTATGGGTTTGGAATTGGGAGTGGTGTTTGGGGAATTCCCAACATAGAGGATCTTAGGCAACTGGTGAATGTTTCCACATGTGTGTCTATTATTATTTTATTGTCTCTATCCCCTAGGAATTTAAGGAAAATTTGATGTTAAATTAGGGTTTGAGTGATTACTATTTAATTCCCTTTTAGGGTTTAAAGCAAGTATGCTAAAGAGACTCGGAACTATCTCTCGTTTCATCCCTAGTGTGATTTTAGGGAGATGTTCATGCTTTATGTATTGGTGGAAAATGAGGCCTTTTTTCATCCTTTGATTTATTCAAATGAGGTGTTCATCCCTAATGAGATTTTAGGGAGGTGTTCATCCTTAGTAGAATTCTAATGAGATGATTCTCTTTTGAATTAGTTTGCAAATATTAAATATTTGGTTTTGTTATATAAATAAAATATTCAATTTTTGGTAGTTTAATATTTTTTGTGAGCAAATTGAGTCAAGAAGTCACCAAAGTAACTTCTCTTGAATTGGGCAGTTCATGAAAAATATTGAATGTTAGTGTTTGTGTATATTCATGCGAGTATTAGTCGACCCAAAGGAAGATTAATATTTGGCCGAATTGCATACACACTTGTAATGATAAACATGTGATAATTATAAGGATTTGTTTTGTCCATGATAAATCCATCCAAAGACTGGTTTGTTGTTGGACGTGCTTTATTGTCAATGTTTGATTATTACAACAAGATACCTCTAGCAATTAATATTACTGTCCAAAGACTTGATATTGATGGTGCATTGGGTGTCTTGAGATGGGTTAAACCACTATTTGAATATATATTATTTATTTTTATATAATGTGAGCATAATTAGTTTATTTCTCGTGTTCTAAATTCAGCTACAATTGTTTCGTATATCGCCAATTTGAATTCTGTTCCGGTCCTCAATGGAACAAATTTTAAGGATCTGAAAAGAGAACATTGATATTGTTCTTGGTTGCATGGATATGGATCTTGCGTTAAGGATCGAGCAACCCCCTACTCCTACGGATTCAAGTACCTCTGAACAAAAAAGAGATTATGAGAAGTGGGATCGCTCAAATCGCATGAGTCTAATGATCATTAAGCGCGGCATCCCGGAGGTGTTTAGGGACACTATTTCTGAAAACATCACAAGTGCCAAAGAATTTCTTACTGAAATTGAGCAGCGCTTTGCAAAAAAGCGATAAGGCGGAGGCAAACACTCTTCTTCAGAACTTGATCTCCATGAAATATCAAGGCAAAGGAAATATAAGGGAGTACATTATGAGCATGTCTAATATTGTTTTTAAACTCAAGGCACTAAAGCTTGAACTCTCAGAAGACTTGCTCATTCATTTGGTGTTGATTTCTCTTCCTGCAACATTTAATCAATTTAAGGTATCTTACAACTGTCAGAAAGATAAATGGTCTCTTAATGATCTCATTTCACATTGCGTACAAGAAGAGGAAAGACTAAAGCAAGACAAGACAGAAAGTGCTCATTTTGCAAGCACCTCCAAGGCTAAGGGCAAAAGAAAGAGATCAAAGGATCTCGAGAAAGAAGCTGCTAATGGTCCAGAACAAAAGAAACAAACTCAAGAAAACAAATGTTTCTTTTGCAATAAGACTGGACACATAAAGAAGAAATGTGATAAATATCATGCTTGGCGTGAAAAGAAAGGGTTGCCTAAACTACCGGAAGCCAATTGATTCTGAAAGATGGATTTATGTTGGAGATGGTAAATCGGTAGAGGTGGAAGCTATAGGACATTTTAAATTGTTATTGAGTACTGATTTTTTATTTGGATTTGAAAGACACTTTTGTTGTGCCGTCATTTAGACGGAATTTGGTTTCAATTTCTTATTTGGACAAATTAGGTTATTTGTGTTCATTTGGAAACAATAAGTTCAGTTTGTCTTTTAATTCAGATATTGTTGGAACTAGTTCACTTTTGATTTATGATAATCAGTATTTACTTGATATTGTGGCCACCTATAATGAAACCCTTAATACAGAATCACGTGGTACTAAACGTAAAATTGAAAATAATCATTCAGGTGCATTATGGCACAAGTGCTCAGGTCACAATCAAATCGTGACGTTTGAGCTTGTGTTACACTCTTAAAGATATGGTAGAGAGTATGATTTGTCATTCCACCTTACTGGAATCACTTTGGGGAGAGACACTAAATACGACAGCTTATATTCTAAACAGAGTACCAACTAAAGCAACTACCAAAAAACCTTATGAGCTTTGGATTGGGCGACAACTTAGTCTGAAGCATTTCCATGTGTGGGATTGTCCAGCTGAGGCAAGGCCTTATAAGCCAAAGGAAAAGAAATTGGACTCTTGAACAGTAAGTAGTTATTTTATTGGTTATGCTGAAAGATCCAGGGGATATAAATTTTATGATCCCACATTAAAGACAATTTTTGAGACGGGAACTACTACGTTCTTTGAGGATATTGAGTTTGGGGGGAAGAATAAGATTAAGAACTTCATCTTGGAGGAAGAATTTGTAATAATTTCAGAATCGATTCAAATAGTTACTTTTGATAAAGTAAATTTGGAACCTCCACAAGGTATTATTGATGAACCCCTCACTCAAGATGATTTGGTTGTTCATGAAGAACAAACTCAAGATCCTCAAGAACCTGTGCATCATGAGCTAATAACTTTGCAGAGATCCACTAGAGAAAGAAGAAGTGTTATTTCGGATGATTACATGGTATTTCTTCAGGAACATGAGAAAAATAATGACATAATGGAAGAGGACCCGGTTAACTTCCGTCAAGCTATACAAGGTTCTAACTCTCAAAAGTGGATTGAAGCAATGAAGGAGAAGTATAAGTCCATGCAAGACAATAAGGTTATTGGGAACTTGTCCCATTACCAGAAGGTATGAAACTCATTTGACTTCAAGATGAATATTGTTGATGATTGTGTCTATCACAAGTTTAAAGGGAGACAAGTTTAGTCTCAATTAGTGCCCAAAGGGAATTTAGAAATTGAGGAAATGCAAAAGATTCCCTATGCATCAGTTGTAGGGAGTTTGATCTATGCCCAAGTATGTACGCATCCAGACATAGCATATATAGTTGGGGTTCTAGGCAGATATTTAAGCAATCCAGGAATAGACCATTGAAAAGAAGCAAAAAGGGTCATAAAATATTTAAAGAGAACAAAAGATTATATGCTCATATATAGGAGGTCAGACCAGTTGGAGATCGCTGGGTTTTCTGACTCAGATTTTGTAGGATGTCAAGAATTTGTAACATGCTATGAGGCATCAAATCATGGAATATGACTGAGAAATTTTGTCACAGGGCTGCAAATTGTGAAAGGCATTGAAAGACCACTTAAGTTATATTGTGACAATAAATCAACTGTATTGTTAAGGAAAGAGTACAAAGTGGACAGATTTCCATAGAACACTTAAGGACAAACTCCATGATAGCATATCCTCTAACTAAAGGACTTCCGCCCAAGGTCTTTCATGAGCATGTTGCTCACATGGGTGTTTTACAGTTTGAGGAATTTGTGGTTTAGTGGGAGTTAGTCACTTTCATATATTTTATGTTCTATGTTTAATTTCATATATGTATACATTGATTTTTGGACATATTTGGTTATCTATAGATATGCGGTTTTTCGTTCATTCATTACACTTTGTACATTAAGGATATTATATCGATCTCGATAAGTTAAAGTTCGGACCAGTTGAAAATAGACGTGTACAGATCACCTTCACGTAATTTTTCATGCTACACATTTCATGATGAATCCATGTCATTTGGTTATGTTAGGATGAGTAATCATTGTTGGTTTTAGTTGCGATGATGCAATGAAAAGCTAGTTTGGTTCTATATCCTTATATGATTAATGGACAGGACTTTTGGAGTACGCTAAAGGAATATAATGGCAATTTTGAGCTCATAAAGTCTAAAACATTTGTAAGGTTGTAAGGACATATATATTTGTGACCAGTGGGAGATTGTTGGCAAAATTTGGGTCATGTATATATATGATACATAATTTAAATGTGTTAGGGTCATTATTTATTAAGCCAAATAATAAAGTGATCTGACTAAATTAAAGTTTTGGCTAAAGGCATATGTCATGAAAATAAAATTGTGTAGAGACCATTAAGCAATTTCTAATTTGATGAGGGGCCAAATTAGAAATACTAAAACTTAAGTAATTAACCTAATTCTGGTTATTTTAAGGGGTCGTGGTCCCCTTCTGGAAGCACACACACAGAACGTAAGTATCAGTCCCGTTCCTTTCTTTCTATCCCCATCAAGAGAGAAAATCAAGAGGGAAATATAGGTGTTCTTCAGGTGGAAGACCATAAGATCAATATAGTGCTCTACAAAGACATCATTGTTATGGCTAATTCAGGTACGCTTTCGCATTCAATCTACAACATGTTTATCAGTATGGGATTATGTTTATGTTTGATCGTTAGAATCAAAATCAGGATTATTATTATTATTGTTGTTGTTGTTGTTTTTCCAACACCCCAACCCTTGGTAACGTTTCAGAGCCCCAATTCCTAGTAATGTTTAACAGTAACTGGTAACATTTATTTTTTATCTTATGTTATCATTGTTTATTTAACATCTTCTCGATTAGTATTATTCTGTATTTTTAATAATTTTGTTTATGTAGAGTGAACCATGTCCAAATACGAAGAAGAGAGATTATAAAATATTAAAGAAAACAAAGCAAAGTTAGAGGCTTTGAGGTTGACACATAATGTTTATCCTTTGAAAGTCAGACGAACTCAAAATATATAAAAAAAGAAGAAGACAAAGAAGAGCTTGAAGAGGATAATGTAGAATATAAACCAAAAATTATGAAAAAGGTCAAAGCTTCAGGAGAATATGAAACAGATGATGAAACAAATGTAAGTACTATTTCTCCTTCTCTTATGTATTTGATTAGCATTTTTGTAATATCTTATTATTATTTTAATCATTAACTCTTTTGTTTTATAGACAATAAGGTCAATCAAATTAAATTCTAAAAGGGTGGCCTTATATTTTAACGTGAATTGCAATCTCAATTTGAAATTCAACAAGTTACTATTAAGAAAAATATTGAAAAAGAGATAAAACGTCAAATGACTATTTTATTAGGTGGTTTATCATTCACACGAGTATCTAATGATTCAATTGTTCCCTCAAATGAAGTAAGTTGTTTTACTATTTTAATTTTTTCACTAACATATCTCCAAATATTTTTAGTTTACATATTTATATATCTAAAATATTGTTACTTATTTTTTTATTAATACTAATTATTTTTTATTTCATTTTGCAGGATCATTGAAGATAGTTCAAGTTGTTATTATATTTTTTATTCTAGAAATAGTTATTTCATTGTAACAGTTTAGATTAAAAATATATACGAGTTATTTATCATATTTGAATTTAGAATCTTGTTAAATATTTATTGTGTTTTAGTTTTTATCATTTATAATATAATGGATAATTTATGTTTACATAGTTGTTTATTTTAATATTTCAAAATAATTTATCTACTTATTATATGATTTGCAATGAGTGGTGAAAAGGCATCTCAATCTAACTCTATGATACAGGGTAAATGTCTCATAAATGGGAATATCCTAAATGTATTATATGATTTTGGAGCGTCTCATTCTTTATTGTTGAAGCTTGTGTGAGACGATTGCAATTGCCTATTATTGCTTTGCCATATGACTTGTTTGTTTCTACTCCTGGCGGTACTCCTATAGTTATTGTCAAGGCTTGTTTGAGTTGTCCTATTGTTGTAGAAAGTAGAAATATTTCTGCAAATTTGTTTTGTTTACCTCTCCCTGATTTAGAAATCATCCTAGGACTAGATTGGCTATCTGCCAACCATGTTCTGTTAGACTGCCACACTAAAACCATAGCTTTTGGTGAATCCTTGAACCCATCATCAGAGAATTTGAGATTTCTAACTGCGAGCCAAGTTAATGCTTCTTTGAAAGAGGGAGTGCGGTTATGTATGGTGTTACTTTCTCCAAAAGGAGAAAAGGGATTTAGAATAGAGAATCTGCCTATTGTGTGTGACTACCTTGAAGTATTTCCGGATGATATTCCTGGATTACCACCAGAACAAGAAGTTGAATTTGCAATAGATTTGATCCCTGGAGTCGGACCTATTTCAATAGCTCCATATAGAATGTCACCATTATTATAATTGAAGAAGCATTTGGAAGAGATGTTGGAAAAGCAATTTGTGAGACCAAGCGTTTCTCCTTGGGGTGCTGCAGTGCTGTTGGTTAAGAAGAAAGATGGAACAATGAGATTGTGTGTGGATTGTCATCAACTAAACAAGGTTACAATCAAGAATAAGTATCATTTACCAAGAATTGATTATTTGATGGATCAACTGAGAGGTGCAACTATATTTTCCAAGATTGATTTGAAGCAGGATATCATCATATTAGGGTTAAGCCAGAGGACATACCAAAGACTTCTTTCAGGATCTGATATGGACACTATGAGTATTTGGTTATGCCATTTGGTGTGACTAACGCTCCTGCAATATTCATGGATTACATGAATAGGATCTTTCATCCATATTTGGATAAGTTTGTGGTAGTATTCATTGATGACATTTTGATTTATTCCAAGACTAAGGAAGAACATGCAGAACATCTCCAAGCAGTGTTGGAAGTTTTGAAGGAGAAGCAGTTGTATGCTAAGTTGGCCAAGTGTGAGTTTTGGTTGGAGAAGGTGAGTTATTTAGGTCATGTGATTAATAAAGATGGCATTTCTGTAGATCCGATGAAAGTGGAAATTGTATTGCAATGGGAAAGACCAAAGAGTATTACTGAGATTCGTAACCTTTTGGGTCTAGTTGGTTATTATAGGAGATTCATTGAGGGATTCTTAAAGATAGTCTTACATGTGACCAAGTTGACTCGTAAAGGACAACCCTTTGTATGAACGAGTTAGTGTGAGGAAAATTTTCAAAAGTTGAAAGATAAATTGACTTCTGCTCCAATATTGATACTTCCAAACCCTCATGAGAATTTTGAAGTGTATTGTGATGCGTCGAAGCAAGGGTTAGACTGTGTATTAATACAAAATAGAAATGTAGTAGCATATGCTTCAAGGCACACTACTGCAGAACGAGCATTCAACGTCGGGTGTAGAAGGCTTTCAACGTCGGTTCCAATGACGTCGTTGAATCAGGCGTCGTTGAATGTCAAAGGATTCTAAGTCGGTTCATCATACCCGACGTTGAAAGTGGTAGACATCTACGTCGGTTATTGAACTAACCGACGTTGAAGTCGCTCAAGCGACCCATGTACTCGCTTGAGCGACGAAGCCTTCAAACCAAAGGGACCCTCGGTTGCTGTTTCGCTCAAGCGATCGAGTTTTCGCTCAAGCGACCGACGTCACAACGTCGGTTAATGCAAATGCGACGTAGAAATGAGTAAATTCTACGTCGCTTATTGGATAACCGACGTTGAAAGTCCTTTATCGCTCAAGCGACCGGTGTACTCGCTTGAGCGACGAAGCCTTCAAACAAAGGGGGTGCTCGGGTGCTGTTTCGCTCAAGCGACCGACGTTTCGCTCAAGCGAAAGACGTTTCAACGTCGGTTAATGCAATAACCGACGTAGAATATCCATTTTTTTTTTAAATTTTGGTCTGTTTTTGTGCTACCATACACGACCTGTTATATAAATCTCAGTCCAGCCAGATTTACACAATACATAATATATACACAATACACAATCTCAGCCAGATTCACATAATCACTATATATTTACACAATACACTTACAATCTCAGTCCAACCACATTATGTACATAATACACAAAAATTATCAATCAATCCTATTATTCCTAACTACTTGCACAAACCTTCTCGCCCATTTGTTTCTAACCATGTCTATTGTATCCATAGGCAAAGGTTCTATATCTTTAAATGCCCGTAAGAAGTTCACAATAATAGAATGGTAAACCCTAAGCAATAAAAATAAAGGAATTGAATATAATAGCAAATGTCAACTTACCTCGTCCCAACTATCCCGAATGCAACCAAAAATGATGAGCCACATCCAATACATTACATAGTAGCCGCACTCGTAGCCTCCATTTTGTTTGTTACACTAAAAATGAGTAAATATATTAAAAATAACTATTAAATTTGAACGTAAATTAATAGATAGTATAATATATATAAAGGCTACTTACTTTCATAAAATTCCAATTTGGAGTTGTGCTTTTACTTGTGTGTTTTCCATCTAATGTACTACAAACCTTTAAAGCACTATATATTGAAAATAAGGGGATTAGAAATAGAATAATCAAGATGTTTAGATATAATATAATAAATACTTACTCGTTTACAATATTTTTTAGCTCCATGTCCGGTTTTCTTCCCAATGAGCGAGAACCAACACACAAGATTCTGCTTTGGACAAATAACTAATAGTCGCAGTGGTTTCGTACATACACATGATTAGAATCTATTAAAAAAACTTGTGTAAAACCGGAAGAGGCTGGGATAACTTACGAATGATGGTATGCTCCAAGGTAAATATCTCTTTTAGAGACAAGTCATCCAATTCGGATGTAACCGACAATTTGATCACGCTTATTCCCGGACTTTTGTATGGATTGAGGCTCGAAGAATCCATACACGTGACCAATGCCACTGCTCCACTATCATTTCGTGCATCATCCTAAAATATGCCAATTTAAGTGAACTTATAGCTTATATATTTACTAAAATGAAAAGAGTCATGAAAGATATGAACTTACAATGTCCAAAATTGTAAAACAGCTATATTTAGACATTGATTGCCCATCCCAATCTCCAGGGCATCGAGTGTGGGAAATGTAGAGGGGGATATTGCTAGAAGCCATCCCAAATAATGTACAATCCCATGGAACTTGGAATGACTGCATATATAATTGTGGGGAAAGAGACAAGAGATCAAAAATGGGATTTGGAGAAGTCTCCACAACTGGTGTCTTCTCCTTAGATGCAGAAGGAGTGGCAATAGCTTTACCCAAGTCTTTTGGTCTGCCGAACATCCTACATATTTTATAAAATATAATCATAAACAATAAATCAATTTATTTATGTGTTAGATGTATTATAACCATACATATACATACCTTTGCCATGATTGACCTAACTAAATGTCGGGGCCAACTAATGAAGGTCTCGAAGGGCTTGGCCCACTGTCTCGCACCTCTTCGGTGGGGATAGGGACACTAGCCGCAGCGTCAACCACCTTTTCAACCACTACTTTGACCAAGTTAGGATCCAAAGGCACATTGTGGATGGTTGAAGCCCCTTCATGAACTCGATCCATGGGCCACTAGCCTTAGACCTTCATCTACCTCAACCCACAAGCCATATCGATCATCCTTTGTGGATTCGGGATGAATAGATGTCACATCGGGTGTGACCTCGATAGTGGCTTCAGCACAACTGCCCTTTGTGCTAACTCTTGGACCTACAAATACAGATAAATTCCAATAAGGACTAAGATTTTAGAAACACAAGTCAAGTACCAATCCAATTTGTGGTTGAAAATGCACTCGATGGAGGATGAGCATCGGGAAATGAAGTACCCATGGAGGACATACGCAGACAGCTGCTCCCGCACACGTGCGGTGATCGTCTCCTCAAGTCGTGCGTTGATGGCAGGAGTCAACTCTTCCTCCAATTTTGCCCCGATGGCTGGTGTCAATTTCTCCGTGAGAGCCATCTCCAAGGCAGCAATATCTTCTTGGCTCGGGGATGTGGAGGTGCGGATATCCCGTGATGGTGGTCCAAAATAATGTCGGACACCCACACCTTGGCCAACAGCTCGAACACGACCTCGGATGTTCCGGTCGTCCAATAGCAGTGGTCAAGATATCCTCGACGACCGAAGGGATGAAAGTTCCCTGTGTACACTTGCTCCTCCAAGGCATCCTACATTATAAAAGTTAATTTTATTAATGAACATGTTACATATAACTAATTCAAAGTAAATTAACTTCTTTTACTTACAATCCGAGCAGCAATTTCTCGGGCTTCAGGCGACGTCATGTCACCGGAAGGCTTTGTACGCGCCCTCTTCCACTTCCGGTGACGTTTTGGAGGAGATGGTGGAGGAATCTGCTCTTCGCTTAAACCGAGAAGAGGCTAACTCCGACTGTCGAAGTCTACTCTTCTCCTCCATCATCTTCTCGAGTCAATAAGTCGTACCCCCACGAGACAGAAGGTGGGGGCGACATTCTTCCTCCGAATGTCTTTTGCTTTTTGTCTTCTTTCCTGCAACATAATTGAACACAATATTAGATACACAACTCATTATGAAATATTCAAGTCAATTAAGCCATAAGCTATTACCTCCCACTCGAACCAGTCCTACTATGTACAAACTTCTTCCAAGTGTCCTCATCTATGCCATATCTTTGGCAAGGGGTTAATCCCTTGCTAACTTTGTCCTCAGCATACACCCATTTAGTGGTCAATGTGGACTTGAACTGTCTCCACATTTTTGCTATGGCTGTCATTATCTTCCTCCTCACATCCTCATAATTAACTAAATCAAAGTGTTCCTACGATAGCAAACAAGTTTTAGTTAATCAATTGATAATAATGTATAAACAATATAAACAACTAAATACACATACTTACAAGAAGATCTTGCCATAACAAGTTCTTCACAGTTTCCTCCACATGATCCCAAGTAGGATGGAGAATAGATATCTACACAACATAAACAACATAAGTATCAACAATATATTTGAAATGAAATTAACTTTGAAATAGAATAAATACCTTCTCTCTAGCTAGTGTACCCAAGTAGCTTCTAAATTGGGTACTGAAGGGACCCGACACCTTGCCGGTCCTAGGATCAACGAAACGAGATAACTTCCGGCCGGATATGTGTCTAACGGTCAAGCCTTTCAACCGTGTAGATTGTCGACTCCTCTTACTGGAAAATGTCTTTCCGGATGCCCGAGGAGATGGTGGAGATGGTGGAGGAGATGCCATTTACCTGTAATGAAAAAAACATAGAATTATATCAATACACATGCAAAGTCTCCTCAATTACATGTTAAAAAAATAAATAAATAGAAACATAACTTAGATTGTATTAATATTTTCCCATATGCCTTCATCATGGTCATTGCGAGTAGCATGAACAAAGTCCTCTTCCAATTGGGATATAGCAATAGGCAACCGTGGTGAATTTTGAATGTTAATAAAATCATCTAATTCTTCTCCATTCTCATTTGTGACATCAATCATTTTTCCTTTGAGGACAACTCGACCACCTATCATTTGATGGATCAGTGACATAAAACACTTGTTTTGCCTGGTATGCCATTATGAAGGGTTCTTCCTTATGACCAATCTTGTTTATATCAATCAAAGTAAATCCCATTTGGTCTCTTTGGACACCAGTATTGCTATCAACCCATTTACATTTAAATAAAGGCACTTTGAATTTAGTATAGTCGACCTCCCAAATCTCCTCAATCACTCCAAAGTAACTAATTGATGCCATGATGGGGTTTTTGTCCTTTGCACTAGAAAAGTGCATAGATGTTGCCTCAATAGATACTCCACTATTCTGGACCGTACTTTTGTCATCTTGTGCCTTCGTATAGAATGAGTATTTGTTAATGTCATACCCTTGCCAAGTTATAACATTATGTCTAGGCCCATGTGCTAGCCATTTCGAGTGTATCGGAGGCATTGTCACTTGAAAATATTTTGCTTTGAAACCAATTGATAAAGTTGTTGTTATGCTCTTTCATCAACCACCTTTCACCCATTTTGGGGTTTAGGTCCTTTAACATTGCTTTATGCGCATCTATGTAAGGAATAACCTCTTCCGTATTGTTCAAAATATACAAGTGGGCGGTGGTCAACTCTACATGATCTTTTGTTTGAATTCTAATACCACGAGTTCCCTTACCATTTAGCCTATCATCATGACGATTTCTAGGTACACCCACAGTACGACTCTTGCCAAGTAATCTGAACAAAATTCTATGGCTTCTTACGCAATATACCGCTCAACAATTGAAGCTTCGGGTCTATATGGATTTTTAGAATACCCTTTGAAGATCTTCATGTATCGCTCAATTGGGTACATCCACCTCAAATAAACCGGCCCACAAATTCGTATCTCCCTCACAACATGAACGATTAAGTGAATCATTATATCAAAGAATGATGGAGGAAAATACATCTCCAATTGACATAGCACAACCGTAGCCTCATTTTCCAACTCATCTAGTGATTTTTCATCGATAACCTTGGCACAAATAGAATTGAAGAAAAAACATAGTCGCATAATGGCATGTCTAACATTCTTAGGCAATATGTTACGTATAGCCACGGGTAACAACTGTTGCATCAAAACGTGACAATCATGGGACTTTAATCCAATTAACTTCAGATCTTTCATGGATACAAGACTCTTAATATTTGAAGAGTATCCTTGTGGCACTTTAATACTTGCAAGACAATGACATAAACTACGTTTTTCCTTCTTTGACAAGGTGTGACATGCTGGTGGTAGATATGTTCTATTGCCTTCAGGCCTTGGATGTAATTCAGGACGTATTCCCATCTCACAAAGGTCTTGACGTGCTTTGATCCCATCCTTTGACTTTCCTTGAATGTTTAACAATGTGCCAATGAGACTATCACATACATTCTTCTCCACATGCATAACATCAATACAATGTCGTACTTCTAAATGGCTCCAATATGGAAGATCAAAGAAAATTGATCTCTTCTTCCACATGTTCTTGTCGAGAAGACCTTTTTTGGGTCTTTCCAAATGTAATGCTTATGTTCTTCACTCGATTGTAAACTTCTAAACCAGATCGGTGGTTCTCCGGCAATTTCATCCTCCTGTATGCCATTAAAAGCTTTCTTCGGTCTACGGTATGGATGGTCATGCGGGAGAAATTTTCTCGTGCTCGTTATAAAGCTGTCTTCTTTCCATGTTTCAATTGTATATAACTGGTCTCTTCTTCACAAATAGGACAAGCATAATGCCCCTTCACACTATACCCACTCAAGTTTCCATAGGCAGGGAAGTCATTAATGGTGCAAAATAACATTGCATGCAACTTGAACTTCTGCTGCTGATACCCATCAAATGCATCTACTCCTTCCTCCCATAATAGTGTTAAGTCTTCTATCAAAGGACTCAAATACACATCTATGTCATTTCCTGGCTGTCTTGGACCTGAAATCATCATACACAACATGACATATTTGCGCTTCATGCATAACCATGGTGGAAGATTGTAAATCATCAATAAAACGGGCCATGAACTATGGTTACTACTTAAATTTCCAAAAGGATTCATCCCATCTGTTGCTAATCCAAGTCTAAGGTTTCTTGCATCACTACCAAAACTTGGAAATAGACGGTCAAAATTCTTCCATTGGGGAGAGTCGGATGGATGCCGCATTTGCCCATCACATGTTTTTCTCTTTGAATGCCAAATTAAATTTTCAGCATCTTCGTGAGCGTACAACCGCCTAAATCTTGGAATAATTGGAAGATACCATAAAACTTTTGCAGGAGGACGTTTTTTACCACTCTCCCGACTACAATCATCACCATCCTTCGCTTTGTAACGTGATACACCACATGTTGGACATTGGTCTAAAGATGAGAATTCTTTCCTATATAACACACAATCATTAGGGCAAGCATGTATCTTCCTATATTCTAAACCCATCGGACATAGTATCTTCTTCGCTTCATACATACGGTCCGGCAAGGTGTTATTGTCTCGGGAGCATCTCCTTCAAAAGTTGGAGTAATTCATTAAAACTTGTATCACTCCAACCAAATTTGGCTTTTAGATTGACCAATCTTAACACGAGATGACAACCGTGTGAAAGTTGTACATCCGGGATACAAAGGTGTCTACGAATCGGTCCTCAATGTATCATATATAGATGCATGTGCTTCAAGAAACCTCTCTTGACCCACATCACAAAGCATGTCCTCTATTCGATCTTCGCGAGGTTACATTATCCTCAATAGTTTGTGATACTTGTTGGAATATGAACCACTTCACCGTGCCATGTCCATATTGTGTAATTCTTCATCATCCCATCGCAAATAAGATGCTCCCGCGTTGTGTCCATCTCTTGTACTCTGCCATTTACACAATTAACGCATGGGCAGTAGATTTTTCCATTCATTTTGGGAGCATTTTGTTCAGCAAATTTCAAAAAGGAGTCAACTCCATTCTCATACTCTTCTGACATACGACTTGCATTGACCCAAGTTCGATCCATCTAACTACATAAGAAGGCTTGCCTAGATATTCAAGGTTTATTAGAAAAGGTTTAACAAAACAATACAAAAAAAACGTGTACATTGCCTAACAATGCTCTAATGTTCCATACATGCTCTAATGTTCCATATACCACTTCGAAAGCTAAAGCTAAACCTAAACCTAAACCTAAACCTAAACGAAACCTAATGTTCCATATACCACTTCGAAACCTAAACGAACCTAGATCAAATCAAACCATATATACAAAATCATCCATCATCTTTCTAATGTTCACACGCAGGAAATGCTCTAAATAATTCATATTTATGTTAAATGCATGTTGTAAATCATCCATGCAACTTAATCTAACCTGATGAGAGCGCGGCGAGTGGGCGGCGAAGGAGGTAGCAGCGGCGAGGGGGCAGAGCGCGGCGAGTGGGCGGCGAGTGGGCAGTAGACCATAGCGAATGAGGTAGCAGCGGCGAGGAGGCAGAGCGAGGGGCCGCGAACTGGGCGGCGAAGGGGCGGCGAGGGGCAGCAGTGAGGGCCGAGGCACGAGAAGAAGAAGCGGAAGGAGGGAGTATGTGGGACGAAGAAGAGGCAGACGAAGGGGAGCACGAAAGGCGAGAGGTATAAAGGACATTCAACGTCGGTTATTAAAAACCCGACGTGGATAACGCTTTCGACGTCGGGTAAATCATATAACCGACGTTGATTTTGGGAATTCAACGTCGGTTATACATAACCGACGTTAAATTTAAACATTTAACGTCGGTTATAATATAACCGACGTTGAATTTCCAAAATCAACGTCGGTTATAATATAACCGACGTTGAATTGCAGTTACTACGTCGGTTATTATGTAACCGACGTTAAATTTTGCCTCATAATTACAAGTTTGCCACCGCGTCTTGTACAACGTCGGTGTTCGTGATAGCCGACGTTGTATGCTGTCGTAGAAAGTGTTTTCTGTAGTAGTGGCAGTTGAGACCGCATGAAGTAAATTACCTTACACACGAGCTCGAGTTGGCAGTTATGGTGTTTGCATTGAAGATTTGGAGACACTATCTATACGGTGCAAAATTTGAAGTTTTCAGTGACCATAAGAGTCTTAAGTATTTGTTTGATCAAAAAGAGTTGAATATGAGGCAACGTCGGTGGACAAAATTTCTGAAGGACTATGACTTTGAACTTCATTATCACCCCGGGAAAGCTAATGTAGTGGCAGATGCTTTAAGCCGAAAGTCTTTGTATATGTCAGCAATGATGGTTAGAGAATTGGAGTTGATGGAAATATTGAGAGATTTGAATTTAGCTATGGAGATAACTCCCAAAAGTTTTAAGTCTAGAACTTTGAAGATAACTAGCAATTTTCTTGAACAAGTTAAGGCAGCACAATTAGCAGATGAATTTTTGCAAGGCAAGAAGACTTTGGTATCTCAAGGAAAAGAAAACAATTTTCAAGAAGACACAGATGGAATTTTGAGACAGAGATCGAATTTGTATTCCGCAAGATGATGAAATTAAGATGATTTTAGAGGAAGCCCACAAGAGTAAGTTGAGTATTCACCCAGGAACTACTAAGATGTACCAAGATTTGAAGAAGTTATTTTGGTGGCCAGGAATGAAAAGATCAGTGGTAGAGTACGTAACATCTTGTTTGGTATGTCAGAAAGTAAAGGTTGAACATCAAAGGCCCATGGGAATGTTACAATCATTGGATATCCCAGAACGAAAATGGGGCAGCATAGCAATGGATTTTGTAACTGGATTGTCAAGAACTCCTACAAGATATGATGCAATTTGGGTAAATATTGACAAATTGGCCAAGTCAGTGCATTTTCTACCTATCAACATTTGTTATTCATTGGAAAAATTGACACAAGTATATCTTAAGGAGATAGTGAGGTTACACGACATACCTTCAAGTATTGTATCTGATAGAGATCCATGTTTTACTTCCAAGTTCTGGGGGAGTTTGTAACAAGCATTAGGGACAAAGCTTCGATTGAGTTCAGCTTATCATCCGCAGACGAATGGACAGTCAGAAAGAACAATTCAATCTCTTGAAGACCTTCTACGAGCTTGCATTATGGAATTCAAGGATACTTGGGACAAGTCTTTGCATTTGATTGAATTCACCTACAACAACAGTTTTCATACAAGTATCGGGATGACACCATATGAAGCTATTTATGGAAGGAAGTGTAGGACACCTTTATGCTAGTATGAGACAGGAGAGAACCTTATTTTAGGACCAGAAATTGTGCAACAAACTACTGATAAAGTGAAGACCATTCAAGAAAAGATGAAGACAGCACAGAGTAGACAAAAGAATTATTATGACAAGAGGAGAAAGTTGTTGGAATTTGAAGACAGTGACCATGTATTCCTGAGAGTTACGCCTACTACTAAAGTTGGAAGAACTCTAAAATCTCGAAAACTCACCCCAAAATTTATTGGTCTTTACCAAATTTTGAAAAACATTAGCCTTGTGGCTTATCAAATAGCCTTACCTCCAATTCTTTCAAACCTCTATAATGTTTTTCATGTCTCACAACTTAGGAAGTATATTCCTGATCCTTCTCACACCATTAAACCTGATACAGTACAATTGAAGGATAATCTAACTTATGAAGCATCACCTACGCGTATTGTGGATCAAAGGATGAAACACTTACGTGGAAATGATATACCTCTAGTTAAGGTCGTGTGGAGTGGACTAGGTGATGAAGATGCAACGTGGGAGTTAGAGAACAAAATGAGGGAATCTCACCCTCATCTTTTCCCATAAGGTAAGCAAATTTCAAGGATGAAATTTTTTTAAGGGGGGGGGAAGTTGTAATATCCTAATTCTCAGCATCTCTGATTTGTTAAATTTTGACAATCTTTGTCAAAATTTTAATAATTAAATTATTAAGAATTGGAGAAAGTGAATATAGAGTTTTATGTTTGTTAGATTATTTGTGATTTTCTAGAAATTTTCTGGAATTTTAAAGAAAAAAAAATAATAATAGAAAATAAATCAACTTTTGACTTTTAAAAACACATTTCTCTGCAAGTTTCCCGTACGTTCTCTCTTTCTTTCATTTATCTCTTTCTCTCAAACCCTCCTCACTTTGAAGCTTGATTTTGAGGAGAAATATTGATTTTCTTGAAAAGCTCCAAGAGGTAAGTTTGTTTCTCTCAATCTCCTCTACATTTCTACGGTTTTATTTTTCAAAATAGTGCATTTTCAATTTTTATCTTCACTTGGCTGAACTTGAATGGGAGTGGGAAGAGTGTTATTGTAGGTTTTACAGCTAGGACACTAGAATAATGCTTAGGATTGAGGATTAGAAGTGGTTAAACTAAAAATCTTAAGAACCCTAATTCGTAGGTCATTGTTCACTGAGTTCTGGGACTTGTGTGAACAAAATTAGGAATTGGTGTCTTCATGAAAGTTGTAGCCCTTTAAGTTATCGAAATTTAGAAACTAATTTCATATCAAACGGATATTTGTAGCTCAATTTATATCCATTTTACTGTCAAGTATCTAGCTGTAACGTTAAGAGGTTGCTCTGTTTCAACAGCCTCGGTTTTTTAATTACTGGGATTGATACTTGTAAAATTATGACTTGATTACTTCATAAAAGTTGTAGGAAATTATATTCCCGAAATTTAGAAATTTGTTTCATGTCAATAGCTTATGTGTAGCATGATTTATAGTCAAATTACCAAGACATGTTCAGAGTGTTATTGTAGTTGAGCCATGTTGGAAACAACCACTGTAAACTGAAAAACCGCATTTATTCTACAGGGTATTTAAATGTATTTCCTTCATCAATATTGTAGGTCATTAAGTTATTGAAATTTTGGCTAAGATCTAATGCCAAAACAGTTTATATAACTTTAGAAAATTCTGAAATACTGAACCTTGTCCATATTTGTTATTAGGATTCTTCCTACTCTAACTGTATTACTTCCATTACTCTCTTTCACTTGTATTACTTTCATTAGCATCAATTTAGGCCCTAGAAATTATTTTATAACTCAAAGAACCATAGTCTTGAATTTTAGGCTACGAAGAATGTAAGATTTTAGAGGTCTAATAAGGTTGGAATTAAGGACTTAATTGAGGTATTTAATTGGCATGTAGGAGGCTACTTAGAGTTGCAAAGAGGAGGGCAAAAGACTTGATAGATTATTTGATCAAGAGTTGATCTTCACCAAGTTACAACATAAGGTAAGGGGTAAGATAATTTTCATTTTTGCTTGAAATAGCATTAAGATGAAGTCTCTTTACTTCTAAGTTCATTAGAAATTTATTTGGAATTATTTGAATGTTATTTCTATTTTTGATGAATTTTTAAAGTTTTAAGATTATGTGAATTTTGTGGCTTCTAAATGGAGCAACTTGAGTGTATGGAACCTTGTATGATTATAAGGCATCCATGAGTGTTGTTTGAATCGATTGCTTAATAATTAGTAATTTTATATGATTTATTGATGAATTTTGATTGAGAATTAGCCTATTTCTATGTTTAGTATTATGATAATTGTTTTAAATTGATTATTGAGATATATTGTATGTATGTTATGAAACATGATAAGTAGAAAACTATTGTGGACTGTTTTTGTTAAGATGGATTAGCTCGTAGAATTGCATTTTATAATTTGGTGGAATGGAGGAAAGGTGTGAGAAATGAACTATGTGAGAAAGAAAAATAATTTTTAAGATATATTAAATTGAATTTTATAATTTAATTATGAAGTGAATTTTTATATTTTTATTTAATTAATAAATATTTTTCAAAAGTATTGGAATAATGTTGATTAGGAGAAAACAATTAATTGTAAGTGAAAATGAATTTTTTAATAATTTTGAGGAAATTATTTACAATTATTATTATTATTTAAGAAAAATAATTTAAAATTGAGAAAATTATGATTTTGAGTGATGATGAGTATGATGAGGTGGAAGCATGATTTTGTGAAAAGTAGAAGTGTTATAGGTCTGTTTCGATTATTTTTGCAGGTGTTAAAATTTTTTGGGAATATACGATTTATAGGGGAGACTCTGTCAAATTTTTTTAAGAAATAACATAGTATTATTTTGAAGAAGTTAAGATGTGATTTAAGTATAATGAGGTGAAGAAGTTATGATAAGTCATGCATCATGTTCATGAGTCAATGATTGAGTGTATGAGGAGAATATGGAAAATTAGGGTCGGTTCCATGCTAACCTCGGGGGATGATTGAGTGTGATCGAGCTCATATGCGACTTAGGCTCGCTACCTAAGCTGTGAGACTCTCACTACCAAGCTTGATTATCTTGAATAAAGCCCCAGAGTTTCTCATGATCAGTTGAGCTGAACAAGTAATTATGAGTATAGTACTACGAGGCGGTGAGAGGTTCCAGTGAAACTCCTGATCCTTCTCGGAAAAAAAAAGAGAAAAAAAAAGTGGTTTTATGATCCTCATGGTCTTGCATACTAGGATGTGTCCTAGAAAATATTAGTGGATACATTACATTCATAATATCATATCATTTGTGTGTTGATTGCTAATATGTTTGTATGTGTAGTTTCTAATTAACTCAATGTTATTTGCATGCTCTAAGTGAATATAAAGTTGTCTTACCCTTTCTGTGCATGTATTGTTGTTATGAAATGTTTGCATAGGTGACGTTGAACACAACTCATCCCTAGTATCATCTCCAAGTAAAGTTTAAATATGATCGTTGCAAGTACTAAGTAGAGGATTTGATCGGACACCACTACAGTGCTACAAGAGATACTTCATTTTAGTGGACGTTCGAAATATATCTCCTTTTTAGTTAGGTTGTATAGTTAGTTTGTCTGTTTTGGTCTTGTGAACCCTTGTTAGGTGTATTTTAGGATGACTTTGTGTATATTTACTATCTGATTATACTTGATACTTATGAATGATATGTATATTAATCACTAAGTGTATGTTTTGTTTATTGTGTACCTTACTTCTACGAGTGCTACGAGTGTGTGTTGGTAATCAAATACTAAGAGGAATCAATAATAAATAATAAATACTAATAAGTGAATGTTGGTAATAAATGTGTCACAATTTCACTCTTTTGCTAATCGCTCATCAAATTGAACTCCTAGAATCACACATTCTCTACCTAATTTTATCTCAATGAATTATCTTGGCATTTGTCACTATCATGAATCACCCAACAAATTAGTCATTTGCTTAGCTCGTTAGCTTAAAGTTAATCAACATTGTGTTATTTGACAATAACACCTCCCTCCTCAATTCTTGATTTGTTAACGAAAATATATTTCAATCAATGTTTTGTCTCGTTGTGTATTGATGTAATATTTTGATCTCCTATATTTAATATAAATTTCCATCAATTATTATGTTAATTCTTCAAAACTCAAAATATATAATTCGAAGTTAATAAAATTTTTAATGATAATTTTTTATAATTTCATGAAATAAATATCATGAATAGTAATAAAACACATAATTTTGACATCATCTAAAAAAATATATTTAAACACTTTAATGAAGAGTGATGATGACTTACCACTCATTTAATTTAGTATAATAAAAAATAATATTATATTAACATAATCAATTTTTTTTTATAAATGTTTCAACTGTTAAGGATTTTTTAATTAATATTCTGAGTGATTTTAATAAGATTTCAATTAAATTTTAAAAAAATAATATTAATTTATTTATTAATATTAAAATATATAAAATATAAAATAATTGTATTAATAATTATAAATTTCTTGAAAAATTAACTATATCAGATGTTATATTAAAGATCACGTATATGAAATATAATAAAGAATAATAAATAATAAAAACATGATAAAAATACAATAAAGTAATTTTTGTTTAAAATATGATAAAAAAAGATAAATAATATTATATTTTAAAAGAATTGTTCTTAAAAAATTAAAAAGAACCTTTACTTTTTTTTCAAATCAAATAGATTCGATAACTTCACTAATTTTATCCTATTTTTTATTTATTTTTATCCGTTAAATTACATACCAATTTTAAGAATAGATTTTCCATTGAGTATAAATCTATTGATTAGAACAATTCATAATTATGTTAAAAAAAAAAGTTTCTTGAGCTGTTTAAATTTTTGAAACCTTCATGATAATTTGACAAGTTCAGGACCAAATAAATGCCACACAAATTCTTTGAATCCAATGAAATAATTCCGTTGGAGTTAGAGCCACCATGTACCTCAGATTATTCCTTTTCATGATTAAATATTTATTTTTCAGGGAACTTGTATTTTAGTGTTTCGTGTTTTAGACTTTCGTCACTTTTATAAACCCCATTGGTGCTCAAATTATTCTCCAGGTGGAATATTTTTTTCCTTCTAGAAATCTGTTAGACTAGTCAATTTGTCCCTTTTAATTCATCTCATTTTTATTCAATCAGTAAAATAGCTCAATTTTAATTTATTCGTCTTATAAAAAATAGATTGGATTAGTATATAATTAGTTAATATTATATATATATATAGAGAGAGAGAGAGAGTAAATTTTAAATTTTTATTTATTAATTAATATTTTTAATGAATAAATAAAAAATATATTAGATTTATATATTAAAATAACTAATTATAATAAGGTACGAGATTTCTCATCATAATGATGATAATATGGGATGAAAAAATGTGCATACTGAGTCAATTTAGTCTAATTCGGTAGCGTAAATTAAAAAGGGAGACAGTTTAATTTAAAATAAATTTTATTTTTTTAATCTTATTTATGTTAGTTTAATAGTCCATAAATTATTTTAACACACTTAAAAAATTAAAATAAAAATTAATTTTAAAACCAAATATATTTTTAACGTTTAATTTAATAAATTAATTTTAATATTCTATATAATGAGTTAGATATATAAATTAAAATATATGTATATATTTTAATAAAATAATATTATATTATTTTTTTAATATAATTATTATTTTATAAAATAATCGATAAATCTATTTTATGATTTAATTTAAAGATATTTAAATCATATATTAGATAATGGAATGGAATAAAAATGACTAAATTTAATTTAGATGAATCTTGATATGTTTATTATATTGGATAACTCGATATTATACTATCAAAACATATTACGTTGACTTTTCTTTTCTAACTAGTTTAAATTCAATTTAATTTTGCGTTACTCAATTTTTTATGAGTTTTGCATATTAAACTAAAAAAATAATTCAATTTAGTTGGATCAAAATGATTAAATAATAATAATAATATAATTATTATTTAATTTATTTGATAGTAACTAATATAGTTTATTTTAAAAATATTATTTTAAAAAATGTGACTTATTTGATTCAATATAATTCAAATTGATTAAAGATAGGCTATTTTTTTTTATTGAGTTAGATCTACTATAATTTATCGGATTTCTTTTATGTTCAATTTTAAATCCATCTTAATTTAATCAAACTAAAATTATTAAATAATATTAACATTCGTAATAATTATTATTATTATAATATTTCATTATCCATTTATTAAATATGTTATTTTGGAACATTATATCTACATATTAATTAACATATTCTAATTTTTAAAAATTATTTTAAATTATGAATATTGATAAAAAATATTTTAAAAAATATATGATATAGTTTACTGAAGTCAATCTAATCTAGAATAATATAATATAATAGAAAGTAAATTGGGTTGAATTAAATTTAATAAAAAAAATTTAACCTAATTCAAACTTTTTTTTTTCAATTACATTTTCATATTAGGTTTCTTTATCGGATGATTTTTTTTTAATTACTGTATCAGGATTTTTTTCTCTCTACTGTTTAGATATATTTACGGTTTTTTTTTTCACTTGTTATATCCTATCACACATTTTTTTTTTTTATACTAATTTTTTAAATATATAAATCATTATAATTATTTTTTATATTATTTCTCTCCCTTTATAAATTATAATATAATATACATCCATATTTTTATTATAATTATTTTTAAAAATATTTTTTTTAAATATTTTATTTTCCTTCTTCATTCTTTAAATATATATTTTTTTCTTTATTAATTACACTTACCATAATTTTTTTCTCTTATCTTTCTATTATTTTCTAAATATATAAATTACAATAATTTTTTTTTACTATATTATAAATTCTAACATTTTTATTTCTCTCTCTCATGATAGGACAAAAAAATAATTAAAAAAATATCTTGATATGATATAGATAATAATTAAAATATAAAAATTGAAGTCATATTATTTAATATAACTTCAATATTTTGTTTATATTAAAATCGAATGATGAATAAAAAAATTTCAAACTTGTTGGTAAATAAAAAATAAAAAAATCAAACTAACATCAAATTTTTTTAGTCGTGTTGTGTATATCATGACTTATCTAGTAATTTTTTAGAATTTACTTACTTCTATAAATTAAAAAAAAAAATCATAACTTGACTTCCTTAAATTATAATTTTTTAAAAATTTACTCATTTCTATAAATTAAAAAAAAAACAAAAAAAAACATTGGCGGAAAATCCTCCACTTTGAGAGTTCTTCTGTGTGTACAAGAAACCAAAGCGCAAGTGTCCAAACCTTTGTCATAATGTGACTAGTTGACGACTGAATGTGTGCCACAAGAATATTTTTCAGTCAATAGAATCATTTTCTTGGATTGAGAGCAACCACGTGCTTTAAATTATCTATTTTATGAGTAAATAATTATCTTTTCCCCTTACATGGAATGCAGTGTTTGGTGTTTCAGACTTTTGACACCTTTATAAACTCCATCGGTGCTCTAATTATTCTCCAACTCAGAGTCTTTCTTTTTCCCTTGTGTGTTATCAAAATCATGGAATGTTCCCAATTCCATGTTGTCTTGCTTTTGTCCATCTTTGTGGGGATTTGCTTAGCTTCTCCCACAGAGGATCAGAAAAGGGATAAGATTGCGAAGCTGCCAGGACAACCAGAGAATGTGGTGTTTGATCAGTACTCAGGCTATGTGACTGTGGATAACGAAGCTGGGAGAGCATTGTTTTATTGGCTGGTTGAGACACCAGATAGTAGTTCAAAGCCATTAGTGTTGTGGCTTAATGGTGGCCCTGGATGCTCCTCTATTGCTTATGGAGCAGCTGAAGAAATTGGTCCTTTTCGAATCAATTCTGATGGGAAATCACTTTACTCTAATCCTTATGCTTGGAACAAATGTGAGGGAAATTCCCTCCCCCAACACTATTTTTGTTTTGGTTCTTGGTCTTTCCCTACAAAATTTTTGTTTTTCTGTGTTCTGCAGTGGCAAATATACTCTTCCTTGATTCTCCCGCTGGTGTTGGCTCTTCTTATTCCAACACAACATCAGATCTGCATACAGGAGACAAAAAAACAGGTTTGTAGCTGCAGAATGCTAGCTTACTTGTTGATGGAGAATATTTTTGGCATGTTGTATTATTACCTACCAATTATTTGTGACATTTCCTAAGTGATTTTGTGAAATTTAATAAAAATAATCAACTTATGTGGATCATGTCTCTGAATAATAGGAAATAATTATTTATTACATGAGAAGCAAGAGTTACCAAAAGTGATTATTTTCAATAAATTTTACCTGTTGGCATAAAGAGTATTAGAGAAAGTGTCCCTAATATTCTTCAGATTGATTTTGGCATGGTTTTTTCCAACTCTGCAGCTGAAGATTCATATGCATTCCTTGTTAATTGGCTTGAGAGATTTCCTCAGTACAAGCATAGAGATTTCTACATTGCTGGAGAAAGTTATGCCGGTCCTGTTCTATCAGTAAAACATACTACTTTTCCTCCTAAGGATTTCCCTTCCATAATTGTTAACCAAAGCTTTACAAACTCATTTCAGGTCACTATGTTCCTCAGTTGTCTCAAGTTATTTATCGCAAAAACAAAGGAATCGAGAACCCAGATATAAATTTCAAGGGGTTTATGGTGAGCCTGTAACATTCATGAAACAACGATGGCATGTTTTAGATATATGCCAATGGTATATGAAAACTGCTGAAAAATCTTCAAAAGGGTGTGGTTTTTTGTGATTTGTCAGGTTGGAAATGCTGTGATTGATGATTACCATGATTATATTGGAACATTTGAGTACTGGTGGGTCAATGGTTTGATTTCCGATGCCACATATAAGTTGTTGAGAATTGTGTGTGAGTTTGATTCCGCTCAGCATCCACCAGAGAAATGCGAGGAAGCTTTTGAACTTGCAAGTTTGGAGATGGGAGACATTGATCAATACAGCATTTATACACCTGTGTGCAACCGTACAGCTGCAACACTCAAAAGCCGATTAAGGGGTCGCTTGGTAAGTTATTACCAAAGCTAAACACTAGTTTCTTTCTAAAACACTTCAGCAAAAACAAGAAGAAAAAAAAACACAATTTCTTTATTTATAAAAAACTGTGGAAATAAAATATTTTATGATAAAAAAGATACCAGAAATAATAATTATTTTTAAGATAGATGAAAGATCTAAAATTGTGGTTGATGTGTAATCTGTAAAACAAGCATGTGGACCTGATTTTGACATTGACACGACATAGGTACTGACACTATTAATGTGTATAGTCTGTGTTTGCTAGAGCAGAGAAACATAATCAATTATTAATGTAACACTATTTCAAGATAATGATATATAAAGTGCGTAATTTTCTTTTTAAATTTTGTTTTTTATAACAAAAAAGGTAATATTAATAAAAATTATAATAATAAAAAATAAAGGATAATAAAATATAAAATAAAATAAAATTATAATTGAAATTGAAATTTTACTTTTTATAAGAAAAAAATTATAAAAAGTTTTAATGAATAAATAAAGTTATATTATATTAAAAATTCCTTTTAATTATTTTTAGATAAACAACTTTCATTTACTCTAATTCTGTTCTTTTATTTTTTTAATTTTTTTTCCTTGTTTAGTAAAAACATTTCTACATTGTTAGTATATTTACTTTTATAAATAAACCTCTCTTAATTGTTTTTTTTACTATAACAAGCTTAACAGGAGACATTATTTTTTTAATATTTTATATTTACTTTAACTTACTTATTTAAAAGTTAAAAAACAAATATTTTTTAATGATATTCAACCGTCCGTGTCTCTATACGAAAATGATCTCTTTACGTAATGGGGAGAGTGGTACGAGATGTTTATATCTTTAGAACAAGAGTATTTTTTATAAACAAAAATATTATTTTATTATAATTTTTATATATAAATTATTTAAAATGGAAGAAAGATATCTTTACAAATAATTTATATATAAAATTCAAAATAAAATAATATTTTTTATTTTGAAATAATTTTAGTAAAGAAATTTTTAAATGGTATGAGTACTCTTCAATTAAATATACAGTTTAATTTTACAAATTTATAATTTAGTAAACATTTTGTTTTAGATAAAAACTCAAACTTTATCTGCGAGAATTATTTTCTTTAACAGAAGTCCGTACTGAAAAAAACCAGGAAAACATATTCATATTCTGATTAGTTGATTTTTAATTTTAAAACTCAGGCATGGATGTCTCGGGCATACGATCCCTGCACTGAGAGGTACTCTGACGTGTATTTCAATAGTCCAGAGGTTCAGAAGGCTCTTCACGCCAACGTAACTGGGATTCCTTATTCATGGACTGGATGCAGGCATGTTAATTGTATATTTTTTATATGCAATATTATTGATATGCATGCTTCATCAGAAATGACTCAAAAAAGTGCTTCTTAACAGTGACATTGTTGGGGAAACCTGGGGTGATTCTCCCCTTTCTGTGCTTCCAATATATCAAGAATTTCTTGACGCTGGCCTCAGGATATGGGTGTTCAGGTATTCTGAAAAACTCGTGATTTTTTCAATGCTATGATAACGTTACATTCTTGACATACACATTGCTGATAATGGTTTGAGTTTGAATTTGGTATCTGAAGTGGAGACGCTGATGCAGTGGTGCCTGTAACCGCAACTCGGTATTCAATTGCTTCCTTGAACCTTCCTACCATCACCAATTGGTACCCTTGGTATGATAATGGCGAGGTAGGTTCTATACTTATCATCATCATCGTCATCATCAATTCCTACCTTTATTATTATTTAAAAAATTACACTTATTCTGCCTAAGGTTGGTGGGTGGAGTCAAGTTTACAAGGGGCTTACATTGGTTACAGTAAGAGGGGCAGGACATGAGGTTCCACTTCATAGACCTCGTCAAGCTTTTACTCTTTTCAAATCATTCTTGGAGAATACGAACATGCCATTGTCAAGTGCTACCAGCCTTACTCACCCAACTCAGTCACTGAACCATAAAATTAGGTCTGTTAGGCCCAAAAGAAAGATCGTTATGCCATCATCCATGCAGGACTTTACTAGTTAGGGTTCTGTATTTGCTGTTATTATGTAATAAAACACCCCTCCTACGCCTACACATGTACGAAAGGGGATTTCTTTCTTGTAAGGAAAAACTGCAAGTGGCTGATCTTCATTGAGTAATGGATTTATAAGTTCCTATTAGTAGGGATTGTGTTTTAAACATAACCATTTCTTACTTATACTTGAGTATGGAGGAAACATGATCAGTTATTGTTTATATTCTTTGTTAATTCATTTGACCCTTGAATTAGACAACATTCTTTCTTGTTGTTCAAGGTGTAAGTCTTTTTCACGTTATGTACCAATAATATTCATCTCTGAGTGTTCTCAATGATTTAAGATTATGCAATCATAAAGGTTCAATAAAAAAAATAATTAAGAATGGAATTCAAATATACATACATAGAAACATGCAATTAAATCAAATAGTCGTCAATGAATAAATCCAAACCTATAAAAGAAGGATTCCACATAAATTTATGCTACAAGTCTAAAAAGAAAATAAAAAGGAGAGAAGAATTCAACCATTAAATGAATCCAAGGAAGGAAGAAAAAAGTCAAAAGCTTCCATCCCAAGTTCGTATATAGAAAACCATATTGTGAACTCATTAAAAACTTCGTATAAGTTCTTTTTTAAACTACATTACAAAATGGGCCTAAGCCCAATTGAAAATAAAACTTGTTTTTTTATTTATTATTATTAAGATTATGAATTATAACACTTATGGAATATTTGTTAAAATATATGTCATCAACTTTTTCTCTCCAGAACCCAACCTGGTTGGAAGTAAGTAGGAGGGTTTTATTTGATCAAAAGTTGAGAATAAGTTTTTTTTTTTTGAAAGGTATGCAGAAGCGTTGTCCGTTGGTCGTTAATGGAAAAAATCTTTTTTCCTCTTGTTACTTAATAGTAAGTCTAGAAACAACACAATTGAAACAAGTATTTCTTCTCTTCTCTCACTCTACTAGTTTCAACTGATTTCATGCATTCCAATTACCTATATTCTCTTATCCTCTCTGCTAGAGACCAATACAATCACAACAAGCCTTCGCAAGCCATTCCCTACTCTCCTTGTCAAACACGTTGAATCACATCATCCTTGAACTCTTACAAAAACGTAAGAGATCTAAAGAAATTCTTATAAAAGAAACATCATTCTAAAGATGAAGGAGATTTTGTTAGAGAGGAAACAAACAAAAAATTGCAAAAAGAAGCATAACTAAGTAAAGATAATTGGGCAATACAAAAGAGAAGGGAACACCAAGACAATCTTAAACCCTCAAAGAAACCTCCAACGCAAAATAAATTTGGTACCAATTATTTGTTCTACTTCATTGTATTTGAACCTAAAATACATTTCAATTTGTACACACAATGAACAATATGTTATGTTTTGGCTTTACTTAAATTAGATTTCAGATAAGAAAGTTAGAAACAAACCTTTACCGTATGGAAAAACTTCTGGCACCTATAAGAGGAGATTTCTGACATAGCCTCCGGAAGCGATTCCCGACAACCATGACCATCACCCTTGTCTTTCGTTTCTCCCCTCTCTTTCTCTTGTATATCTCCTGCTTCTTCATCGAAGTTTCCTCGCAGTTACGATCTTAGACCTTGATACATTAATCGTGTTCTGTGAATTCTTCTCCCATAAGGATAGCGAAGATATTTAGGAATAAATAATATATTATTAATAAATAATAAATAAATATAAAAAAGTGAAATTATAAAATTATAAATATATATTTAAATATATTAAATATATTAAATCATTATTTAATTTGAGGAAGATAAAATAATAAATTATATGAGATTTATAAAATTTGAGGAGGATAAAATAATAAATTATATGAGATTTATAAAACTGAAGAGGGACTCAGAAGGTAAAATTGTAAAGATAAAATTGTAAATAAAAAATTATAAGAAAGTTACGAAATTTTGAGGAATCTGTCCGCATGAGATGCGCGTTCTTCCATCCTTTACTACTCCCCACTCCAAACCGTCGTCCACACCATAGAAATCATTCTCAGTAAATATTTCCAACATTTAAAAAATTGTAGTGATGAAGGTAACCAGATTTACAGTGTAGGGTTTAAATCTAAAATCCCTTTTTTCCTTTTCTGTTTGAGCTTTGAGTGATAGATTCAAACCATTTTCCGCTTTTTTATTTGTGCTTTGAGTGATAGAAACCCAATTTCTGTTATATTTTATTTTATTATTTATTTTAATACTTGTGGTTTTTATTTTATTTAAAAACAAAAGTAATTTCTCACTTGTGCTACATTTGAGTTTCTAATATTTTCTTAGATCATTCGTTGATAAGCCCATAACAAAACATTGTGAGCCAATTTATTTAACTCATTCATCTACTTTAATATATATTTTTTCCTTTCTTATAAATAATCATGAGTAATATTTTGAAATTATAACTTTTATATAAAAATAGTAACTTAACATGTTATTATTGGCAACAAGATTCAAACGTTTCATGGACTAAATCTTAAATACAATCGAATTTCAATTTTCCTTATTAATTTATATAAATATATTTTAATTTTTTTTCATGCAACTAAAATCGATTATAATAAAGCTTTATCATAAAAGACTGTTACTCTAGATCTTGCCGCATTTCTAATTTAATTATCATGACATTATAAATTTTTAATAATATTTTCTTATAATTTTGATTTGACATTATTATAAAATATTTTCTTTGAAATATTTAAATTTTTAGAATAAAAAGTAATAAATTACTTGAAATTTTAAAGACATGAAAATTTAGTAATAATTACTTAGAATGTATTTTCAATTTAATTCTTATTTAAATTATAAAAAAATATAATTCTGAGGATATCTTCAATAAGAACAACTCATATGAATTTAAAAAATAAAAATATGAATTTGTTATACTATATTAGGTATACTCATCATTGAATACTGTAATGAAATTTTTCTTAAAAAATTTTAAGTAACTCATTCTCTTTCCTTATTTGCTTTCTTTTATTTATTTTTTAAGTTACTTAATGAAATAATTATTAAAAAAAAACAGTCAATGCTTTATTTAAAATTGAAGATGATACTCTAACCCCTTTGAATTTTTGTTCTTATATAACTATAAAAATATAAACACCATGTTAGATGCACTTCTCAATTGGTTATTTGAAATTTGTTTTAAATTAAAATAACTAAATTAAATATATTAAAATTTCTCATTCACAATATTTTCAAAACATGAATGGTGTAACTTTGATTCACCGTTACATTAGGGTACTTAGGAATATTTAAAGTAACCGGAGAAAAAAACAATAAAAATATATTATCTTTATAGTAATAATAATAATAATATTTAATTTTAAAAATGAATACATTATAATTAGTTTTGAGGGTAAAATAAATAGTTTTGGAGGTATTTAACTTTTTCACTTTATATTAAAACAAATATCATAGGATTCTAATACATTTCCTAAGCATAATTAATTCTTGAATCTAAAATTGGTTTTACTTACTAATTATTTTCCTTTCAAATGTTGATTTTTTTTTATACTTTCTTCAAATAAATTTTAGTGGTGACTCTATTACATTTTTATACTTTTGTCGTCACATCGTGACCTTGGTTGCGATGTCTTCTTCCTGAGTACTTTTTAGTTGTTGAGTCATAATCTTATTTTGTATCAACATAACATCTTGTGGTTGAGCTTTAACATGTTTTTTCTTTCACTATTATTCCTCTCATTTCATTAAATATCATGTTCCCTATAAATTCATGAACTTCACTAGGTTGTTTTCCCGTTGATCATTCTTCTAGTTGAGGCATCAAGCATCAACTTAGTTTGCAAGTTATATTCACCCAAAATATGTTATTTGAGTTTACTCATCAAAATCATAAGCAGCAGTTTTCCTAAGCAGACCCTTTTATCTTTCTCAAACTTGACTTAATGATCCATCAATTTCTTATTTAAACGAGGAAATTTCTTTATTGTCTTGGTTAACCTTGGACTAAGGAAAGTATTGTTAAGGAACTTGGCTACCACATCCTCCCAAGTAGTGAGCCTACTTTTAGGTAAGAAATGTAGCCAAGTTTTTGCATAGCCAACCAATAAAAATGGAAAAAGACTTAAGTGACTAACAACATCTTGGATTTGGCGGATCTTTACAATGTTACATATCTCTAGGAAGATTTTCAAGTGAGTGTAAGGATTCTCATAACACTAGTGGGAATAATGTATTTAACATCAACTATGTTATATCTTTTGTGTTGATTCACTACTACAAAATATGTTTTCCACGTCGTTATTTAACGTCAATTAAAGCTGAGGCGATATGAAAAGTACTTTCACCGTCGGTTGGTTAAAAAAAAACGTTGAAAGTTGAATGCATTCTATGTTGATTTTTAATCAACTGATGTAAAAAGCGTTTTTATTTTTTTTTAGCTAAAAATTCACTTAAGTTAGAAAATTGTCACTAACAAGATTCAAACCCAGTATTTTAAAGTTAGAGGCCGATACTACAACCACTAAACTACTAAAATTTTCTAATAATAATTTACAAATAAATTATATTTATATACAAAAAAATATATATCCGTGTAAATATATAAATATAAAATATATAAATACAAATATATTTATATATTTTGATATATTTATATAGTTATATATTTATATATTTATATGTTGGATGTGAGGGCGCGCTCGAGGGTAAAAGTGGGATTGACTCTCGCTTGAGCAAAAATACGTTAAAGCTCACGGAAATTCACTCGCTCAAGCGAAAATATCTCGCGTGAACGAAAATTGGTATTTTTCGCTTGAGCGAATGATGCGTTTCCCAAATTTATTTTATATCATTATATAAATAAATTATAAAGATTATATTCTGTCATTAAATTACAAATCCATATAAAGAAACCCGCTCACAAATTTGACATCAAATTTTGAAAACTCACTCGATACACTTTTTCACCTTCGAGCGTGCCCTCACATCCAACATATAAATATATAAATGTATAAATATATAACTATATAAATATATCAAAATATATAAATATATTTGTAATTATATATTTTATATTTATATATTTACACGAATATATATTTATTTGTATATAAATATAATTTATTGTAAGTTATTATAAAAAAACTCTAAGGTACTAGGTTTGAATCCTCGCTAGTGACAATTCTCTTAAAAAAGTAATTTGGTAATGATTCAAACTTCTAAAAAATATAATAAATAATAAAAATATAAAATAAAAGAAAATAGAGGGGTATTGTAAATAAATAAAAATAATTGATCTGAAAAATCATAAAAATATAATATAAAAGAGAGGTGTCCTACACGTGTCCAGATTTTGGTTTCATTTTATCATATTTTACGTTTTTGACCAATTTGTCTTTAGATGATCCAATGCAGTGAGTGGATCAGAATTGTTATGAGCCCAGTTGGAGAAACCTAGGTTAAATAGTCATGCATAGAAAGAATAAAGGGAGATTAAGTGTTTTACTTAGAGAATAGACGTACGGAGGTAACATCGACACTAGGGTTTTACATAGAGTTTTATTTTGGTTTGTTCTACACTTTATTCAATTTCAATTCTACAATTCATTTTCAATTTTGCAGTTCAGGTTCAATTTCAAATTCTAATTGCAATTTCAATTTTGCACGTATTCAGTTTTCTGAATTTTCAATTTCAATTTCCTGTTGCAATTTCAATTTCAGTAATTCAATATTCAAATTCAATTTCTTAATTTAATTGCATTCCAATTTCGTAATTAAATTTCAATTTCTTATTATTGTGATAATTAAGTGTTGATGAATAGCTAAATCTTTGTATTGATTTTTTGAGGAGAATGCAAGTAGATCTTTGAGTTTTTGTTCTTCAATTTCATTTCGTTTGTTCTCTTAACTCTTCATCTTCTAATCTCAGTGTTAAATTATAATTTGTTTATGTTTAATAAATCAAAACTAATATCACAGTTTGCTTAATTCTGTGTTAGAGATGAGATTATGTGATGTATGCAATGCTTAATTGTACAAAATAATTTGGGGTTAATTTTTGCTTAGTTGGTTAATTTCATATTGGAATAAGGGTTAAAGTTAATTTGGGATTAATCTTCCCTTAGTTGATTAATTTTGGATTGGAATATAATTTGGGATTTATTTTCGCTCAGTTGGTTAATTTTAAATTAATTTCGTAATCTAGGATAAGTGACACTACATTGGAATCAGGAAATCAATTGCATTCTAATATGTTTTTAATTCGCATTTTTATAATCTGTTTTTGTTCTAGATCATCTAATATTTTAAATCTGAAAAATTCCCCTTTTTATTTCTGTTTTAATTCGAAAAAATGACAAGCTTTGATAGGAATTCATAGTCTTTGGGAGACGACCTAGGAAAACTTCCTAGTACTACATTTATCTATTTTAATTATTTGACCGAATATGACATCGATCAAATTTGGCGCCGTTGCCAGGGACCAAGATTTCTGTTTAGGTTTTCAATTTTTATTTTCTCGTTATTTGAATATTTTATTTTATTTTCAGTTATTTGAATATTTTATTTTATTTTCATTTTCTCGTTTCTATTTTTATTTTCTGTTTTCTATTTTTATTTTCTATTAGTTGAATATTTTATTTTCTTTTCAGTTATTTGATTTTCGGTTATTTGAATATTTTATTTTTCCAGTTATTTGAATATTTTATTTTATTTTCAGTTATTTGAATATTTTATTTTATTTTCAGTTATTTGAATATTTTATTATATTTTTAGTTATTTAAATATTTTATTTTATTTTCATTTATTTGAATATTTTATTTTACATTCTTATTTCTCTCAACGCTACTTTGATAACCCAGTGTTGGGTTCCTTCAAAAACTGTTTTGAAAAAAAATTCAAAAATTCAAAAAATTGTTTCTTCGAATTTGTTTTTCTAACTTTTATATATATATATATATATATGTATATATATGTATGTATATATATACATATACATATATATACATATATATATACATATATATATATATATACATATACATATACATATATATATACATATATATATATATATATATATATATATAAAAGTTATTACAATCTTTCTTGTGTGTTTCCTAAATCAATTTTGCAAGAAATTTTTTGAAAATAATTCTCATAGGAAACTCTAGATATAGCTTGGTAATGTGAGAGTGCATGTCTAGGAGTGTTTTGGCTAGGAAAGACTTAGTACTTAAGCGTGTCCATTAGTGACTCACCTCTCTTTCTTGGGAACCTACCTGGTGTACTTATTCACGGTCTACCGTTGCCATTCTAGTAAACAAGTGATTTCTTTTTAGGATTTTTTTGGTTGACTCTTGGGAAATACATGAATTGTTGCATATAATGCGTGACTAGGAGCAATCCTGACCTTTTATAACCTTTTGATCCTAAGATAGACAAGACCTTTCGTAGATTAGTTAGACATTCTAGGAATTCATCTCTTGAGTCTGAACCATTAGATAGTCTTAATGATAGTACTACACCTAATATACCTTCTTCTAATAATTTCCAAACTGATAACATGGGTGATCAACATGCTAGACCTCGTGAGAGAACACTTAGGGAGCTTGCTGCCCTTGAATTCACTTATGATAGCTTATGTATCCAATATCTTGATGAAGATGTGCCTTATGTTCTTAAAACTAGACTCATATACTTGTTGCCCAAGTTTCATGGTTTTGCAGGTGAAGACCCTCACAAACACTTAAAGGAATTTCACATTATCTGTTCCACCATGAAAGTTGCAAATGTCCAAGACGACCATGTGTTTCTAAAGGCTTTTCCTCCTTCCTTGGAGGGAGTTGCAAAGGATTGGTTGTACTACTTAGCCCCCAGGTCCATTACTAGCTGGGATGATCTGAAAAGGATGTTCCTGGAGAAATTCTTCCCTTTCTCCAGAACCACTGCAATCAGGAAGGATATCTCAGGAATTAGGCAACAGGTTGGAGAAAACCTCTTTGAGTATTGGGAGAGATTCAAGAAGTTATGTGCAAGTTGTCCCCACCACCAAATCTCCGAACAACTACTGCTTTAATATTTTTACGAGGGACTGAATAACATGGAAAGAAGTATGATTGATGCTGCAAGTGGTGGTGCACTTGAGGCTAGACAGTTGATAGAGAAAATGACCTTGAATTCCCAGTAATTCAGTGTAAGGGGTGATGCAATAGTTATTAAAGGAGTAAATGATGTGGCTACAGACTCCTCTACTGAAATTTAAAAACTAGACAGCAAAATTGATGCCTTAGTGAATTTAGTCACTCACTACAAGAAAATTATTAATTACCAATGGATATTTACCGATGGATATGTAGCCGTCGAAACATGATTGATTACCGATAGATTTAAAGTAGTTGTGGAATTTGGTCTTACCGACGGATATATCCAACGGTAAATGAAAAATTAATTACCGACAGATATATCCAAAAGAATGATGCAACATCTGAAAAAGTTTGCGGTATTTGTACTTCCATAGATCATTATACAGATGGTTGTCCCTCATTACAATCTGCAGAACCAGATGTTTCACAAGCTTATGATGCAAACATTTACAACAACAGAAGTCCACAACAGCAGCAGAATTTTGACTTAGCTTCAAATAGATACAACCCAGGTTGGAGAGATCATCCAAACCTGAGATGGTCCAAACAACAACCACAACCACAACATTAGCAACAACAACATCCTCCCACTTTTCAAAACAATGCTGGACAGAGCAGATATGTGCCTCCACCTTTTAAACAACAGTATTAGAGACAAAATGAAGCTCCAGTAACAGCACCAGCTCCAGCTCCTCAACCTTCACTTGAAGAACTGGTCAGGTAGATGACCCTACAAAATATGCAATCCCAATAGGAGACAAGAGCTTCCATACAGGAGACAAAAACTTCCATCCAGAGTTTGACAAATCAAATGGGGCAGATGGCTACTCAACTTAATCAGGCACAGTCCCAGAATTTGGATAGATTGCCATCCTAAACAGTGCAGAATCCGAAAAATGTCAGTGCCATCACTTTGAGGTTTGGAAAGCAGGTTGATATCCCAGTAGCTGCATCTGTACCAGTAGCTGCATCTGTACCAGCATTTGTGCCTGCACCTCAGACATATAACAGTGCTGCATCAAAGATAAAGTGTCCTTAGGAAAAGGAACCTGCAAGTGGTAGTACAGAATCCTCCAGTTATACTACACAGAATAGTCAGCAGTTGCAGCAACCTCCTATCCCTCTTCCATTCCCTCCAAGAGTAATTCCAAGTAAAAAGATGGAAGAGGTTGACAAAGAGATTCTAGAAACATTCAGGAAGGTGGAGGTGAACATTCCTCTTTTGGATGTCATCAAGCAAATTCATAGATATGCCAAGTTCTTGAAGGAGTTGTGTACTCACAAGAGGAAACTAAAGGGAAATGAGTGGATTAGCATTGGCAGAAATGTGTCAGCACTAATAGGTAAATATGTTCCTCAAATTCCTCAGAAGTGCAAAGACCCAGGTACTTTCTATGTGTCTTGTATCATAGGTAATTATAAATTTGAAAATGCTATGCTTGATCTAGGTGCTTCAATTAATGTCATGCCGTTGTCTATATTTAAATATCTTTCTCTTGGACCCGTGCAACCTATGAGTGTGGTGATACAGTTGGCAAATAGAAGTGTTACCCACCCTACAGGTTTCATTGAGGATATCTTAGTTAGGGTTGGTGAGTTGATTTTCCCTGCTGATTTTTATATTCTTGATATGGATGAGGAATTTTCACGTGCTTTTGCACCTATCATTTTAGGCAAACCATTTTAAAAGACCGCACAAACCAAAATTGATGTGCATGGGGGGACCTTATCCATGGAATTTGATGACATTGTGGTGCGCTTTAATATTCTAAATGCCATGAAACACCCATATGAGGATCATTATGTCTTTCATGTTGATTCGATTGATGAATTAATTGATGAACATGTATTTGAAACCTGTCATGATGTTGACTTTTCATCTCTGCATAATTTTATCACCTGTTTTGCATATACTGATTCTGAAGTATGTAATTCTTACATTGATTAGTTTCTGAATATTGATACAACTGCTGACATGATTGACATAGATGCTGATAGACATTCTGATCATGCACATGAATCTAATGCTTTCGGTGTTGTACCTCTTCATTTTGATTTTATAGAGTCAGAATGCACTAACCCTGTTGCAGGAAGTACACACGAATCTGACTTGCAGGTTGACGTACATGTTGTGGAGCCCATTCCTTCTCCTTCTCTAATTCCTTCTGTTGTTTAGCAAACACCCATACTAGAGTTAAAACTCTTACTAGAGAACCTCAAGTATGCTTACTTGGAGGATGATGACAAGAAACCAGTGATTATCTCCACCTCCCTCACTGTTGATGAAGAGGAAAGATTGTTGCAAGTGCTTAAATTGCGAAAAAAGGCCATTGGATGGACTTTGGCTGATCTTCCTGGAATTAGTCCATCCATATGCATGCATAGGATTTTATTGGAGGATGGAACCAAACTAGTGATACAGCCACAGAGGCGACTCAATCCTATCATCTTAGATGTCATGAAGAAGGAGGTGTCCAAGCTTCTACAAGCTGGGATTATTTACCCTATTTCTGATAGTCGATGGGTGAGTCTAGTGTAGGTGGTTCCAAAGAAGACAAGCCTCACTATTGTAAAAAATGAGAGGGATGAATTCATTCCCACTAGATTGCAAAAATAGTTGGAGAGTCTGCATTGACTACTGGAGGCTAAATCAAGCAACCAGGAAAGATCATTTTCCACTACCTTTCATTGATCAGATGCTTGAGCAGTTAGCAGGTAAATCTCATTACTATTTTCTCGATGGTTTCTCTGGCTAATTTCAAATACACATTGCTTCTGAGGATCAAGAAAAGACCACATTTACTTGTCCCTTTGGCACTTTTGCCTATAGGAGGATGCCTTTTGGCTTATGCAATGCCCCTGGCACATTCCAGCGGTGCATGCTTGGTCTTTTCAGTGATTTTCTGGAAAATTGTATAGAGGTATTTATGGATGATTTTACTGTGTATGGATCCTCTTTTGATACATGTCTTCATAGTTTGGATAGAGTACTTCATAGATGCATTGAAACTAACCTTGTTCTTAATTTTGAGAAATTTCATTTCATGGTTAAGCAGGGTATAGTTTTAAGGCATAGCATTTCCACTAAGGACATAGAAGTAGATCCTGCCAAAATATCTGTTATTTCACAACTGCCTTACCCCTCTTGCGTGTGAGAGGTTCGTTCTTTTCTTGGTCATGCAGGATTCTACAGGCGCTTTATCAAATATTTCAGTAAGAAGGCCCTACCACTATCCAACTTGCTGCAGAAGGATGTTGATTTTATCTTTTATGACAGGTGCAAGGAGGCCTTTGACTGACTCAAGAGTGCTATGATCACCACTCCTATCATTTAGGCACCAAATTGGACAACCCCCTTCGAGTTAATGTGTGATGCATCAAACTATGCACTGGGTGTTGTCTTAGCTCAGAAAGTGGATAAGCTGCCTAGAGTCATCTACTATGCTTCTAGGACTTTAGATGCTACCCAAGCTAACTACACCACCACCGAGAAAGAGTTATTGGCCATTGTTTTTGCTTTGGATAAATTTAGGTCATATTTACTTGGTTCTCGAGTTATTGTGTTTACTGTCCATGCAGCTCTGAAGTAGCTCTGAAGTACCTATTGAAGAAGGCTAAATCGAAGCCTCGACTGATTAGGTGGATGTTATGGCTCCAGGAGTTTGATTTAGATATTCGTGACAGGAGCAGAGCCCAAAATTTGGTAGCAAACCATCTCAGCAGGATTGAGAAAGATGAGACTCATGGTCATGTTTTGCCCATCCGGGATGATTTTCCTGATGAAAATTTGTTTGTTATATCCAACTCTTTCCCCACCCCTTGGTTCACAAACATTGTAAATTATTTAGTTGCTTCTGTTTTTCCTCCCATTTCTTCTAGAGCGCAAAATGATAAACTTAAGAGCGATGCTAAGTATTATATATGGGATGACCCTTATCTGTGGAAGTTGTGCAGTGACCAGGTAATTAGGAGATGCATACCAAATCAGGAGATCGACTCAGTCCTGAAATTTTGTCATTCTTCTGCAACCGGTGGTCATCTTGGCATTCAGAGGATAGCTCGTAAGGTGCTTGACTGTGGTTTATACTATCCCACCATCTTCAAGGATGCATGGGGGATTTGTAGCACTTGTGAGCAATGTTAGAGAGCACGAGGATCCCTTACATGGAGACAGTGGATGCCCCAACAACCCATGTTATTTTGTGAGGTGTTTGATGTATGGGGTATTGATTTCATGGGTCCTTTCCCTATTTCTTTTTGGTTTTTATTATATTATCCTTGCAGTTGACTATGTTTCAAAATGGGTGGAAGCCAAAGCTACCAGGGCTAATGATGCTCGAGTTGTTGTAGATTTTGTTAGATCTCATATCTTTTGTAAGTTTGGAGTACCCAGAGCCATTGTTAGTGATCAAGGCACCCATTTCTGTAACAGGTCTATGCAGGTATTGTTAAAAAAGTATGGGGTTGTTCATAGAGTTTCTACACCTTACCACCCCCAAACTAATGGGCAGGTTGAAATCTCAAATAGGGAGATCAAGAGGATTTTAGAGAAGATTGTCCAGCCGAACAGAAAGAACTGGAGCAACATACTGGAGGATGCTCTTTGGGCGCATAGGATTGCTTACAAGGCACCCATAGGGATGTCACCTTATCAGGTCGTCTTTAGAAAGGCATGTCACTTACCTGTGGAAATAGAGCATCGGACCTATTGGGCTGTGAAGAATTGCAATTTCTCACTTGACCAGGCTGGGGAGGAAAGGAAGTTGCAACTTAATGAGCTAGATGAGATTCGACTGGAAGCCTATGAGAACTCAAAGTTCTACAAAGAGAAAACCAAGAAGTTCCATGATAGCCTGATAGCTAGGAAGGACTTCATGGTTGGCCAAAAAGTGTTATTGTATAATTCTAGGCTTGGACTCATGGGTGGTAAGCTACGATCAAAGTGGACTGGACCTTTTGTTGTTACTGATATTTATCCTTATGGTACAGTTGAAATCAAAAGTGAATCCATAGAAAAGAGCTTCAAAGTAAATGGGCATCGACTGAAACCATTCCTTAACAATCCTTCTCTAGTGGATGCAGTTGTGGATGAGATGTCCCTAACTGATCCCACTTATCTTCCACCACGATCAGGGAGTTCTTCTTTCTCCTTCAACTCTTTTATCTTGCTTGTCTTATTTCTTTAGTGGATATGATTGTGTTTACATTGAGGACAATGTTTGATTTAAGTGTGGGGGAGACTATTCGTTGTTTAGAATTTTTAGTTTTCTTTGTTTTGTGTATAATTTGCATGCTTCTCTTGAATTTCTGGGTTTTGTTTAGGTTTTGGGAATTTTCTTCACTCTTGGATATAAGTTGCTTGATACTTTATGGATTGAAATCCTTGTTCATCTTTTCATGCCAAGTTGATTTTGAGGTTTGAGAGATTGAATTGGAAGTGACAGATTTACCCTGTTTGAGGTTTTGAGCCACTCTCTATTCTTTCTTTCTTGTGTGTTATGCCTCTTGATTGCTTGCACAGTGGTCTTGGCTTGACTCGTTTTTTATGCTTCTTGATTCACATGCATGTTGGAGATGATTTAGACATTTTTGTTCTTATAAGCCTCTAGCCAAATGAGTCTACATTGAATCATTCCCTTTGATAGCCCCTTTGAGTCGATGACCCTTTTTCATTGTTTTATAGCTCATTACAAGCCCTTAGCCTAAAAAACCATGATTACCCTACCTTAGAAAATTTTGGAGCTTTGGAATTGTTTTGGGAATGGGTGCTCAAATAGTAAGGGGTTGTACCTAGTTGTGTTGGTTATTCACTATAAGAAATTTTAATATTACCAATCGGTCAAAATCCATCGGTAATAACAAAAATCTGTCGGTAAATGTTTTACGAAATTACCGATGGACAGGAATCTGTCGGTAATATTTTTATTATTTATTAAATATTTTACTTATATAGCTTATTTATTTTATAAAACACCTTCCCTTTATATTTTTATTATTTATTATTAATTATTTTTCCCTATTACATTTTTATAGGCTTCAATTATTATTGGATTAAGAGAATTGTCATTGACAGGATTCGAAACTAGTACCTTAGAGTTAGAGGCTGATACTCCAACCACTAAGCTACCAGAATTTTTTTATAATAATTTACAAATAAATTATATTTATATATTTATATATTTATATATTTATATATTTATATTTTTATATTTTTATATATTTATATTTTTATATATTTACATATTTATATATTTACATATTTATATATTTACATATTTATATATTTACATATTTATATATTTATATATTTACATATTTATATATTTATATATTTATATATAATTAAATATTTATTTTTTAACATTATTTAATTGAAGAAATTATTATAAATTAATCTAATTATGATAAAATTAAATTATTAAATAAAAAATATTTAATTTTTTAATTAGTTGAATATTTACTAATTGTTAATTTATCGATGGAAATATTCGTCGGTAATTTACAGATGAATTTACCGATGGATATATCCGTCGGTAATTCTACAGATGAATTTACCGACGGATATATCCGTCGGTAATTAATTATTAATTTATCGACGAATTTATCGACGGATATATCTGTCGGTAAATTCATCTGTAAATTACCAACGGATTTATCGACGGATATATCCATTGGTAACTATTTATTATTTTACCGACGGATATATCTGTCGGTAAGATCAAATTCCACAAATATTTTATATTTGTCGGTAATATTTATTTTCTGACGGTTACAAATCTGTCGATAAATATCCGTCGGTAATACGCGATTTTCTTGTAGTGATCAGATTCTTCATTTATGTATATATGAGTGGCTATGTTGTTTTCTTTTATCTTTGAGGTTCTAAAAAAAATTTGAAAAAAAAACTGAAATGAAAAGGAAAATAAGAATGAAAAAAGAAAAAAATGGAAAAAAACAGTTAAAAAAACAAAAAGAGAAAAAAAAGAGAAAAAAAGAAAAGAAAGAAAAGAAATATGTTGGGCTTGGGCATTGTGTGAGGATTGAAATTGGTGGATTTACTTTCATGTGTATTTTTGACTCATTCCCCATTACTCCTCTATTTTCTTTGGTCTTTAAGCTACTTATCCATAAATTCCATACCTTGTCCTTAGCCCCATTACAACCTTTGAAGGTCCTTTTGATCTTTATGTGCATGTGTTTTTGGTTGTTGATTTTAGAGACTTGCCAAGTCTATGTGGTGCTTGTTTTTCATGGGTTCTTTGAGAGTAAATAGTAGCCTAAACACTTGAGTGATACGACGCATATCTTGTGAGGTTCTGTTGATATTCATTCACCTCTTGAGCATATTGATTTTCTTGACATGTTTTTAATTATTTAGACGATGTCCAGAGATGTTTGGTTTCTTTGACTCTTTGAATGTTGGAGGTTGTCGATTCTTTTCATTTCTCAGGTTTCATTAAGGAGTATGTAAATCTGTTTATGTTTTTTTTTTTTTATGTCCTTTGCATGATTTTCTTTAAATGTTTTTGGATTTGTTTCCCTGTTCTGCTGCATTTCATGATTTTGCCCAGGAGTGCAAAAGGCTAAGTATGGGGGTATTTGATGGAACATATTTTATTGCATAAATACATATCATTATGGACCTAATTACTCTCACATTTTGACTTAATTTCGTGGTAGTATGATGTTTGTTAACTGTCATTTGAATTATGGACTTAATTGTAAAACTAATTAATTTTCGTATTTATTGGCAATTTGACCTTTGTTCAGTAATAAAGCCATATCTGGAGCTACAAAACTCCAAATTGAGAAATTCAAAGTGCGTTGTCAAGCTAAGAGGCAAAACTACAAATATATCTCGTACGTGGATTGTCCAAATCCAACCGGAAGATGGCCAAAGTTGAGTACGAAAAACCACCACGGAAGCTGCCCTGCAGGTGTCCAGATTTGGGTTTCATTTTATCATATTTTACGTTTTGGGCCAATTTGTCTTTAGATGATCCAATGCAGTGAGTGGATCAGAATTGTTATGAGCCCAATTGTAGAAACCTAGGTTAAATAGCCATGCAGAGAAAGAATAAAAGGAGATTGAGGGTTTTACGTAGAGAATAGACGTACAGAGGTAGCATCGACACTAGGGTTTTACGTAGAGTTTTATTTTGGTTTGTTCTTTACTTTGTTCAATTTCAATTCTACAATTCCTTTTCAATTCTTCAGTTCAGGTTCAATTTCAAATTCCAATTGCAATTTCAATTTTGAACGTATTCAGTTTTCTGAATTTACAATTTCAATTTCTTGCTACAATTTAAATTTTGGTAATTCAACATTCAAATTCAATTTCTTAATTTAATTGCATTCCGATTTCATAATTAAATTTCAATTTCTTATTATTGTGATAATTAAGTGTTGATGGATAGCTAAATCTTTGTATTAATTTTTTGAGGAGAATGCAAGTAGATCTTTGAGGTTTTGTTCTCTTAACTCTTCATCTTCTAATCTCAGTGTTGAATTATAATCTGTTTATGCTTAATAAACCGAAACTTATATCACAATTTTCTTAATTCTATGTTAGAGATGAGTGATATTCTCATATTTTCTTCCTTTTCTGAACTTATTTTAATTAGTGTTTTGGGCTTAACTTTTTGTTATTAGTGAATTTTTATTAATTGGGCTTCATTAGGCCAATAATTCAGATTTTAATTAATTTGAATCTATTTGATCTAATTTTTTCTCATTATTATTTTCAAGACAAATTAAAGCAATTTTAGGCCTAGAAGATTGGGCCGGATGCCATATTACAGTTTAAAGCATTTTTGGGCTTGGAAAATTGGGCCAAATGTCATATTTTATTCTATACGGGTACTAACATTGGTTCACTATTTTATTTATCTTTTTTTATACAGAGCTCCAAAAATCATGAAACATTATAAACTAGACACATTCAGCTTTCCAGAGGATCCAGAATCATTCAATTCGGAGCTAAATTGGATTTTACATAAATTATCCAAAACGGGTCAAGCACACCAGGCCGGCCCAATGAACATGCTTTAGTAATTTAAGTCTCCTAAATTCATTAGAACTCCGAAATAGTAGAAACGGTGGCATTTTAAAGCTAACTTAAAAGGATTTCAAAGGAGGCCAGAATCGCTTAATTTGGATAAGTACTGAAAATACTACATGTGTTTGAAGTTCACAGATCTGCACTGAAGCCAACTAATGATTTGTTTTGTGGACCAGTTGGGTCCAAACCTAGATTAAGATTAGGGTTAGGGTTATTTGTATAAGGGAGATGTAGGGTTGAGAGGATAGGACACCACGCAACCGCCTTTTATCTTCTACAATTTGTATTCAAGTTTGTTTACTCTTCTGTCATTATTTTAAATTCTTGCTTCGATTTTAATTATGTCTCTTTTTCTGTGTTTTCGATTTTCCATGGATAGCTAAATCTTTGTATTGATTTTCTGAGGAGAATGCAAGTAGATCTTTGAGGTTTTGTTCTTCAATTTCATTTCATTTGTTCTCTTAACTCTTCATCTTCTAATTTCAGTGTTGAATTATAATCTATTTATGCTTAATAAACTGACACTAATATCACAATTTACTTAATTATGTGTTAGAGATGAGATTATGTGATGTATGCAATGCTTAATTGTATAAGGATAATTTGGGGTTAATCTTCGTTTAGTTGGTTAATTCATGTCGGAATAAGGGTTAAGGAAAATTTGGGATTAATTTGCGCTTAGTTGGTTAATTTCATATTGGAATAAGGGTTAAAGCTAATTTGGGATTAATCTTCTCTTAGTTGATTAATTTTGGATTTGAATATAATTTGGGATTTATCTTCGCTTAGTTGGTTAATTTCAAATTAATTTCATAACCTAGGATAAGTGATACTGCATTCGAATAAGGAAATCAATTGCTTTCTCATTGTTTTATTCAAATTCTATTTTCTTTAATTTACTGTTTATTATTATTATGAAAAGCCCCTTTTATGTTGTTTAATATGCATACTCGTGTAAGAACATTGGTTTGATCTGTAGTTCGTTGGGAGACGAACTAGGGAAGCTTCCTAGTACTACATTTATGTGTTTTTATTATTTGACCAAGTACGACATCGATCAATGAGATTATGTGATGTATGAAATGCTTAATTGTATAAGGATAATTTGGGGTTAATCTTCACTTAGTTGGTTAATTTCATATTGGAATAAGGGTTAAAGCTAATTTGGGATTAATCTTCGCTTAGTTGATTAATTTTGGATTGAAATATAATTTAGGATTTATCTTCACTTAGTTGGTTAATTTCGAATTAATTTTGTAATCTAGGATAAGTAACACTGCATTGGAATCAGGAAACCAATTACATTCTAATATGTTTTTAATCCGCATTTTTATAATCTATTTTTGTTCTGGTTCATCTAATATTTTAAATCTGAAAAATCCCCCTTTTATTTCTGTTTTAATTCAAAAAATTGACAAGCTTTGATAGGAATTCATGGTCTTTGGGAGACGACCTAGGAAAACTTTCTAGTACTACATTTATCTGTTTTAATTATTTGACCAAGTACGACATCGATCAAGGGTGTAGTGTAATTTTTCAAAAATCCTTGCCAACAAAATCCAAAGATCCTGGCAGTTTTACTATCCCTGTTACCATTGGTGTATTACTGGTGGGAAAAACATTACTTGATTTAGGGGCTAGTATAAACCTCATGCCATTAGCTATGCTAAAAAAAATAGGAGACTTGGATGTTAGACCAACTAGAATGACTCTGCAACTAGCTGACAGATCAATAAAAATTCCTTATGGAGTAGAAGAAGATGTTTTAGTTAGAGTGGATAAATTCATATTTCCTGTTGATTTTGTGATTATGGACATGGAGGAAGATGTGGAAGTCCTGTTGATCCTGGGAAGGCCATTTATGAAGACTGCTAAAGTGATTATAGATGTTAACAATGACAAGTTGAAAGTTAGAGTTAAAGATGATGAAGTTAATTTTAATTTGTTTGAAGTTGTACAACACCCTAAAGACAAGCAAGATTGTTTCAGAATAAACACTTTGGGGGAGTTACTCATCTCAACTGAAAAACAAGTATTCAAGTCAGATCCTTTAGAGAAACCATTGATGGAAGGATGTTACACTTTGGACATGGAAGAAGATTTAGAAGTGAAGGAATGCTTAATGGAGTTGGATAAAGCAAAAGAGATGTCAGCCCACATTGCTAAGGTTGAAGACTTGGGAAAAGAAGAGAAAATTGAAGAAAACAAATTTGAGTTAAAACTATTGCCCCCACACTTGAAGTATGTATTTCTTGATGAAGAGAGATATAAACCAGTGATAATTAGCAGCTCATTATCTCCAACTGAGGAAAGGAAATTAATAGCAATTCTACAGAATAATATGGGAGCCATAGGGTGGAAATTAGTAGATTTGAAAGGTATAAGCCCATCCTATTGTATGCATAGGATCTACATGGAACAAGATTACAAGCCTGTTGCACAACCCCAAAGACGTCTCAATCCTACTCTGAAGGAGGTTGTTAAAAAAGAGGTACTGAAACTTCTTGAAGCAGGTATGATTTATCCCATTTCTGACAGCAGTTGGGTGAGTCTTGTGCAGGTTGTTCCTAAGAAAGGTGGGATGACAGTTATTCGCAATGAAGAGAACAAATTAATTCCCACAAGGACAGTCAATGGATGGAGAATGTGTATTGATTACCGAAAACTCAAGCAAGCCACAAGAAAAGACCATTTCCCATTACCCTTCATGGATCCGATGCTTGAAAGATTAGCAAGCCAAGCATTTTACTGCTTTTTAGATGGATATTCTGGTTACAATCAGATTGTGGTGGATCCTTTAGATTAAGAAAAGAATGCTTTTACATGTCCTTTTGGTGTTTTTACTTATAGAAAAATGCCATTTGGGTTGTGTAATGCTCCAGTCACTTTCCAAAGATGTATGTCTGCTATCTTTTCTGATCTTGTTGAAAGCTGCATAGAAATCTTTATGGATGATTTTTCAGTATTTGGGTCATCATTTAATTTATGTTTGCAACATTTGGATCTGGTACTAAAGAGATGTATGGAGACAAATTTGGTGATAAATTGGGAAAGTGTCATTTCATGGTCACGAAAGGTATTTTGTTAGGACACAAGATTTCATCTCAGGGTATTGAAGTGGATCAAGCAAAGGTGGAAGTTATCTCTAAACTACCACCTCCAATTAATGTGAAAGGCATAAGGAGTTTCCTAGGACATGCATAATTTTATAGAAGATTTATCCAACACTTTTCTAAGATTGCAAAACCTCTTAGCAATTTGTTGAGCAAAGATACGAAGTTTTGTTTTGATGAGGAATGCCTCAAAGCCTTTTTAGCTATAAAGGAGAAATTGTGTTCAACACCCATCATTACAACACTTGATTGGAATTTAAATTTTGAATTGAATTATGATGCCAGTGACTATGTTGTGGGGCTGTACTTGGACAAAGAAAAGAAAAGACCTTTTATGTTATTCATTATGCAAGCAAGGTTCTGAATGAATCTCAAATCAACTATGCACCAACTGAGAAAGAATTACTAGCAATTATATTCGCTTTAGAAAAATTCAGATCTTATTTGATAGGATCAAAAGTTGTTGTGTACACCGACCATGCAACTATCAAATATTTGCTTGCTAAATCAGACTCCAAACCAAGATTGATAAGATGGTATTGCTGCTGCAAGAATTTGATCTGGATAAATGATCTGGTAGATCATTTATCCAGATTGATTAATGAAGAGGTGACTTCGGAAAAGTAGGATATTGGAGATGAATTTCCAGATGAAAAACTATCAAAAGAGGTCATGGTTTGCTGACATGGCAAATTTCAAAGTTGCAGGGGTTGTTGCAGAAGATTTTACTTACCATCAAATGAAGAAGTTTTTTAAAGATGCACACTATTTTGTATGGGATGATCCCTATATTTTCAAAGTAGGGAGTGATAACTTGTTGAGAAGGTGTGTAACAAATGAGGAAGCCAGAAAAATTCTCTGGTATTGTCACAGTTCTCCTTATGGTGGGCATTTTAATGGAGTGAGGACTGCTGCAAAGGTCCTCCAATCTGGTTTTTTCTGGCCTACCTTGTTCAAGGATGCCCATAACTATGTCCAACAATGTAATAATTGTCAGAGAACAAGGGGAATCTCAAGAAGACATAAAATGCCTCTGAATATCATGTTGGAAGTAGAAGTATTTAATTGTTGGGGAATCGATTTTGTAGGTCCTTTCCTATCCTCATTTTCCAATGAGTACATCTTGGTAGCAGTTGATTATGTGTCTAAGTGGGTGGAAGTAGTAACAGCCGCAAAAGTAAATGCCAAAACTGTGATAATTTTTTTAAAAAGAAGAATATATTTTGTAGATTTGGCACGCCTAGAGTTTTGATAAATGATATAGGATCACATTTATGCAATAATCAACTTCAAAAATGTCTGGAGCATTATGGGATTAGGCATAAAGTTGCATCACCTTATCATCCACAAACGAATGGGCAAGCAGAAGTGTCAAATAGAGAAATCAAAAGAATCTTAGAGAAAACTATTTCTTCCTCAAGGAAAGATTGATCAATGAAGTTGGATGATGTGCTTTGGGCTTATAGAACTGCATATAAATCTCCAACTGGGCTTTCTCCTACTTGTTTATGGCAAATCATGTCATCTCTCAGTGGAAATGGAGCACAAAGCATATTGGGCTTTAAAATTCCTCAATTTTGAATCTAAAGCTTCAGTAGAGAAAAGAAGAACCCAGATGCATGAATTAGAATAAATGAGACTCAATGCATATGAATCCTCCAAGTTGTACAAGGAGAAAGTGAAGGCATATCATGATAAGAAAATCTTAAAATGAGAGTTTTATCCAAGTCAATTTGTGTTGCTGTTCAACTCAAGGTTAAGGCTTTTCCCCAGGAAATTAAAATTAAAATGGTCAAGGCCATTCTTGATAAGAAGTGTTAAGCCTTACGGTATTGTGGAATTGGAAGATCCAGCAATAGGAAGAACATGGATAGTCAATGGGTAAAGAATCAAAGCTTATCTAGGAGGTGAAGTTGAAAGACTCACCTTGATCACTCACCTGCTTGAGCCATGAAGTAGATAGACGTCGAGCTAAAGACGTTAAACAAGTGCTCCTAGGAGGCAACCCTGTGTTTTTAATTTTTTTTCTTTTTGCATTTTAAGTTTTTGGTGCATTATTAGTTAATTGTGAATTGATGCAATTTTGAATTGGGTTTTTTTGAACAATATTTGGTTTGGTTGTTAAGTTATTAATTGAGTCAGTATAGAAGGGGAGAGGAAATAATTTTTGAAGTTTTGTTACTAAAATTTTTGCATTTGAGTATCATGTTTGAAAGTCAAACTTTACTGAAAACCCTTAAAATATTTTTCATAATTCGCTCAAGCGACAAAGGATTCGCTTGAGCAAAAATTAGTGTAACCTCTCAGGTTTTTGATCGCTCAAGCGACAAAGGATTCACTTGAGCGAAAATCAGTGTAACCTCTTGGGTCTTTGTTCACTCAAGCGAATAAATTTTTCTTGAGCGAATGTCCATTATTCGCTCAAACTTGAGACGCAGGCATTTTCGCTCAAGCGAGGCTGTTTCGCTCGAGTGAAAATACCCTGAATTTGAATATAAACCCAAAACCTAACTCATTCCTTTCATTCTCTCAAAAAAACATATTCGTGCCTCCACTCTCCTCAACACTTTTCTTCTCTAATTCAAGCCTATATCACTCTAATTTCAGTCTCCCATACCCCCATTCTAAGTACTCTGGTGATTTTATTTACATTCCACCGATTGAAAATCCCAAATTTTCACTTCTTCTCTGTTCATTCTCCATGCATTGTGTTTGTGCGTGATTCTGCAATTAAGGAAACATCTGAAACTCTTCTTGGTGGTTTTGACTAATCTTGAATGTTGATTTGTGATTATGGCTGGATTTGAATGTTAGAATGCATATCCATTTGTTAGATTTTTTGGTACACACCAACTATTTAATGAAATGTCTCAGTATGAACTATAGTTTGTTTTATTGAAAATGACCCTCTAACATAAACCACAATGCATGATCATGACCTAAAGTCTCAATTTATTTATGATATGATCAGTATATTCAAGTAAACATTAATTATCTATAATTATCATGATGTTTGCAGATGAGTCCAAGCAGAGATACACATGGTGCCTCATCCTCAAGGGCTGCTGAAAAGAGGCCCAGGACTGAGCCTAAAGATCCCTATGTAGGCAGAAGTCGATTCAGGGACGTTGAGAGACAAGCTAGATTTGAAAAAATTAGTCAATGGACTTTCATTCCTGAAAGGCGAGTGGAGCTCAATGAAGGCGAGTTCCCAAAATTTAATAATGAAATCACTCGTCGGAACTGGAGGCAGCTAGCACTCCCAATGTCGAAATTTGACCCAGGCGTGATCAAGAAGTTCTATGCTAATGCGTGGCTAGTGACAAGAGAGCCATTTCGATCCCGTTCTAAGGTGAGGAGTCGTTGGATTTCTTATGATCAAGATGTGATCAACAATTTGCTAGGCAACCCCCTCCACTTGAACGAAGGTGAAATCTGCACCTATCAGATCATCAGGAACAACAGGCGTCTAACCACATCTAGTTTTGGAGATGATGACACTGCTAGAGCCTTATGCATACCAGAGAGAACTTATGAAGCTAACCATGCTGGTAAGGCACTGAGGATACTTGAGGGCAATATGACGACCCTAACTGAGATTTGGACATCATTCCTGCTAGCCAACATTGTACCAATCAAGCAAAACTTACACTTGAACATGTCGCGCTGTCACATTATCAAGTGCATTTTGGAGGAGATCCAAATTGATGTTGTTGCACTTATTTCGGAAGAGATATATCAATTTGTAGTGTTGAAAAGTGGTTGACGTATAGATCAAGTTAAAGCTCTAGGGTTCCCTGCCCTCATCACCGGTTTGTGTGCAGATAATGGTGTGGAGGTCAACTTTACGATGACAATCCGACCACCAATAAACAGGAGATTCATAAAATGGAACTACTTAAATCCTATGGAAGAAGCAGCGCCGACACTACCGCAGCCACCCCGCCAACCACATCGAGCCAGGCAGGCAGCCCCACCACCGCCACATCAAGATGACCTCCAACAAAGGATGATGCACTATATGGAGCACCTGACACTGCAACAGGCAGTTACCCACCGGGATCAATGCAGCCTTAACACAAATTTTCATAGACTTTCTTTGCAGATTGCTCCAGATTTGCAGTGGACATCTCCAGAAGACTTTGAAGCCTTACCCCAATGGCCTGGGGACAGTCCAACTTTTCTGGGAGGGGGTGAGGCTGAAGAGCAAGAGGAGGAAGAGACATCAAGTGAAGAGGAATGAGGGAGAAAATTTAATTTAATTTGATTTCAATTTAATTTGATGTTGATAATTTCTTTGTTATATTTTTTTTTAATTTCTTTGTGTTTTGATGTTTTGATTTGATGTTTGGAACTTAATTTGTTTTACTGTTTTTAATTTGATGTGATTAAATTCCTTTACTGTCCCACACATTTTCTGTTAGAACCATATATGAAATTATTGCTTATTGTCTAATTCAAATCTAGAACTTGAAAAAAATCATTTTGTTTGTTTCCAATAACATGTGATTTCGGGATGATAAGTATGATAGTGAAAAAGGAATTGACGAGGAGAACTAGGAATTAACTGAATTGGAGAAACTAGTTGAAACCCAAGAGAGGAGTGAACTAAAAAATAGTTAAATTGAGTGTTAACACTTTATGATGATAACTGGTATTGATTGATTCTTTGATGTGATTACATGTTAGCGAGACTTGAAAATGATAAAGGCAAATTTTTGTCTGGTGAAAGTAAAATAACCTAGAGCCAAATAGCCAACCCCGCATTGATTAGAGGAAATCCTTTTGAACCCCATTTGAACCAAAAACAAGATTGTTTCTTGAAACATAATCCCCGAACCTAAACAATGTTTATCCACCTTCTTATATTTGAGAAATAAAATAATTATAAATGTTATTATTTTTCTTATTGTTATTGTTATTCTAAAAACAAGGTTGAGTAGAGAAAAAGGAAAGAAAAGCATAAATATTGTGGCTGAGATGAAATGATAAATGCACAATGAGGAAAGAAAAAGGAAATTCAAATTGGTGTGAATGATAAATGGTGAGATTGTCAACTCACTTTCATTATGTTGGAGCAAAAGCATGAAGTTTGAGACCTGACTTGAGGAAATGTTAAACAAGAATCATTCATATAATTTCAATTTCTCAAATACTTTTGTATATCATAGAAAAACCAATGAATTCCTTGATAGCCCAACCCCATTACAAGCCTCCAAAGACCTTTTGATTCAAGTCTTACTTAACAAATGTTGATTGCTTGAAGATGATTATCAATATTGGAGCATCTAAATGAAGTGATTGAATGAGATAAACACTTACCCGTGAGAGTTAGAGATGATTATATATCGCTCTATTTGAGAGATCATGCTTCTCTGAGGATAGTTGATAATTAATTATCCCCTGTTAGTTTCTGTAATTGTAATGCTTATGTATCCTATTTTCACTTGGAGTTGTGAGCATCACATCTTGAAGAAAATTTATTTTTGTGTGAGGTTTTGGAAGAGAAAGTGACAATAGGCAATGAAAATTTGTTTTGGAAAATTAGTACTCTGCTGGGGTACAAGTAAGATTCTAGATTGGGGAGAGTTGTTAAGTGGCAAAAGTTGATGTAATTATTCTTTGAATTATTATTTAACCACTTAAATTATGTTGATTCTAATCTATTCTTCTCCCAATGTAGGATGAATTTGCAGAATACCTAGGTACAAGAGCAAGGATCATAATTCTCAAGTTAATTGAAGAAAAATTGGAAAAAGGAAAGAAAATTTTCAGCCTAAGATTCGCGCAAGCAAGACAGACACTCGCTTGATCGAAAATACGTTAAAAATCTCTAGAAGTCGTTTGCTCGAGCGAGACGGATGCTCGTTTGAGCAAAAATACGTTAAAGCTCTTGGGAATTCAATCGCTCAAGCGAACGATTCTCACTTGAGCGAAAATCATCATTACTCACTTGAGCGAAAATTCCGCTTCAACGAATGACGCAAAATTTTTCTATAAAAAGATAAGATGTTTTTTGAGAAAAGGGAGTTAAGGGTTTTGAGAAGAAAGGCGCAACAGCTAATCAAGTTTTCTTCCAATCTTCAATTCATCTTCAATTCTTCTTCATTTGGATCATTGTAATGACCACCATGAGTGGCTAACTTCATTCTGTTAGGATTGGGTGCACTTCCTTTGAACTCTTTTGTATCTTGGTGATATTTTGAGATATTAATCTATGTTCTTGATGTTGTTATTCTTATCCTTTGTGCCTGTTAATGCTTTTATCCTGGATGTTCATATATATTGGAAAATATATCTTGAAACCCTTGATTAGGTTAAGAATATTTGATACGTTGATTTCTAGGAATGGTAATGGATGTATTAAGTGCTTAACACCCTAAACCCAATGGTAGAAAATCTATTGAATGTATGAGGAATCTATGTTTACAAGGTTTTTTTATGAATTTTATGTTTGAGGAATCAATGTGAATGATTTGAGTAGGTGGCGTCAACATTGATAGGTTAATTGATGTTATTAATTTGACCTAGCAAGTATACAAAGGAGGGAAAATGAATTAAGTCAATCCTAAGTTCTCATATTGCATCTTTTCTAAATACATTTTCTAGTTTTTTACTGTTTGCTTTCAATCCAAAAGTTTATGAAAAACCCATTTTGTGATTATACACTTAGTAAGCATATGATTCAGAATTTCCAATGAAAATGTTCCTCGTGGGATCGAATTTTATTTAATTGAAATACTGTACTGCGATTGATAATATTGGTACGCTTGCCAAAAGACCAACAAGTAGGTGAGATAACATGTAGTTGATGAATATATATTCTTGAGGAGTCAAGGACATAAAGAGTAATAAAGAACTCAACAACGAGAAAGAAAATATGGAGAGAGAGGTTGAAAGAGGAAAAGAAACTACTAATGATGAAGGTTCTTATGGAAAACTTGAGACAAAGGAAATGTTGAATGATAAAGCCAAAAAGTTTATCAAGTTCATTCGACAAATTGAATACAAAATTATTCATTTGAATTATACTCTAGCAAGAGTATCCCTTTAACTCTATTATTGAATTATGAAAATTATAGAAAAATGTTAATGAAGATTTTGAACAAAGCACATGTGGTCCATGACATTGTGCTAGACAAATTTGGAGGTATTATTAGCAATATCACTGCTAATAATTACCTTATCTTCACAAATGATGAAATTTTAGTTGAAGGTTGAGGACACCATGAAACTTTAAACATCTTACTAAGATGTATGGATCACATTATAGTTAGAGTATTGATTGATAATGAATCTTCGTTGAATGTGATGCATAAGTTAACGTTGGACCAACTACCTTGTAATAGGACTCATATAAAACAAATCTCAATGTGTGAGGGTTTTTGATGGATCACGTATGAAAGTTATGAGGGGAATTGATATTCTCATTCAAATTGGTCCTTTCACTTTTGAGATAAATTTTCACATCATGGATTTGAGACCAATATATAGTTGTTTATTAGGAAGATCATGGATTCATTCAACTACGGTGATGCCTTTAACTTTAAATCAAAAGTTGAATTGTGTAGTAGATGACAAGTTGGTGATCACCTTAGGTAAAAAGGATGTGTTAGTAAGTTGTTCTACCTCGATTCATTACATTGAAGCATCTGATGAAGCCCTTGAAACCCTTTTTTAGTCCTTGGAAGTAATTAATATTGCTTATGTAGAACCCCTAACTAGGAATCCACAACTGTTAGGGACAATAATGATGGTAGCAAAAGTCATTTCAAGGGGAGAATATCTATCTGGGATTGGACTCGGAAAAGGCTTCGATGGAAATGCAAAGTTATTAGAGTTACTAGAAAACAAAAATTCGTATGGTTTAGCTTATACACTTACTAAAACTGATAAAAGAAGAAATATAAGGTTAGCTCATCTAGAAAACCAAGAGCCAAAGGTTAAGAGAGTTCCCATTTGCAACCTTTATCAATGTTTTTTAAGTTGAGGAGTAAACCATATAAATCAACTGATCATGACTAATGAAAGCATATACTAGATTCCCAATTCAAAATTGAATCCTTAATTCTACAATAAATCCTAAATTGTAATTTAATAAGCAAAATTCATATAGTAGCAATAGTGGCCAATTAAATTTCCAAGGAGAGGCAATGAGGAAGTGAAAATGTATCAAGAATACATTTAATAGCAACAATGGTTGAAGTTGAGAAGAGGATGGCGACAACAATGGTGCAACACACCCATACAATAGAGAACAACTATGATAGTGACAAACGATGGTTCAATAAGGGACGATGGTGGTGGCAATTGTGCAACAAACTTTCTTCTTTTTTTTCTTCTTCATGACAAAGTGGAGTGAGCAAATAAGAAGACTAAAAGTTTTAAAAGGAATATTACATTGGTTTTTATAACAATCAATGTAGTATATGGGCTATTACATTGGTTGTGTATGTAACCAATGAAAGCAATGAGGGGGAGATTGATGGTAATGTGAAACATGTCCCTACTTTCCCAAGAAATGATTTTAATGATGATTCAAGTCAACAACATTCAAGACTCAAGCAAGCCCAAGATGAAGCCTGAAGACTAGTTAGAGTCTTAGAATACTGGATATGGAGGTACAAGTTGATAAAGTGGTATTATGCATAAGCCTCCAAAGCACAAGTGTGATAAAATTTCGTAACATGACATTTTTCACTATCATAATCGATTATGTGAGGGTCATAATCGATTATATCAACAAATAAACTTAATATGATATTTTTCACTGTCTTAATCGATTATATAAGTATCATAATCGATTACATTAGTGTCATAATCGATTATGTGAGATTCATAATCGATTATGTCATCAAATGAAGCATTTGCTTTGAAATACATGGTCATAATCGATTATATAAGTGGCATAATCGATTATATAAGTGACATAATCGATTATGTAAGTGTAATAATCGATTGTGATGCATCAAAAATGAAAAATTGATTTTTCCTTGTCATAATCGATTATCCATCATAATCGATTATGGCAGTTCGAAATTTGAAAAATAAATCTGTTTTGAAGAATTATAGCTATTGGGAACTTCATGATCTCTTTCTAAATATTTATTACTAAGCAACAACTATTTTGGATTCGTTTTCTAATGCTATTTTTCTATTTAAATGAGTTTTGATGAAAAATAAAAAATTATACAATTACAGAATTCAAAAATTCAATTTACATTCAATCAGTTTTGAGAAAATAATTTTGAGCAAGGCAACAAAGCACTTTTAAGTTTTTGAGAAAACTTTTTCATACTGCTGATCGATGTCGTACTCGGTCAAATAATTAAAACAGATAAATGTAGTACTAGGAAGCTTTCCTAGGTTGTCTCCCAAAGACCACGAATTTCTATCAAAGCTTATCAATTTTTAGTAACAAAAAATTAAAAGGGGAGTTTTTCAAAATTAAAATATTAGATGAAACAGAACAAAAGCAGATTATAAAAATGCGGATTAAAAACAGATTAAAATGCAATTGATTTCCTGATTCTAATCCAGTGTCACTTATCCTAGATTACGAAATTAATTCGAAATTAACCAACTAAGCGAAGATAAATCCCAAATTATATTCTAATTCAAAATTAATCAACTAAGCGAAGATTAATCTCAAATTAGCTTTAACCCTTGTTCCAATATGAAATTAACCACCTAAGCAAAGATTAATCCCAAATTTTCCTTAACCCTTATTCCAACATGAAATTAACCAACTAAGTGATGATTAACCCCAAATTATCCTTATATAATTAAGCATTGCATACATCACATAATCTCATCTCTAACACAAAATTAAGAAAACTGTGATATTAGTTTCGGTTTATTAAGCATTGTCGCCGCCGTCTCAAAAGAGAGATGGTCGGTCGGAGCGACGCGATGGTTTTTCGACTCTTTTTCGCGTTTTTTATTAGTGGTTACAACGTCCTTAGGTTGTCCGATAACCGGGCTAACCTAGAGACGAGGTTTTCGAAAAATGTCCTTGAGTTGTCCGATAACCGGGCTAACCCAAGGACTTATTTATTTTGGGTTCTATGGAGTCGCCACCGATGTTTTTACCGGAAACATCGGAAAAGGGGTTTTAAAAGGCGTTGGTTTTCGAAAACCAACTTTGGTCATTAGAACCAGAGTTGGGTAAGGGAGTTGGTTATGTGTAAAGGGAGTATTAGTCCCTTTACGACGCCCCTTTCGGGTTCCCTATGACAGGCCGGCTTATTTTATTGATAAACTAGAAAAATACACTTTCGCCCTTTTTATTCTGCGGAATTTAAAAGTATGACTACATGGCCCTATTATCTATTGCATAATTTAAGATAAAGACAGTAAAGGTGAAAGGAGAGAATTTGAACCTCCGAAGCGCGCTTTATATTAATTCTCTAAAAAATAGGGTGCTTTATGGCAGCCCTTCACTCTACAAGACGTCGGAAAACCTCTCGAACGCCGAAAAATCACTCTTGAAAGCACTCAGAAACTCCGAAAATGCGTCGGAGGGATTCTAGAGAGAAGTTTTAGAGAGAAGGGGGAGCTATGCAGCTGTGGTGTGTGGAAATGAGGGGGGGAGAGCCCCTATTTATAGGTTTTCGCGCTGTCAGGTGGCGAGACCGCCGGTCTCGTCTGACAGGGTCGAGACCGCCGTCTCGTTCAACGAGACCGCCGTCTCGTCCTGTCAAAACAATGAGACCGCTGTCTGGTTACACGAGACCGCCGTCTCGTCTTTCGTAGGTGACGAGACCGCCGTCTCGTTAAGCGAGACGGCGGTCTCGACTCCTACGCGAGGCGAAACGGCGGTCTGGGTTGCCCAGAACGCGGTCTCGTCCCTTCAAAGCGAGAAAACTTATTTTTTGGTACAGAAACTCCCTCCTACCCTAGTATGGGGCCTAATAGTCTCTCCTAATGGCTTGTTAGGCTTGTCCATCTTCAAATAGGAGGTCTTCTGGTCTTTATTTGGAGGCCGGGCAAGATTTGGGGTCTACAGCTGCCCCCCCTTTACCCGTCCAGTCGACTGTTGGCCTTTTGTGCCGGGACGATCGACTGGGGGGTAAAGGAGTTGACCCTCTTGCCCGGTTGCCCTTCAGACGTCCCATCTTGCAGCGGTTGATCTTCTGGGGAAAACTTTGGTGTACGTGCACTTCTGAGATACTACCTCTGACGTAGCCGATCCCTTCGGTGAACACGTGGTAAGACCTCAGGAACTCCTTCTGACGGAGCCGATCCTTCGGCTGATAGGTACGAACCCCCCATCGGGGTGGTAGTTGCAGTCCGTTGCGTGGGACTGGTGGTGGTGGCGGCTTACTGTTCGGGTAGCTCATGCGCCGACTCCCTGGGGAATGATTTCTGTGCTCGTGCACTTCCAGGATACTACTTCTGACGTAGCCGATCCCTTCGATGGACACGTGGTAGAACCTCCAGATACTACTCCTGACGTAGCCGATCCTTCGGTTGATGAGTATAAACCCCCATCGAGGCTGATAGTTGCGATCCGTTGTGCGGGACTCGGATGGGTATGAACCCCCATCGGGGTGGTACGGTCCGTTGTGCGGGACCGGATGGGTATGAACCCCCCATCGGGGTGGTAGTTGCGGTCCGTTGTGTGGGACTCGGATGGGTATGAACCCCCATCGGGGTGGTACGGTCCGTTGTGCGGGACTCGGATGGGTACGAGCCCCCCATCAGGGTGGTAATGCGACTTACTGATCCGGCTCGAGCGCAGATCAGGCGCATTCTTCTGGAGAATGCGTCTTATGTTGAGTTGACTGTTTTTCATATTTCTTGAATAGTCATCCGGGTCACGCCGGGGATTTTGTTGGTGTTCGTCCGGCCTTTGTTGATTGTCGGGGATCCTTTGACTTTGATTTTTCTTGTGGTGATCACCCAACTCTTGCTGGTTGGTCGGGTGATTTTTGTTTGTTGGCTTTTCCTGATAGCCATCCAGCTTGTTGTTTGCTAGGGATTCTTTGTTTTTTATCTTTTGGTATTTGTCATCCGACTTTGCTGGTTGTCGGGAATTTTTTGATAAGTGCCTCTTAGGTAGGCAGGAATCCTCTGGGGATTTGTTGATCTTGGTGACGCCTCTTGAGTAGGCGGATATCCATTGAGTTCCTGGTAATGCCTCTGAGTAGGCAGATGCTTCATCGGAAGTGAAGACTTTTGGTTGCATTCTGTTTTGCCTCTGACTAGGCTGATGTGAGGATACTGGCTCTTGCTTGCCAGTTTTTGCCCATGCATAGGTAAATGAGGTTTTGCCTTTTGTAGTAGGCTTACTGGTGATGATTTTTCTCTTTTTGGTGATCCACCGGGGAATTGATTGCCTTCCCAGGGATCTAATTTTGATTTGCCCCCTGAGGGAGAAATGGAGTTTTTGACTCCTTGTTGAATGTTGTTGTCTTGACCTGGCTTTGCCTATGCTCTTATTCCGCTGGGGATGATCAAGCCTTTCCGTTGGCTTTTTCTGGTGTACCTTCGTTTATTAGTGTAGAAGGTTAGAGCTATTTTGAAGCTCTTTATTCTGCTGCAATGGTTTTGATTTCGCCTTTTTTTCGCGATTTATCTCTTTTTTATCGCGATTTTGAAATCTGGCTTTTGTGGGGATAATGCGTAAGCCTTTTTACTTTCTAGTCTCTTTTTATTACGCTGGCTTTTTCCTTTTTGGGGAAGGTCCACTAGGGATGACGTTTTATTTCTTTAGTGATCCACCAGGGAATTAGTTGACCTCCTGGGGATCTGATTTTTCTTTTCTAGGAATGGAGTCTTTGGCTCCTTAATTGATGTTGATGCGAGCTATACTTGTGAAGCTCTTATTCCATTGGGGGATGGGAATTTCTGATTCCCCCTTTTTTTTTGTTGAATTTTGTTGGAGATCCATTTGAGGATTTTTATTCGGCCCTCTCTGTCATGGCCTTTTTGGACATCCACTGGGGATGCAAGGTTTTCTTCTTTTTTCCTTTTCTCTTCTTTCTTTTTGTTGAGCCCTTGATGGTATGGAGATTGGACTCTTTTGATTGTTGATGATGGTGGGCTCTTGGAGCCTTTATTCTCCATTGGGGGAGTATGGAGGGGACTTTGGGTGAGTGTGCTCGATGACTCATGTGGTGGTAATGTTGAGCCGTGAGGAGTATTTTTGTTTTGCCTTCAGAGTAGGCAGGGGTCCTCTTGGGGATGATTAAGCCTTTCCGTCAGCTTTTCTTTTATGATGTCTGATGGTTGTGCCCTCTTTTATTGGGTGATGTTTGGAGCTTTGGCTTCTAGAAGCTTCTGATGACGACTCACTCCTCTTTCTTGAGGGAGATCACTGTGTGAAGACTTATTACTTTCTTGTGCCTTCTTTTTCTAGGTAGAAGGATGGTAGCTGGAGCTCTTGATTTTTGGAAGCTCTTATTTTGATGAGTCGCTTGATTGACGACTTGCTTCGTTTTCTTGAGGGCATTATTTGGAGACTCAGTCTCAGTAATCCTGTTTTCAATCACAAACATGGAGCTATTCTCCTTATATGCATGAATGCTTTTCGTTTTTTGTTTTTTTTTTTTCATTTTTATTTGTATTTGAAGTGATTTTTTTATTTTTTTTTACCTTGACAAAGTCGTTTTGTGCGACTACTTGTGTGTGGATGCTTTAAATGCAATCTTTTCAATTTGATTGATGCATCTGGAAAAGTGACTGGCATTCTCCTGCTAGACTCTCATGATTATGATGAAGGACCCCTCTCTTTGATTCATTTTTTGGTTTAGCCCTATCTTTTGCCTAGACCGCCCTTTTGGGGTTTTCGGTCTAGCGGGCTGCCTTAATTTTTGCCTAGGATATCTTAGCGGGCTTTTTCCTTTTTTATGAACGCCCTAACTTTTGCCTAGACCGCCCTTTGCGGGTTTTCGATCTAGCAGGCTACCCTAACTTTTGCCTAAGAATCTCCTAGCAGGCATTATTCTTTTTATTGTCATTTTTTGTTTCTCTTCTTTTTTGAGAGATAGGAGCTTATCATATGCATGTAATGTCTGTGATATGCATCCTATAATACTATTTCAATTAATTTTTCAAAAGGATTAACCAATGTGCTTTTACTTCTGATGAGCTTCTGACGTTATGTGCTTCGTCGACAAGGATAGACTGTATCCATTTTGCCGTCTTGATTTTACCGTGACCGAAGAATGATTGTGTTGATTTTAGAGCGACTTGCCATGTCAGTGCACCCCTCCCTTTCCTTGGGGATGTCAATCCTCCTATTGACTACTATCTCCACATTTCCCTACTAATTACTAGAATATTGTAGTAGTAAGGGTCAAGAGAAGAGAAAGAAGAGGATATTTAATTCAAAGGCTTGTGTTTTAGATTTGTTTTATTTTGACAAAAATGGTTTTTGTAAGCACGGCTAGCCAAGGTTGGTTAGAGTGTTTAGGCTAGTTTAAACGTTTTGTTTATGGAGTGGCGTCTTATTCTATGGCGCTTGTTATGACTGGTTGACTTCCCTAATCTGCCCTTTGGGTTTTCAGTTTAGGATGTTGTGCTATGTCCTAACTTTTGTCTAGGTTTCATTTTTCTTTCTTTGGGAAACCTAGCGGACTTTATTTTGTAACCCTAACTTTTGCCTAGGCTACCCTTTATGGTTGCTCGGGTTTCCTAGCGGGTTTATCCTAACTTTTGCGTAGCCCCCTTTGGTGGGTTTCCTACCGGGTATCTTGCCCTCACTTTTTTGGCCTTTAGCTTTTATGGGCTTCTTTTGATTTTTTTTTTCCTTTTTGCACAACATTGGCGAAACACGACTTTACTTATGACGAGGTAAAACTTTATTTTGTGTTTCTAGTCAATCAGTGGTGATGGATTTGACTTTTATTTTGGTCAATGACGCAATTTGATTACTTTGACGCGCTTTTGAAAACGTTTGCTTAAACATGGTTATTAATGAGGTTTGGACATTAATAGCAAGAAGAGAAGCAGATAGTAAGAATGACATTCTTTGTAATTAATAGGGAAATATGTGCCCTACAATGCTCGGGGGTCGGGCTAGCCCCGAGGAGTAATCTCTAATAGTCATTGGATTTGCAATCCTAAGAATCAGGAGGAGAACACCTAATGACTAAAGTCGCTTTTGACGCTTGAACCCCTCTATATGGGAAAATCTGGTTTGAAGTGTAGGGGGGAGACTTCCCTTTTCTCCATGCAGCTTGTTCCTTTGTAGGATAAAACTTCGAAGGATTGTCTTTAAAATCCGGTGGCTCCCTTATTCCTTGAGAGTTTCTAATGAGCCCTTGGTTTGGGCGACATCCATATTTTCTCATCACGTGGGTCACCTTCATATTGTTGGGAAAGCCTTTTTCTATTGGCAAAAGATCTTTCAAAGGTCCTAGGTCCTCTTCCGCTGCATCCATTCAAGGTAGGGCAGATGATTTTCTAATCTGAATGTCGTCTCTAGCTCAAACTGTGACTAGCTTGTCGCCTACCCTGAGTTTGTCTCTTTTGGTGGAGCGTCGTGAATTGCCTCAGCGTCGTGAATCCAAAAATCTCTTCAATTTCCTTTTTGAATTATGTTTTTCTTCGGTCTTTTTATTTTTTCTTTATTCTTGGGAGTATTGTCTTATAGCTCCTGGGGGTGTAGATTCTTTCACTTTTAATTTTGCCCCCAAATGTCGGCTATGCTGGAGATATCTTCATTGATGGAAGACGTTTATGCGCATCTCAATGGTACGACTTTATTGATGTGGGAGGCATGAACAAACGCGATGACATCCTTGACATCCTTGCCCCCTCTCCCTTATTAACTTGGATATCCAATGGTTCAGGCTTGTTATCCTCCTTGGGCGGATCAACCATTGGGGAGAACTTGATGACGAAAGGCTTACTCTCCATCTTACTTCGATTTGTGGAAAGCACATCGACTAATCCTTTCTTTTTATTATCTTTTTATTAAAGTGAGAATGAATGCAATTTATGGATGCAATTCATGAATGTAGTAGACGGTTGAGACAAACAATTTTATTTGTTTCATCCAGACAGTGTACATTCCTCAATGCAATGTTTTGAAGTACATATTTTTTGAATGAAAAGCGGAGAAGCCTAAATGAACCCATAGGCAGGTTAGAATTTTCCTTTATTTTCATTTTGACTTCTCGTGCATGGCTTGCGAATGCCTTATCCTCTTCACATGGTATTGAGGAATGTCCACTTTCTTCAACCGCCTACTTCTAGATGATGTTATGAGGATGAAGTTTGGTGGATGCATGTATGCAAGTGTTTGTTTTTTCCTAAACATTATCATGTTTTATTTTCTAACATGATGTATGATAGTGTTTGGGATTTTGTGTTTTTTTGTTTTTTTTTTGTATGCAGATGAGGGCATGAAGAATACCAGCCGCTTTCTAGAATGCAAAAAGATTTTTATTGAATGATATATGAGATGGATATTCCTTAAGACAATGGCTTAGGTATCCTCCTTAAAGCTTACGCTTTGTGGGGTATCCTACCCACCTCGGTGTAATGGTTCCCTTCCCATTACAGATTTGACAAGTATAATGGCAATCACCATCACACCTTAGTACACTTGTCCCTTCCTTGTCGTGAAGGTCACAAATGTGCTCGGGGCCTCTTTTGCCATTGTCTTAGGGATATCTAGTGGTCCCTAGAATGAATGTATCTATGCAGAGATGTTCAAAGTGGCATAACTTTTGACTGGGATGTCCGATTTGGACGCACAGCATACCAAAACGAAGAGAAAGAGGTGAGGAATCAAGTTGCAAATTGCCAAAGGCGATTTGGCCCATTATTTTTCCCAAAAAATGCTTCTAAGACCCATTTTTGAGGGGTTTATTAAAATGATGCGTATGCATACTTTCCTTATGCATTCATTTTCTCTCTTGGTTTTTCCACTTATGATGCAATATGAATGATACGACTTTGTCAAAATTATTTTGTTTATGTTTTGATTTTATTATTATTATTTTATTTTGGATTTTTATTTTGATTTTTATTGCTTTTTATTTTATAGCCTTTTATCTCTTCTGTCGGAACTGCGTGGCTACTTAGCTTACGAAGAACCTGAAACCAGGCTAGCTAAAAGACAGACTGTCCGAGATAAAATGTGGCTTTATGCGAAAGAATATTTAGCGTCCCTTATCTCTTCTGTCGGAACTGCGTGACTACTTAGCTTACAAAGAACCTGAAACCAGGCTAGCTAAAAGGCAGACTGTCCGAGATAAGGGTGTTTATTTGTGAAAATATTTTTTTGGAATTTTTTTTGTTGTTCTGTTGTTTGTTTATGCTATGCAACATACAAATGCAACAAACATATGCACACACAATTCGACCATCCCCGAACCGGCGAGATTTCGTTTTTATCACGAGGTAGGGTTTTCCTGCAGAAAAGTGCATTGGCAAGGGTAGGTTCTAACTGTTCTCACCAGGCTAAGGCCCCCAAGGTGCCCCCATTATAGGGTCCCCACTCTCCAGCCGTCCAACCATGCTCAGCACTAAGGCCAGAGTCGGTCTTGTTGCCAAAAGAGGAAGGTTATCACCTTGAGTGGTGGTTTCCGATCACACCGGTGGGCACAAGGCCCTAACTACAGCGAACCGTACCTGCCACCCACTCCCTATGGTTATCTCACTTGCCCCCGGGTATAGGGGGAACTGTTGTGTGCAAGGGATTGTGTGCAATTTATATATCAAGCAATTGCGTAAGTATAAACAAACAACAGTTTATTGAAAGCCAAACAATAAAGCATGTTATAATACAAGTTAAGGGCAAAAGTGTTATTTTCTTGGTTTATTTATTGTTTAAGCCGGCCCATCACTAAATGGGATTAACTCTCTAGGCTTCCCCAGTGGAGTCGCCATCTGTCGCCGCCGTCTCAAAAGAGAGATGGTCGGTCGGAGCGACGCGATGGTTTTTCGACTCTTTTTCGCGTTTTTTATTGGTGGTTACAACGTCCTTAGGTTGTCCGATAACCGGGCTAACCTAGAGACGAGGTTTTCGAAAAATGTCCTTGAGTTGTCCGATAACCGGGCTAACCCAAGGACTTATTTATTTTGGGTTCTATGGAGTCGCCACCGATGTTTTTACCGGAAACATCGGAAAAGGGGTTTTAAAAGGTGTTGGTTTTCGAAAACCAACTTTGGTCATTAGAACCAGAGTTGGGTAAGGGAGTTGGTTACGTGTAAAGGGAGTATTAGTCCCTTTACGACGCCCCTTTCGGGTTCCCTATGACAGGCCGGCTTATTTTATTGATAAACTAGAAAAATACACTTTCGCCCTTTTTATTCTGCGGAATTTAAAAGTATGACTACATGGCCCTATTATCTATTGCATAATTTAAGATAAAGACAGTAAAGGTGAAATGAGAGAATTTGAACCTCCGAAGCGCGCTTTATATTAATTCTCTAAAAAATAGGGTGCTTTATGGCAGCCCTTCACTCTACAAGACGTCGGAAAACCTCTCGAACGCCGAAAAATCACTCTTGAAAGCACTCAGAAACTCCGGAAATGCGTCGGAGGGATTCTAGAGAGAAGTTTTAGAGAGAAGGGGGAGCTATGCGGTCGTGGTGTGTGGAAATGAGGGGGGAGAGCCCCTATTTATAGGTTTTCGCGTCTGTCGAGTGGCGAGACCGCCGGTCTCGTCTCGACAGGGTCGAGACCGCCGTCTCGTTCAACGAGACCGCCGTCTCGTCCTGTCAAAACAACGAGACCGCCGTCTGGTTACACGAGACCGCTGTCTCGTCTTTCGTAGGTGACGAGACCGCCGTCTCGTTAAGCGAGACGGCGGTCTCGACTCCTACGCGAGGCGAAACGGCGGTCTGGGTTGCCCAGAACGCGGTCTCGTCCCTTCAAAGCGAGAAAACTTATTTTTTGGTACAGAAACTCCCTCCTACCCTAGTATGGGGCCTAATAGTCTCTCCTAATGGCTTGTTAGGCTTGTCCATCTTCAAATAGGAGGTCTTCTGGTCTTTATTTGGAGGCCGGGCAAGATTTGGGGTCTACAAGCATAAACAGATTATAATTCAACACTGAGATTAGAAGATGAAGAATTAAGAGAATAAACAAAATGAAATTGAAGAACAAAACCTCAAAGATATACTTGCGTTCTTCTCAGAAAATCAATACAAAGATTTAGCTATCCATGGAAAGTTGAAAACGCAATAGAAGAAACATAATTAAAATCGAAACAAGAATTTAAAAATAATAACAGAAGAGTAAACAAACTTGAATATAAATTGCAGAAGATGAAAGGTGAAAGTGTGGTGGCTGCGTAGTCCTTGTGTGATGTCTATCTTATATAAATAACCCTAACCCTAATCTTTATTGAGGTTTGGGCTCAACTGGTCCATGAAACATATCATAAGTTGGCTTTAGTGCACGTTCGTGAACTTCAAACATGTGCAGTATTTTCAATACTTATCTAAATTAAGCGATTTCAGTATCCTTTGAAAGCCTTTTGAGTTAGCTTTAAAACGCCACCATTGCTACTATTTTTGGAGGTCTAATGAATTTAGGAGACTTAAATTACTGAAGCATGTCCATTGGGCTGGCCTGATGCGCTTGACCCGTGTTGGATAATTTATGTAAAATCCAATTTATCTCCGAATTGAATGATTTTGGATCCTATGGAAAGCTGAATGTGTCTAGTTTATAAGATTTTGAAAATAATGATTTTTGGAGATCTGTAGAAAAAATTATAAATAAAACAGTGAACCAATGTTAGTACCCGTATAGAATAAAATATGACATTTGACCCAATTTTCCAAGCCCAAAATTGCTTTAAACTGTAAAATGGCATCTAGCCCAATCTTCTAGGCCCAAAATTGCTTTAACTGTCCTAAAATTAATAATGAGAAAAAATTAGATCAAATAGATTTAAATTAATTAAAATCTAATTATTGGCCCAATGAAGCCCAATTAATAAAAATTCACTAATTATAGAAAGTTAAGCCCAAAACACTAATTAAAATAAGTTCAGAAAGGGAAGAAAATACGGGATTAATGACTCATCAACTGCCTTCTACGCTTTCATTGTCAATCACACTGTGTTCTTGGAGTTATCATTCTACAGACTTCTACAATTTGTTGTCTCCATTACCCAAGTGTGACTGTTCTTATTTTATTACCTTCATCCTTTGTGGGCTTAGGTGGTTGTTGTTAAATTCCCTTTTTAGGGTTTAGGTTGTTGCTCTTATTTTATTGCCTTCATCCTTTGCGGGTTTAGGCGTGCATACTGTTTCTTGAGTAGTGTGTTTGTGTTTGGAGTTTCTTTTGTTGGAACTTTTCATCCCTTTGATTTGTTCGGGGAGATGTTCATCCTTAGTGATTTGATTTGTTCGGGGAGGTTTTCATCCTTAGTGGGATTCTAAGGAGGTGTTTTCATCCCTTTGATTTGTTCGGGGAGGTGTTCATCCTTAGTGGGATTCTAAGGAAATGTTTTCATCCCTTTTATTTGTTCAAGGAAGTGTTCATCCCTAGTGTGATTCTAGGGAGGTGTTTATCCTTTGTGTGTTGGTTACAAAGGAGGTGTTTTTTATCCTTTGATTTGTTCAGAGGAGGTGTTCATCCCTAGTAGGATTCTAGGGAGGTGTTCATCCTTAGTGGGATTCTAAGGAGGTGATTGTCTTTTTAATTAGTTTATTCTTTACTGGTTTCTTTGTTGAGTTGATTGTAATTTGTAAATTGAATTTTAAAGATAGTAAATTGGGGTCACTCTTGTGTTAGAGGTGACTAGGAACTTGATATAGGGTTGGCTATACCCGAACCAATATAAATTACTGTGTGTTCTTCTCTTCACTTTATGACTCTTGGTTTTTATTTTCCTATATTTGTGCGCTTGTATTTTTCCCTTTATCTCTCTGATTATATCGCTTCCGCTTTATCTGAATTCAATATGATAATTAAAATTGAATTAACAACTTATTAGACATCTAAAATACATTTTTAATTTGATATCTATTTTAATTTGTGCATCTATTCACCCCCTTCTATATGCCATTTGTCTAACAACCAATGTAGTAGCTCCCCCAACATTCACAAAAATGTTATCACACCTTATATTATCAAGTATTAGCAAATTGATGTTGTATCTTGTTGTGGAATCCACTCTATGCACTAGTGTGAGACATTTACGGGAACTGATTATTCCATACTATATGAATAAGAGCAAGTTTTATTTTTATATTTACAACATTCACCAAAGAATTGGCAATACCGTTGAAATTCAAAGGGCTAGTAAAGATGAAATAATCCTAAAAAATATTCTTCTCAATTGACCTTCATTACCTCCATTATGATTTCCTACCATCTTTTCTTCCTCTAGATCAAATGAAGATACTAGAATGGGTCAAAAGATTGTGGCATCTTGTGTTGCTTCTCTAGCTTCCCTACTTCTACCCTCTTCATTATGATTTCCTACCATCTCTTCTTCATGTAACGTGTCCCCTCATACAAAATAAGGAAACATTAGACAAAGCAGCTTAGTCAGATCAAGAATTGAGTAAAAATACACTTAAGAAAATCAAGATTGAACATATAAAAGAATACATTTCAAACTAATAAATGGAGCACAAATTTCCTAAACTAAGGGCAAATCCTCAACAATGCCGCCAAAAAACTTGTAAAAAGATTATCTAGCATGCCAAATCGTGCAAATATAGTAAAATAGAAAGTCTAAGTATCATTTCCCAAGACATTCATGCTTGTTTAAACAATGTGCATGTTTCCTAGTCAAGATTATTAGTTTTCAAACGTCTTATAGTTCAATCTAATTTATCATAAAATTAAGCAATAAAAAATTAATTGTGCAAAAATTGTAATTTGTAAATAAAATTGTCACTAGGGTTGGATTTCATGAATTCATTGAAGGTAACTTTTCATTCTAATATATACTTTTTGCACTATTCCAACATTGATACAATAATTTGTTACTCCTCCACATTAGTGTGCTCAAACTGGTAAAGAATAAAAAAAATTTGAAGTTTGGATGCTCTAGAATGTCTTCATGTCAACAACAATTCTCTTAAGTCCTTTCCCTACTACCTACTATGAAAAACTTCCTTTTTCGTACCTTTTTTTCTCTATTTGAATAATAAACATAAAGTGCATTCTCATTGGACAAGTTGAACCCTCGTTGGACAATAGAAGATATTGTAGTCATTACAACATTGTAGTTTTTTCTCAACAATAATATCTTTATTGCTAAGTGATAATGACATGTTGGCACATCTTCTACATGTATTTATCAATGAAAGCTTTGAAGTGATGAAGCTTCCCCTTTCGTACTTCCACTTTTCAATCCTTATAAAATTTACACAAAACGTAAATAGTACTTAATTTTTGTACTTCTAACTACTTTAGACAAAAATTTAAATTATTTTTAGAATACATTAAAGAAAATGCATGACATGAATATAAGTAAAAAGTCTAATAAGTGAATAAAAGTAAATTTTTATAACACTTATCAGTTATGACAAGTTGTGTAGACACTTGAGGTGGTGATGTGATTGTTGCAATGTGTTTGATGTGGATTATACATTAGATATAGAACAAATATGTTTTGTTCTAATAATGTTATATATTTTGATTTTCTTTCATATACTACCTTACAATGATATTGGTTTGTGTTTCTTTTGACGGTGATGATAATGTCTTTAAACTAGAACAAATCATATTTTAGGACGAAAATCCCAATAAGGATAGGATAGTGAAGTGCAAGATTTATATTTATGTGTTTGCTGAAGATGAGTCAAATAATCTACGCTAGTAAGATGAGGGCTAATGTCATTCCAACACTAGAGTATGACCATGGCTCACAACCATAACACATTTATAAAATAATGGGAGATAGTTAGGGCGACTATAACGGGGGTTTCCTACTTAAGTTACCATTTGAAGCAAATAAAGTTTGTTGGATTTATGAGAATAACCCTCCTAAAATAAATGGTAATTTCTAACCCTAATCAGACAAATTAATGGATTAAAGAGTTAGAAAAGATTATAAATTTGTTGTTTGGTAGTAAAGTTTTGATGGACAAGCACTCAACAAATAATGGAGGCTAGGGAGGAAGTGGTAAACTAAGAGAGTTTCAAGCTTAGATTCTAGAGAACTACACCTAAGGAGTCACTACAAGAAAAACCGAAAAAATCGGTCGCTAATCAGTTAGCGACCGAATTAATATATCCAATTGGTCGCTAAATCGGTGACAAAGTTATATTTTTAAGTTTTTATTTATATTTATTTCAAGTAACTCTTAATTATATTATATTTTTTAGAAGTTTAACTTATTAGTATATTTATTGTCATTGTCGGGATTCGAACTCGATACCTTAGAGTTGGAGGCTAAAATTTCAACCACTAAGTTACTAGGATTTTTTAATAATAATTTACAAATAAATTATATTTATATACAAATAAATATATATCCATATAAATATATAAATATAAAATGTATAAATAAAAATATATTTATATATTTTAATATATATTTAAATATTGATATATTTATACATTGATATATTTAAATATTTATATATTTATATATTTATATTTTTACATATATTTATATCTTTCCATATTTATATATAAAGATATTAGTTTTGTATACAAATAATATTATAATATAGTATATTATACTATTAGTATAGTATACAAATTATATATTAGTATAGTATAGTATACAAATTATATATTAGTATAGTATAGTATACAAATTATTAATTTTTTAATTTATATACAATGAAAATAATATAATGGTATAATAATATATGAGGGGATAATATTGATATATTGATATATATATATATATATATATATATATATATATATTTATATATTAATATATTAATATATTTAAATATTTATATTTTGATATATTTATATATTTATTTATATCCTTATACATTTATATCTTTATATATTTGAAAAAAAAATTTAAATATTAATTTTTAAAAATAATATTATATTTTTAAAAATAAATATTAGAAAAAGATTTAAAAAGATATATAAATTATATTTACATGTAAAAAATATTAAAGATATATATTTATATCTTTACATATTTATATCTTTACATATTTATATATTTATATATTTATATATTTATATATTTATATTTTATATCTTTATATCTTTACATATATTTATATCTTTATATCTTTCCATATATTTATATCTTTATATCTTTATATATATATATATATATATATATATATATATATATATATATATATTTATATATTTATATCTTTATATATATATATATATATATATATATTTATATCTTTATATCTTTATATATATATATATATATATATATATATATATATATATATATATTTATATCTTTATATATTTATAAACCTATAAATACAAATATATTTATATATTTTAATATATATTTAAATATTGATATATTGATATATTGACATATTTATATATTTATATATTTACATGTTTATATATTTACATATTTATATATTTATATATTTATATATTTATATATTTATATATTTATATATTTATATATTTATATATTTATATATTTATATATTTATATATTTATATATTTATATATTTATATATTTATATATTTATATATTTATATATTTATATATTTATATATTTATATATTTATATATTTATATATTTATATATTTATATATTAATATATTAATATATTTATATATATATATATATTTATATATTTATATATTTATTTATATCTTTATATATTTATATATTTATATATTTATATATTTATTTATATCTTTATATATTTATATATTTATATCTTTATATATTTATATCTTTATATATTTATATCTTTATATATTTATATATTTATATATTTATATATTTATATATTTAAGAAAAAATTAAAAATTAAAAATTTAAATATTAAATTTTAAAATAATATTTTATTTTTAAAAATAATATTAGAAAAAGGTTTACAAATATATATAAATTATATTTACATATACAAAATATTAAAGATATATATTTATATCTTTACATATTTATATATTTATATCTTTATATTTTTACATATATTTATATCTTTATATTTTTACATATATTTATATCTTTCCATATTTATATATTTATATATAAAGATATTAGTTTTGTATACAAATAATATTATAATATAGTATATTATACTATTAGTATAGTATACAAATTATTAATTTTGTAGAAATTTTTTCTACGATAAGAACGCATTCGTTTTTTAATTACTCGAGATAGCATACTTGTAGGTTTTATTTACCTAGATAACACAGTTTTTTGTTAAGTTACCTGGATAACACAGTTTTTTGTTAAGTTGAGAATTCGATTTTCAGAATACGAAACCTAAACGTAATTGTATTTTATAATTTTTCCAAACAATTTAGAAATCGATTTTCAGACAACCGAATTCTGAATAGTTTTCTTTTTATTTTGTTAAAAAAAAAACTAACTAAAATATATATATATATATATATATATATATATGTTATAATATTTTATTTAATATTTATAGTTTTAAATTAGGTATTTAAAAAGATTTGTATATTTATAAAATTAATAATATATTTAGATTTATTGTTGAAAGTAGTAAAATAATATTTAAAATATATTATTAAATATTATATTTAAATTTATTTGTATGATTAAACTTTTTTTAGTTTTTTGATTTATTTGATATTATAATTTTTTTAGAAATTAATAATAAATTAGGAGGATAATAAAAATCTTAAAAATTATATGTATATAAGAAGAAATAATATTTTGATGTAAAATTATATATATATATATATTTATTCTAAAATATAATTTATATTAATTACTATAATATAAAATATATATTCCAAAATATAACTTATTTTCATTTATATATATATATATATATATATATATTATAGAAATTAAAATAAATTATATTTTAGAATATATATATATATATATATATATATTAAATATAAATTATTTTCAAGTTGATAATTATTATTCTAATTTATGCAAAATATATATATATATATATATATATATATATATATATATATATATATATATATATATATATATATATATATATATATATATATATATGATAGCGGTTTCGGTTTAACCGCTCTTACAAGTAATTATATGATAGCGGTTTTAGTTTAACCGCTCTTATATGTTCACATATAAGAGCGGTTCCACGTTAACCACTATTATAGTTAAAAAACTGATAGATTATTTCAAAAAGTAATCGATTAGTTTTTCATACTTGAGAACCTAGGTTATTTTTTTAAATAATTGATTAATTTTTAAATAATCAATTAATTTTTCAAATATATATTAAATAATTATAAATAAAAAAATATATCAAATTAAAATTAAAAAAATTATTTTTAAATTATATATATTATATAAATTATAAATATAAAGTTAAAAAATTATATTTAAAATTATAACCTTAAAAAAAATTATGATTATAAAATTAATAAAAATATAACTATTTTTAATGTTAAATAAATTTTATATATTATATAAATTATATATATATATATATATATATTACATAAATTAAAATTACATATATGAACTCTAAATTAATTTTATATATAAAATTTACATAAATAAAAATAAAAATTATCAACTTAAAAATAAATTATATTTTAATATATATATATATATATATATATATATATATATATATTCTCCAAAGTATAAATTATTTTCATTTCTATAATATATTAAATATATATATATATATATATATATATATATATATTTAACTATTTAAAAAACTAATCGATTATTTCAAAAAGTAATTGATTAGTTTTTTCATATTTGATTTTTTCATACTTGATGAGAATCAGTTATTTTTTTAAACAATTAATTAATTTTTAAATAATGAATTGGTTTTTCAAATATATATTAAATAATTATAAATAAAAAAATATAGCAACTTAAAATTAAAAAAAAAATTATTTTTAAATTATATATATTATATAAATTATAAATTTAAAGTTAAAAAAATTATATTTAAAATTATAACCTTAAAAAAATTATGATTATAAAATTAATAAAAATATAACTATTTTTAATGTTAAATAAATTATATTATATTATATATATATATATATATATATATATATATTACATAAATTAAAATTTCATATATGAACTCTAAATTAATATTTTATTTAACATTTATAGTTTTAAATTAGGTATTTAAAAAGATTTGTATATTTCTAAAATTAATAATATATTTAGATTTATTGTTGAAAATAGTAAAATAATATTTAAAATATATTATTAAATATTATATTTAAATTTATTTGTATGATTAAACTTTTTTTAATTTTTTGATTTATTTGATATTATAATTTTTTTAGAAATTAATAATAAATTAGGAGGATAATAAAAATCTTAAAAATTATATGTATATAAGAAGAAATAATATTTTGATGTAAAATTATATATATATATATATATATATATATATATATATTCTAAAATATAATTTATATTAATTACTATAATATAAAATATATATTCCAAAATAATACTTATTTTCATTTATTATAGAAATAAAAATAAATTATATTTTAGAATATATATATATATATATATATTAAATATAAATTATTTTCAAGTTGATAATTATTATTCTAATTTATGCAAATATATATATATATATATGATAGCGGTTTCAGTTTAACCGCTTTTAAAAGTGATCTGTATAATAGCGGTTCCAATTTAACCGCTCTTATATTTTCACATATACGTTAACCGCTATTATAGTTAAAAAAACTGATCGATTATTTCAAAAAGTAATCGATTAGTTTTTCATATCGAGAACCGGTTATTTTTTTAAATAATTGATTAATTTTTAAATAATCTATTAGTTTTTCAAATATATATTAAATAATTATAAATAAAAAAATATATCAAATTAAAATTAAAAAAAAACTATTTTTAAATTATATATATTATATAAATTATAAATATAAATTTAATAAAATTATATTTAAAATTATAACCTTAAAAAAAATTATGATTATAAAATTAATAAAAATGTAACTATTTTTTAATGTTAACTAAATTATATATATTATATAAATTATATATATATATATATATATATATATATATATATATATATATATATATATATTACATAAATTAAAATTACATATATGAACTCCAAATTAATTTTATATATAAAATTTACATAAATAAAAATAAAAATTATCAACTTAAAAATAAATTATATTTTAATATATATATATATATATATATATATATATATATATTTAGCTATTTAAAAAACTAATCGATTATTTCAAAAAGTAATTGATTAGTTTTTTCATACTTAGTTTTTTGAATAGTTAAAATATATATATATATATATATATATATTTAGAAATTAAAATAAGTTATACTTGGAGAATATATATATATATATATATATATATATATATATATATATATATATATATTAAAATATAATTTATTTTTAAGTTGATAATTTTTATTTTTATTTATGTAAATTTTATATATAAAATTAATTTAGAGTTCATATATGTAATTTTAATTTATGTAATATATATATATATATATATATATATATATAATTTATATAATATATATAATTTATTTAACATTAAAAATAGTTATATTTTTATTAATTTTATAATCATAATTTTTTTATGGTTATAATTTTAAATATAATTTTTTTAACTTTATATTTATATTAAGTGAAGTGACTTTGTCGCTTAAGCAATGTGAGATTGCTCAAGTGCGATGACGGATCTTCACCATTGATCTTGGAGGGGCCAAATAATATATTATTAATAAATAATAAATAAATATAAAATGAAGTAAAAAGATGAAAAGGTGAAAGGTTGTAAATATATACTTAAATATATTAAATTATCATTAAGTTTGAGGGGGACAAAATAATAAATTATATAAGAGTTACAAAACTGAGGAGGGACTGAGAGGATAAAATTGTAAATATACAAGTAAATATATTAAATGTTCATTAAGTTTGGGGGGACAAAATCATAAATTACATGAGAGTTATAAAACTTTGGGGGGGGGTCACGGCCCCCCTCAGCTCCTAAGAAGATCCGTCACTGCTCAAGTGAGTAAAAGGAAAAACTAGTTGAGTTAAATACTATAAATATTTTGCTCAAGCAATAAGTAATCACTCAAGTGAAATATCTTTGTGTGCAATAAAATATATGATGATAACATAGTGGTATATTGTGAGTATGAGTTGAGCCATAGGTTGTTAAGTATAATCAATTGAAATGAATGTGTAGCTTGGGACATGTGGTCCATAAATGATAATGGATACTTGAAAAGGTATAATGGTGTGTTAGTATGCAAATTCAACAAGATCACAAGTTTCACTAATAGTCTCAATCATATAGACTAGACTAAGGTGATAGCTACTGACGAGCTAATAGAGGAATTGTTAATGGTTTACCCTTAGACTTCTTAAGAGTTGGGTGAGGATAGGTGTAGTTGTCCATAATTTTACTCTATGGATAGAAAAGCCAAAATTTGTTAGTATTCAAATAGTATCTAGGGTAATATTAATTTCAACATGTACACAAATATTAGTATTGAGTTTGGGAGTGTTAGTCTTTTCAAAGATGTTTAATCATGATAAATATGATACCGTGAAAATAATACATGCAGTTATAGAATTTATAATTTGCATGTAAATTTATAATTTTTATTTTTAATAATCATTAAATATGTTTATAATTTTGGTCTTTTATTTAATTTTTTCTTGTAAATATTAAATTAAACTATTAAATAAGAAAATATTTTATATTTTTTATATTTTATATTTTATATTTTCCTATTTTTTACTATTTTATACTTATTTATTAATAATATATTACATAAAAATATTAGGTATGTTATTGTTTGAATATTTAATTTATCTCATATTTTTGTATTATTATAATTTAATTATTATGATTGAGTTATTACATAAAAGCTACTCTATTTTAGGTGAGAATGATATCAATATAATAGCGATATATAAGAGTATAATATAGTTAATTAACTATATACATATTATATTTTATGTTATGTTTTGATCTAATACTAATAATGATAGAAAATATATACGAAATCTACATTAGTTATATTTAATTAATGTAATTTTATTTCTTAATATGTTATTAATTATGATAATAACTAGTGTGTGCGATTGTTATAATGTTTTTCATTATGATTATTTAAATACTTTTATATTATATAAATTATTTTAAATTTTATATTATTTACAATTATTTATTATTTAAGGATTATTTAATATGACAAATTTGTTTTATCGGTATTATTTTTGAATATTTAAAATCTTTACATTGTTTGTTATATTTTTTTAGCTTTATATTTCTAGATATTTTAATATTACAGTAACGAACATGATGAAAGTGTTTTATCTAATGGTATGCTACTTTTATTTTGTTTAAATGTGAATAGAAATATAGTAAAATATAGCTCATGATTAATAATAAATAATAATATGAAAAATATATAACTACTAAAAAATAAAATAATTGTGACGTCCTTTTATTTTTCACGTTATTAACCATATTTTAAGATATTACTACTTTTTATTAAGTTTTGACAAAAGTAAGATACTATATAAATGTTTATATATTTATATGTACAAATATGTGAACTTTACAAGTTTACATTATTTTTATATTAGAAATAATTATTAAAATTAACAAGTGGTTGAATGATACGTGTCTTCCATATTAATGTTTCCATATATTTTGTTGATATTTTAGTTGTAATATACACATGATATAACAATAAGAAAGGGAGAAAAATTATCATTTAAAATAATACGATCTTATAACGATATATAAAATATATTTTTCAATTTCTACAACATATTTCATTTATTCCATATTATGAAGATTTAAATTAAATTTGTAGTAAATGAGCCCAATTTTAATCACTCTATCATTGATATTTACTCATTTCAATCCTCAAGGTACAACCTCCATTTACAATATCATCAAATCTTCATAAATAGATATTATTATTTAAAAATAATTAAATAATATAAATATAAATTAATAAATAGGACCAGTGTATAACTGGAGATAAAATAAAATAGATAAATAGGATCAATACATAACCGACACTACAAGAAAATTGCGTATTACATGACGGATATTTACTGAACTGATTTAAATCCGTCGAAAAATAATTATTACCGACTGAAATTACCGACAGATATAAAATATTTGTGGAATTTGATTTTACCGACGGATATATCCGTCGGTAAATCTATCGGTATTTACAGATGAATTTATCGATGGATATATCCATCGGTAAATTCATCTGTAAATTACTAACGGATATTTCCGTCGGTAAATTAACAATTAGTAAATATTCACCTAATTAAAAAATTAAATATTTTTTATTTAATAATTTAATTTAATCATAATTAGATTAATTTATAATAATTTCTTAAATTAAATAATTTTAAAAAATAAATATTTAATTATATATAAATATATAAATATATATAAAAATATAAAAATATAAAAATATAAAAATATATAAAATATAAAAATATATAAAATATAAAAATATAAATATATAAATATATAAAAATATAAAAATATAAAAATATAAATATATAAATATATAAATATATAAATATATAAATATATAAATATATAAATATATAAAAATATAAAAATATAAATATATAAATATATAAATATATAAATATATAAATATATAAATATATAAATATATAAATATATAAATATATAAATATATAAATATATAAATATATAAATATATAAATATATAAATATATAGTGGTTGGAGTATCGACCTCTAACTCTAAGGTATCGAGTTCGAATCCTGCCAATAATAATTCTCTTAATCTAATAATTAAAGACTTTAAAAATGGGGATTAATAAGCTATATAAGTAAAATATTTAATAATTAAAGACTTTAAAAATGTAATAGGGGATTAATAATAAATGATAAAAATATTACCGACATGATCAGTCGTAATATTTAAATTTCTTGTAGTGTGAAGATAAATAAATAAGACCAGTGTAGAATTAAAGATAAATTAAAATAAACAAAATAACTAAGATATGACCAATACGTAATCTGGAGATAAATAGATAAATTCCTGGAGATAAATAGATAAATTTCGTCGGTAATATTTAAATTTCTTGTAGTGTGACGTAAACTTAAAATAAATAGAATGAGATTAGAGACACCTCACTCCACAACTATAATTAAAATAAAATAGATAAAATGATAATAATTTCCTCCCTTATCTTAATAATCGAAGATGTTGCACCAAAAATTTTCTTTTAAAATTATTTTTCTTTCTCCCTCTCTTTATCTTCCTCTCCCTTTCTCTCTCTCTCTTTCTCTCCCTCTCTCTCCTTCCTTTCCCTTTCTTTCTTTCTTTCTCTCCTCTCTTTCCCTTTCTTCTCCTTCAATTTTTTTTCTCCTACGTAACCCCTCCCCTTCCTATTTATAGCCATAATTTTTTTTTCCTTCATTTAATGTTTTGGATGAAGATTATATCTTCTTTGATTTTTTTTTTATTATTTTCTATCATTAATTAAAACTTATCTCTTAACATGAAGAGATAAGATTCTTATCTTTGTCCATTATTTTTATTAATTTATACATTTATATATATATATATATATATATATTAAAAATTTAAATAATATATATTATAATAATTTAAACTATAATTATTATTTTAATATATATTTTTTGTATAACAACTTAACATATATATATATATATATATATATATATATATATTATTTACTTTTACATGAATGAGTTTTATTTTAAAATTATTTAAATTCACCAAAATATTATTTAATAGATTATATTTGAAAAAATTACATGATCAATTTTGAGATGTTACATTTCTCCCATACTTACATAAATTTCGTCCTCTGAAAATTTTTTTTTAGTGACTAAAATAGATGAGGGTAATTTTCTTTTATTCTATTTTCTAATTCTCACGTAGCATCTTCAGTCATTTCATTCCAAACAACCTTCACCAATGAAATTTGTCTTCTCCCCAGTTGTTTGATCTTCATATTTGTAATCTGTACAGGTATTGTTTCAAATGTAATGTTATCCTTTAATTGTACTGTATCTGACATTATTACCTGAGAAGGATCAGAAGTATATTTTCTTAACTGAGACACATGAAACACATTATGAAGATTAGAAAGAAAATGAGGTAAGAAAATTTAGTAAGCAACAAGACCTATTTTTCAAATAATTTGGTAGGGACCAATAAATCGAGGAGTGGGTTTCTTTGTTTTTATTACTCTACTTACTCCAGTTGTCGGTGTTACTTTCAAGAATACATGCTCACATTCTTGGAATTTAAGGGGTCGTCTTCTCTTGTAAGCATAATTTTTTTGTCAACTTTGAGTTGTTCTTAATTTTTCCTGAATCATCTTAATTTTCTCTGTGGTTTGTTGAATCATGTCAGGACCTAAGATTAAATTTTCTCCAGTCTCAAACCAACATAAAGGTGTTCTGTATTTTCTCTCATACAATGCCTCGTAGGGTGTCATACCTATGCTAGAATGAAAACTATTGTTGTATGTGAATTCGATTAATAATAAGTACCTATCTCAACTACTAGAATCTTCTAACACACACGCTCTCAATAAATCTTCCAAAGATTGGATGGTTCTTTCTGAGTGTCCATCAGTTTGGGATGATAAGCTGAGCTAAGATGAAACTTAGTCCCTAAGGCTTGATGTAAGCTTCCCCAGAATTTAGAAGTAAACCTAGGATCCCTATCAGAAATAATACTAGATGGAACTCCATGTAACCTCACAATTTATTTTATGTACAATTCAATCAGTTTTTCATATGAATACCTAATGTTAATGGGTAGAAAGTGAGTAGACTTTGTCAACCTATCTACGATAACCCATATGGAATCAAATTTTTGAATTGTTCGTGATAAGCCAACTATAAAGTTCATTGCAATACTATCCCATTTCCACTCAAGCTTTTGATGTTCTATCTTAGCTTTTTGACAAACTAAGCATGATGCTACATATTGTGCCACGCCCTTCTTCATTTTAGGCCACCAAAATATTTTCTTAAGATCTTGATACATTTTTGTTGTGCCTGGATGTATGCTCAATTTGCTCTTATGTGCTTCATCTAAAATCAACTTTCTAATTTCTACATCATTAGGCACACATATCCTACCACTAAATATCAAAATTCGTGTTTTATCTATGCCAAATTTTTCTCCATTCTTTTGTCCTATCAACTTCTTTTTCTTTTGAATAAATTCATCACTTATCTGAGCCTCCTGGATTTATCTTTGTAAATCACTAGTAATCTGAATTAAGTTTAATTTTATTCTATCAGGGTTCATGGTAATTAATAAATTCATGTCTCTGAATTTTTCTAACAGACTCATCTCATGAATCATCAGGGAAGAGACATGTAAAGATTTTCTGCTTAAAGCATTTGCCACTACATTTGCTTTTCCTGGATGGTAATGTAATTCAAAATCATAATCTTTCAAAAACTCCATCCATCCTCTCTGTCTCATATTTAACTCCTTTTGATCAAACAAGTATTTAAGACTTTTATGGTCACTAAAAACCTCAAACTTACCACCATACACATAATCTCTCCATATTTTGAGTACAAAAATGATGACGGCTAGTTCTAGATCATGAGGTGGATAATTTTTCTCATGGGTTCTTAATTGTCTAAAAGCATATGCAACTACCCTTCTATCTTGCATAAGAACACATCCTAATCCCATTTCGGAAACATCACAAAATGTCCATTAGGGTTAGGTAATGCTAATACAGGAGAAGTGGTTAATCTTTTCTTTAGTTCTTGAAAACTATTTTCGCATTTTTCTGTTCATTCAAAAGTTTGGCCTTTCTTGGTGAGTTGGGTTAAAGGCATAACTATTTTAGAAAATTCTTCAATGAATCTCCTGTAATATCCTGTCAAGCCCAGAAAACTACGAATCTCAGTCACTATTTTTGGTGGATCCCATTGTAGAATTGCTTTCACCGTAGTTGGGTCTACTGATACTCCCTCTTTGAAAATCACATCACCCAAAAATTTTAATTCTTCTAACCAAAATTCACACTTAGAAAATTTAGCATATAATTGTTTGTATTTCAAAATTTGAAGAACAACTTGAATGTGTTCTTCACGGTCTTTAAAAGTTTTAGAATAAATAAGAATGTCATCTATAAAAACCACAACAAAATGATCTAAAAATGGACGAAAAAATCCTATTCATATAATCCATGAATATTGCAGGAGCATTGGTCACACCAAAAGGCATCACTTGGTATTTATAATGACCATACCTAGTTCTAAATGCAGTTTTTTGTACATCTTCTGCCTTTACTGTAATTTGGTGATATCCTGATCTTAAATCTATTTTAGGAAATACAGAAGCTCCTCTTAATTGATCTAACAAATCATCTACTCTTGGAAGAGGGTATTTATTCTTTATGGTGAATTTATTTAACTGACGATGATCTACACATAATCTAAAACTTCCATTTTTATTCTAAACTAACAAAACAGGGGCCCCCCAAGGTGATACACTAGGACGAATGAATTGTTTCCCAAGTAATTATTCCAATTATATGGTGCCATAGAAATTGGTTCAGTTCCAAGCATCAAATCTATTGATAATTCAATCTCTCTGTTGGGTGGTAAACCAGGAATATCATTAGGAAAAACTTCAGGAAAATTTTGAATAACTACTATATTTTTCAAATCGACTTCCTCTTTTACATCCATAGAAGATAGTAACAAATATCCTTGAATTTTTTTTCTTCAAAGACTCATTTATTGAGTTGGTAGAGAAATTCAAAAGATTCTCAGAATTTGAAAATATTACTGGTTTTTCTGCACAATTCAGAAGGACTTTGTAGACCCAAAATCTTGCCCAGCTTCACAATAAAAACAGAAGACCTCCACTCGAAGATAGGCAAAGCCTCTAGGCTCCATAATTAGGATAGGAGGACTTCATGTACACAAAAAATAAGTTAAAATAAGAGAATTTTTTCTAGAAGCCTAAGACAGTCGTCCCGCCAAAATGTCGAGACGGTCATCTCGTTTGGCGAGACGACTGTCTCGCCACTTATAAGATGAGACAGCCATCTCACCACTTGGCGAGACAACCGTCTCACTTGACAAAGGTTGAGACGGCCGTCTCGGTCTAATAGGTGCAAATTCCTATAAATAGGTGTCCCTTCCCCCTCGTTTTACATATTTTTCCACATATTTCGAGTTTTTCACCTACTTAAAACCTCTTTGAAGCATTTCTAGAGTTCGAGTGCTCTTTCAAGACACTCTGTAACTAGAATCTTTCTGTCGGTTAAGGAGTGGGCAACATTGTAGAGCGAGGGGATAGCCAAAAAGCATCCTCAATCTTCAAAAATTTAATACAAAGTTTGCTTCAGAGGTTTCTTCCACATACTCTCTTTTATTGCTTTCTTTATCTCTTTCCTTATATGCATATTAAGTATTAGAGCCATGTAGACGTTTAATTTTTGCAAGTAGATGAAATAATAGGGTAAAAGTATAATTTCTTAGTTTTTATTTTTATAAACTAGTCCATCATAGGAAACCCGAAAGGGGCGTTGTGGGGTGCTAACACCTTCCTAACACGTAACTAACTCCCTTACCCGACTTTGGTTGTAATGGCCAGAGTTGGTTTTTCAAAACCAATGTCTTTTTACCTTTTTCAATGTTTAAGGTTAAAACACTGGTGGCGACTCCATCAAACCTTTTCGAAAACCTCGCCTTTAGGTCCAACCCAATTATTGAACAACCGAAAGGCGTTAAACATTTTCCTTTAAAAAACGCGAGTCCACTAAAATCATCTCGTCGCTCTGACCGCCTCTTTTGACAACAACGGCATATGGTGACTCCACTGGGGAAGCTTGAGAGTTGATCCCATTTAGTGATGGACAAGTTTAAAAAATAAAAATTGTTGTCTGTTTAATTTATGCAATTGTTTGAAATAAACAACTGTACACAAACCTTTGCACACAACAGTTCCCTCTATACCCGAGGGCATGTGGGATAACCTTAGGGAGTGGGTGATTGGTACGATTTGTCGTAGTAATGGCCATGAGCCAACCATATGGTCGGAAACCACCACTCAAGGTGATAACCTTCCTCTTTTGGCTTAAAGACTGACAAGGCCCTAGTGCCATGCATGGCCTGAGGGCTAGAAGAGTGGGGACCCTATGATGGCGGCACCTTGGGGGCTTGACCTTGGTGAGGATAATTAGAACCACCTTGAATACACACTTTTCTGCAGGACACCCCTACCTCGTGATAAAAACATCGTCACTCAGTTCGCGAATGAGTGAATTGTTTGTGCATTTGTTTGTTGCATTTGTTTGTTGCATTTGTTTGTTGCATAGCATAATCATACAACAACAAAAATAAAAAATAAAATCTCAAAAATCTTTTCATAATTACCTTTATCTCAGATAATTAACATTTTAACTAGCCTAGTTTCAGGTTCTTTGTAAGCTAAGTAGCCACGTTGTCCGATAGAAGAGATAAAAGAAAAAATATATAAAAAAAATAGTAATAAAAAAAATTTATAAAGAAGTTTTTGACAAAGTCGTATCATTCATATCACATAATCTCATAAGTGGTAGAACCATGAGAGAAAATAAATGCATAAAGAAAGTATGCATACACATCATCTTAATAAATCTCTCATCGCTAGTGCAAAATGGGTTTTAATATGTCTTAGGAGCATTTTTTTGGGAAAATTGTTGGGACAAATCCCCTTCAAGGATTTGCCACCTTTTCTTCACTTTTTCCTCTTTGGTTTGATATGTTGTGCATCTAAATCCGACATCCCAGTCAAAAGTTATCTTACTTTGAACATTTTCCGCCTTTTTGTACTAGTGCATGCATAAACACACCCATGCTAGGGGGCATTAGATATCCGTAAGACAAAGGCGAAATAGACCCAAGTGCGCTTGTAATCTTCCACAAGGAAGGTATATGGTGACCTTTGTTACACTTGTCAAATCTAAGATGGGGAAAGAACCATTATACCAAAGTGGGTATGGTGCTCCATGAAGCGTAAGCTTTAAGGATGATACCAAAGTCATTGTCTTAAGGCATATCTATCCCACACTAATCATTCATTTCATTTCAAAATAAAAATAAACGTTCTTAAATTCATGTGCATTCTAGAAAGTGGTTGGTCTTCTTCCTGTCCTAACTCGCGCACAAAATCGTAAGCTCACCATTGAGTTTAACGCCATAAAGGAGCAAATGACCCGATTAATGGAGCACATAGAAGAACAGAACTGCAAGCTCATCGCTGAGCTTAATTCCATGAAGGAGCAGATGATGCAGTTAATGGAACTAATGCACCATCAACATATCCACCATAAAGGCATCCACATCGACCACATAGGCAAAAGGGTGGAGCAGGGACTGAAGAGCGAAAGGATCACTCAACCTCCCGCTCCCAAGGCATCATTCAAGAAGTTCCTTAGCAAGAAGGAGGAGAGAAGTGTGAATGCCATCAACCTTACTACTCCTTCTACCTCTACGCAACAAGCTAGGCAGCCATGAAAGCAAAGAAAGGAATTCACCCCCATTCCAACCTCCTATGGGAGTCTGCTGCCGAAGCTATTAGAGATCGAGCTCCTAGCACGCATTCCTCCGAGGAAGATTTATCCACCCTACCCTGAGTGGTATAAGCCCAACGAAAAATGTGTTTACCACTCAGGCGCTCTTGGGCATTCTGTGGAAGATTGTCGGGCCTTGAAATACAAGGTCCAAGAGTTGTTGGATGTCAGGTGACTCACTTTCGACATCGTCACTCCTAACATGGATATCAAGCCTCTATCGCCACTAGAGTAATGAGGAGGGATAAAGAAGGCTAGCTGACTAGGGCTCTTCATGTTTTTTTAAGCTTCCTGCATATCTATCGCAGTCCCTGCTCGTGGTTGCGAGATCCTTGACTAAAAGGTCTTTGTAAACATTTCTTTTTTATCAATAACTTGATGCATTCTCATAAGCATTCATATTCTTTTTCATTCTTTTCTCCCTTAAAAAATTAACAATAAAATCTAAGCCTAAACAAAACCGTAAATAAAACACAATCATGTCTATGATGGATGACTCTCTGGGGATCCGAAAGTCGAAGGCGAATTCCTTTCTTTGCTTTTGTGGCTACTTTCTTTGCTAAAAGAAAAATTGATAAAAAGCTGAGTGGGTCCAAGGCCGATACAATCACTTGAATCTAATTGAAGAAAAATAGTTGAACGTCATACGTCATGAACAAAGCCTATCAAAGGAGGATCGAAAAAAACTTACAATAAAAAAGGTCAACCCCCATATTTACCATGAGGGAGATTTAATGGTAAATAAATTGATTCCGGCCAAAAAAGACAAAATGGGAAAATGGGTGGCAAATTGTGAAAATCCCTTTGCAGTTAAATGAGCTTCCTCGAGAGGAACTCTTATCCTCACCGACATGTACTGAAAAGAAATTTGACACTCGGTCAACCTCGATACGGTGAAGAAGTATTATGCTTGAAGCACATTGCTCATGACCCGCCAAGATGAAAACCCGCAAAGGGCATCCTGGGAAAAAGTTAGGGTCCACTCGCCTCGCTAGGATACGTCCTAGGCAGAATTTAGAGGCTTCAAAAAAAAGGGGAGAGAAAAAAGAAAAGAGAAATGGTTGCCTTAGTAAAAAACCAGAAGGCGGCTAAGACAACATCCTTAACAACATCCTTCCAGAAGCAAACATCCTTGCATACTCTTCACTCCAGACTCGAACATCTCAACAGAAGCATCTAGGAGAACCAAGGGGGCAGATATCATAGACATGATTGTTGTAGCCCACACAGTTTATCCAACCTTGGTTTGCCATTCTTCAAAATTCCATTTGTAATCTTTCTGCAAAAATAATAAAGCTTTTGTTTATACATGTTAATAAAATTCTCTTTCATTTCCTTTCTCTTGACCAAATTGTGGAAATGCCTCTTTATTGATGAATCATAAATATGTGCAAAGTCTTTTGTCAAGATCATATCATGCATCATAAACAAGGAAGTATTTAAAAAGAAAAAAATGAAAATAAAAAAGAATAATGCCTACTAGGAGATTCTTAGGCAAAAGATAGGGCAGCCTGCTAGATCGAAAACCTACAAAGGGCGATCTAGGAAAAAGTTAAGGCACTCGTTAAAAAGAAAAAAAATCCGCTAAGATATCCTTGGCAAAAATTAAGGCAACCCGCTAGATCGAAAACCCCAAAAGGGAGGTCTAGGCAAAAGATAGAGCTAATACAAAAATATGAATAAAAAAAAGAATCCACCAGCATAATCATAAAGTCCAGCAGGAGAATGTCGGTCACTTTTCTAGATGCATCAAATAAAAGAATAGATTGCATTTAGGGCATCCACACACTAGTAGTTGCACGAAACGACTTTGTAAAAAAAAAAATCTTTGTAAGTAAATAACAAAAAATAATACTCATGCATAAGGAGACTTGCTCCATGTTTGTGATTGAAAGATAGGATCACTCAAAACAAGTCACCAAATAAAGCTCCCCTAAAAAAAACGGAGCAAGTCGTCAATAATCAAGCATCTCAAGCAAAACAAGAGCTTCTAAAACCAAAGCTTCAACCATCTTCATTCTACCCAATAAAGAGAAGGCACATCATAAAAGAAAAAGCCGATGGAAAGGCTTAATCATCCTCAAGAGGATCCTTGCCTACTCCAAAGGTAAAACAAAAAATTTTACCCCAAGGTTCAGCATCGCCACCACATGAGTCATCAAGTGTACTCAACCAAATCTCTGCCACATTCCCCAATGGAAGAATAAAGGCGTCACATCCAAATCATCAAATGATCAAGGAATCCAAACCTTCACAGGGTTCCAACAAAAAAAGAAAAAAGATGAAAACCCTTGCATTCCTAGTGGATGTCCAAAAGAAAGGCCACAACAAAGAAGGTCGAATAAAATCCCCTAGTGGATCATACCAGAAAAATCTACAAAAAGAAGGAATCAGAAATTCCCATCCCCCAGTGGAATAAGAGCTTCACAAGGTCGGCTCGCATCAACGTTAATCAAGGAGCTAAGACTCCATCCCTAGAAAAGAAAAATTCAAAGTTGGATCCCCAAAAAGTCAACTAATCCCCTGGTGGATCACCAAAAAGAAAGAAAAACTTCCATCCCCACCAATAAATCCCAAGTGGGCCATGAAAAATAAAAAGCATGCGTGCATAAAAGAAACTAAAAAGGCACACACATTACCCTAAAAAAGAACAAATTTCAAAATCGCAATAAAAAAGAGATAAATCATGGAAAAAGGCGAAATTGAATAAAAATACTAACTTTCAGGTAACCAATGAAAAACCCAAAGTGGGTCACAATAGAGAGAATAAAACATCCAACTTAAGGGATCAAAAATCCCATTCCTCTCCAACGGAATAAGAGCTTTACAATGCCAACTCACACCATCATGAATCAAGAAGCCAAGACTCCATCCCCAGAGGGCAACCAAAATTAGATCCCCCGGAAGGTAATCAATCCCCGGTGGATCATAAAAAAAAGAAACTTACCCAGTAAGCCTACTGCAAAGGCAATCTTCAAATTCATATCCTCAGTGAGTCGTTCACCTATGCATAGGCAAAACTTGGTAGTCAAGAGCCAACATCCCCAAGAGGAAAACTCAGCCTGTTCAGAGGCAAAACAATGCAACCGAAAGCCTTCACTTCCAATGAAGCATCTGGCTACTCAGAAACATCATCAAAGTCAAATCCTCAATGGATATCCGCCTACTCAAGAGGCATCACCAAAATTAACACATCCTTAGTGGATCCCTGCCTACATCAGAGGCAATTATCAAGAATCCCTGGCAACCAAGCAAAGCCAGATCCAAAAAGAACAAAGAATCCCCAGAAATCAACAAACCGGATGGCTACATAGAAAAGCCAAAAATATGTTTTCAAAACAACAACCACTCCCCATGGAGTCGGCACATGACTAGAAGCAGTAAGATGCCAGCACATTTTTAGGTCCAAAACAAAGGACTCAGAACCAGATAAGGGTTCATACTCATCAACCTCAGGATCAACTACCACAAAAAGTATCTTGTAGTCTCAAGATTATTAATAGCTAGAGCCTTACAAAAGGGGGTTCGAAACTAGATCAAGTCTTACAAAAGGGGATTGATCAAGAGGGTCTTACAAAAGAGGATTCCTCAAACCGGCAGAGTCTTACAAAAGGGGGCTCGTCAGCTTACAACCTGGTGGGGGTTCAAACTCACAAGAGCCTTACAAAAGGGGGTTCGAAACCAGATCAAATCTTACAAAAGAGGACTGATCAAGAGGGTCTTACAAAATAGGACTGATCAAGAGGGTCTTACAAAAGGGGATTCCTCAAATTGGCAGAGTCTTACAAAAGGTGGTTCGTTGGCTTACAATCTGGTGGGGGTTCAAACTCACAGGAGCCTTACAAAAGGGGGTTCAAAACTAGATCAAGGCTTACAAAAGGACTGATCAAGAGGGTCTCACAGAAAGGGATTCCTCAAACTGGCAAAGTCTTACAAAAGGGGGCTTGTCGGCTTACAACCGGATGAGGGTTTATACTCATCAAGTCTTACAAAAGGGGACTCCAATCAAGTCTTTCAAAAGAGGACTTCAAAACCGGATGAGGGTTTATACTCATCAAGTCCTACAAAAGGGGACTCCAACCAAGTCTTTCAGAAGAGGACTTCAAACCAGATGGGGGTTCATACCCATTAACCACACACATATCATTTAAAGGATCAACCTCCACAGCAAGGAAGCATCCTGAAGACAGTACCAGATTTCACCCATAGTCCCGAGGGTCAACCATCACGTCGAGGTGAGCATCCGAAGGACAACCGGGCAAGAGGGTTAACTCCTTTACCTGCCAATCGACCTTATGGTGTTAGAAATGTAGGCTGAGATCAAGAGGGGGGGTGAATTGATCTTTGAAAGATTTTCGAGATTTACAGATTATCTATTTCAAAGATTAAGAATTGTGACCAGTTCTTGAATCAAACACAGCAAACAATCAAAGTAAAGGCAGTGACAGAATTAAAGAGAGAAAGGTTTAGAAAGATACAACCAAGATTTATACTGGTTCACCCAATCCTAGGGCTATGTCCAGTTTCCAGCCAAATTCCAGCTGGGTTCCACTAGATTGAACGTTTTACAGATTACAACTCTAATCCCACACTCAATCTACCACAAGAACCAAAATTCTAGTCCTTGCACCTAAACCTTCACCAAGAACCAATTTCTAGTTCTTGACCAACCCTGCAGCCAAATTCCAGCCACAGAAAATAGTACCCACACTTCCAGGCACTCATAATACAGAAAAGAAAAGTAAGGAAACAAAGAGAAGAAACTAGAACACCCAAACCAGGTTTATACAGCTCTGCAAAATGAGTTTCTTCTCCAAAAGAATGCAAATATTGCCTCAAGAAAGAAGTTCTAAGAACTTCACAAAACTAGCACGATTCTCTCTTGAAAGTAGCACTTATGATTGCTTGATTGATTGCCAAAAGGTGTGTTTCAAAATGTTCAAGCAATTCTGTTTTTATAGAAGATTTTCCAAACTGCTGGTTTATTTAATATGATAAAATAATCTTTTAATCTGTTAAAAGTCTTGTTTTAATCTGTTAAAACTTCTTTTAATCTGTTAAAATGTTCTTGATTATTTTTCATATTTGTTTTAACTGATACGACAACGTTTATATCAATTAAAACTCTTTGTAAAAAATCTTCCAAATTGTTTTAATCGATTGTTTCGTCTTTCAATCGATTAAAATACTTGTTAAACATTCTCATAAAATTTTCTAAGTGATTTTAATCGATAATAATCTGTTTTAATCGATTAAAACACTTTGGAAAAAAATTCACTTAGTTATTTTAATCGATTGAAACGCATTTTAATCGATTAGAATTCTGCCAAAAGATTTCATAAAACTTTCTAAGTTATTTTAACTGATAGCAAGCTTGTTTTAATCGATTAAAACATTCTGGAAAAACCTCTTAGTTGTTTTAATCGATTATTTCACATTTGTATCGATTAAAATACTGACAAAACAACTTTCAAAACACTTCAAGTTATTTTAATCGATTATTTCGAGTTTGTATTGATTAAAATTTTGCTAGAATACTTTTCAAAATATTCTAAGTCATTTTAATCGATTATATCAATTCTATATCAGTTAAAATACTGGCAGAAGGTTTTCAAAAATCCTTCTAATGAAAACAATCGATTATTTCGAAAACATATCAGTTAAAAACCTGTTACAAAAATGTTAAGAACATTTTAGTTGATAAAGCTCATATACTATTAGTTAAAATAGTTACTTCAAAAACCTTTTAACAAAATACTTTATTTTTAACCGTTTAAACACGTTTTAGAGGCATTTTCAAAATCTTTTAAATGAAGAGACCTTATGCAATAGAGAGATAAAAATGATTATACGTAAGTAAAGATGCAGACTCACTAATCACACTACCCTTTTATCTAAGTGACCTTTGACTACAGCAAAGTTGCCTTTGACTTCATTTTGACTTCATCAAATCAACAAGATCTTTGCTAAAGTAAATCAATAAGATCTTCATCACTTTCATATGGCACACCAACCCATAGTCAATTGGTCAGGTAAAAGGGGGGCAGATGCAGACTCTAAATCTTGCTTGGCTTCACAATAAAAATAGAAGACCTCCACTCGAAGATAGGCAAAGCCTCTAAGCTCCATAATTAGGATAGGAGGGATTCTTGTACACAGAAAAGAAGTGAAAATAAGGGAATTTCTCCCAGAAGCCCGAGAAAGTCGTCCAGCCAAAATGTCGAGACGACCATCTCGTTTGGCGAGACGGTCGTCTCGCCACTTATAAGACAAGACAACCATCTTGCCACTTGGCGAGACGATCGTCTCGACTCTTGTCGCCACCGTCTGAAAAGAGATGGCGGTCGGAGCGACGCGATGGTTTCGACCCTTTTTGTTTTCGCGTTTTTTATAGGTGGTTACAACGCCTTTAGGTTGTCCGATAACCGGGCTAACCTAGTGGCAAGGTTTTCGAAAGGTGTCCTTGGGTTGTCCGATAACCGGGCTAACCCAAGGACTTATTTATTTTGGGTTCTATGGAGTCGCCACCGATGTTTTTATCGGAAACATCGAAAAAGGTTTTTAAAAGGCGTTGGTTTTTTAAAACCAACTTTGGTCATTAGAACCAGAGTTGGGTAAGGGAGTTAGTTACGTGTAAAGGGAGTATTAGTCCCTTTACGACGCCCCTTTCGGGTTCCCTATGACAGGCCAGCTTTTATTGTTAATAAATAAACCGGAAAATATACTTTTTGCCCTTTTTATTATGCGGAATTTAAAGTGATGACTACATGGCCCTAATCTATTGCATAATTAAAATTAAAGCGTTAAAAGTAGAGAGGGAGAAATTAAACCTCCGAAGCAAGCTTTGTTTTATATTTCTCTTTGAAAAGAGGGTGCTTTTTGGCAGCCCTTCACTCTACAAGACGCCGGAAACTCTTCTGGACGTCGAAAAATGCTCTCAAAGACACTCAAAAACTCCGGAAATGCGTCGGAGGGATTCTAGAGAGAAGTTTTTAGAGAGAAGGCAGAGCTAATGCTTGTGGTGTGTGGAAATGAGGGTGGGGGGAGGCCCCTATTTATAGGTTTTCGCGTCTGGCAGTGGCGAGACCGCCATTCTCGTCTGACAGGGTCGAGACCGCCGTCTCGCCAAACGAGACCGCCGTCTCGTCCTACGCAGGTGGTGAGACCGCCGTCTCGTCAAACGAGACCGCCGTCTAGCCATTCGTAGGTGGCGAGACTGCCGTCTCATCAAACGAGACGGCGGTCTCGCCACTTGCCTGAGGCGAGACGGCGGTCTCGATTTCGAGACGACGGTCTCGTCCCAAAGAGGCGAGAAAACTTATTTTTGGTGCCGAAAGTCCTTCCTATCCTAGTATGGGGCCTAATAGTCTCTCCTAGTGGCTTGTTAGGCTTCGTCCATCTTCGAATAGGAGGTCTTCTTCTCTTTATTTGGAGGCCGGGCAAGATTTGGGGTCTACAGCTACCCCCCCTTTACCCGACCAGTCGATTGCCGGCCTTTTGTGCCAAGGTGATCGACTGGAGGGTAAAGGAGTTGACCCTCTTGCCCGGTTGCCCTTCAGATGCTCCATTTTTGCGGCGGATGATCTTCTGGGGAAGTTTTGTGTTGTGCGCTTCTGGGATGCTCTTTTGACACGGTAGCTGACCCCTTCGGCTGATGAGTACGAACCCCCATCTGGTTTGACGAGTATGAACCCTCGCCCGGTAAGCCCCCTTCTATAAGGCCTGATGAGTACACACCCCCATCTGGTGTTTGACGAGTATGAACCCCCGTCTGGTAAGCCCCCTTTTGTAAGGCCCGATGAGTACACACCCCCATCTGGTGTTTAGCCTCCGGATGCTCCATCTTGCAGTAGCTGATCCTTTGGCTGTGGTGGCGGCTTACTGATTCTGACCATGCGCCAATGTGAAACCTTGGGATGCTCCTTTGACGCGGTAGCTGACCCCTTGGCTGACGAGTATGAACCCTCGTCTGGTTAGGTGCCTCTGGATGCCCCTTCTTGCGGTAATTGATCCTTTGGCTATGGTGGCGACTTACTACTCTAGCTCATGCACCGATGTGAAACCTTGGGATGCTCCTTTGACGCGGTAGCTGACCCCTTGGCTAACGAGTATGAACCCTCGTCTGGTTATGTGCCTCTGGATGCCCATTCTTGCGGTGGCTGATCCTTTGGCTATGGTGGCGACTTACTGCTCTAGCTCATGCGCCGATGTGAAACCTTGGGATTCTCCTTTGACGCGGTAGCTGACCCCTTGGCTGACGAGTATGAACCCTCGTCTGGTTAGGTGCCTCTGGATGCCCCTTCTTGCGGTAGCTGATCCTTTGGCTATGGTGGCGACTTACTGCTCTAGCTCATGCGCCGATGTGAAACCTTGGGATGCTCCTTTGACGCGATAGCTGACCCCTTGGCTAACGAGTATGAACCCTCGTCTGGTTATGTGCCTCTGGATGCCCCTTCTTGCGGTGGCTGATCCTTTGGCTATGGTGGCGACTTACTGCTCTAGCTCATGCGCTGTTCCTCTGGGGAATGATTTCTATTTTGGTAGATGTGTCTGGACCTCTTGAATGGTCACCCGGGCTGTGCCGGGGATTTTGTGTTTCATCCAGCTTCGTTGGCTGCTGGGGATTTCTTTGTTCTTGTTCTTTTGATGGTGATCATCCGATCCTTGCTGGCTGGTCAGATGGGTCTTAGTTTTGTTCGACTCTTGCTTGGCAGTCGAAATTTTGTTGGTTGGATAGGGTTTTACCGGGGTACCTCTATGCAAACATGAAAATGATATTTTCTTGACATGAATGTCTTTTTTGTTATGAAGTGTGTTTGTTTGTTTTGATCTTGACAAAGTCCTATTTGTGCGACTACTTGTGTGTAGATGTTGTTGATGCAAATTTATTTTAGTTGAGGACATCTAGAAAGTGACCGGTATTTTCTTTCTGTTTGTTTTCTCGTGATTATTCTTTTTGCACTTTTTGTTTTAACCCTATCTTTTGCCTAGACCGCCCTTTGCGGGTTTTCGATCTAGCGGGTTTTGATTCTTGTCTGAGATATTTTGGTGGGCTTTTTATTTTTTATAAAAGCCTTATCTTTTGCCTAGACCGCCCTTTGCGGGTTTTCGATCTAGCAGACTACCCTGTACTTTTTACTTGGGATGACCCTGGTTGGTGATGCGTGTCTTTTGTTTTTATGCTTTCTCGAATTGCTTGTTTTATGCATGCTCATATTTTGTTAATACAGAGGCATTTACATAAGTAGGTAAAGAGAAGAAAAGACAATTTTATTGATATAAACAGACGGTTTATTTTTTCATGGGGGTTTACAAGAGAATTTGTAAGCAAGGCTGGCCCAGGTTGGTTATTTTTGTTGTTGTTTTTTTTTCTTCTCTTTTTTTTTTTTTTTGCCCCTAATTTTTGCCTAGGACGTGTCCTAGTGAGGAATGTAGACCCTATCTTTTTCCCAGGACGCTCTTTGCGAGTTTTCATCCTGACGGGTCATGAGCAATGTCTTTAGGCGTAATATTTCTTAACCGCATATGAATTGACAGGATATCAGAGCTCTTCTCCATCCATGTTGGTGAGGATAAGGGCTCCTCCTGAGAAGGCTCGCTTGACCACAAAGGGCCCTTCGTAGTTTGCTGTCCATTTCCCGATTTTGTCTTTCTGTGCTGGAAGCAGCTTCTTTACTACTAGATCTCCTTCTTGGAAAGTGCAGGGATTGACCTTCTTGTCATAGGCCTTCTTGATTTTCTTTTGGTAAGCCTGCCCTCGACATATGGCGTCCAGCCGTTTTTCTTCGATTAGGTTCAATTGATCATACCGGTTTTGGACCTATTCAGCTTCTGTCAATTTTGCTTCCATGACAACTCGCAGGGAGGGTATTTCGACCTCTATTGGTAGCACGGCCTCCATTCCGTATACAAGGGAAAATGGGGTAGCCCCTGTGGAGGTTCGTACCGACGTTCGGTAACCATGTAAGGCAAAGGGAAGCATTTCATGCCAAACTTTGTAGGTGACTACCATTTTCTGGATGATTTTCTTGATATTTTTATTGGCTGCCTCTACTGCACCGTTCATCTTTGGTCGGTACGGAGAGGAATTGTGGTGCTGGATTTTGAAGTCTTGGCATAATTCCTCCATCATCTTATTGTTGAGATTGGTCCCATTGTCGCCGCCGTCAGAACGAGGCAGTCAGAGCGACGCGATGGTTTTTTCGACCCTCTTGGATTTTCGCGTTTTTTATGGGTGGGTACAACGTCCTTAGGTTGTCCGATAACCGGGCTAACCTAGAGACGAGGTTTACGAAAAGTGTTCTTGGGTTGTCCGATAACCGGGCTAACCCAAGAACGGGTTTTGAAGGGTTCGTGGAGTCGCCACCGATGTTTTTACCGGAAACATCGGAAAAGGAGTTTTAAAAAAAGCGTTGGTTTTCGATAACCAACTTTGGTCATTAGAACCAGAGTTGGGTAAGGGAGTTAGTTACGTGTAAAGTAAGTGTTAGTTCCTTTACGACGCCCCTTTTCGGGTTCCCTATGACAGGCCGACTACTTTGGATAAATAATTAAACTGGAAAATTGCGCTTTCACCCTTTTTTATTATGCCGAATTTAAGTTTATGACTACATGGCCCTAACTTCTATGCGTAATTTTAAATAAAAGCGGTAAAATTAGAAAGAGAGAGGATGCACCTCCAAAGCAAGCTTTTTATATTTCTTTTCAAAGAGTGGGTGCTTTTTGGCAACCCTTCACTCTACAACTCTCAGAAACTCCGAAAATGCCTCGGAGGGATTCTAAAGAAGATTTAAGATGCTCAATTTATACCTAGAGACACTCAGAAACTCCGGAAATGCTTCGGAGGGATTCTAGAGAGAAAATATCTAGAGAGAAGGAGGAGCTACTGTGCTTTTTCTGGAAATGAGGGGAGGGAGCCCCTATTTATAGGTTTTCGCGCCTGACAGTGGTGAGACCGCCGGTCTCGTCTGACAAGGTTGAGACCGCCGTCTGGACAATCCAGACCGCCGTCTCGACCATGCAGGGGGTCGAGACCGCCGTCTGGAAAACCCAGACCGCCGTCTCGACCTTTGAAGTGGCGAGACCGCCGTCTGGACAAGCGAAATGGCGGTCTCGTCCCTGGCATGAGGCGAGACGGCGGTCTAGTCTTCCCAGACGGCGGTCTCGTCCCTTCAGGGCAAGAAACCTTATTTTTCGGGCCAAAAAACCCTCCTATCTTAGTACGGGGGCCTAATAGTCTCTCCTAGTGGCTTGTTAGGCTTCAGCCATCTTTAAATAGGAAGCTTTCTGGCTTTATTCTGAGGCCGGGCAAGACTTGGGGTCTACAGCTGCCCCCCCTTTACCCGACCAGTCGACTGCTGGCCTTTTGTGCCGAGGTGATCGACTGGAGGGTAAAGGAGTTGACCCTCTTGCTCGGTTACCCTTCAGATGCTCCGTCTTTGCGGCGGATGATCTTCTGGGGAATTGTTGTGTTGTGCGCTTCTGGGATGCTCCTTCGACGCGGTAGCTGACCCCTTCGGCTGATGAGTACGAACCCCCATCTGGTTTGACGAGTACTAACCCCCGCCAGGTAAGCCCCCTTTTGTAAGGTCTGATGAGTTTACACCCCCATCTGGTGTTTGACGAGTATGAACCCCCACCCGGTAGGCCCCCTTTTGTAAGGCTTGATGAGTTTACACCCCCATCTGGTGTTAAGCCTCCGGATGCTCCATCTTGCGGTAGCTGATCCTTTGGTTGACGAGTACGAACCCTCGTCTGGTTTGGTGCCTCTGGATGCCCCTTTTTGCGGTAGCTGATCCTTTGGCAATGGTGGCGGCTTACTGATTCTGACCATGCGCCGCTTCACTGGGGAGTGATTTCTGTGTTGGTTGGTGGATATGTTTATCCGGGTTGTGCCGGGGTTTTTTTTTTTGTTGGTTGTCCATCCAGCTTTGTTGGTTGCTGGGGATTCTTTTTTTTTTTTGTGGTAGTTATCCAACTCTTGCTGGTTGGTCAGGTTATCTCTTCTTTGTGTTCGACTCTTGGTAGTCGATTTTTTATTGGTTGAGGTGATGGCTTAATCCTGCCTTTTTCTCGCGGTTTTATCTCTTTTTTTCTCGCGATTTTGGATTTTGGATTTTTTCTTGAGCGTATGCCTTTTCTCTTTTAAGTTATTTTTTTGTTACGCTGACTTTTGTAAAAGAAGGCAAGGAATGCATGGAATAAAATTTTATTCCTAGAAAATTTTATTACAACAGCTTTTATTTAGGTAAATGCGGTCCCTAGGGGCTATCATCAGGGGAATCGGGGTATGGGTACTGTTTGTACACGTGATATCGGAAGTCTACTTGCTCTTGGACTTCGTCACGGTAGTCCTCCTGGAATGTCGTCCATTCCTGCCGCAACCTCTGCTGCTCCTGGTAGATCTCGTCCTGGCGAGCTTGATAGGCTTGCTGACGAGCATCCTGGGCCTGCTGCCACTGGGTCTGCTGCTCTCGCCACACTGCTATTTGGCTGAACTGCTGGCTCAGATCATTCATGTGTTGGTGCATGCCAGCAAAGTCTTCTGTGTACGGTGGTGGCTGCTGTTGCTGCTGGGAGCCGGGAGACGTAGGCATATCCTGCATCACCACTAGCCCCTGGAGATCCAGCTCGAAGTCCAGGGAGGGGTGCAGGGCGAACTGGTTTCCCCGACGTATCAGCATTCCCATGCTGACCAGCATTGGCCCATTGATGGGCTCGAGTCGTAGGTTGCGGGCTAGCTCTTCCCGGCCCGGGCACCCCATGCTCTCTGCCAGAGGGGTGATGAGGGGAGCTACGAGGATGGCCCCCGTGGATCTACTCCCGAAGTCTTTAAGGGCCCTCAGGAGGAAGTACCTGGGGTTGCAGCGCCGCCTCTGGTGCATGCAATAGAGGGCAAAGAGATCAAGGAGGGATATCTTACCCTGGCTTTCCTTCCTCCCATGGATTGTGCCTGCCAGTAGCTTGTGGCAAATGCGGAGCGCCGGTTGCAGTGCGGAGCCTCTCATTAAAGTGGGCAGTGTGGTTGCTCCTGTGAGATCATGCCACATATCCGCGGAGGTGAGATGGGCAGGCCGAGAGCAGATGGCCTCTCGGTACTCCCGGGTCAGCGCCTCCTCGGGTCGGATGAATCCAATGGACACATTGAATTCTTCCAGGGTGGTGGTGTGGTATTGCCCACCCATGAAATAGTTGACCATCTTGGTGGGCTGCATGCCTGAGGCCATGGAGGGGATCTCGATGAGGGAGACAGAGGCCAAGAACTCTTGTACCGCTTGGGGGTACACATATGTGGGTGGGGGTTGTAGCAGAAAGCCCCACCCAATGCTGTCGATGTGGGCTCTGACGTCCTCCTCCCACCCAAACTCGGCTAGGACGCCGAAGTCCAGTGTCAGCATGGAGTGCCACTGGTAGTTCCTAATGTTGTCCAGGCGGGCCTGGTGCTGTGGTGACAGCTGAGAAGGGTCTGGGGGAGGCGGTGGCGCTGAGCTGCTAGCACCAGCGGTGCCCCTTCTCTTCCTGGAGGCACTTCTGCTGAACATCTTGAGCAGGGAAGGCTTGGAGTAGTAGAAATGTGAGTTCTGGAGGCTCTGGAGGCTTAGGAGGCAAGGAGAGTTGTGAGGAAACCCATCCAGGCGCGCCCCCTTATATAGGAAAATTTTCAGATCGAGACCGCCGTCTGGGGAGTCGAGACGGCGGTCTCGTTTGGGTTGCTGGTCGAGACGGCGGTCTGGAGATTCCAGACGGCGGTCTCGATTTTGCCTGAGTCGAGACGGTGGTCTGGAGATTCCAGACGGCGGTCTCGACTTTGCATAAAACGAGACGGCGGTCTGGTTTCCTGAGACGACGGTCTCGATTTGCAGGGGAATCGAGACGGCGGTCTGGAATGTCCAAACGGCGGTCTCGAATTTCTGGTTTTTTTTTTTTTTGAATAAGAAATAGGACCTGGTTAAAAAACATTTTATGCATGCAAATGTTTTCATGTTTGATGTCCTATAATGCTTACTTTAATTAGTTTTTCAGAAGGATTTAACCAACGTGTCTTGTTGTGCTGAAAGCCTTCTGATTCGCTGTGTTTACTTTTGGCTGTACCATGCCGGACTTCTTGTGACCGAAGGGTAATTTCTTTCTTTCTCTTTTTTCTTTTTTCGTTTTTTTTCTTTTGTAGAGCACTTTTGTCATGGAGTGTCCCTTTTTCCTTGCTTTAGGGATTTCAATCCTCTTGTTGACTATACGCCTCCATATTCCCAAATTAATTATTAGAATATTGTCTTGAGGGTCAAGAGAAAAGAAGTAAAGGAGGTAAAAATCAATAGTTTGTGTTTTAGAGGGTTGATTTTTATTGATAAAAGGATCTGTAAGAATGGCTGGCTAAGGTTAAGCCTGGGTGTTTAAGCTTTGTCTAAGCAAACATTTTTCCTTTCTTTTTGTATTTGCGCTCTTTGGTTTTATCTCCATTGCTTTCAAATGGCCAGCTGATTTCCCTAGATCGCCCTTTGGGTTTTCGAACTAGGATACTGTGTATTGGCCCTAACTTTTGTCTAGGTTCCCTCTCTTGTAAAATTTTGGAGAAATCCTAGCGGACCTTATTTGTAACCCTAACTTTTGCCTAGGCTACCCTTTATTGTTGTTCGGGTATCCTACCGGGTTAACCCTATCTTTTGCGTAACCCCCTTAGTGGGTTTCCTACCGGGTAATTTTGCCCTTTTCTTTTGGCCTTTGGCTTCTCTGGGCTTTTTGCTTTTTTGTGGATTTATATTATTATATTTTTTTTGTTCACAGTATTGGCGAAGCGTGACTTCCTTCATGGCTTAGGTGAAGTCTTTATTTTTATGTGCTTCTAATAAGCTAACTTGATGGCAATAGCAATGTTAAATGTTGATTATTTGGAAGCGCTTTTTATTCTTTTTCTCTTCTTTTTATGTTTACTTAGACAGGGTTATTTATGTGGTCCAGTCAGAAGTAGAAGGAAGAGAAGCAGATAGAAAGAATCATTCTTATTAATTAATAAGGGAATACGTGCCCTAAAATGCCCGGGGGTCGGGCTCGCCCCGGGGGATAATCTCTAACGATCATGGGGTTTACATCCCTTAAACAAAGAAAAAGATTTCCTAATGACTAGAGTGGCTCTTGACGCTTGCACCCCTCCACTTTGGAAAACTTGCTTGAGTGTGTGGAGGGGAGACTTCCCTTTTCTCCTTTCTGTGCGGCCCTTAGTAGGGTCATATCCTAGGCCATACTTGCAAGGATTGTCTTTGAATTCTGGGGGTTCCCTCATGCCTTGGGAATCTGCCCCCAGTCCTTGGCCAGGATGGTAACCGTGCTTCAACATCATGCGGGCTACCTTTGTGTTTCTGGAAGGTCACTCTATGCTGGCAATTTCGAGCGCTTGAAAAGATGTTTCAAGAGCCTCTTCTGCCGTATCCACATAAGGTTGGGTGGACGGTCCACTGATCAGGATATCGTCTTCTGCTTGGACTGTGACTAGTTTATCGTCCACTATGAACTTGACTTTCTGGTGGAGCGTCGAAGGTACTGCCTTAGCGTCGTGAATCCAAGGCCTGCCAAGGAGACAGGTGTATGCTGGAGTAATGTCCATTACATGGAAATCGACGTTGAAGGTAGTGGGTCCAACCTGGATTGGCAAATTGATTTCTCCCACTACTTCTCGTTTTGATCCGTCGAAGGCTCGAACGATGGTGCTGCTTGGACGCAGATGGGTTCCTTGGATAGTCAACTTATCTAGTGTGCACTTGGGCATCATGTTCAGGGACGACCCGTTATCCACAAGAACTTTGGCGATGAGGTATTCCTTGCATTTAATCGAGATATGCAAGGGCTTGTTATGTTTTGGCCCCTCGAGGGGGAGTTCTTCCTCTGTGAAGGTGAGGTGATCGTTTGCCGTGATGTGACCGACGATCCTTTCAACCTTTTCTTAGGATATTGTGTGAGGTACATGCGCCTCGCTCAAGACCTTCAGCAGGGCATTTCTGTGTGGTTCCGAGCTCATTATTAAAGATAGCAACGTGATTTTTGCAGGCGTACGGTTGAGCTGATCAATAATGGAATACTCGCTCTGTCTTATAAACTGGAGTAATTCCTCTGTCTCCTCCTGGGATTCTTTATTTTCTTTTTCTTCTTCGGTCTTTTTATTTTTTCCTTTATCTTGGAGGACATTTTCCTGTGTGTCCTTGGGGGAGTAAATTCTTCCACTTCTAGTTGTACTCCCAATAGCGGCTATGTTTGTTATTTCTTCTTTTATCGGTGAAGATTCCCCATATCTCCACGGTACAACTTTATTTGACTCGTAGGGGAAAGGACGTGGCATAAATAGTCGCACTGGCGTCCTTGCCCCCTCTTCTTTACTCTTGAGGACCAACGGCCGAGGTTTATTTCCCTCTTGTGATGTCTCGACCGTTGGGGTGCGCTTTATTAGGAGTGGCTTTCTCTCCATTCTTCTGAGTTGGAAGACGTGTTAGTTAATCCTTCCTTTTTATTATCTTATTTATTAAGTGTGAAGGAGGGGAAATTAAATATGCAAATGCATGCTCATGTATGCAAGTAGACAACTGTTGAATAAGGAAACAGATTTCATTAATTCATTGGAAGGTGTACATTCTCCTATTCCATACTACGAAGCGTCTTTTGGCAAAAACGGAAAAGCCTAAAGAAACCCACAGGCGGGTCTTGATTCTTATGTAGTTCCCTCTCGGCTTCCCGGACCTGGTGAGTGAGCTCTTCGCTTTGCTTGCGGACTGCCTGGCTCATATCTTCACTGTACTTTTGAGCCTCTTTGATCTTCGCTTCTTGATGAACGACCAAGGCTTGTAGTTCATCGTGCTTTGCAATGGCTCGGTCTTTCTCTTGAAGTACTTGGCCGTACTGAGCTAGCCCGTCTTTTTCCTTAAGGCGTAGCTCAGAAAGACTTTTGGTGAGTCTCCTGTTGGCCTCTCGCTCTTGGCGGATGTCTAACCGAGCCTTAAGGAGCCCTTCCGACAACTCCTTGATTGTTTGGGCCTGCTTAGCTGATTTGGCCTCAAGGTGTGTTGTTTTGGCGGTTATTTCTTGCAGTTGGCTATCCGAACTGGTTCTGGCAGTTTTGGATGCTCGGATAGCTTGCTCGTTAGCGTCAGCACATTGGTCCTTGAGGCGCTCTATTTCATGATCCTTTTTATTGCCTTGCCTTTGTAGACCGTCAATCGTGAGGATAGATGCTTGCTCTTTTTCCTCAAGGGCCCGTATCTGGGATCCCATGATCTCTACCCTCTGGGTCAAGGCTTTGACTTGTGCCTGTAGCTCTTCGTTGTTGGCGATTGGCACGAGTGTGGTGGATGGTTGAGCCATCCCTCTCTTTCTTCTCCACGCCTCATAGTCACTGGTGACAGTTACCCGAGCTTTTCCTAGCTCTCTGTCTCCCATGTAGACTGGCCTCTCCCATGCTTTTCTCATGGTTGATGAGTTGGTGATCGTGCACGGGTCTCCAAAGAAGCACAGTCCTCCGAGCTCCCTTTGGGAAATAGTAGTTTGGGTCCTCATGAGTTGCCTCATAGCTACTCTAGGTGAGTAGGCTATGCAACCCCTGAGTCTTATCAAGGGTATGTTCGGATAGTCCCCACATCTGATGAGAACGGGGCCAGGTCGGAACCAAGGGCAGACCCAAGATATACTATTGGCGTCCTTTCGTTCTAACTCATCCCTCCATTCTATAGTCAGGCGTCGTTGGAGGGGGATCTTGGAGAAACTTCTCAAAGGGTCGGGGAATATCCCCATGTGACTGGAGGCGTAAAGATGCGTGATGCTCCACACGTATAGTAATGAAGAGCAGCAACAGAGTGTTCTTCCTTGCTTCTGATGGCAAAAATCCACCGAGAGCAAGGTGTCGGCAAGAATAGCAGGCAAGGGATTCTTCGAGTACATGTCCCAAGCGAAGAAGGCGTCCATGACGGCTTGATCTATTGCGTCGAGGTGGAAGGGGAACAGGATTGTTCCAAAAATTATGAGTGCCAGGGTTTTGTTGAAGGCGACCCACTCTGTCCTTTCAGCCAGGTAGGACAGGTGGTCTTCTAACATCGATACTTTCCACCCCTGGGTGTTCCCTCTTCCTATCAGGGTACTCTGTCGGAACGGTAGATGGATAAGGGCAGCGACTGATGCTGCAGGAGTATACGCCTCGTGGCGAATATACCCCGGCTGATTTAGGCCACTTCAACATAGCTTCATACTCCTCTAAGGTGGGCACCATGTCGAACTGCGGAAATTCAAAGCACCGCAGACTGGAGTTCCAAAAATGAATCAGTACCCTGAGGAAGACCTGATCGACATTGATCTTTAGGAGGTCCAAAATTCGTCCATAGGACTTTTCAAAATCAGCGCGGACCTCTGGTGGCATTGTTGCACTGAGCCGTTCCAACTTCTCAGTATGGTTTCGGAGAATATCCACCTTCCCCACTTGTCTACTTGTCCCCTCCATTTTCTAAAATCAGAATGTATGATTTGATGAAGATGATGTTTATTGTATGAATGTGAGTGTTTATTCTTCTATTTATCATGTTTTTCTACATGATGTATGGTATATATACTTTTTTTTTTGGAAAGAATAAACTATCTATATGAATGCTTTATGAGTGTAATTTTTGGACCAGGTCTTATGTTGGAAAAATGGATTTTTTTTTATTTGCTGTTTATTTGCTTATTTTATAGCCTTTTATCTCTTCTGTCGGAACTGCGTGACTACTTAGCTTACAAAGAACCTGAAACCAGGCTAGCTAAAAGGCAGACTGTCCGAGATAAAATATGGCTTTATGCGAAAGAATATTTAGCGTCCCTTATCTCTTCTGTCGGAACCGCGTGGCTACTTAGCTTACAAAGAACATGAAACCAGGCTAGCTAAAAGGCAGACTGTCCGAGATAAGGGTGTTTATTTGTAAAAATTTTTTGGCTTTTTTGTTTATGCCATGCGACATACAAATGCAACAATCATATGCGCACGCAATTCGATCATCCCCGAACAGGCGAGATTTTGTTTTTATCACGAGGTAGGGTTTTCCTGCAGAAAAGTGCATTGGTCAGGGTAGGTTCTAACTGTTCTCACCAGGCTAAGGCCCCCAAGGTGCCCCCATTATAGGGTCCCCACTCTCCAGCCGTCCGACCATGCTCAACACTAAGGCCAGAGTCGGTCTTGTTGCCAAAAGAGGAAGGTTATCACCCTGAGTGGTGGTTTCCGATCACACTGGTGGGCACAAGGCCCTGACTACAGCAAACCGTACTTGCCACCCACTCCCTATGGTTATCTCACTTGCCCCCGGGTATAGAGGGAATTGTAGTGTGCAAAGGTTTGTGTGCAATTTATATTTCAATCAATTGCGTAAGTATAAACAAGCAACAGTTATTTTAAAGCCAAACAATAAAGCATGTTATAATACAAGGCAGGGTAACAACGCTATTTTCTTGGTTTAATTATTTTTAAGCCAGCCCATCACTAAATGGGATCAACTCTCTAGGCTTCCCCAGTGGAGTCGCCATCTGTCGCCGCCGTCAGAACGAGGCGGTCGGAGCGACGCGATGGTTTTTTCGACCCTCTTTGATTTTCACATTTTTTATGGGTGGGTACAACGTCCTTAGGTTGTTCGATAACCGGGCTAACCTAGAGACGAGGTTTTCGAAAAGTGTTCTTGGGTTGTCCGATAACCGGGCTAACCCAAGAACGGGTTTTGAAGGGTTCGTGGAGTCGCCACCGATGTTTTTACCGGAAACATCGGAAAAGGAGTTTTAAAAAAAGCGTTGGTTTTCGAAAACCAACTTTGGTCATTAGAACCAGAGTTGGGTAAGGGAGTTAGTTACATGTAAAGGAAGTGTTAGTTCCTTTATGACGCCCCTTTTCGGGTTCCCTATGACAGGCCGGCTACTTTGGATAAATAATTAAACTGGAAAATTGCGCTTTCACCCTTTTTTATTATGCCGAATTTAAGTTTATGACTACATGGCTCTAACTTCTATGCGTAATTTTAAATAAAAGCGGTAAAATTAGAAAGAGAGAGGATGCACCTCCAAAGCAAGCTTTTTATATTTCTTTTCAAAGAGTGGGTGCTTTTTGGCAACCCTTCACTCTACAACTCTCAGAAACTCCGGAAATGCCTCGGAGGGATTCTAAAGAAGATTTAAGACGCTCAATTTATACCTAGAGACACTCAGAAAATCCGGAAATGCTTCGGAGGGATTCTAGAGAGAGAATATCTAGAGAGAAGGAGGAGCTACTGTGCTTTTTCTGGAAATGAGGGGAGGGAGCCCGTATTTATAGGTTTTCGCGCCTGACAGTGGCGAGACCGCCGGTCTCGTCTGACAAGGTTGAGACCACCGTCTGGACAATCCAGACCGCCGTCTCGACCATGCAGGGGGTCGAGACTGCCGTCTGGAAAACCCAGACCGCCGTCTCGACCTTTGCAGTGGCGAGACCGCCGTCTGGACAAGCGAAACGGCGGTCTCGTTCCTAGCGTGAGGCGAGACGGCGGTCTGGTCTTCCCAGACGGCGGTCTCGTCCCTTCAGGGCGAGAAACCTTATTTTTCGGGCCAAAAAACCCTCCTATCTTAGTACGGGGCCTAATAGTCTCTCCTAGTGGCTTGTTAGGCTTCGACCATCTTCAAATAGGAAGCTTTCTGGCTTTATTCTGAGGTCGGGCAAGACTTGGGGTCTACACCCATTATCAGTAATGAGCCTATGAGGGATGCCGTACCGACATATAATGTTTTTCTTGATGAAGGTGGTCACCACCTTCTGGGTTACATGTGCGTATGATGCCGCCTCAACCCACTTGGTGAAATAGTCAATTGCTACCAAGATGAAGCGATGACCGTTAGACGCTTTGGGTTCGATGGGTCCGATGACATCCATGCCCCACATAGAAAATGACCATGGTGTAGTCAGGTTACTGAGAGGTGCGGGTGGCACATGAACATTGTCGGCGTATACTTGGCACTTGTGACATTTCTTGGCATATTGGTGACAATCAGCTTCCATCGTGGACCAATAGTACCCTGCCCTGAGGATTTTCTTTGCCATGACATGCCCGGGTGCGTGGGTTCCAAAAGTCCCCTTGTGGATTTCTCTTATCAAGGTTTGGGCTTCTTCTTGGTCCACACACCTTAGGAGGGTGGAATCGGGGCTCTTTTTGTAGAGGGTTCCTTCAATCAACGTGAACCCTACGGCCCTTTTGCGAATGGTTCGCTTATCATTGTCACTGATTCCTTTGGGATATTCGCCCTTCATGAGGTACTGCTTGATGTCATAGTACCAGGGGCTTTGATCGTGCTCGCCATTTACTGCCATGCAGAAAGCTTGTTTATCATGCAGTTTGACTTGAATGATTGGCATCTCATGTTCTTGGTCCAGGGCAAACATGGATGATAGGGTGGCGAGGGCGTCAGCAATTTGATTGTCCTCCCTAGGGGTATACTGGAAAGTGACGCTTTCCATTCTTGAGACCAGCTCGCGGATGTACTCTAGATATGGGATTAATTTGGCGTTTTGGGTTTCCCATTCACCTTTAAGTTGATAGATGACAAGGGATGAATCACCGAATATTTTGAGCTTAGTGACCCCATGATCTAAAGCTGCTCGGATTCCTAGCGCACATGCTTCGTATTCGGCCATCTTGTTGGTGCAATCGAAATTAAGTCTGGCCGTTACAGGAATGTATTTCCTTTCGGGGGATATCAAAATAGCTCCTACCCCGTGTCCAAGCATGTTTGAGGCCCCATCGAAAAACATAGTCCATGCTTCTTCTTTGGTCTCTTCGTGTTCAATATGCATGATATGCTCATCGGGAAAGTCATCCTGTAAGGACTGGTATTCATTTGTTGATCCGTGGGCTAGATAATCTGCTAGGGGACTTCCTTTAATAGCTTTCTGGGTGACATGAATGATGTCAAATTCTGAGAGGAGGACCTGCCACCTAGCTATTCTTCCGGTCAAAATGGGCTTCTCGAAGAGGTATTTGATTGGATCCATTTTGGAGACCAACCATGTTGTGTGCCGAGCCATATACTGTCTGAGACGTTGAGTGACCCATACCAATGCGCAACAAGTTTTTTCGAATGGTGTGTAACGGGTTTCATAATCTGAGAATTTCTTACTGAGATAATAAATGGCCTGCTCCTTTTTTCCGGTTTCATCGTGTTGGCCGAGCACGCATCCCATGGACTCTTCAAGAATTGACAAATATAGGATCAGAGGTCTCCCTTCAACGGGTGGTACCAATACTGGCGGATTGGTTAAACATGTTTTGATTTTATCGAACGCTTGTTGGCATTCTTCGTTCCACACCGTTGGCTGATTTTTGCGCAACAGTTTAAAGATGGGGATACATTTATCCGTCAACTGTGCGATGAAACGGGCAATGTAATTGATCCGGCCCAGAAAACCTCTGACCTCCTTTTCTGTGCTTGGTGGGGGCATTTCCAAAATTGCCTTGGTTTTGTCGGGGTCCACCTCAATTCCTCTTTTGCTGACAATGAACCCTAGGAGTTTTCCTGATCATACTCCAAAAGTGCATTTTGCCGGGTTTAGCTTAAGTTGATACTTCCGAAGTCGATCAAAAAGTTTTCTGAGATATCGAATGTGGTCCATTTCATTTCTGGACTTGGCAATCATGTCGTCCACATACACTTCTATTTCCTTGTGGATCATGTCATGGAATAGTGTGACCATAGCCCTTTGATATGTTGCCCCCGCATTTTTCAGCCCAAACGGCATTACCCGATAGCAGAAAGTGCCCCATGGTGTAATGAAGGAGGTTTTCTCTCTATCCTCAACAGCCAACTTGATCTGGTTGTACCCTGCATACCCATCCATGAAGGAATACAGCGTGTTGGTAGCGGTATGGTCTACCAGCGTGTCTATGTGCGGTAGGGGAAAGTCGTCCTTTGGACTTGCTCGATTGAGGTCCCTATAATCCACACAGACCCTGACCTTCCCGGTCTTTTTGATGACGGGTACTATATTGGCCAGCCATTCTGGGTATTTGGACACTACAAGAAAGTTGGCATCCAACTGCCTTTGCACCTCCTCTTTTATCATTAAGGACCAGTCGGGTTTGATTCTTCTGAGCTTTTGCTTTACAGGTCGGAACCCCTCTTTCAGTGGCAATCTGTGTTCCACTATGCTCGTGTCGAGCGCAGGTATGTCATGATATGACCAAGCAAATACATCCATATATTCTTTCAGAAGCTGTATCAATCCCTCTTTCATGCTACTTTCCATTTGGGTGCCGATGTTCACCTTTTTCTCCTCATCCTCTTTTCCCAAATTAACAGTTTTTATTTCCTCCTGATGCGGTTGTATGATGCGTGTTTCATTTTCCAGCATTCTTTGCATGTCCGGAGAAATGGTCTCCTGCTCATTGTTGAACTCAATCCATTCGCCTTCCGTTTCCAGGGTCCACGAAGATTCATCAATCACAGACATGATGTGTTTTAGGTTCTGTTTTAGTCATAGATTTTATTATTCATTTTATTTTTGAAAGAATAATAAATAGAAGAGGGAAAAGAATGAATATGACAAAATGCCTCGTATATTAATGAAGATGAAGATGTATGTACAAGCCCTTTTAATCAAAATTCCTGCGGCCACGGGCAGGGACCGCAGGAGATATAGAGAAAAGCTTAAAAAGAAAAGACCCTAGGGCTGATCCTCCCAGTCCTCCCTCTCTGCTACTCTGGCTTTGACAGAGGTTTGTCATCCATGCTGGAAGCAGAGGAATCTAAGGTTATCCAACCAGCGTCGATTAATTCTTGGACCTTATACTTCAAGGTCAAGCAGTTGTCGGTTGAATGCCCAGGTGCATCCGAGTGGTAGCTACATTTTTCATTGGGCTTGTACCATTCGGGATAGGGAGGTTCTAGTTGCTTCTTGGGAGGAACGCGTGCCAAGAGGCTAGCTTCCAATAGCTGGGGCAGTAGCTTTGCGTAGGAGGTGGGAATAGGAGTGAACTTCCTCTCCTTTCTTCGTGGCTGCCGCTCTGTCTGAGGGGTGGAGGAAGGGGTTGCAAAATTAATGGCGTGCACGGCCTCCTCCTTCTTTTTGAAGGGCTTTTTGAATTAGGTGCTGGAAGGAGAAGGTCGTGCTATTTTTCCACTCCTCAGCCCTTGCTCCACTCTTTCTCCTACAGTGACTATGTCCGAGAAGAGATTGGAGGTACTGGCTATTGCCTTATCGTAGTACGCTCCGGTCAGTGAGTCTATGAACATAGCCACTGTTTCTTTGTCCGTCATAGGAGGCTCTATCTGGGCTGCCATTTCCCTCCACCTTTGGGCGTATGCTTTAAAGAGCTCGTCGTTCTTCTTGCTCAGAGTTCTGAGATCTGACTTATCGGGGGTCAGATCGATGTTGTATCGGTAACGACGGAGAAAAGCGTCTGCCAGCTGTTTCCAGTTCTGGACCTGCCCTCTCTCTAACTGCATGTACCAGTTGAGAGTTGTTTCCGCCAGACTCTCCTGGAAGCAGTGGATCAGGAGTTTTTCGTTCTCAGCATGGGCGGCCATCTTACGGCAATACATCGTAAGATGGTTCTTAGGACAGGTCATCCCTGCGTACTTGGGGAAGTCCGAGATCTTGAATTTGGGAGGGAAGTGAATGTTCTTCACGAGGCACATGTCTGCCACCTCCTTGACGTCGATGTTATGCCCTTTCGACCGCCTTCAGCCTCTCCTCCAGGGCGAAGAGTTGTTGTTTAGATACCTCTGGGGTAAGGATGCGTGCAGTCTTGGCATCCTTCCCGTCAAAAAAGTATTCCTCCTCCTCTTCCTCATGGGGAGGGATATGTTCACCTTGGTCTTCGCCCTTGCTCTGACCCTGGCGTACGACCTCCATTAATTGGGCTACTTGCTCGCGGAGGGTATTGACTTTCGCAGTGAGCTTTCGGTTCTGCTCTTCTAAATTTTCCATTGCTCTTGCCTTTTGTGCACGAGTGCGAGTAGGGAGAGGACCAGCCACTTTCTAGAATGCCCGAAAAAGGTTTATTAATGCATGTTGAGTGCTTAAACTAACATGGATATGTTTATGCATGAGAGATTTTGTTTGAATGATGCTGCATGCGCTATCACTTTTTTTTATTTTCTCTCTTGGTTTTTCTTTACTCATGGTATGATGTGGTATGAATGATTTTGACTTTGTCAGAAGTTGTTTATTTTTTTTCGGGTATTTTGCATTTTGATTTTTATTTTGATGTTTATTGCTTTTTATTTTATTTGTTTGTTTTTATAGCCTTTTATCTCTTCTGTCGGAACTGCGTGGCTACTTAGCTTACAAAGAACCTGAAACCAGGCTAGCTAAAAGGAAGACTATCCGAGATAAAATGTGGCTTTATGCGAAAGAATATTTAACGTCCCTTATCTCTTCTGTCGGAACTGCGTGGCTACTTAGCTTACAAAGAACCTGAAACCAGGCTAGTTAAAAGGCAGACTGTCCGAGATAAGGGTGTTTATTCGTGAAAATATTTTGGGTTTTTGTTGTTTTGTTGTTTGTTTATGCTATGCAACAGACAAATGCAACAAACATATGCACACACAATTCGATCATCCCCGAACAGGCGAGATTTCGTTTTTATCACGAGGTAGGGTTTTCCTGCAGAAAAGTGCATTGGCCAGGGTTGGTTCTAACTGTTCTCACCAGGCTAAGGCCCCCAAGGTGCCCCCATTATAGGGTCCCCACTCTCCAGTCGTCCGACCATGCTTAGCACTAAGGCCATAGTCAGTCTTGTTGCCAAAAGAGGAAGGTTATCACCTTGAGTGGTGGTTTCCGATCACACTGGTGGGCTCAAGGCCCTCACTACAGTGAACCGTACCTGCCACCCACTCCCTATGGTTTTCTCACTTGCCCACGGGTATAGGGGGAACTGTTGTGTGCAAGGGATTGTGTACAGTTTGTATTTCACACAATTTGCGCAAGTATAAACAAACAACAATTTATTAAAGCCAAACATTAAAACATGTTATACATACAAGTTAAGGGAAAAAGTGTTATTTTCTTGGTTTATTTTTTATTTAAGTCGGCCCATCACTAAATGGGATCAACTCTCGAGGTTTCCCAGTGGAGTCGCCATCTGTCGTCGTCGTCTGAAAAGAGATGGCGGTCGGAGCGACACGATGGTTTCGACCCTTTTTGTTTTCGCGTTTTTTATAGGTGGTTACAACGCCTTTAGGTTGTCCGATAACTGGACTAACCTAGGGGCGAGGTTTTCGAAAGGTGTCCTTGGGTTGTCCGATAACCGGGCTAACCCAAGGACTTATTTATTTTGGGTTCTATGGAGTCGCCACCGATGTTTTTACCGGAAACATCGAAAAAGGTTTTTAAAAGGCGTTGGTTTTTGAAAACCAACTTTGGTCATTAGAACCAGAGTTGGGTAAGGGAGTTAGTTACGTGTAAAGGGAGTATTAGTCCCTTTACGACGCCCCTTTCGGGTTCCCTATGACAGGCCAACTTTTATTGTTAATAAATAAACCGGAAAATATACTTTTTGCCCTTTTTATTATGCGGAATTTAAAGTGATGACTACATGGCCCTAATCTATTGCATAATTAAAATTAAAGCGTTAAAAGTAGAGAGGGAGAAATTAAACCTCCGAAGCAAGCTTTGTTTTATATTTCTCTTTGAAAAGAGGGTGCTTTTTGGCAGCCCTTCACTCTACAAGACGCTGGAAACTCTTCTGGACGTCGAAAAATGCTCTCAAAGACACTCAGAAACTCCGGAAATGCGTCGGAGGGATTCTAGAGAGAAGTTTTTAGAGAGAAGGCAGAGCTAATGCTTGTGGTGTGTGGAAATGAGGGGGGGGGGAGACCCCTATTTATAGGTTTTCGCGCTTGGCAGTGGTGAGACCACCGTTCTCGTCTGACAGGGACGAGACCGCCGTCTCACCAAACAAGACCGCCGTCTCGTCCTACGCAGGTGGCGAGACCGTCGTCTCGTCAAACGAGACCGCCGTCTCGCCATTCGCAGGTGGCGAGACCGCCGTCTCATCAAATGAGACGGCAGTCTCGCCACTTGCCTGAGGCGAGACGGCGGTCTCGATTTCGAGACGGAGGTCTCGTCCCAAAGAGGCGAGAAAACTTATTTTTGGTGCCAAAAGTCCTTCCTATCCTAGTATGGGGCCTAATAGTCACTCCTAGTAGCTTGCTAGGCTTCGTTCATCTTCGAATAGGAGGTCTTCTTCTCTTTATTTGGAGGCCGGGCAAGATTTGGGGTCTACAACTCTCAAGTGGCGAGACGATCGTCCCGATTGGCGAGACGACCATCTCGCCTGACAAAGGTTGAGACGACCGTCTCGGTCTGACAGACTCAAATTTCTATAAATAGGGGTCCCTTCCCCCTCGTTTTACACACTTTTCCACAAATTTTGAGTTTTTCACCTTCTTAAAACCTCTCTGAAGCATTTCCAGAGTTCAAGTGCTCTTTTTAGACACTCTGTAGCTGGAGTCTTTTTGTTGGTTATGGAGTGGGCAACGTTGTAGAGCGAGGGGATAGCCATAAAGCATCCTTAATCTTAAAAAATTTAATACAAAGCTTGCTTCGAAGGTTTCTTCTACATACTCTTTTATTGCTTTCTTTATCGTTTTCCTTGTATGCATATTAAGTATTAGAGTCATGTAGACATTTAATTTTTGCAGGAAGATTAAATAATATGGTAAAAGTATAATTTCTTAGTTTTTATTTTTATAAACTAGTCCATCATAGGGAACCTGAAAAGGGCATTGTGGGGTGCTAACACCTTCCCCGCACGTAACTAACTCCCTTACCCGACTCTGGTTATAACGACCAAAGTTGGTTTTTCAAAACCAATGCTTTTCTACCTTTTTCAGTGTTTAGGTCCAGCCCGGTTATCGGACAACCTAAAGATGTTAACCATTTTCCTTTAAAAAATGCGAGTCCACCAAAACCATTGCGTCGCTCCGACCGCCTCTTTTGACGGCAGTGACAGACTTGATTGGAAGATAACCAGTCCATACCAAATATTACATCCAATTGAGATAAAGGTAGACAAATTAAATTTACAAGGAATTTCTTATTTTCAATGAACAAAGTAAAATCTAGACAAATTTTATTGGTGATTACAGACTTACTCATGGGAGTTGAAACAATCAAACTAGTGTCTAGAAAAGAAGATGGCAATTCAAGGTGTTGGACACAATCATTGGAAATGAATGAATGAGTTGCGCTTGAATCATACAATACATTTAAAGTTTTGCCTTTAATAAAACACATACCTTGGATCAAATTATTATTATGAGAGGCTTCAGTTCCAGTCAAGGTATACACTCTTCTTGTTGTCAGAGACCTTATTTTTGGTGCAGAAGGATTAGAATTTGGTGTTTGTTGTCTACATTCAGAATATGTATGACCAGGTTTTTCACACTTGAAACAGACGGGTTAAGACGACAATCTTTAGTATAATGATCTTGTCCACACTTAAAACACTTGAGCTGATTATTTATACGATTACTAAAATTTACTACAAAAAATTGACTGGGTTGGGATCTCCATTGGGGTGGTTGTAGGGTTTTCCTTCATTTTGTCTCATTTTATTTTGTTGGGGTCCAAAATATTTTGGTTTACTATTTTGGTGGTTTTCAAAATCTTCCAAAAATCTGCACTTATGAATAAGCGTAGGAAAATAAAAAATTTCTAATATTTCTACTGCTTTTTTCAATTCAGGCCTAAGTCCATTCTCAAATTTTATACACTTCATTCTTTCATCAGGGTGATAAAAGAATGTAGAATATTTTCCTAACTCTTCAAACTTAGCAGCATATTCTCCTACTATCATACCTCCTTGCTTTATGTGCATAAACTCTATTTCTTTTGCTCTCCTCACATCTTTGAAAAAATATTTTTCCAAAAATTATGTTCTAAACACCTCCGAAGTAATGATTATTCTTCCTCTTCTAGTAATCTCCTAGTACTATCCTACCAATATTCAGCCTCTTCTATCAACGTAAACACAACGTAATTCACCTTTTGGTATCAGAACAATTCATAACTCAAAATATTTTTTCCAATTCTTTAATCCATAATTCAGCCCTTTCTAGGTTATAACCTCTAGGAAATTGCAGAGGTTTTTTTCTCCTAAACTTAACTTTGTGATTCATTGGTTCCTTCAGGTCTTTGGTTCCTTAATAATGCAGCAACCATGTCTCGGATAGCTTGTATTGCTTCTGTCAACTCGTTGTTCCTCATATTATTTGTCATTTGGAATTATATAAGTTAGGATTCATAAGATCTCATGATAGGCTCATTTCACATGTCACACATGAAACATTGCTCTGATACCATCTAATGTGATGCCCTTTTTTTCATGTTGTTAACCATATGTTAAGATATTACTACTTTTTATTAAGTTTTGAAAAAAGTAAGATACAAGATAAATATTTATATATTTATATGTACAAAGATGTGAGCTTTACAAGTTTACATTATTTTTATATCAAAAACAATTATTAAAATGGACAAACAAAAAATTTCTTCTAACAATGGCTAAATGATACGTGTCTTCCATCTATTTTATTGATATTTTAGTTGTAATATGCACATGAAATAACAATAAGAAAGTGAGAAAATTTATCATTTAAAATAATACAATCTTATAACGATATATAAAATATATTTTTCAACTTCCTCAACATATTTCATTTATTCCATATTATGAAGATTTAAATTAAATTTGTAGTGAATAATCAGGACAAATGAATCAAATTTTAATCACTCTTTCACCGATATTTACTCATTTCAATCCCCAAGGTCCAACCTCCATCTACAATATCATCAAATCTTCATAAATAAATATTATTATTTAAAAATAATTAAATAATATAAATATAAATTAATAAATAGGATCAGTGCATAACTGGAGATAAAATAAGATAAATAAACAGGATCAGTATGTAACTAGAGATAAATAAATAATACCAATGCAGGACTAAAGATAAATTAAAATAAACAAACAAGATCAGTACGTAACTGAAGATAAATAAATAAGACCAATGCAGGACTGGAGATAAATAAATAAACCTAAGACAAGATTAATACATAACTGAAGATAATTAAAATAGGACTAGTGTATAATTGAAGATAAATAAATAAATGTAAAGCAGATCAGTAAGTAGTTCAAGATACATAAATAAGTAACAAATAAATAGAATGAGGTTAGAGACACCTTGTAACATCCCAATTTCTGTAATTAATTATTTGCTTAAGTTCCTACAAATTATTATATAAATATTATGTAAACTTTTTATGAGAAGAAAGAATATATATACAATATCCTTATTACGAAAAATGAAAAGAGAGAAAAAGAAGGTACTGTGGCCTTAATATACAATTGAAATTAAGACGGTTGAATTAAGGCGGTGGAGAATTAAGGCGGTGAAGAAAAGTTGAGAAGGAATTTAAGTTGGTAAGTTAAGTTTATAAATAGGATGAAATTGGACAACTAATTCACGGCCAAACAGAGAAGCATCAGATTCTGAGAAGCGGAATTTGAAAGAAGAAGAATAAAAGGAAGGAATTGAGAAATAAATCGGTGGAATACTAGCAAATCTTGGAGAAATAGGTATGGGTTAGATGTTTAATTTTATTCATACGCTTAAGATTGAAATATCTGATTTTGATTACTGTTCATTGTTTTGAAAGTTTGAAATGTTGATGAAATTCTTGAAATTAAGGATGAATTATATAGTAATATTGTTGTTTTTTACTTAAATTGAACATATTTCATATTTAATTTCAATTTGGAACTAGTTTCGTTGCCTGAAACTTGAAAATTGAAAATCTGGATGTTTGCCATGACTTTCTGGATGTGAGATTGAAGGAAGGGATAAGGTGGGAAATTTTGAAAAAGATTAAGGGTATAATGGTAATTTAATAGTCATTTTAGGGACATGGAAGGAAATATAGAAAATATTCAAGGGTAACATAGTAATTTTTAGGACATGGATGGAATAATAAGAAATGTTCAAGGGTAAAATAGTCATTTTCAGCCCCTAGGGACATAAAATGGAATTTTGAAAAAGGTTAAGGGTATAATTCAAGATAGAGCCAAAACAACCCAGTTCCACCTCTTTGTCTACTAGGAAAACGACTCTGTAAACGTTCAAATTTGAGGTTAGTGCCTTCATCAAAGTTATAGGTTATTGTCTTGTCTTTCTAACACGATTGGAATCACCTTAAAAGAAGTACTAGAACTCGAGATATGGCCAAAACACTGAACCATACTTTTCCAGTGTCCAGTCTTTTAGAATAATATTCCCTCTCAGTACGATATTTTCTTCCAGTCCAATATTTCCTTGTCTTTCATATGAGTTTTAGATTAATGCAATCAAGTGAATATAATTTATGGAAAATTGTTTCTTTTGGAAAGTAATAGATTATTCATAGAAATTGCTTTGTGTGAAACATCTATGAATTATAATTGAGATTTTGAATATATGAATGAGATATTTCTAAGTACTTAGTTGATGATAAATTGTTTTGTTTCATTTCATACAAGACATAAACATAGTGCATGAAATGTTTTCTGAAAGTCACAGAAAAGTATTTACGAAATAAATTGGAAGTTACTATTAAGTTGCTATCAAGGATGGTTGTTAGTAACAATAATGTGAAAAATAGAATTTTGGAAATATTTTTGTGAGTAATTTTCTTAAAAGTTTACTATCAAGAGTATATGGTAGCGGAATATGACTACGAAAATGGCCGGCCAAATGAGACAGAGAATGTATAAGAATGAATGATTGAGAATCGAGCTACTAGTATCTCTAATAGTAAATGGGGGAGTAGAATAGGTAAGACAGGACCTCTGGTCTATGGGGTTGGACCTCTGGTCTAGGGAGTGTTTGGACATGGGCAATCCCATAAGTGGTCAATCTTTATGTGATTCTGTGTCGTGGTAGCCTACCGGGTGCACTAACACTTTGACTACTGTCTACTTGTTCACGTTTAGTGGGGCATTGTCGAATCACCAGACAGGGTGATGTTAAGCTCTGGTTCCACTAGACACTCATAAAAGTCTCCATGGAGCACTGAGTCAAAAATGATCCTTTTAGAGTCAAATGCATGATTTTAAAGTTTTACGTTTTGAGTCATATGCGCATATCATAAACATAGTGCATGATAAAACTGTAGATTATTCATGATTTGTATGATATTCTCTATTATGTTTCTATGATTGATCTATTTGTTTCTCATAATTAATTTTCGAATTAAATGACATATGGTTGTATATTTATATGTAGTTATGAACTTATTATGAAGGAATGTTTCATTGGTTGATTTTATCGTATGAATATTTGTTTTGTTTGCTATGGGTAAAATTAAATGTCTAACCCCATAAATAATTTTAAAAACAGATTTTGGAAGACTATAAATGCAGATGAAGAGTTAATTTTAGAATCATGATGCAATACCAGAGCATAGGAAGGTGAGTTGCGTTAAGAATTTATAGCAACAGTTATAGTTATAATTATAGCTTAGTAATCTTTTGTAACTATATAAGATGATATGTTTCAGAATATGATATGTTTATTGTCGCCGCCGTCCGTTCCGACGTCTAGGGACATCTCGAACGTTTATGCGAGCGGTCGCGAAAAGATGGTTTAGACTCACGTTTTGTTTTAAAATGTGTTCATTGCTTCCGAGGTGCTCAATAACTGAACTATCCTCTAATAAAAGCAAGGTTTTCTTAAAAAGGGTTCTTATGGAGTCGCCACCAATGTTTTGACCATAAACATTGGAAAGGATAAAAAGACAATGATTTTAAGAAAAACCAAACTTGGCCATTATAACCAGAGTTGGGTAAGGGAGTTAGTTACGCGTGGGGAAGGTGTTAGCACCCCACGACGCCCCTTTCGGGTTCCCTATGACTGATTAATTCATGTCGCTGCCGTCAAAAAGAGGCGGTCGGAGCGACGTGATGGTTCTGACTTTCCAATTTTCGCATTTTTATGGGTGTGGTTACAACGCCTTTAGGTTGTTCGATAACCGGGCTGAACCTAGGGGTGAGGTTTTCGAAAAAGTGTTCTTGAATTGTCCGATAACCGGGCTAACCCAAGAACTAACTTTGAAGGGTTCTTATGGAGTCGTCACCGATGTTTTTACCGGAAACATCGGAAAAGGAAAAAAGAAGGCAATGGTTTTCGAAAAACCAATTTTGGCCATTATAACCAAATTCGGGTAAGGGAGTTAGTTACGTGTGGGGAAGGTATTAGCACCCCCACAACGCCCCTTTCGGGTTCCCTATGATGGACTATTCTTAAAATAAAGATGATAAAATTATGCTTCTACCCTATTTATTTATTACAGAATTTAAATAGTTATCTACATGATCCTAATATCTAATGCATACAAGGAAAACAGTAAAATAAAGCGATAAAAGAGAAAAGATATGAAGGAGAACCTCCGAAGCGAGCTTTTATAAATGTTGAACTTGAGGACGCTTTTTGGCAGTCCCCGCACTCTACAGAGACACTCCTCTCTCGATCAAAAAAATAAAGGTGTCACCCTACCGAGGGCCGGATGTCTCAAAAAAAGAGGACATCCTTAACCGATTTCTACCTTAATGGAAATCGGAAGGCTCACTCGAACTCTGGAAAAATACTCAGAGTCACTCTAAAGTGCCAAAAGGCTTCCTAGAGAGTGGTAGGAGTGAATGGTGTGTGTGAAAATGGGTGGAATGAGACTCCTATTTATAGGAAAAAAGTGTTAGGTCGGGAAGGCCTTTTGGGATTTCGGGAAGGCCTTCTCGCCATTCGGGAAGGCCTTCTCACCCTTGCTATTTGGGAAGTCCTTCTCGCCATTTGGGAAGGCCTTCTCGCCAGAATTATTTTTATTTTATTTTATTTTTTATTTTTTGTACAGAAAAGCCTTCCTACTCTAATATGAAGCCTAATAGTCTCTCCTAGTGGCTTTTTAGGCTTTGTCCATCTTCGAATACGAGGTCTTCTACTCTTATTTTGAGGTCGGGCAAGATTAGGGGTCTACAGCTGCCCCCTCCCCCCTTTACTCGACTAGTCGACTGTTGGCCTGTTGTGCCAAGAGGATCGACTGGAGGGAAAAGGAGTTGACCTTCCTGCTCGGTTGCCCTTCAGACGTCCCGTCTTTGCAGCGGTTGATCTTCTGGGGAAAAGTGCGTTGTGCGCCTCCAGGATGCTCCTTCTGACAGTAGCTAATCCCTTCGGCTAATGAGTATGAACCCCCATCTGGTTTGACGAGTATGAACCCCTGCCTGGTAAGCCCCCTTTGGTAAGGCCTGATGAGTATACACCCCCATCTGGTGTCTGACGAGTATGAACCCCCGTCTAGTAAGCTCCCTTTTGTAAGGCCTGATGAGTACACACTCTCATCTGGTGAAGTGCCTCCGGATGCTCCTTCTTGCGGTAGCTGACCCTTTGGCTGTGGTGGCGGCTTACTGCTCTAGCTCATGCGCCAACTCCATGGGGAGTGATTTCTATTTTGGTAAATGTTTTTGGACCTTTCTGGTAAAGTCTTCCGGTGTGCCGGGGATTTCTTTGTTTTTTGGCTTTTCCTGATAGCCATCCAACTTGTTGTTTGTTGGGGATTCTTTGTTTTTGATCCTTTGGTAGTGGTCATCCGACTTTGCTGGTTGTCGGGGATTTTTTATGAGTACCTCTTAGGTAGGCAGAAATCCTCTAGGGATTTGCTGATCTTGGTGACACCTCTTGAGTAGGCGGATATCCATTTAAAAATTTGTTGATTTTGATGGTGCCTCTGAGCAGGCAGATACTCCATTGAGTTTCTAGTAATGCCTCTGAGTAGGCAGATGCTTCATCGGAAGTGAAGACTTTTGGCTGCATTTGTTTTGCCTCTGACTAGGCTGATATTCCCCTATGGGGATGCTGGCTCTTGCTTGCCAGGTCTTGCCTATGTGTAGGCAAATAACATTCTGAGGATGAATCTGAAGTTTTTCCTTTGCAGTAGGCTCACTGGGGATGATCTTTCTTTTTTATTGATCCACCGGGGAATTGGTTGACTTCCCGGGGGTCAGATTTTGGTAGCCCCTTTGGGGGAATGGAATCTTGGCTCCTTAATTGATGTGGGTGTGAGCTGGCTTTTGTGGTGCTCTTATTCTGTTGAAGGAATGAAATTTCCAATTCCTCCTTTCTTTTTCCGCGATTTATCTCTTTTTTTTCGCGATTTGAAATTTGGCTTTTTTGGGATAATGTGTAAGCCTTTTTACTTTTTAGTCTCTTTTTATTACGCTGGCTTTTTTCCTTCTTTTTGGGAGGCCCATTAGGGATGAAGTTTTCTTTCTTTGGTGATCCACCAGGGAATTAGTTGACTCCCTGGGGATCTGATTTTTCTTTTCTAGGGATGGAGTCTTGGCTCCTTGATTGATGTTGATGCGATCTAAACTTGTGAAGCTCTTATTCCACTGGAGAATGGGAATTTCTGATTCTTTTTTGTAGACTTTTTAGGAGATCCACTTGAGGATTTTATTCCGCCTTCTCTATTGTTGCCTTTTCTTTTGGACATCCTCTGGGGATGCAAGAGTTTTCTTCTTTTTTCCTTTTTTTTGTTGAGCCTTTGTTGGTATGGAGATTGGACTCTTTTGACTGTTGATGATGATGGGCTCTTGAAGCCTTTATTCTCCATTGGGGAGTGTGGAGGAGACTTTGGGTGAGTGTGCTGGATGACTCATGTAATGGTAATGCTGAGCCGTGATGAGTGTTTTTGTTTTGCCTTCGGAGTAGGAAGGGATCCTCTTGAGGATGATTAAGCCTTTCCGTCAGCTTTTCTTTTATGATGTCTGATGATTGTGCCCTCTTTTATTGGGTGATGATTGGAGCTTTGGCTTCTGGAAGCTTCTTATGACAACTCACTCTTCTTTCTTGAGGGAGAGCAATGTTTGGAGACTTATTACTTTCTTGTGCCTTCTTTTCTGGGTAGAAGGATGGTAGCTGGAGCTCTTGATTTTCAGAAGCTCTTATTCTGCTGAGTCGCTTGATTGACGACTTGCTCCATTTTCTTGAGGGCATTATTTGGAGACTCAGTCTCAGTGATCCTGTTTTCAATCACAAACATGGAGCTAGTCTCCTTATATGCATGAATGCTTTTCATTTTTTGTTATTTGTCTGAAGTAATTTTTATTTCTTTCATTTTTGACATTGACAAAGTCGTTTTGTGCGACTACTTGTGTGTGGATGCCCTAAATGCAATCTATTCTTTTTGATTGATGCATCTGGAAAAGTGACTGGCATTCTCCTGCTGGACTTTTTATGATTATGATGAAGGGCCCCTCTCTTTTATTCATTTTTTGGTTTAGCCCTATCTTTTGCCTAGACCGCCCTTTTTGGGGTTTTCGGTCTAGCGGGCTGCCTTACTTTTTGCCTAGGATATCTTAGCGGGCTTTTTTCCTTTTTTATGAATTCCCTAACTTTTGCCTAGACCGCCCTTTGCAGGTTTTTGATCTAGCGGGCTACCCTAACTTTTGCCTAAGAATCTCCTAGCAGACATTATTTTTTATTTTTATTTTTCTCATTTCTCTTTTCTTTTTGAGAGAAAGGACCCTATGCATGTATGCAATGTTTGTGATATGCATCCTATAATATTATTTCAATTAATTTTTCAAAAGGATTAACCAATGTGCTTTTACTTCTGATGAGATTCTGACGTTATGTGCTTTGTCGACATGATAGGCTGTACCAATTTTGTCGTCTCAATTTTTTCATGACCGAAGAATGATTGTGTTAATTGTAGAGTGACTTGCCATGTCAGTGCGCCCTTCCCTTTCCTTGGGGATGTCAATCCTCCTATTGATTACTATCTCCACATTTCCCTACTACTTACTAGAATGTCGTAGTGGTAAGGGTCAAGAGAAGAGAAAGAAGAGGATATTTAATTCAAAGGCTTGTGTTTTAGAATTGTTTTATTTTGACAAAAAATGGTTTTTGTAAGCACGACTAGCCAAGGTTGGTTAGAGTGTTTAGGCTAGTTTAAACAACGTTTTGTTTATGGAGTGGCGTCTTATTCTATGGCGCTTACTATGACTGATTGACTTCCCTAGTCTGCCCTTTGGGTTTTCAGCTTAGGATGTTGTGTTTTGTTTTGTCCTAACTTTTGTCTAGGTTTCTTTTTTCTTGCTTTGGAAACCTAGCAGACTTTATTTTGTAACCCTAATTTTTTCCTAGGCTACCCTTTATGGTTGTTCAGGTTTCCTAGCGGGTTTACCCTAACTTTTGCGTAGCCCCCTTTGTGGGTTTCCTACCGGGTATCTTGCCCTCTCTTTTTGGCCTTTAGCTTTTATGGGCTTCTTTTGATTTTTGTTTTCTTTTTGCACAACATTGGCGAAACACGACTTTATTTATGACAAGATAAAATTTTATTTTGTGTTTCTAGTCAATCAGTGGTGATGAGTGGTTTGATTATTTTGACTATGGTGCATTTTGACGCATTTTTGAAACGTTTGTTTAAACATGGTTATTAATGAGGTTTATATATGAATAGTAGGAAGAGAAGCAGATAATAAGAATGACATTCTTTGTAATTAATAGGGAAATATGTGCCCTACAATGCTCGGGGGTCGGGCTAGCCCTGAGGAGTAATCTCTAATAGTCATTGGATTTACAAACCCTAAGAATCAGAAGGAGAACACCTAATGACTAAAGTCGCTTTTGACGCTTGAACCCCTTTGATTGGGAAAATCTGATTCGAGCTGTAGAGGGGAGACTTCCCTTTTCTCCATGTAGCTTGATCCTTTGTAGGGTCATGCCCTAGGCCATGCTTTAAAGGATTGTCTTTAAAATCTGGTGGCTCCCTTATTCCTTGAGAGTTTTTAATGAGCCCTTGGTTTGGGCGACATCCATATTTCCTCACCATGTGGGTCACCTTCATATCGTTGGGGAAGTCTTTTCATATTGGAAAAAGATATTTCAAAGGTCCTTTTCAGTCGCATCCATTCAAGGTAGGGCAAACGACTTGCTGATCCGAATGTCGTTTTTAGCTCGAACCATGACCAGCTTGTCGCCTACCGTGAGTTTGTCTCTTTGGTGGAGCATTGAGAGAACTGCCTTAGCGTCGTGAATCCAAAGTCTACTCAGTTTCCTCTTTGGATTATGTTTTTCTTCGGTCTTTTTTATTTTTTCTTTATTTGTAGGAGCGTCATCTTATAGCTCCTTGGGGGAATAGATTCTTCCATTTCTAATTTTGCCCCCAATGCCAGCTATGCTGGAGATATCCTTGTTAATGGGCGGTGTTTTTGCGTATCTCCATGGTGTAGCCTTATTTGATGTATGGGGTGAACAAATGTAACGACATCCCTGCCCCTTCTTCCTTATTAACTCGGATACCCAACGGTTGAGGCTTATTATCCTCTTTAGGCGGATCAACCGTTGGAGAGAACTTGACGACAAAAGGTTTTCTCTTCATCTTATTCCAATTCATCGAAAGCACATCAATTAATCCTTTCTTTTTATTATCTTATTATTATTAAAGTGAGAATGAATGCAATTTATGAATGCAATTTATGAATACAATAGACACTTGAAGAGATGATGAAAACAAATAATTTTATTTATTTCATCCAGACATTGTACATTCCTCAATGCAATGTTTCGAAGTACATTTTTTTTTTAAAAAAGTGGAGAAGCCTAAATGAACCCATAGACAGGTTAGAATTTCTATTTATTTTCTTTTTTACTTCCCGTGCATGGCATGCGAATGCCCTAATCCTCTTTTCATGGTATTGAGGAATGTCCACTTCTTCGATTGTCTATTATTAGATGCATGTTATGAGGATGAAGTTTGGTGGATGTATATATGCAAGTGTTTGTTTATTATCATGTTTTATTTTCTGACATGATGCGTGATAGTGTTTGGGATTTTGTGTTTTTTTTTTATGCGGATGAGGGCATGAAGAATGCCAGCCACTTTCTAGAATGCAAAAATATTTTTATTGAATGATTTATGAGATGGATATTCCTTAAGACAATGGCTTAGGTATCATCCTTAAAGCTTACGCTTTGTGGGGTATCATACCCACCTTGGTGTAATGGTTTCTTCCCCATCACAGATTTGACAAGTATAATGGCAATCACCATCACACCTTAGTACACTTGTCCCTTCCTTGTCGTGAAGGTCACAAATGTGCTCGGGGCCTCTTTCGCCATTGTCTTAAGGATATCTAGTGCTCCCTAGAATGAATGTATTTATGCATGCACCAGTACAAAAGGGCAGTAGATGTTCAAAGTGGCATAACTTTTGACTGAGATGTCCGATTTGGACGCACAACATATCAAAACGAAAGGAAAAAGGTGAGGAATCAGGCTACAAATACCCCAAGGGGATTTGGCCCAGTAATTTTCCCAAAACACGCTTCTAAGACCCATTTTTTAAGGATTTATTAAAATGATGCGTATGTATACTTTTCTTATGCATTTATTTTTTTCTCTTGATTTTTCCACTTATGACATGATGCAATATGAATGATACGACTTTGTCAAAATTATTTTTATAAATGTTTTGGTTTTGTTATTATTATTTTATTTATTTTGAATTTATTTTTTTAGCCTTTTATCTCTTCTGTCGGACTGCGTGGCTACTTAGCTTACAAAGAACCTTAAACCAGGCTAGCTAAAAGGTAGACTGTCCGAGATAAAATGGTTTTATTGGAGAAAGAATAATATTAGCGTCCCTTATCTCTTCTGTCGGACTGCGTGGCTACTTAGCTTACAAAGAACCTGAAACCAGGCTAGCTAAAAGGCAGATTGTCCGAGATAAGGGTGTTTATTGTAAAATTTTGTTTTTATCTGTTGTTTGGTTATGCTATGCAATCAAATGCAACAAACAAATGCACATACAATTCACTCATCCACGAACAGGCGAGAAGTCGTTTTAATCACGAGGTAGGGTTTTCCTGCAGAAAAGTGCATTGGCAAGGGTAGGTTCTAACTGTTCTCACCAAGGCTTAGGCCCCCAAGGTGCCCCCATTATAGGGTCCCCACTCTCCAGCCTTCCGACCATGCTTAGCACTAAGGCCATAGTCAGTCTTTGTGCCAAAAGAGGAAGGTTATCACCTTGAGTGGTGGTTTCCGATCACACTGGTGGGCACAAGGCCATCACTACAGCGAACCGTACCTGCCACCCACTCCCTATGGATTTCTCACTTGCCCCCGGGGGGAACTGTTCTGTGCAAGGGTTTGTGTACAGTTTGTATTTCAAACAATTGCGTAAATATAAACAAACAACAGTTATTAAAGCCAAGCATTAAAACATGTTATAATACAAGGTAGGGTAAAAGCGTAATTTTTTAAGTCTTTTATTTATCAAACTAGTCCATCACTAAATGGGATCAACTCTCTAGCTCCCCAGTGGAGTCGCCATCTGTCGCCGCCATCACAAAGAGGCAGTCGGAGCGACGCGATGGTTTCGACTTTCCAATTTTTGCATTTTTATGGGTGTGGTTACAATGCCTTTAGGTTGTCCGATAACCGAGCTGAACCTAGGGGCGAGGTTTTCGAAAAAGTGTTCTTGGATTGTCCGATAACCGGGCTAACCCAAGAACTTACTTTGAAGGGTTCTTATGGAGTCGCCACCGATGTTTTTACCGGAAACATCGGAAAAGGAAAAAAGAAGGCAATGGTTTTCGAAAAACCAACTTTGGCCATTATAACCAGAGTCGGGTAAGGGAGTTAGTTACGTGTGGGGAAGGTATTAGCACCCCCACAATGCCCCTTTCGGGTTCCCTATGATGGACTATTCTTAAAATAAAGACGATAAAATTATGCTTCTACCCTATTTATTTATTACAGAATTTAAATAGTTATCTACATGATCCTAATATCTAATGCATACAAGGAAAACAGTAAAAGAAAGCGATAAAAGAGAAAAGATATGAAGGAGAACCTCCGAAGCGAGCTTTTATAAATGTTGAACTTGAGGACGCTTTTTGGCAGTCCCCGCACTCTACAGAGACACTCCTCTCTCGATCAAAAAAATAAAGGTGTCACCCTACCGAGGGCCAGATGTCTCAAAAAAAGAGGACATCCTTAACCGATTTCTACCTTAACGGAAATCGGAAGGCTCACTCGAAGTCTGGAAAAATACTCAGAGTCACTCTAAAGTGCCAAAAGGCTTCCTAGAGAGTGGTAGGAGTGAATGGTGTGTGTGAAAATGGGTGGAATGAGGCTCCTATTTATAGGAAAAAAGTGTTAGGTCGGGAAGGCCTTCTGGCATTTCGGGAAGGCCTTCTCGCCATTCGGGAAGGCCTTCTCGCCCTTGCTATTTGGCAAGGCCTTCTCGCCATTCGGGAAGGCCTTCTTGCCATTTGGGAAGACCTTCTCGCTAGAATTATTTTTATTTTATTTTTTATTTTTTGTACAGAAAATCCTTCCTACTCTAATATGGGGCCTAATAGTCTCTCCTAGTGGCTTTTTAGGCTTTGTCCATCTTCGAATACGAGGTCTTCTGCTCTTATTTTGAGGTCGGGCAAGATTAGGGGTCTACAATTCATAAAGTAAAGATTAAAAGAAATTACGCTTGTAGACCCCTAATCTTGCCCGGCCTCAAAATAAAGACTAGAAGACCTCCTTTTCGAAGATGGATGAAGCCTAAGAAGCCACTAGGAGAGACTATTAGGCCCCATACTAGGATAGGAGGGATTTTTGGCACAAAAATAAAGATTTTTGCCTTTTAAGGTCGAGACCGCCGTCCTAGATTTGGAACCGCCGTCTCGCCTTGCGCAAATGGCGAGACCGCCGTCTCGTTTGGCGAGACGACCGTCTCGCCATTCCTGCAAGGCGAGACTGCCGTCTCGACCTTGTCAGACGAGACGACCCGTCTCGACCTGACAGGCGCGAATTCCTATAAATAGGGCCTCCATTCCCCTCATTCCACACAGCTCTTCCTCCTTCTCTCTAGACTTTTCTTCAAATTCTCTCTCTAGAACCCCTCCGAAGCATTTCCGGAGTTTCTGAGCATTTCTAAGAGTGTTTTTGAGCGTTACGAGAGGTTTCCGACGCTGTAGAGTGAAGGGCTGCCGCAAAGCACCCTATTTTCAGAAAGAATTAATAGAAAGCGTGCCTCGGAGGTTTCTACACACACTCTCTCTCTTTTACCGCTTTATTTTAATTATGCAATAGATATAGGGCCATGTAGTCGTAATCTTTAAATTCCGCAAATAAAAGGGTAAAAACGTGTTTTTCACCAGTTTTATTATTTTTTAAATAACTGGCCTATCATAGGGAACCCGAAAGGGGCGTCGTAAAGGAACTAACACTTCCTTTACACGTAACTAACTCCCTTACCCAACTCTGGTTCTAACGACCAAAGTTGGTTTTTCAAAAACCAACGCCTTTTAACCCCTTTTCTGATGTTTTCGGTAAAAACATTGGTGGCGACTCCAGAGAACCCTTCAAAACTAGCTCTTGGATTAGCTCGGTTATCGGACAATCCAAGAGCGCCCTTTCGAAAACCTCGCCTCTAGGTTCAGCCCGGTTATCGGACAACCAAAAGGCGTTGTAACCACACCAATAAAAAAACGCGAAAAACGGAAAGTCGAAACCATCGCGTCGCTCCGACCACCTCGTTTTGACGGCGGCGACAGATGGCGACTCCACTGGGGAAGCCTAGAGAGTTGATCCCATTTAGTGATGGGCCAGCTTAAAAATAAATAAACCAAGAAAATTATGCTTTTACCCTAACTTGTATTATAACATGTTTTACTGCTTGGCTTTAATAACTGTTGTCTGTTTATACTTACGCAATTGTTTGAAATACAAACTGTACACAAACCCTTGCACACAACAGTTCCCTCTATACCCGGGGGCAAGTGAGAAATCCATAGGGAGTGGGTGGCAGGTACGGTTCGTTGTAGTGATGGCCTTGTGCCCACCAGTGTGATCGGAAACCACCACTCAAGGTGATAACCTTCCTCTTTTGGCACAAAGACTAACTATGGCCTTAGTGCTAAGCATGGTCGAAAGGCTGGAGAGTGGGGACCCTATAATGGGGGCACCTTGGTAAGAACAGTTAGAACCTACCTTCGCCAATGCACTTTTCTGCAGGAAAACCCTACCTCGTGATTAAAAACGACTTCTCGCTTGTTCGTGGATGATCGAATTGTGTGTGCATACGTTTGCTGCATTTGTCTGTTGCATAACATAAACAAAACAACAGAAAAATCACAAAAAAATATTTTTACAATAAACACCCTTATCTCGGAAAGCCTGCCTTTTAGCTAGCCTGGTTTCAAGTTCTTTGTAAGCTAAGTAGTCACGCAATCCGACAGAAGAGATAAGGGACGCTAACTACCCTTTCGCGTAAAGCTATATTTTTATCTCAGACAGTCTGCCTTTTAGCTAGCCTGGTTTCAGGTTCTTTGTACGCTATGTAGCCATGCAGTCCGACAAAAGAGATAAAAGGCTATAAAATAAAATAAAAATAAAAATCCAATAAAATTTTCTCTTCTTCTCCCGATTTTAAAACAATAAATAGGACCTTGATAAAAAATATTACACTCATTCATATAGGTAGTTTATTTTTCAAAAAAAAAACGCAAATATTATACAAAACATGATAAATAAAAATAAACACTCACATTCATCCAATAAGCATCATTTTCATAAAACATGCATTTTGGTTTTAGAAAATAGAGGGGACTAGTAGACAATTGAAGAAGGTGGATATTCCCCGATACCATACTGAGAAGTTGGAACGACTTTGTGCGATAACGCCACCAGAGGTCCACTCCGACTTTGAGAAATCCTATGGTCGGATTCTCGACCTGTTTAAAATCTGTGTCGACCAAGTGTTCCTCAGGGTATTAGTTCATTTCTGGAACTCCAGTCTGCGATGCTTGGAATTTCTGCAGTTTGATATGGTGCCAACCTTAGAGGAGTACGAAACTATGCTGAAATGGCCCAAATCAGCCGGAGTCCATATTCGCCACGGGGCATATACTCCTGCAGCACAAGTCGCTGCCATCATCCAACTGCCTTTTCGGCAGACTACCCTGATAGGAAAAGGGAACATCCAGGGTTGGAAAGTCTCAATGTTAGAAGACCATCTGTCCGCTTTGGCTGAAACGGCAGAATGTGTCGCTTTTAACAAAACCCTGGCCTTAATCATATTTGGAACGATCTTGTTTCCCTTCCACCTTGACACAGTGGATCAAGCCGTCATGGACGCCTTCTTCGCCTGGGACGTGAACTCGAAGAGTCCCTTGCCTGCAATTCTTGCCGACACCTTGCTCTTGGTGGAATTTTGCCGCCAGAAGTAAGGAAAAACACTCTGTTGCTGCTCTTCACTACTCTTTGTGTGGGGCATTACACATTTTTACGCCTCTAGCCACATGGGGATGTTCCCCGATCCTTTGAGGAGCTTCTCCAAAATCCTTCTCCAACGACGCTTAACTTCAGAGTGGAGGGACGAGTTGGAACAAAAGGACGCCAACAATTTATCCTGGGTCTGCCCTTGGTTCCGACCTGGCCCAGTCCTTATCAGATGTGGGGTCTATTCGAACGTACCCTTGATGGGACTCAGGGTTGCATAGCCTACTCACCTAGAGTAGCTATGAGGCAGCTCATGAGGACCCAAACACAATTTCTCGAGGGGAACTTGGAGGACTGTGTTTCTTTGGAGACCCATGCACAATCGCCAACTCACTAGCCGTGAGAAAAGCATGGGAGAGACCAGTCTTTATCGGAGATAGAGAGCTAGGAAAGGCTCGAGTGGCTGTCTCCGGTGACTATGAGGTATGCAGAAAAAGAAGAGAAATGTCTCAACCCTCCGCCTCACTCATTACAAGTGCCAATAGTGAAAAGCTGCAAGCTCAAGTCGACGCCTTGACCCAGAGGATAGAAATCATGGGAGCCCAAATGAGGGCCCTTGAAGAAAGAGAGCAAGAATCTATCCTCATCGTAGATGGTCTGCAAAGGTAATGCAAGAAAAAGGATCATGAAATAGAGCGCCTCAAGGACCAATGCGCTGACTCTAACGAGCAAGCTATCCGAGCATCCAAAGTCGCTAGAACTAGCTCGGATAGTCAACTTCAAGAAATAAACGCCAAATCAGCACCCCTTGAGGCCGAATCAGCAAAACAGGCTCACACGATCAAGGAATTGATGCAAGAACTTACCAAGACTCGGTCAGAAATACGCCAAGAGCGAGAGGCCAATCAGAGACTCAACAAAAGTCTCACTGAGCTACGCTGCAAAGAAAGAGACGGGCTAGCTCAGTACGGCCAAGTACTATAAGAAAAGGACCGAGCCCTTGAAAAACTCGATGAACTGCAAGCCTTGGTCGTCCATCAAGAGGCGAAGATCAAAGAGGCTCAAAAGTACAGTGAAGATATGAGCCAGGCGGTCCAGAAGCAAAGCGAAGCACTTGCTCGTCACGTCTGGGAAGCCGAGAAAGAATTACATAGAGATCAAGACCCGCCTATGGATTTCTTTAGGCTTTTCTGCTTTTGTCAAAAGTTGCTTCGTAGTATGGAATAGGGGAATGTACACCTTCTAACGGATAAATGAAATTTTTCTTTATTCACAATTGTCTACTTGCATGCATATCATTCATCTGCATAGTTAATTTTGTTGAACATTCAAGGACTTGATGTTGCACTTGATGGACATGAAGATTGTTGATTTTGATGATGATTCAAGAACACAAAGACTTAGAGTGTTGAAGACTTGTTTTGTATTGTAATAACTCTGTTTCAATTAGATTGAGTTTGTAATATTAGAGTTTAAGATAGTCGGTACATAGTCTGCACCTTAGAAGCTCCAAAAAGCTCAAATTTATCATCCAGGCTCGACTTTAATCGATTAAATAGGTAAATAATCGATTAAAACAGTGAGAAAAATCATTTTCTGTAACAACTCACTGGTTTAATAGATTAAACCAACTTTTAATCGATTAACAGGCGGTTTAATCGATTAAACCCCCTTTTAATCGATTAAAATAGAGAGGTTTGGGTTCTGTTAATTTTTGGCTCTGGTTTAATCGATTAACACTTCATTTAATCGATTATTTCAGTCAGATTTTGATTTTTAACTTCAAATCAAACCTAATTTCGAAAACCCTATTTCCAAGAACCCTAGTTTCAAAATCCCCAATTCCTAAACCCTAATTTCTCTACTTAAACTCTTCTATGGCACTCAGAAAATAAGAACAACCTTTTTCATACAAAAGTTAAGTGCTGTGAGTGCCAGAGAACTGTTTGTTGCAAGAAAAAGGGGCTTTTGGAACCTGGTGTGGGCTAGAAGCGATAAGAATCACTAAGTGGAGTTCTTAGTGGATTGTGTGATGTGTCGTCTCTGGGGAAAGTTGTTCTTCATCTCTTGTGGGTTTCAAGAGAGGTGTTATCTTTAACTTTATCTTTTCCATTATAATTTGTATTGTAACAATTTGATTATAGTGACAACGTTAATCCTCTCTTTGAGTGATTAGCAACTGGACGTAGGGTCTTTTGATCCGAACCAGTATAAATCTCCTGTGTAAGATTCTCTTCTCTTCTCTATTTACATTTACACAGTTTTTAATCGGTAAAATTTGGGGAAATTTTTGAAAACCTAATTTTTGTTAAGTAACCAATTCACCCCCCCTCTTGGTTTTTGTCCGACCACGCGAACATTCCGCTGCGCGATTCTAACAAGTGGTATCAGAGCTTGCTTTGACAGTCATTCAAATTTTCGAAAATGGCCGGACAAAATCAAACTTTTGCCGAAGGTGCGTCTATCAACAGACCCCCACTTTTTGCGGGTCAAAATTATCCTTTCTAGAAGGTACATATGCAAATATTTTTAGAGTCTGTTGATAGAGGCGTTTGGGATGCTATTTTAAACGGTCCATTTGTTCCTAAAATTACTGAGAACGGTGTTGACGTTCTTAAACCTTTTTCTAGATGGACTGTAGAAGAAAACAGAAAAGCACAATTTGACGTTAGGGCTAGAAATATTATTTCATCTGCTCTAACCCTTGACGAGTTTTACAGGATCTCTATTTGTAAAAGTGCTCAAGAGATGTGGGAAAAACTAAGAGTAGCTTATGAAGGAACCGATGATAGTGATTCAATTTCGGAGTCAAGTGATTTGGAAATTGAAGCTAACATTTTCTTGTTGGCAAAAGACAATATATCTTCTGACTTTGAGGTTAGTGATTCCAACTCATCCTCAAGTGATGATGAAAATGATTTTGATGAATTACAAAATGCATATAATGAATTGTTTAGTGCCTTTAAGGACTTGAAAAATGAATACAAAGCTGTGAAAAAGAGTTTAAGTAGATCCAAAAAGGAGGTAAAGTCCTTAAAAACGAAAATTGCATGTTTAGAGGAAAAGGAAACCTTAGAAACGAAAATTGTATGCTTAGATGAGAATGATGATAAGAATATAGTATGTGCATCTTGTAAAGAATATGAGTATGACATAGATATACTTAATCATTTGCTTGATAAAGCCGAAAAGGAATTGAGTAATAATAATAAGGATAAAATTGTTGTAATTCAAAATAGTGTAAATCATCAAGTTCCTTTGAAAAAGCTTAAAATGAAAAAGAGAAGAGTATGGGTGGAAAAAGGAACTAAATTATCTATTGTTAGAAATACATCATTTTCAAAAGCTACATCTAAAGCATGTTTTTATTGTATGAAACATGGTCATACTTCAAATAGATGTAAAATAAAACATTTTGGTGTTCCTAAAGGAAAATATATTTGGGTTCCTATAGTTAAATGAATTGTTTGTCTCTTGTATTTATTCAAAGAAAATTAATCATTTAGTATGTTTTGAATAGAATTCTCATTAGGTCAATTATAAAATCAACTCCCTATGAATTGTTAAATGGTAGAAAGCCTAATGTTGCTCATTTAAAAAAAAAAATTGGATGTAAGTGCTTTGTGTTGAATAATGGAAAGGATAACTTAGGAAAATTTGACTCTAAAGCTGATGAGGGCATATTCTTAGGTTATTCATTAACTAGCAAGACTTATAGGGTGTTTAATAAGAGAACTTTGAATATAGAAGAATCTATACATGTTACCTTTGATGAGATTGTAGACCTTGGGGGAAATCCTCTTGAGTCAAATAAAGAAATTGCAGGTGATGATGAATATATAAGAGAAGCTCTTGATGAATTATATTTGGAAGAAAATGAGCCTTCTCAAACACCTAAATTAGCAAAAGAATGGCAATCACCTAGAGGACTCTCAATGGACAATATCATAGGTGACATCTCAAAAGGGGTAAGAACAAGAAATATGACTAATTTTTGTATGTCTGTAGCTTTTGTGTCACAGATTGAACCCAAGAATGTTGAGGAAGCACTTAAAGATGAACAATGGTGCATAGCCATGCAAGAAGAACTTAACCAATTTGAAAGAAATCAAGTCTGGGAATTAATCCCAAGGGAAGAATCATATCAAGTTATTGGAACCAAATGGGTGTTTAGAAATAAACTTGATGAAGATGGGAACATAACAAAGAATAAAGCCAGACTTGTTGCAAAAGGCTATTGTCAGGAGGAAGGTATAGACTATGATGAAACTTATGCTCCTGTGGCCAGGTTAGAGGCTATACGCCTACTTCTTGCTTATGCATCTTTAATGAAATTTAAATTATATCAAATGGATGTTAAAAGTGCATTTTTGAATGGTTTTATTAAAGAAGAAGTTTATGTGGACAACCCCTGGTTTTGAAGATTTTAGTTTTCCTAATCATGTTTTTAAATTAAAGAAAGCTTTATACGGGTTGAAACAAGCTCCTAGATCTTGGTATGAAAGGTTAAGTAGTTTCCTAACATCAAATGATTTTTCTAGAAGAAAAATTGATTCTACACTGTTTATAAAGAAAGTTAAAGAACATATCTTATTGGTCCAGGTATATGTTGATGATATTATTTTTGGATCAACTGATAATTCATTATGTGTAGAATTTGCTAAGATAATGCAGGGAGAGTTTGAAATGTCTATGATGGGAGAATTGACATTCTTCCTTGGACTACAAATCAAGCAACTTAAAGATGGCATTTTCATCTCTCAAACCAAATACTGCAAAGAGATCCTTAAAAAGTTTGGAATGGACACCTCAAAGGAAGCTAACACACCCATGGGAACTTCATGCTATCTAGACAAGGATGAATCGAGGTTTGGAAGTTAATCAAACTATGTATAGAGGTATGATAGGATCAACTGTTATACTTAGCTGCAAGTAGACACGATATTATGCATTACATGCATGTGTGTGCTAGATTTCGAGGCTTGTCCTAAAGAATCTCATCTAATTGCGGTGAAACATATTTTAAAATACTTAAAAGGAACTACTTGGTTTTGGTTTGTGGTATCCGTTCGATGCTTGTATGAGTTTAATAGGATATTCGATGCTTGATTATGGTGGATGTAAAATTGATAGGAAAAGTACTAGTGGGACATGTCATTTGTTAGGTTCATCCTTAATATCTTGGCATTCTAAGAAACAGGCATGTGTTGCTTTATCTACCATTGAAGCTGAATATATTGCAGTTGGTAGTTGTTGTGCTCAAATTCGTGGATGAAACAACGAGTTAGAAGATTATAGTATCTTTTTAAATGACATTCCGTTGATGTGTGATAATACGAGTGCAATAAATCTTACTAAGAATCCGAGTAATGCACTCTAGGACTAAACATATAGAAATAAGACATCACTTTTTGAGAGATCATATCAACAAAGGAAACTGTAAAATAGAGTATGTAGATACTAAACGTCAATTAGCAGATATTTTTACTAAGCCTCTACCCAAGGATAGATTCTATGATCTTAGAAGAGACTTGGGGATATTAGAAATAGCTTAAATTCTACTTAATTTGACTGTTTTTGGATGGTTGTAATGTTATAATTCATTTTGTAGGATGTTCATAGATTATCATGTGTTAAAACACTCAAAACAGGGCATTCCTCTCTGGAATAATCGATTAATTGGAGTTATAATCGATTATTTGCATCCAAAACACTCAAAACAGGGCATTCTTCTCTGGAAAAATCAATTAATTCGTCCATTAATCGATTAAAACCAGTATTAATCGATTAATAGCCCAAAATAATCGATTAAATGGGTCTGCAAGTGATTTAATCGATTAATTTGAATTTTAATCGATTAAATCTGACCAGGTTGGCTTCCTAGTCGTTGCCAACGGATATTTTGACTATTATTCCCTTCCATATGAACGTTGGAGATGCTTGGTTATAAATAGGGAAATCAAGCTTTCTTGCCTTATTCTAGCTAAATTGCCCTCTTCTCACTACACTTAGCTTTCTAAATCTTCTTGTTATTCCTCAAATCTTTCAATGGCCTCATCTTCTCGTGCTAAGATCCCTACTAGAAGAAGATCTGTACCCTCATCTTGTCCCTGTCCTAATTTTGTAGAAGGATGGATTTCTGATACAGATGGCCAACAAGAATTTCTGACCTACTGGAAGGAACAGGCTATTATTTCTCCCAACTTTCTTATTGGTGAGCAATTCATCAATAGGGGATTCAATTTTCCCAACCTTCTTGAAATTCAAGGAGTTCTTCCCTTCATCCAAATGCAAGGTACGTATTATCCTGACCTTGTTAGGGTATTTTACTCTATATTTAAATTTAGAGATCAAATTGCTACCTCTAGAGTAAAAGGCATCACAATTATTCTTGACGATAATATTTGAGAAAACGTCGCTCACTTTCCAATTAGAGAAGATGCTATTAACATTTATGGTGAGTTAGATGATTTTGACAGGTTCTTAGCTTACCGTTCTTTTCTGAGAAATCCCTCCATGGATATTGGGTGTCTCCTTCTTGTTGGACCTTTAAAGAAGGAGGAACACATGATTCTTCATCTAATTGTATGGATTCTATGTCCTCGAGCTACAAATCATGCTCAATGTTCTTCCATTGATCTTCGTATTATTCATGCCATAATGAATAATGAACCGTTAGATTGGGGCGTTCTTGTCACAATGATCATGTTAAAAGCAAAACGTCATCCCACATTCAAAATTCCATATGCCTTACTTGTCTCTTGTATTCTTGAATATAAAGGAGTGAATGTTGAAGGTGAACAAGCAGTTAGAACAAATAACTTGAACCGCATGTCTGGACTGACACATTGATTCAACTCCAAATGGTGCGAGTCAATGATATTTATGTTCACAAAGATGACGTTCCTAATCAAGGTGATGCTAATGAAGATTCGATGAAGATATGCCTCCAATTGCTTGAGTTTCCTACGACCAAATCCAAATTGTTGGAACTTCCTCTACTCATCATGAAACCCGACAATCCATGGAAGACATGTTATCGACATGAATCGGAGGATGCAATCATTCTTCACTCTTTACGGAGTACGGCATGAGGAAATAATTAGCCGTATATCCGATGTAGATGATAAAGTGTGTCGTTTAGAAAATAGATTTGATGCACACTTTAATGATGATGATAGTGAAGAATTTTAAATTTTGTTGATTATTTTCTTTTTTGTTATTCTCTCTTGTTATTGTAATGAATGATTGTTTCTGCAATAAAATATGATGTTTCTTTAATGCCTTGATTGAGGGGGAGTTATCTCCAACTTATGCATATTTTGAGGGGGAGCTCTTATGATTGTTATTGCAGAGTTATTTTTTATTATAATCAAAATAGGGGGAGAAATAGTTAAAGCCTCTTATGAATTGCATTTAAATATTCTCTGGTATGTTTAATGTGTTTGTTAGTATGACAGATAAAACAGGTTATTACAAGATAGTCGGTACATAGTCTGCACCTTAGAAGCTCCAAAAAGCTCAAATTTATCATCCAGGCTCGGCTTTAATCGATTAAATAGGTAAATAATCGATTAAAACAGTGAGAAAAATCATTTTCTGTAACAACTCACTGGTTTAATCGATTAAACCAACTTTTAATCGATTAACAGGCGGTTTAATCGATTAAACCCCCTTTCAATCGATTAAAACAGAGAGGTTTGGGTTCTGTTGATTTTTGGCTCTGGTTTAATCGATTAACACTTCATTTAATCGATTATTTCAGTCAGATTTTGATTTTTAACTTCAAATCAAACCTAATTTCGAAAACCATATTTCCAAGAACCCTAGTTTCGAAATCCCCAATTCCTAAACCCTAATTTCTCTACTTAAACTCTTCTATGGCACTCAGAAAATAAGAACAACATTTTTCATACAAAAGTTAAGTGCTGTGAGTGCCAGAGAACTGTTTGTTGCAAGAAAAATGGGTTTTTGGAACCTGGTGTGGGCTAGAAGCGATAAGAATAACTAAGTGGAGTTCTTAGTGGATTGTGTGCTGTGCCGTCTCTGGGGAAAGTTGTTCTTCATCTCTTGTGGGTTTCAAGAGAGGTGTTATCTTTAACTTTATCTTTTCCATTGTAATTTGTATTGTAACAATTTGATTATAGTGACAGCGTTAATCCTCTCTTTGAGTGATTAGCAACTGGACGTAGGGTCTTTTGATCTGAACCAGTATAAATCTCCTATGTAAGATTCTCTTCTCTTCTCTATTTACATTTACACAGTTTTTAATCGGTAAAATTTGGGGAAAATTTTGAAAACCTAATTTTTGTTAAGTAACCAATTCACCCCCCCTCTTGGTTTTTGTCCGACCATGCGAACATTCCGTTGCGCGATTCTAACAAATTTCCCCTCCTTCATTCTTAATAAATAAGATAATAAAAAGGGAGGATTAACTGACACGTCTTCCAAATCAGAAGAATGGAGAGAAAGCCACTCCTAATAAAGCTTTCCCCAACGGTCGACTCGCCACAAGAGGAAAATAAGCCTCGACCGTTGGTCCTCAGAAATAAGGAAGAGGGGGCAAGGACACCAGTGCGACTATTTATGCCACGTCCTTTCCCCTACGAGTCAAATAAGGTTGTACCGTGGAGATACGGAGAATCTTCACCAATAAAAGAGGATATAAAAAATATAGCCGGCATCGGGGGCATGACTAGAAGTGGAAGAGTCTACTCCCCCAAGGACTCACAAGAAGATGTCCTCAGAAATAAAGGAAAAAATAAAAAGACCGAAGAAGAAAAAGAGAATAAGGAATCCAAGGAGGAAACAGAGGAATTGCTCCAGTTCATAAGGCAAAGCGAGTATTCCATTATAGATTAGCTCAATCGTACACCTGCAAAGATAACGTTGTTATCTCTAATGATGAACTCGGAACCGCATAGAAACGCCCTGCTGAAGGTCTTGAGTGAAGCGCATGTACCTCACTCCATATCCCAAGAAAAGGTCGAGAGGATCGTTGGTCACATCATGGCAAGCGATCACCTCACCTTCACAAAGGAAGAACTCCCCCTTGAGGGATCTAACCATAACAAGCCCTTGCACATTTCCATCAAGTGCAGGGAATACCTCATCGCCAAAGTTCTTGTGGATAACGGGTCGTCCTTGAATGTGATGCCCAAATGCACACTGGACAAGTTGACTATTCAAGGAACCCGTCTGCGCCCAAGTAGCACCATCGTTCGAGCCTTCGATGGATCAAAACGAGAAGTAGTGGGAGAAATAAGTTTGCCAATTCAAGTCGGACCCACTATCTTCAACGTCGATTTCCACATAATGGATATTACTCCAGCATATAGTTGTCTCCTCGGCAGGCCTTGGATTCATGACGCTAAGGCAGTACCTTCGACGCTCCACCAAAAAGTCAAGTTCATAGTGGGTGACAAATTGGTCACGGTCCAAGCAGAAGATGATATCCTGATCAGTGGACCGTCCACCCAACCTTATGTGGATGTGGCTGAACAGGCCCTTGAAACATCTTTTCAAGCGCTCGAAATTGCCAGCATAGAAAGACTTCCCAAAAACACGAAGGTAGCCCGCATGATGACGAAGCATGGTTACCATCCTGGCCAAGGACTGGAAGCAGATTCCCAAGGCATGAGGGAACCCCCAGAATTCAAAGACAATCCTTACAAGCATGGCCTAGGATACGACCCTACTAAGGGCCAAGCGGAAAAAGGAAAAGGGAAGTCTCCCCTCCGCACACTCAAGCAAATTTTCCGAAGTGGAGGGGTGCAAGCGTCAAGAGCTACCCTAGTCATTAGGAAATCTTTTTCTTCATTCAAGGGATGTAAACCCCATGATTGTTAGAGATTATCCCTCGGGGCTAGCCCAACCCCTGGGCATTTTAGGGCACATATTCCCTTATTAATTAATAAAGAATACTTCTTACTATCTGCTTCTCTTCTTGCTATTTCTGACTGGACCTCACAATAACCGTGTCTAAGTAAGCGAAAAAGAAAAAAGAAGAATAAAAAAGCGCATCCAAATAACCAAAATTCACCATTGCCATTACAGTCAAGCTAGTTGATTAGAAGCACCCAAATAAGGTTTTACCTCACCATAAAAAAAGTCATGCTCCGCCAATATTGTGAACAAAAAAAAATACACAAAAAAAAACAAAAAGATCCCATAGAAGCCAAAAGGCCAAAAAAGAAAGGGCAAAATACCCGGTAGGAAACCCACTAAGGGGGCTACGCAAAAGATAGGGTCAACCCGGTAGGACACCCGAATAAAAATAAAGGGTAGCCTAGGCAAAAGTTAGGGTTACAAAATAAGGTCCGCTAGGATTCCCCAAAAAATACAAAAAGAAGGAACCTAGACAAAAGTTAGGGCCAAAACACAATATCCTAGTTCGAAAACCCGAAGGGCGATCTAGGGAAGTCAACTAGTCATAAAAAGCAATGGAAATAAAACTAAGGCGCAAGTACAAAAAAGAGGGAAAAAAAACGTTTGCTTAGACAAAACTTAAACACCTAAACCCAACCCTAGCCAGCCATGCTTACAAAACCCACTTTCTAAATGAAAATCAACCTTCTAAAACACAAACCATTGAATTTACCTCTTTACTTCTTTTCTCTTGACCTTCACAACAATATTCTAATAATTAATTTGGGAATATGGAGGCGTATAGTCAACAACAGGATTGAAATCCCTAGAATGGAGAAAGAGGGACGCTACATGGCAAAGAGTGCTCTACAAAAGAAAAAGAAAAAAGAGGAAAAACCAATTATCCTTCGGTCACAAGAAGTCTGGCATGGTACAGCCAAACACAAGAACACCGATCAGAGGGCTTTCGATGCTACAAGACACGTCAGTAAAATCCTTCTGAAAAATTAACTAAAGTAGGCATTATAGGACATCAAATGCATAAAAAATGTTTTTGAACTAGGTCCTATTTCCTTTATTAAAAAAAAAAAACCCTTTAATCCGAGATGGCCGTCTGGAATTTCCAGACCGCCGTCTCGACCAGCGAGACCGCCGTCTCGACTTAGGCGAAAACCCGTCTCGCTTAGACCCAAAGTCGAGTCCGCCGTCTCGAGATCCCAGACGGCCGTCTCGACCTGCACAAATTCGAGACTGCCATCTCGACTTCCCAGACGGCGGTCCCAAATCGAATTTTCTCCCTATATATAGGGGGCGTCCTGGAGGTTCCTCACAACTCCCCTGCACTCCAACTCTCAGATCTTGCACTCTCAAGCACTTTCTGGCCAATATGATCCGTGGAAGTCAATCAAGAAAGAGGAGAGGCATTGCCGGCGCTAGCAGTTCTTCGGCACCAGCCCTCCAAGATCCTACTCAGCTCTCGCCACAGCACCTAGCCCGTCTCGAGCACATCCGGGGTTATACGTGGCACCCCATGCTCAGGCTTGACTTCGGCATCCTCGCCGAGTTTGGGTGGGAGGACGATGTCCGGGCACCACATAGATAGTATTGGGTGGGGCTTCCTGCTGCAGCCTCCCCCTACCCACGTGTACCCTCAAGCAGTGCTGGAGTTCCTGGCCTCCATCTCCTACGCCGAGGCTCCCTCCATGGTCCCGGGCCTGCCACCAACCAAGATGGTAAACTACTTCATGGGTGGGACGTACCGGACTACCACCCTCGACGAATTCAATGTGAGCATTGGGTTCGTCAGGCCCGAGGATGTGCTAACTCGGGAGTACCGGGAGGCCATCTGCAGCCGTCCCACCAACCTCACCGCCGGTGAAATGTGGGAAGAGCTCACCAGGTCGCCCATGCTGCCCACGCTACTGAAGGGGTCGGCACTCCCCCCAGCCCTCCGTATTTGCCACAAGCTGCTGGTTGGGACTGTCCACGGGAGGAAGGAGAGCCAGGGTAAGGTAACCCTCCCAGACCTCTTCGTACTTTACTGCATGAGCCAGAGGCGACGCTGTAACCCTGGCTACTTCTTCCTGAGGGCCCTTAAGGACTTCGGGAGCAGACCGGCGGGAGCCGTCCTCATGGCTCCTCTTATCACTCCCCTGGCAGAGAAATGGGAGTGCGCTGGCCGGGAAGAACTGGCCTCCAGCCTACGATCCGAATCCATCAACGGGTCGATTCTGGTCAGCATGGGGATGCTGATACGCCATGGGACCCAGTTGGTCCTTCATCCCTCGCTGGATTTCACGCTGGATCTCCAGGACATCGTGGCAATGCACGATCTCCCAACACCTCCCGACTTCCAGCAGCCACATCAGCAACAACAACCACCGCAATACACAAACGACTTTGCTGGTGTAAACCGCAACATCTACGATCTGCGCCAGCAATTCGATCAAATGTCTGTGCGGCAGGAGCAACTGACCCTAAGGCAGGAAGCCTTTGACACCCGGCTAGAGACGATGTACCAATATCAGCAGGGAATGCGGCAAGACTGGGCAACATTCCAGCAAGAATACCGCGATGAAGCCCGGGAGCAAGCAGAATTCCGAGAACATATGTACCAGCAATTCCCTTATCATGGATCGTCTCCAGAAGATAGCCCTTAGGGATAGTACTTGAAAAATGGTTGTAATAAAATTTTCCCTTATGAATAAAATTTTCCATTTCATGCATACCTTTGCCACCCTTTTTAAAAGTCAGCGTAACCAAAAAAAAAAAAAGCTAAAGAGTAAAAAGACGTACGCTCAAGAAAAAAGCCAAAATCCTAAACCGCGAGAAAAAAGAGATAAAATCGCGAGAAAAAGGCAGGATTAAGACAAGCCATCACCTTGACCAATAGAATTCGACAACCAAGTCAAACAACAAACAAAGATTGTCCGGCCAGCCAGCAAGAGTCGGGTGATCACCACCAAAAGATCAAAAACAAAGAATCCCCGACAATCAACAAGCCGGATGAACACCGACAAAGTCCCCAACACAGACCGGAAAAATCTCAGAAGACGAGAGAACACATCTCAAACAACGGCGCATGAGCTAGAGCAGTAAGCCGCCACCACAGCCAAAGGGTCAGCTACCGCAAGAAGGAGCATCCGGAGGCACAAACACCAGATGGGGGTGCATACTCATCGGACCTTACAAAAGGGGGCTTACCGGACGGGGGTTCATACTCGTCAAACACCAGATGGGGGTGTATACTCATTGGGCCTTACAAAAGGGGGCTCACCGGGTGAGGGTTCATACTCATCAAACCAGGCGAGGGTTCATACTCGTCAAACCAGATGAGGGTTTGTGCTCATCAGCCCAAAGGATCGACTTTCATCAGAAGGAGTATCCTAGAGGTGCACATCACAACTTTTCCCCAGAAGATCAACCGCCGCAAGACGGAGCATCTGAAGGATAACCGGGCAAGAGGGTCAACTCCTTTACCTTCCAGTCGTTCTTCTTGGCACAATGGGCCAACAACCGACTGGTCAGGTAAAGAGGGGGCAGCTGTAGACCCCTAATCTTGCCCGGCCTCAAAATAAAGACTAGAAGACCTCCTTTTCGAAGAAGGATGAAGCCTAAGAAGCCACTAGGAGAGACTATTAGGCTCCATACTAGGATAGGAGGGATTTTTGGCACAAAAATAAGGATTTTCACCTTTTAAGGTGGAGACCGCCGTCCCAGATTCGGGACCGTCGTCTCGCCTTGTGCAAATGGCGAGACTGCCGTCTCGCAACTCGCGAATGGCGAGACGGCCGTCTTGCCATTCTTGCAAGGCGAAACTGCCGTCTCGACCTTGTTAGACGAGTCGGCCCGTCTTGACCTGACAGGCGCAAATTCCTATAAATAGGGCCCCCATTCCCCTCATTCCACACAGTTCTTCCTCCTTCTCTCTAGACTTTTCTTCAAATTCTCTCTCTATAACCCCTCCAAAGCATTTTCGAAGTTTCTGAGCGTTTCTAAGAGTGTTTTTGAGCGTTTTGAGAGGTTTCGACGTTGTGTAGAGTGAAGGGCTACCACAAAGCACCCTATTTTCAGAAAGAATTAATAGAAAGCGTGCCTCGGAGGTTTCTACACACTCTCTCTCTCTCTTTTACCGCTTTATTTTAATTATGCAATAGATATAGGGCCAGGTAGTCATAATCTTTAAATTCCGCAAATAAAAGGGTAAAAGCGTGTTTTTCACCGGTTTAATTATTTTTTAAATAGCTGGCCTATCATAGGGAACCCGAAAGGGGCGTCGTAAAGGAACTAACATTTCCTTTACACGTAACTAACTCCCTTACCCAACTCTGGTTCTAACGACCAAAGTTGGTTTTTCAAAAACCAACGCCTTTTAACCCCTTTTCCGATGTTTCCGATAAAAACATCGGTGGCGACTCCAGAGAACCCTTCAAAACTAGCTCTTGGATTAGCCCGGTTATCGGACAATCCAAGAGCGCCCTTTCAAAAACCTCGCCTCTAGGTTTAATCCGGTTATCGGACAACCTAAAGGCGTTGTAACCCCACCAATAAAAAAACGCGAAAAATGGAAAGTCGAAATCATCGCGTCGCTCTGACCGCCTCGTTTTGACGCGACGACAACGCTATTACCCTATTTTATTTATACAATATTTAAAAATGGATATCTACATCATTTTATTTTCTATTGCATATATAAAGCAATAAAAGAGAAGAGAAGTGAAAAAAACCTTCGTAGCAAGCTTTTTATTGCAAATCTTTAACTGTGAGGATGCGTTTTGGCAATCCCCTGCACTACAAAGACACTCCTCCCCGAATACAAGACCGACTCTACCAAAATTTTAAGAAGAATCGAATGCTAGAAGAATATTCCTTAACCGATTGTTACCTTTTTAGGCAATCAGAGAGTTCATTAGAAAGAGGGAGAGAAGACAAGTGTCTGGAGTGTGAAAAACGCTCAAATGAGCCTCCAATTTATAGTTTTCGCAGCCTGGCAGCTCGGGACGACCGTATGGGGTGCAGAAAACAGGGATGGCCGTCTGGGGAGGCCGGGACGGCCGTCTAGGATCTAGGACGGCCGTCCCAAGTAACAAAACTGGCTGAGACGGCCGTCTGGCATGTGGGACGACCGTCTGGGTTGACTAAGACGTCCATCTCGATTGTTTTGGCCAGATTTTGTGTTCTGGGACTCCCGGGAAGCTTTCCTTTCTTTATTCGAAAGTCGATTGATGCCGATAGACGTCCACCGAAGCTTTATCTCCAGATAGGAAGTCTTCTTAGCCTTTATTGAGAGGCCGGGCAAAATTAGGGGTCTACAGCTGCCCCCCTTCACCTGCCTGACTAATTGTTGGCCTAATGTGCCCACAAAGTTAGTTGGTAGGTGAAGGAGTTAACCCTTTTTGCCCAGTCATCCTTCGGATGCTCCTTTGCTGAAGTTTGTTGATCCTCCGGATGATAAATATTTTTGATAGGTACCAACCCCTATCTGGTTTGAGGCTTCTTTTATAAGGCTCTGGTGAGTACTTACCCTCACCAGGTACGAGTCTGCATTTCGCTAAACTCTTATGGGTACTTACCCCCACCAGGTATGAATCTACTTTTCGCTAGATTCTGATGAGTACCTACCCTCATCTGATACGAACCCTATTCTATAAGGCTCTTGTGGGTACCTACCCCACCTGGTACGAACCCTGTTCTGCAAGGCTCTGGTGAGTACCTACCCTCACCTGGTATGAGTCCGCCTTTTGCTGAACTCTTGTGGGTATCTACCCCCACCTGGTACGAACCCCGTTCTGCAAGCTTCTTGTGGGTACTTACTTCCGAGGTGCTCAACAACTGAACTATCCTCTAATAAAAGCAAGGGTTTTGCAACCCGTTCTGTAAGGCTCTAGTGAGTACCTACCCCCACCTGGTACGAATCTGCACTTTGCTAGATTCTGATGAGTACCTACCCTCATCCGGTACAAACCTTATTTTATAAGGCTCTGGTGGGTACCTACCCCCACCTGGTACGAATCTGCATTTTGCTAGATTCTGATGAGTACCTACCCTCATCCGGTATGAACCTTATTTTATAAGGCTTTGGTGGGTACCTACCCCCACCTGGTACGAACCCCGTTCTGTAAGGCTCTTGTGGGTACCTACCCCCACCTGGTACGAACCCCGTTCTGCAAGGCTCTGGTGAGTACCTACCCCCACCTGGTACGAACCTCGTTTTGCAAGGCTCTTGTGGGTACATACCCCCACCTAGTACGAACCCCGTTCTGCAAGGCTCTGGTGGGTACCTACCCCCACCTGGTACGAACCTCGTTTTGCAAGACTCTTGTGGGTACCTACCCCCACCTGGTACGAACCTCGTTCTGCAAGGCTCTGGTGGGTACCTACCGCCATCTGGTACGAACCCCGTTCTGCAAGGCTCTGGTGGGTACCTACCCCCACATGGTACGAACCCCATTCTGCAAGGCTCTTGTGGGTACCTACCCCCACCTGGTACGAACCCCGTTCTGCAAGGCTCTTGTGGGTACCTACTCCCACCTGGTACGAACCCCGTTCTGCAAGGTTCTTAACGAGCCCCGTTCTGCAAGGCTCTCAGGATGCTCTTTTTGGTAGTCAATCCTATGGTTTGATGAGTACGAACCCTCATCTGATTTTGAAGATGTGTTGGCGGCTTACTATTTCTGATCATGCGCCCATTCCATGGGGAGTGATTGATTTTTATTTTTGACTTTTCTATTTTAGTCATCCGGCTTTGCCGGGAATTTTTGTTTTTGGCTTTTCTGTTTAGTCATCCGGTCTAGCCGGAGATTCTTTGTTCTTGGCTTTTCTGTTTAGCCATCCGACCTTGCTGGGGATTTCTTTGTTTTTGGCTTTTCTTATTTAGCCATCTGGTTTTGCCGGGGATTCTTTGTTGTTTGCCTCTTATTTAGGCATGAATCCATTGGGGATTTTTTTTATTATTGTGCCTCTTTATGTAGGCAGATGCTTCACTGATGAAGGCTTTATGCTTTGGGATTGTATTGCCTCTTGCATAGGTTGATTTCCCGTTTCTTAGGGATATTGGCTCTTTGCTTGCCTCTGAGTAGGTGAGGGCTTCATTGGAAGTGAAGGCTTTGCATTTCACTGGGGATATCCATATTGGGCGTTATAGGCAATTAACTCCCTGAGGATATAAATTTGTAGTTTTTCCTTTACTGATAGGCTCACTGGGGATAGTTTTTTCTTTTTGATGATCCACCGGGGATTTGATTGCTTTCCAGGAGATCTATTTTGACTTGCCCCCTAGGGAAGAATTGAGTTTTTGACTCCTTGTTGGATGCTGCTATTTTGAGTTGGCTTTGCCTATGCTCTTATTCCGCTGGGGAATGGGTTTTTACCTTTTTCTCGCGATTTTTCTTTTTTCGCGATTTTGAAATTTGGCTTTCTTAAATGTGTGCGCCTTTTTACATTTCTTTTATGCATACAGGATTTTTATTATCTGGTGGGGATGAAGAGATTTTCTTCTTTTTCTCTTTTCTTTTTGGCGATCCCCCGAGGAGTTCGTTGGCTTCCTGGGGATGCAACTTTGATTTAATTTTTATGATGGAGTCTTGGCTCCTTAGCTTTGTGAAGCTCTTTATTGAACTGGAGGATGGGAATTTTCTTGTTTTCCTCGTTTTGTAGATTTTTCTGTAATGCTCTACTTGGAGATTTTTATTCGGCCTTTTTTCGTGGCTTCTATTGGGGAATGAAAGGTTTTTCTTTTCTTTCTTTTTGTTGAACCCCTAGGGATATGGAGATCTTGACTCTATATCTTCTTTGGTTGATCTTTGTGTAGTCCTTATTCTCCTTTGGGGAAGTAGCGGAGATTCTGGATGAGTGTGCTCGATGACTCATGTGGTGATGAAGCTGAGTCACGAGGTAATCTTTTTGTTTTGCCTCTGGAGTAGGCAAGGATTCACTTGAGGATGATCAAGCCTTTCCGTTGGCTTTTCTATGTTGATGACTTCCTTTTTCTTGGGTGGAAGGATGGTGGTCGGATCTTTAAATGACTATGTTTGACGACTCATGTGATGATGATGCTGAGTCGTGGAGTAATTTTTGTTTTGCCTCTAGAGTAGGCAAGGATCCGCTTGGGGATCATCGAGCCTTTCCATTGGCCTTTTCTGGTGAACCTTCGCTTATTGGGGTAGAAGGTTAGAGCTAGTTTCCTTGAAGCTCTTTATTATGCTAAAATGGTTTTGATTTCGCCTTTTCTTTCGCGATTTTGATTTTTATTTGGAGACTGGATTCTGGCGCCTCCTATTTTCAATCACAAGCATGGAGACTATCCTCCTTATATGCATGTTTATTATTCTTATTTGAAGAAAATTATTTTTTCTTGATTTTGACAAAGTCGTATTGTGCATCTATTTTGTGTGTGGATGTTCTAGATGCAATCTATTTGTTTATTTATTTTTAATGCATTTAGAAAGTAATTGGCCTTCTCCCGTTGGCTTCTCATGAAGACGTCGATGGGCTCCTCCTTTATGACCATGATGATGGGCTCCTTTTTTATTTATCTTTTGGTTTTAGCCCTATCTTTTGCCTAGACCGCCCTTTACGGGTTTTCGATCTAGCGGGCTGCCTTAAATTTTTGCCTAGAATATCTTAGGGGGCTTTTGCCTTATCTTTTGCCTAGACCGTTCCTTTGGGGTTTTCGATCTAGCAGGCTACCCTAATTTTTACCTAAGAATATCCTAGTAGGCATTTATTATTTTCTTCTTATTCTTTCATGCTCCTTCTTTTTTAGATGCATGCTTGATCTTTGATTAAAGGTCTTTGCGCATATTTATGATTTATCAATAAAGAGGCATTTCCATAATATTTGGTCAAGAGAAAGGAAATGAAAGGGAATTTTATTGATAAATGAGCAAAAGTTTATTTCTTTTATAGAAGGATTTCAAAGGTATTTAGAAGAATGGGTGGTCAGGGTTGGCTATACTGTATAGGCTTAAACAGTCATGTCTATGATATCTTCCCCCTTGTTCTCCTAATTGCTTCAGTTAAGATGTCTGAGCTCAGCGTGAAGACTATGCAGTCGCTTGCTTTTGGAAGAATGTTACCTTAGCCGCCTTTCAGTTTTCGATCGAGGTAACCATTGCTCTTTATTATTTTTATTTTATTTTTTTTATTTCTTTTTTTTTTACCTCTGCTTTTTGCCTAGGAGGTATCCTAGCGAGGAATGTAGACCCTATCTTTTGCCCAGGGATGCCCTTTGCGGGTTTTCATTCCTAACGGGTCTTGAGCAATGTCTTCAAGCGTAATACTTCTTCACCGCATCAGAATTGATTGGGTGTCGAAGTTCCTCTCCGTCCATATTGGTGAGGATAAGTGCCCCTCCTGAGAAAGCTCGTTTGACCACAAAGGGTCCTTCGTAGTTTGCTGCCCATTTTCCAATTTTATCCTTCTGGGCTGGAAGCAGTTTCTTTATCACTAGATCCCCTTCTTAATAAGTGTGAGGGTGGACCTTTTTATCATAAGCCTTTTTAATCTTCTTTTGATATGCTTGTCCATGACATATAGCATTCAGCCGCTTTTCATCGATAAGGTTTAATTGATCATATCGACTTTGAACCCATTCGGCTTCTGTTAATTTTGCTTCCATTATAATTCGCAAGGAAGGTATTTCGACCTCTATTGGCAATACGGCCTCCATACCGTATACAAGGGAGAATGGAGTAGCTCCTGTTGAGGTTCGTACAGACGTTCGATAATCATGAAGAGCAAAAGGCAACATTTCATGCTAATCCTTATAAGTCTTAACCATCTTTTGAACGATCTTTTTAATGTTTTTATTGGCCGCTTCTACTGCGCCATTCATTTTGGGTTGATAAGGAGAGGAATTATGGTGTTGAATTTTGAAATCTTGGCATAGTTCCTCCATCATCTTATTATTCAAGTTGGTTCCATTATCAGTAATAAGACGATGTGGGATGCCATATCAACATATGATATTTTTCTTAACAAAGGTAACCACTACCTTTTTAGTCACATGTGCATAAGATGCAGCTTCTACCCACTTAGTGAAGTAATCGATAGCCACCAAAATGAATCGATGGCCATTGGATGCCTTAGGCTCAATAGGTCCGATAACATCCATGCCCCACATAGCAAATGGCCAAGGGATAGCCATAACATTGAGAGGTACCGGTGGAACATGTACATTGTCCACATGTACCTGGCACTTGTGACATTTTCTGGCATACTAATGACAATCCTTTTCCATCATGGACCAAAAATATCCTGCCCTGAGGATTTTCCTAGCCATGATATGCCCTGGTGCATGAGTCCCAAAGATTCCTTCATGTATTTCTTTAATCAACGTCTGGGCTTCTTCGAGATTGACGCATCTTAATAAAGTAGAATCAAAGTTCTTTTTATAAAGGGTTTCTCCTATCAACATAAACCCTATGGCCCTTTTCTGAATGATCCTTTTATCATTGTCACTAATTCCCTTGGGGTATTCACCCTTTGTCAAGTATCGCCTTATGTCATGATACCAAGGGGTTTTATCTTTTTCACTGTCCACCATCATACAAAAGGCTTGTTTGTCGTGCCTTTTGACTTGGATGATGGGCATCTCATGTTCTTGTCCTAATGCGAACATGGATGACAATGTTGCAAGTGCATCTGCAATCTGGTTATCTTCCCGAGGGATGTACTCGAAACTAATGTTTTCCATTTTTGAAGTCATATTATGGATGTGCTCCAGATAAGGGATTAATTTAGAATTTCTAGTTTCCCATTCACCTTTGAGTTGGTAAATGACAAGGGATGAGTCATCGAATACCTTGAGCCTAGTCACCCCATGATCCAGAGCTGCTTGAATACCTAGAGCACAGGCTTCGTATTCCGCCATATTGTTTGTGCAATCAAAGTTTAGTCTGGCTGTTACTGGGATATACTTCTTTTCGGGAGATACTAAAATAGCTCCGATCCCATGTCCCAGTAAGTTTGAAGCTCCATCAAAAAACATGATCCACTTATTATTTTCAAGTTCTTCATGTTGGATGTGCATTATGTGCTCATCTGGAAAATCATCTTGGAGGGATTGATATTCGTCAGTTGGTCCATGTGCCAGGTAGTCTGCTAAAGGACTACCTTTGATAGCTTTCTGAGTGACATGAACAATATCGAATTCTGAAAGGAGTACCTGCCACCTAGCTATTCTTCTGGTCAAGACGGGTTTTTCAAATAGATATTTGATTGGGTCCATTTTGGAAATCAACCAAGTCGTATGTCTAACCATATATTGTCGAAGGCACTGAGTTGCCCATACCAATGCACAACATGTTTTTTCGAGTGGTGTATAACGGGTCTCATAGTTTAGAAATTTCTTACTGAGGTAATATATGGCTTGTTCTTTTTTACCTGTATCATCTTGTTGACTGAGCACACATCCCATGGACTCGTTGAGTACTGAAAGGTAAAGAATCAGGGGCTTTCCTTCCACAGGTGGTACCAATACTAGGGGATTGGTTAGGCACATTTTGATCTTTTCGAAAGCTTGTTGACATTCATCATTCCAAACTTTCGGTTGGTTTTTACGCAATAACTTGAAGATGGGCGTACATTTGTCTGTAAATTGCGCAATGAACCGTGCGATGTAATTTATTCGGCCCAAAAACCCTCTGATTTCTTTTTCTGTTCTTGGTGGGGGCATTTCCATAATTGCCTTTGTTTTATCAGGGTCTACCTCAATTCCTTTTTTACTGACAATAAACCCAAGGAGTTTACCTGATCGTACTCCGAACGTACATTTAGCCGGATTAAGCTTGATCTGGTATTTCCGAAGCCGATTGAATAACTTCTTTAAGTATTGGAGGTGATCTATCTCATTTTTGGACTTGGCGATCATGTCATCCACATATACTTCGATTTCTTTGTGGATCATATCGTGAAATAATGTTACCATAACCCTTTGATAAGTAGCCCCTGCATTCTTGAGTCCAAAAGGCATTACTCTATAACAGAATGTACCCCACGGCGTAATGAAGGAAGTTTTTTCTCTATCTTCAACAGCCAATTTAATTTGGTTATACCCTGCATATCCATCCATGAAAAAATAGAGAGTATTCGTAGCGGTGTGATCTACCAGCATATTAATATGTGGTAAGGGAAAATCATCTTTTGGACTTGCACAATTTAAGTCCCTGTAATCTACGCATATTCTGATTTTTCCATTCTTCTTTATAACTGGTACGATGTTTGCCAACCATTCCGGGTATTTTGACACGATTAGAAAATTAGCATCCAACTGTTTTTCTACTTCTTCCTTAATTTTCAAGGACCATTCTGGCTTTACTCTTCTGAGTTTCTGCTTAACTGGCCGAAATCCCTCTTTTAGTGGTAGTTTATGCTCCACTATGCTTTTATCAATTCCAGGCATATCATGGTAGGACCATGCGAACACGTCCACATACTCTCTTAGTAATTGTATCAACCTTTCCCTGACATCGTCATCAATTTGGGTACCAATATTTACTTCTTTCTTATTATCTTCTTGTCCCAAATTGATGGCCTCAGTTTTTTTCCTGATGGGGCTGTATTGATTGAGCTTCTTTTTCCAAAAGTCTTTGCATGTCCGGGAAAATGGTCCCCTCCTCACTATTTGACGAGACGGCGGTCTCGCCACCTGCAAATGGCGAGACGGCGGTCCTGCTTTCCCAAACGGCGGTCTCGCCACCTGCGAAGGACGAGACGGCGGTCTCGTTTGACGAGTCAGCGGTCTCGCCACCTGCACAGGACGAGACGGCGGTCTCGACCCTGTCAGACGAGAACGGCGGTCTTGCCACTGCCAGGCGCGAAAACCTATAAATAGGGGTCCTCCCCCCCTCATTTCCACACACCACACAGCTTTTAGCTCTCCATTCTCTCTAAAACTTCTTTCTAGAATCCCTCTGACGCATTTTCGGAGCTTCTGAGTGCTTTCTTGAGCGTTTTTTTGACATCTAGAAGAGTTTCCAGCGTCGTGTAGAGTGAAGGGCTGCCAAAAAGCACCCATTTTCCTTTAAAAGAAATAAAATAGAAAAGCTTGCTACGAAGGTTTTCTCTTCCTCTTTGTCTATTTACCGCTTTACATAAATTGTGCAAATAGCTATTAGGGCCATGTAGTCATAAATTTAAATTCCGCATAATAATAGGGCAAAAACGTTATTTTCACCGGTTTAAATATTTTTAGATAGCTGGCCTATCATAGGGAACCCGAAAGGGGCGTAGTAAAGGAACTAATACTTCCTCTACACGTAACTAACTCCCTTACCCAACTCTGGTTCTAATGACCAAAGTTGGTTTTCGAAAACCAACGCCTTTTAAAACCCCTTTTCCGATGTTTCCGGTAAAAACATCGGTGGCGACTCCACAGAACCCCTCAAAATTAGTCCTTGGGTTAGCCCGGTTATCGAACAACCCAAGGACGACCTTTCGAAAACCTCGCCCCTAGGTTAGCCCGGTTATCGGACAACCTAAAGGCGTTGTAACCACCCATAAAAAACGCGAAAACAAGAGGGTCGAAACCATCGCGTCGCTCTGACCGCGTCTCTCTTTTGAGACGGCGGCGACAGATGGCGACTTCACTGGGGAAGCCTCGAGAGTTGATCCCATTTAGTGATGGGCCAGCTTAAAAATAAATAAACCAAGAAAACAATGTTTTTCCCCTTAACTTGTATTATAACATGTTTTAATGCTTGGCTTTAATAACTGTTGTTTGTTTATACTTATGCAATTGTTTGAAATAAAAATTGTACACAAACCCTTGCACACAACAGTTCCCTCTATACTCGGGGGCAAGTGAGAAAACCATAGGGAGTGGGTGGCAGGTACGGTTCGCTGTAGTGAGGGCCTTGAGCCCACTAGTGTGATCGGAAACCACCACTCAAGGTGATAACCTTCCTCTTTTGGCAACAAGACTGACTATGGCCTTAGTGCTAAGCATGGTCGGACGGCTGGAGAGTGGAGACCCTATAATGGGGGCACCTTGGGGGCCTTAGCCTGGTGGGAACAGTTAGAACCAACCCTTGCCAATGCACTTTTCTGCAGGAAAACCCTACCTCGTGATAAAAACGAAATCTCGCCTGTTCGTGGATGACTGAATTGTGTGTGCATATGTTTGTTTCATTTGTCTGTTGCATAGCATAAACAAACAACAAAACAAAAAAATCCCAAAAATATTTTCACAAATAAACACCCTTATCTCGGACAGTCTGCCTTTTAGCTAGCCTGGTTTCAGGTTCTTTGTAAGCTAAGTAGTCACGCAGTTCCGACAGAAGAGATAAGGGACGCTAACTATTCTTTCACATAAAGCCGCATTTTATCTCGGACAGTCTGCCTTTTAGCTAGCCTGGTTTCAGGTTCTTTGTAAGCTAAGTAGCCACGCAGTTCCGACAGAAGAGATAAAAGGCTATAAAATAAACAAATCAAAATAAAAATCCATTTCCAAAATCATAAATAAGACCTGGTCCAAAAAATATTACACTCATAGAACATTCATATAGATAGTTTATTCCTCAATAAATAAAAAATACACGCAATTACCATACATCATATAGAAAAACATGATAAATAAGAAAATAAACACTTACATTCATTCAAATAAGCATCCTTTTCATCAAACATGCATTTTGGTTTTAGAAATGGAGGGGACAAGTAGACAGCCAAAGAAGGTGGATATTCCCCGTTTCCATACTGAGAGATTAGAACGGCTAAGCGCGGCAATGCCATCGGAGGTTCGCGCTGACTTTGAAAAATCTTATGGACGGATTTTGGACCTTCTAAAGATCTGTGTCGATCAGGTGTTCTTAAGGGCACTAATCCACTTCTAGAATTCAAATCTACGGTGTTTCGAATTTCCGCAGTTCGACTTGGTGCCTACATTAGAGGAGTATGAAACCATGTTGAAATGGCCCAAATCAGCCGGGGTCCATGTCCGCCACGAGGCATACACTCTTGCAGCACCAGTCGCTGCCCTTATTCAACTACCATTCCGGCAGAGTACCCTGATAAGGAAGGGGAACGCCCAGGGTTGGAAAGTATCAATGGTAGAAGACCACCTGTCCTACACTGGTCGAAAGGGCGAGTGGGTCGCCTTCAACAAAACCACTGGCACTAATAATTTTTGGAACGGTCTTGTTCCCCTTCCACTTCGACACAGTAGATCAGGTCGTCATGGATGCCTTCTTCGCCTGGGACGTGAACTCGAAGAGTCGCCTGCCTGCAATTCTTGCCGACACCCTGCTCTCGGTGGAGTTCTGCCACCAGAAGCAGGGAAAAACACTCCGCTGCTGCTCTTCATTATTATTTGTGTGGAGCGCCACACACCTTTATGCCTCCAGCCACATGGGGATATTCCCCGACCCTTTAAGGAGCTTCTCCAAGATCCCCCTCCAACGTCGTCGACTTCGAGAATGGAGGGATGAGTGGAACGAAAGGACGCCAACGGTTTATCCTGGGTCCGTTCTTGGTTCCGAGCCGGCCCGGTTCTCATCGGATGTGGGAACTATCCGAGCGTACCCTTGATAGGACTCGGGGGTTGCATAGCCTACTCACCTAGAGTAGCTATGAGGCGGCTCATGAGGACCCAAACTACTCGTTTCCCGAGGGGAGCTCGGAGGATCGTGCTTCTTTGGAGACCCATGCACAATCGCCAACTCACTAGGCTGTGAGAAAAGCATGGGAGAGGCTAGTCTACATGGGGGACAGAGAGCTAGGAAAAGCTCGGGTGGCTGTCACCAGTGACTACGAGGCGTGGAGAAAGAGAAGAGGGATGGCTCAACCATCCGCCACACCTACTACAAGCACCAATAATGAAGGGCTGCAGGCTCAGATTGATGCCTTGACCCAGAGGATAGAAATCATGGGAGCCCAGATGAGGGCCCTTGAAGAGAAAGAGCAAGAATCTATCCTCACAATTGATGGTCTGCAAAGGCAAGGCAAGGCAAGAAAAAGGATCATGAAATAGAGCGCCTCAAGGACCAGTGTGCTAACTCCAACGAACAAGCTATCCGGGCATCCAAAACTGCCAGAACTAGTTCGGATAGCCAACTACAGGAGATAACCGCCAAGTCAGCACGCCTTGAGGCCGAATCATCAAAGCAGGCTCAAACGATCAAGGAGTTATCGCAAGAGCTCCTCAAGACTCGGTTAGATATCCGCCAAGAGCGAGAGGCCAACTAGAGACTCAACAGAAGTCTCGCTGAGCTACGTTGCAAAGAAAGAGACGGGCTAGCTCAGTACGGCCAAGTACTGCAAGAGAAAGACCGAGCCGTTGCGAAGCTTGATGAACTACAAGCCTTGGTCGTTCATCAAGAGGCGAAGATCAAAGAGGCTCAAAAATACATTGAAGATATGAGCCAGGCGGTCCGCAAGCAAAGCGAAGCACTTGCTCGTCACGTCTGGGAAGCTGAGAGGGAACTACAGAGGAATCAAGACCCGCCTGTGGGTTTCTTTAAAGTTTTCCGCTTTTGCCAAAAGTTGCTTCGCAGTATAGAATAGGGGAATGTACACCTTCTGTCGAATAAATAAAATCTTCTTTATTCAAATGACTGTCTACTCGCATGCATAAGCATTTATTTGCATATTTAAATTTCCCCTCCTTCACACTTAATAAATAAGATAATAAAAAGGAAGGATTAACTAACACGTCTTCCAAATCAGAAGAATGGAGCGAAAGCCACTCCTAATAAAGCTTACTCCAACGGTCGACTCACCGCAAGAGGAAAATAAGCCTCGGCCGTTGGTACTTAAGAACAAAGAAGAGGGGGCAAGGACACCAGTGCGACTATTTATGCCACGTCCTTTCCCCTACGAATCAAATAAAGTTGTACCGTGGAGATATGGGGAATCTCCACCAATAAAAGAAGAAATAACAAACATAGCCGACATTGGGGGCATGACTAGAAGTGGAAGAATCTACTCCCCCAAGGACACACAGGAAGATGTCCTCAAAAATAAAGGAAAAAATAAAAAGACCGAAGAAGAAAAAGAAAATAAGGAATCCATGGAGGAGACAGATGAATTACTCCAGTTCATAAGGCAAAGTGAGTATTCCATTATAGACCAGCTCAATCGCACACCTGCAAAGATTACATTGCTATCTTTGATAATGAGCTCGGAACTGCATAGAAATGCCCTGCTGAAGGTCTTGAGCAAGGCGCATGTACCTCATACAATATCCCAGGAAAAGGTCGAGAGGATCGTTGGTCACATCACGGCAAGCGATCACCTCACCTTCACAGAGGAGGAACTCCCCCTGGAGGGGTCAAACCACAACAAGCCCTTGCATATCTCGGTTAAATGCAAGGAGTACCTTGTCGCCAAAGTTCTTGTGGATAATGGGTCATCCTTGAACGTAATGCCCAAGTGCACACTAGACAAGTTAACTATCCAAGGAACCCGTCTGCGCCCAAGCAGCACCATCGTTCGAGCCTTCGACGGATCCAAACGAGAAGTAGTGGGGGAGGTCAATTTGCCAATTCAAGTCGGACCCACTATCTTCGACGTCGATTTCCATGTAATGGATATTACTCCAGCGTATAGTTGTCTCCTCGGCAGGCCTTGGATTCATGACGCTAAGGCAGTACCTTCAACGCTCCACCAAAAAGTCAAGTTCATAGTGGACGACAAATTGGTCACGGTCCAAGCAGAAGACGATATCCTGATCAGTGGACCGTCCACCCAGCCTTATGTGGATGCGGCTGAAGAGGCCCTTGAAACATCTTTTCAAGCGCTCGAAATTGCCAACATATAGCGACTTCCCAAAAATACAAAGGTAGCTCGAATGATGTTGAAACATGGTTACCATCCTGGCCAAGGACTGGGGGCAGATTCCCAAGGCATGAGGGAACCCCCAGAATTCAAAGATAATCCTTGCAAGTATGGCCTAGGATATGACCCTACTAAGGGCCGGGTGGAAAGAAGAAAAGGGAAGTCCCCCCTCCGCACACTCAAGCAGATTTTTCGAAGTGGAGGGGTGCAAGCGTCAAGAGCCACCTTAGTCATTAGGAATCTTTTTCTTCGTTTAAGGGATGTAAACCCCATGATTGTTAGAGATTATCCCCCGGGGCGAGCCCGACCCCCGGGCATTTCAGGGCACATATTCCCTTATTAATTAATAAAGAATAATTCTTACTATATGCTTCTCTTCTCTCTATTTTTGACTAGACCCCATGAATGACCCTGTCTAAGTAAATAAAAAAAAAATAAAAAAAGAAGAAGAATAAAAAGCGCATTCAAATAATCAACATTTACCATTGCTACCATCATCAAGCTAGTTGATTAGAAGCACATAAAAATAAGACTTCACCTCATTCATAAAGAAAGTCATGCTTCGCCAATACTGTGAAAAAAAAAATCCACAAAAAAAAGAAAAGCCCAGAGAAGCCAAAGGCCAAAAAAAAAAGGGCAAACTACCCGGTAGGAAACCCACTAAGGGGGCTACGCAAAAGATAGGGTCGACCCGGTAGGACACCCGAACAACAATAAAGGGTAGCCTAGGCAAAAGTTAGGGTTACAAATAAGGTCCGCTAGGATTTCTCCAAAAATTACAAAAAGAAGGAACCTAGACAAAAGTTAGGGCCAAGACACAGTATCCTAGTTCGAAAACCCAAAGGGCGTTCTAGGGAAATTAGCTAGCCATTAAAAAGCAATGAAAATGAAACCAAAGAGCGCAAAATACAAAAAGAAAGAAAAATGTTTGCTTAGACAAAGCTTAAACACCTAAGCCTAACCTTAGCCAGCCATGCTTACAAAATCCTGTATCAATAAAAATTAACCCTCTAAAACACAAACCATTGATTTTTACCTCTTTACTTCTTTCCTCTTGACCCTCACATCAATATTCAAATAATTAATTTGAGAATATGGAGGCGTATAGTCAACAAGAGGATTGAAATCCCTAAAGCGAGGAAAAAGGGGCACTACATGACAAAGAGTGTGCTGCAAAAAGAAAAAAGAAGAAAAAAGGAAAAGAGAAAGAGAAGAAAGAAAAGAAAGAAAAATTATCCTTCGGTCACAAGAAGTCTGGCATGGTACAGCCAGGAGCAAACACAACAAATTAGAGGGCACTCAGCGCAACAAGACACGTCGGTTAAATCCTTCTGAAAACCTAATCAAAATAGGCATTATAGGACATCAAACATGAAAACATTGCATGCGTAAAAATGTTTTTGAACCAGGTCCTATTTTCTCTTCAAAAAAAAAAAAAAACCTTCCGTAATTCGAGACCACCGTCTGGCTATTCTAGACTGCCGTCTCGGTTACCCGACAAGGCAAGAACGCCGTCTCAACCGACTAGACCGCCGTCTCATTTAAGCCCAACGTCGAGACCGCCGTCTCGATGGTCCAGACCGCCGTCCCGACTTGGAGGAGACACGAGACCGTCGTCTCGCCTTCCCAGACGGTGGTCTCGAATTGAAAAAATTCCTATAAATAGGGGGCGCGCTTGGGGGGTTTCTCACAACTCTCCTTGCCTCCAAAACCTCCCTTTCTCAAACTCTTGCACTCCCAAGCCCCCCTAGTCAGAATGTTTGGTAGAAGCACCTCCAGGAAGAGAAGGAGCACCGCCGGTTCCAGCAGTTCTGCGGCTCCGCCACCCCAGGACCCCTCTCAATTATCACCATAACACCAGTCCCGCCTCGAAAATATCCGGACCTATCAGTGGCACCCGATGCTGAGACTTGACTTCAGCATCCTAGCTGAATTTGGGTGGGAGGACAACGTCCAAGCCCACATAGACAGCATCAGGTGGGGCTTTCTGCTGCAGCCACCACCTACACATGTGTACCCACAAGCGGTACTGGAATTCTTGGCCTCGGTCTCCTACTCCGAGGTCCCCTCCACGGTCCCGGGCCTGCCTCCCACTAAGATGGTGACCTATTTCATGGGTGGAAGCTACCAGGCCACCACCCTCGACGAGTTCAACATGGCCATCGGGTTCGTCCGGCCCGAGGACACACTGACCCAGGGGTACCGTGAGGCCATCTGCTCCCGGCCCACCAACCTCACTGTCGCTGAAATGTGGCATGAGCTCACAGGAGCCACCACGCTGCCCACGCTGATGAGGGGCTCCACGCTGCCCCCAGCACTCTGCATCTGCGACAAGCTGCTGGCAGGAACCATCCATGGGAGGAAAGAGAGTCAGGGCAAGGTCTCCCTCCCTGACCTCTTCGTACTTTATTGCATGAGCCAGAAGCAGCGCTGCAACCCCGGCTACTTCTTCCTGAGAGCCCTCAAGGACTTCGGGAACAGATCCGCGGGGGCCGTCCTCGTGGCTCCCCTCATCACTCCCCTGGCAGAAAGATGGGGGTGCCCTGGCCGGGAAGAGCTGGCCTCCAACTTGCGACCCGAGACCATCAATGGGTCAGTCCTGATCAACATGGGAATGCTGATACGTCGAGGGACCCAGTTGGCCCTCCATCCCACACTGGATTTCGCACTAGATCTCCAGGGGCTGGTGGCGATGCAGGATATCCCCACGCCCCCAGAATTCCAGCAGCAGCAGCAGCAACAACAACCACCACCGTACGCGGACGACTTCGCCGGCATGAACCGCAACATGAACGATCTGCGCCGGCTATTCGACCAAATGACGGTGCGGCAAGAAGCCTACCATACCCGACAAGAGGAGATGTACCAGCATCAGCAGGTGATACGGCAGGAATGGACAACATTCCAGTAGGAGTACCGCGACGAAGTCCGAGAGCAAGCGGACTTCCGGTATCACCTCTACCAGCAATTCGCCCGTGGATCATCTCCAGAGGATAGCCCTTAGGGATGGTACTTGCCTAAATAAAAGTGGTTGTAATAAAATTTCCCATAAATAAAATTTTATTTCATGCATCTCTTTGCCACCCTTCGCAAAAGCTAGCGTAACAAAAAAGCTTAAAAAGGAAAAAAGCATACGCTCAATAAGAAAAGCCAAAATCCTAAATCGCGAGAAAAAAGATAAAATCACGAGAAAAAGGCAGGATTAAGACAAGCCATCACCTCAACCAACAAAAAACTTCAACTACCAAATCAAAGTCGAACAAACAAACAAGAATCATCCGACCAACCCGCAAGAATCAGATAGTCACCACTCAGAGAACAAAAGCAAAGAATCCCCAACAAACAAGCAAGCTGGATAGCACCCACAAAATCCCTAGCACAACCCGGAAGACCATTCAGAAAGGTCCAAGCACATTTACCGACACAGAAATCACTCTCCAGGGAACCGGCGCATGAGCCACCTGAGCAGTAAGCCGCCTCCACCACCAGTCCTACGCAGTGGACTGTACCAGCCTGATAGGGGGTTTATACCTATCAACCTGCGCACGCGCTGCGCTCGAGCCGGATCAGTAAGTCGCACTACCACCCTGATGAGGGGCTCATACCCATCCAGTCCCACACAACGGACTGCAACTACCAGCCTGATGGGGGGTTCATACCCATCCAGTCCCACACAACAGATTGTAACTACCGTCAGAAGGAGTATCCTGAGGTTCTACCACGTGTTAACCAAAGGGATCAGCTACGTCAGAAGTAGTATCCTAGAGGTGCACAACACCAACATTTTCCCCAGAAGATCAGCCGCCGCAAGATGGAGCATCCGAAGGGTAACCGGGCAAGAGGGTCAACTCATTTACCTTCCTGTCAATCTTTCTGGCACAACAGGCCAACAGCCGACTAGTCAGGTAAAGGGGGGGCAGCTGTAGACCCCAAATCTTGCCCGGCCTCCAAATAAAGAGTAAAAAACTTCATATTCGAAGATGGACGAAACCTAACAAGCCACTAGGAGAGACTATTAGGCCCCATACTAGGATAGGAAGGATTTTCGGCACCAAAAATAAGTTTTCTCGCCTCAGGCAAGTGGCGAGACCACCGTCTCGTTTGACGAGACGGCGGTCTCGCCACCTGCAAATGGCGAGACGGCAGTCCCGCTTTCCTAGACGGCGGTCTCGCCACCTGCGAAGGATGAGACGGCGGTCTCGTTTGGCGAGATGGCGGTCTCGCCACCTGCGCAGGACGAGACGGCAGTCTCGACCCTGTCAGAAGAGAACGGCGGTCTCGCCACTGGTAGGCGCGAAAACCTATAAATAGGGGTCCTCCCCCCCTCATTTCCACACACCACACAGCTTTTAGCTCTCCCTTCTCTCTAAAACTTCTCTCTAGAATCCCTCCGACACATTTCTGGAGTTTCTGAGTGCTTTCTTGAGCGTTTTTTTGACGTCTAGAAGAGTTTCCAGCGTCGTGTAGAGTGAAGGGCTGCCAAAAAGCACCCATTTTCCTTTAAAAGAAATAAAATAGAAAAGCTTGCTATGAAGGTTTTCTCTTCCTCTTTGTCTATTTACCGCTTTACATAAATTGTGCAAATAGCTATTAGGGCCATGTAGTCATAAATTTAAATTCCGCATAATAAAAGGGCAAAAACGTTATTTTCACCGGTTTAAATATGTTTAGATAGTTGGCCTATCATAGGGAACCCGAAAGGGGCGTACTAAAGGAACTAATACTTCCTTTACACGTAACTAATTCCCTTACCCAACTCTGGTTCTAATGACCAAAGTTGGTTTTCGAAAACCAACGCCTTTTAAAACCCCTTTTCCGATGTTTCTGGTAAAAACATCGGTGGCGACTCCACAGAACCCCTAAAAATTAGTCCTTGGGTTAGCCCGGTTATCGGACAACCCAAGGACGACCTTTCGAAAACCTCACCCCTAGGTTAGCCCGATTATCGGAAAACCTAAAGGCGTTGTAACCACCCATAAAAAACGCGAAAACAAGAGGGTTGAAACCATCGCGTCGCTCCGACCGCGTCTCTCTTTTGAGACGGCGGCGACAATCGAAATCCTTTTTATTTTTATCGTTTATTATATTTTTTATATTTATTATTATTTTTTAGAGATGACAAAAATGATGAGCCCTAATTTGCTGATCTTCCTTATCCCGTCTTTTATTCGGGCTTAGATAGAGGCTGGTCATCCACTTTTGGAGTAGATGTGTCAAATGTAATCCACCCTGCATTTACTAAATCCTGGACCTTATGCTTTAAGGCCACGCAGTTATCTACGGAGTGTCCTGGAGAGTCCGAATGATAATTGCATTTTTCGTTTGGCTTATACCATTCCGGATATGGTGGCTCTATTTTCTTGGGAGGGATGCGTACGAGGAGTTTAGCATCCAACAATTTTAAAAGCAGACTTCCATAGGAGGTGGGTATTGGAGTGAATTTCCTTTTCGGTCTGCGTGACTTGGTCTGCTGCGAGGAGGAAGAAGGAGTGGTAAAGTTGATTGCATTCACGGTTCCTTCCTTCTTCTTTCCAAAGTTCTTTTTAACATTTGGGGTGGAGGAATTGGAGGAAGTATGTTGTGTAATCGTTCCGCTTTTCAAACCTTGCTCCACTCTTTCCCTTATAATTACCACATCCGCAAAAAGTGTTGATGTGTTCCCTATCATTTTGTCATAATAGGGACCATTCAGAGAATTGATGAACATGGATGTAGTTTCCTTGTCGGATAGAGGAGGTTCCACTTGTGCTGCTAATTCCCTCCATCGTTGGGCATATGCCTTAAAGGATTCATCGTCTTTTTTTCTTAGTAATTGTAAATCTGCTCTTTCTGGGGTCAGATCAATATTGTATTTATAACGATGAAGAAAAGCATTTGCCAGATGTCTCCATGTTTGGACTTGCCCTCCCTCCAATTGCATATACCAGTTTAAGGCTGACTCAACCAGGCTCTCCTGAAAGCAATGGATCAGGAGTTTTTCATTGTCAGCATATGCAGCCATCTTACAGTACTACATTGTGAGATGGCTTTTGGGGCAAGTTATTCCCATGTACTTTGGGAAATCTGGAGTTTTGAATTTGTTAGGGAATTGGATGTTTTTAACGAGGCACATATCAGCCGCCTCTTTAACATCGAAGTTATGCCCTTCCATGGATCTTATCCTCTCCTCAAGGGCAGTAATTTGTTGTTTCGATATTTCTGGAGCATGAATATGTACTGCCCTTGTATCAGATTGGGCATGTTCACCGTTAGGTTCCTCTTCCTCTTCTTGGTGAGAGGCTTGTCCACTCTGAGGACCCTCTCTGTGGAGATTTTGCTGACGCATCATTTCCATCATTTGAGCCATTTGCTCTTTTAGCGTAGTAAGCTCAGTGGTGAGCTTTCGATTTTGTTCTTCTAATTGTTCCATCTTTGTAGCTTTCTGAGCATGAGTGAGGACGGGCAGAAGACCAGCCACTTTCTAAATGATTTTAAAGATTTTTATTATAGCTCTTTATTTCAAATGATTAGTGTGAGATAGATATGTCTTAGACAATAGCTTTGGTATCCTCTTAAAAGCCTATGTTTAAGGGGTACCATACCCACCTCAGTGTGATAGTTCCCTTTTTTTCAAAGGTTGCCATCATGTCTTAGCGCACTTATCTTTTCTAGGAAGATTATAAACACAGTTGGGTCTCTTTCGCTATTGTCTAAGGATATCTAATGTATCCTAGGATGAATGTGTTTATGTATGAGAAAATTTATTATGATGATGTTTATGCATACTTTTCTTAGTGCATTTATTTTCTCTCTTAGTTTTACCACTTATTGGATGATGTGGTATGAATGATACGACTTTTCCAAGAATCTTTTTATTGTAAAAGGCATTTTTATTGCTTTAAATTGTTTTTTTACATTTTTTATGACCCTTTATCTCTTCTGTCCGAGATAAAGTTGGTTTATTCTTATCACTTTTATGGTTTTTTAGGATTTTTACTATTTTTGTTTGTTGTATGATTACCCTATGCCAATGCATCAATACAAATGCAGCAAACAAATGCACACACAATTCATTCATCCACGAGCAGAGCCACGCTATTTTCGAGGTGGGGTTTTCCTGCAGAAATGTGCTTGGTTTAGGCGGTTCTAAACTGTTCTCACCAAGGCCAAAGGTCCCTAAGGTGCCCCCATTATAGGGACCTCTCAATCTCTCAGTCCTCGGGTCATGCACAGAACTCCGTGTCGACATCCTTGGACCAAAAGAAGAGAGTTATCACCTTGAGTTGGTGGTTTTCCGACAACGGTTGTAGCCCCGTGTGCCAACAAGTCGGTCGTATCTGCCACCCACTCCCTATAGGTATTCACTTTTGCCCCCGGGTATAAAGGGACTGTTGTGTGCAAGGGTTTTTGTGTACAGTTTATATTTTAGACAATTTGCAGAAAATAATCATACAGCAGTTATTAAAGCCATACAATAAAACATACAAAGGAGGGTAAAGGCGTAATTTAAAATCTTTACTTAGTTTGAATTTATTCGTCACTAAATGGGATCAACTCTCTAGCTTCCCCAGTAGAGTCGCCATCTGTCACTACCGTCTGTTCCGACGTCTAGGGGCATCTCGAACGTTTATGCAAGCGGTCGCGAAAAGATGGTTTAGACTCGCGTTTTGTTTTAAAATGTGTTCATTGCTTCCGAGGTGCTCAACAACTGAACTATCCTCTAATAAAAGGAAGGTTTTCGCAAAAAGGGTTCTTATGGAGTCGCCACCAATGTTTTGACCATAAACATTGGAAAAGGATAAAAAGACATTGATTTTAAGAAAAACCAAACTTGGTCATTATAACCAGAGTTGGGTAAGGGAGTTAGTTACGCGTGGGGAAGGTGTTAGCACCCCACGACGCCCCTTTCAGGTTCCCTATGACGAATTAATTCATAAAGTAAAGATTAAAAGAAATTACGATATTACCCTATTTTATTTATACAATATTTAAAAATGTCTATCTATATGATTTTATTTTCTATTGCATATATAAAGCAATAAATATAGCAATAAAAGAGAAGAGAAGTGAAAAGAACCTCCATAGCAAGCTTTTTATTGCAAATCTTTAACTATGAGGATGCGTTTTGGCAATCCCCCGCACTACAAAGACTCTCCTCCCCGAATACAAGACCGACTCTACCAAAATTTTTAGAAGAATCGAATGCTGGAAGAATATTCCTTAACCGATTGTTACCTTTTTAGGCAATCGGAGAGTTCATTCGAAAGAGGGAGAGAAGACAAGTGTCTGGAGTGTGAAAAACGCTCAAATGAGCTTCCTATTTATAGTTTTCATAGCCTGGCAGCTCGGGACGGCCGTCTAGGGTGCAAAAAATAGGGATGGCAGTCTGGGGAGGCCGGGACGACCGTCTGGGATCTAGGACAGCCGTCCCAAGTAACAAAATTGGCTGAGACGGTCGTCTGGCATGTGGGACGGCCGTCTGGGCTGACTGGCACGGCCATCCCAACTTCTGGGATGGCCATCTCGATTATTTTGGCCAGATTTTGTGTTCTGGGACTCCCGAGAAGCTTTCCTTTCTTTATTCGGAAGTCGATTGATGCCAATAGACGTCCACCGTGAAGCACTTGGTGTATTTGATAAAGACAAGCACTTGGTGGTTTTGATGAAGACATAGATATAACTTAGGTTGTGGGTGTGTAGATGATTAGGTTTTTTAAGTTTAAGCACTTAATCTCTTGATAGGCCATTATATTTTGTGATAAGCACCTTAAAATGTTGCATCTCATTGAAAATCATTTTTCTGCATGAAAAACTTACGTTTAAATATTAAAAGAATAAACTAAAGTTTTTTTTCTAATCTGTTGAAAAGGATTTTCAATCTGTTAAAATCTCTTATCATAATAAATGGTCATACATAATCGAAAATTAAATTGATTGATTCACGGAATCAACAAGTTAAAATAACTCAATAAATTTTCAATATCAAGTTTCGCATTTTCAATCTGTTGAAATGATTTTAAATCTGTTGAAACGAAAAGACATGTTTTCGATCTAAGAGTTTTTAGAAAATCAATCTGTTGAAATATTTTTCAATCTATTGAAACAGAGAGACTATTTTTTTAACTAAGTGTTTGCAGGAATTTAATGCTGTTGAAATGATTTTCAATCGATTGAAACGAGAGTTGTCATTTTTCATTAAGTTGTTTTAATCCATTAAAACTTCGAATCAATCGATTAAATGGAACTTTAAATGAAATCAATCGATTGAATCGATGTCTTAATCGATTAAATGGAACTTTAAATGAAATCAATCGATTGAATCGATGTCTTAATCGATTAAATGGAACTTTAAATGAAATCAATCGATTGAACCGATCTTTTAATCGATTGAAATAATACTACGATCGATCATAGTTTTGTTCTAATCGATCATAACTCGATCTAATCGATCATAGTTTTGTTCTAATCGATCATAACTCATTCGATCGATCATAGTTTTATTACGATCGATCATAACTCGGTCTAATCGATCATACTTCGTTTTAATCGATCGAGTCTCTTCTAAACTCGTTTTCTTGCTAACCAACTTATCTTTTGACTCTCTAAAGCAGTTTTTAACAGATGAAACGTTCGTTTTTCGATTTACTCTATATATACTGATTTGATCTATCTTTTGAATATACAATACAACACACTACTTGAGAAAACTTGTGAAATCAATCTGTGAAACTTTCATACGTAACTTTCTCGCATTCAAGAATCTTTTTCATATCATAAGGTCTTGTGATCAGAATTGTGGTCATTCAAAGAGAGAAAGTCTTGATAGAATTGGTTCACGGACAATTAGAAACTTCAAGTCCAGGTTTTTCTTTTCATATTCTTTTGTAAAGTTTGATTGTGCAGGTTGGATTGTAATCTGCACTTGGTACGATAGCTTGGATTTGGTTCTTGGGTGGTTTTCAAGATTCTGTCTTGTGGGTTTTGCAAGATAGTTCTTGGGGTAGATTGGTGAGTATCTACTTGGTTGTATTTTTCACTTGGTATTAGTGGAACTTGGCTGGTTTGTCAAGAAGCTGGATGTAGCTACGGATTAGAGTGAACCGAGTATAAACTTGTGTGTTCATATTCTTCTTTCATCTCTTTTAATTTACTGTCTTTAATTGTCTTGTGTTTAAATCAAATTACTTTTGCAAAGATTGAATAAAGATAACTCATTCTTCCAAAAGAAAGTAAGATTTGCGAAAAAGTTTTAAAGTTCAATTCACCCCCCTCTTGAACTCAACCATTAATTCTTTCAATTGGCATCGAGCTGGTTCTTGTAAGTTACTCAAGGAATCGGTCCAATGGGTGAGGGAAAGATGAATTTTTTAGAAGGAGCCTCCATAAACGGGCCTCCACTTTTTACGGTGTGAATTATTCTTTACGGAAGGTTAGAATGAAAATCTTTATTGAATCTCTTGATAGAGGCATTTGGGAAACAATTGTTAATGGTCCTTACAAACCAACTCATACTTGTAGATGGTAAAGTAGTCGAAAAAGATTGGGCTGAATTAAGCTGATGTAGAAAATAGGAAAGTTCAATATGATTATACTGCAAAAAATATTATTACCTCTGCTTTAAATCTTGATGAGTTTTTCGGGGTGTCTCGGTGTGCCTCTGCCAAAGAGATGTGGGAAATTTTAGAGGTTACACATGAAGGAACGTCGATGTGAAAAGGGCAAGAAAGCATGAGTTAATCGGGGACTATGAGTTGTTTAAAATGCGGCAAGGAGAAACAATTGCGAGATGTGCGAGAAAAGGTTCACGCACATAGTCAATCATCTAATTGGGTTAGGAAAGACTTTTGACAAAGAAGAGTTGAACATCAAAATTTTAATGTGTTTGGACAGAACATGGCAACCAAAGGTGACGGCAATATCGAGAATCAAGAGACTTGAGTTGAAATGACTACCGCTTCACTTTTTGGTAAGTTGAGGGAACATGAGTTGGAAATCAATCGGTTCAAAGAACAAGAGAATGCGAGAAAAGAAAACTAGAAATATTGTTCTCAAGACAATTGAAGAAAACAGTGGATCTGAAGAAGATGAATCGAGAGAACTGACTTTATTGGTTAAGAAATTTGGAAAATTTCTTAGAAGAAAGAACAGAATTGGCCAAGTAAAAAGGTACAATGATAAAAAGGCTGAATCTGTTCAAAATAATATTACTTGTTATTCTTGTGGTAAACGGGGTCACATAAAGAGTGATTGTCCGGAAAAGACCAAGAATCAAAACAAGAAAGAATCAAGATACAAAGGGAAAAAGGCTTATATAGCCTGGCAAGACAATGATTCATCTTCCAGCTACGAATCCGAAAGTGAGGAGGTGAACACTGTGTTTGATGGTGCAGTTGTGAATCCTCTTCATCACATGAACAGCAACAAGAGTCCCTTTGGTATCTAGACGGCGGATGCTCAAGGCACATGACAGGTGACATTTCAAAATTCCGGAAAGTTGAAATTGAAGAATGGAGGTCATGTGACTTATGGAGACAACAACGAGAGGAAGAATTCTAGGTTACGGAGATATTGGTGATGGTGAATCAGTAATCATTCACAATGTTCTTACGGTTGAAGGTCTCAAGCACAATCGATAAGCATAAGTCGGTTATGTGATCTTGGTCACAAAGTCATTTTCAAACCGAGAAAAGTGCCTTATCTGTGAGCCGAGAATCGATACGGTAATGTTGGTAGGTAAGAGGTTAAACAATATATACATGTTAGATATCAAACAGTCTATATCATCTCAAAGTTGTCTTCTTACTAAAGAAGAAGAATCTTGGTTGTGGCATAGAAGACTTGCTCATATACATCTTAAACATCTTGACAAAGCTGATTTCAAAAGAATTAGTTTTAGGACTGCCTAAGCTTCGGATCTTGAAAGACAAAATCTGTGAAGCTTGTTTGAAAGGCAAACAAACTAGAAAATCTTTTTCAAACAAAAATATTGTTTCAACTTCTAAACCTTTGGAACTGCTTCACATGGATTTGGTTGGTCCTTCAAGGAATAAAAGCCTAGGTGGTAATCTTTATATCATGGTAATTGTTGATGACTTTTCAGATTTACCTGGACTATCTTTCTTAAAGCCAAATCTGATTCTTACAAATCTTTCAAAAAGCTTGCCAAGGTTTTACATAATGAAAAAGGGTATTTTATTACATCAATTCAAAGTGACAATGGTGGAGAATTTGTAAATGAAAAGTTTGAATCATTTTGTGAAAAGTTTGGCATAAAACACAATTTTACTGCTCCAAGAACTCCTCAGCGAACGGTGTTGTGGAAAGAAAGAACAGATCTATTGTAGAACTTGCTAGAACAATGTTGTGTGAAAATTCTTTACCTAAATACTTTTGGGCAGATGCGATAAACACTTGCTTGTCATGTTTTGAATAGAGTCTTGATTAGACCCATGCTTAAGAAAACCCCATATGAAGCTGTACAAAGGAAGAAAACCCAACTTAAACTATTTCGAGTTTTTGGATGTACATGTTTCGTTTTAAACAATGGGAAAGAAAATATTGGCAAGTTTGATGAAAAATCGATAAAGGAATTTTTCTTAGTTACTCAACTCACGGTCATGCATATAGAGTTTACAATTTAAGACTTAAATTTGTTGAAGAATCGAGTACATGTTGTGTTTAATGAGTCTCCTCGAGTGGTGCGAGAATAGAACAACGAGTGCTGCAGATGAAGAAGATTTAAGCGATAATTCTTATCGGTTGAAACATGCCGATAACACGGATCAGCATCTTGTTGAAGAAGATGATCCATCAGTGGACCCTGCAAAAGCTAATTCTCCAACAATTGCTGAAGAACGGGAAGAAGATGTTCGGAAGAGCTTCCTAAAGAGTGGATTGTCCCAAGAAATCTCTCTCTAGACAATGTCATCGGGCAAATTAATAAGGGAGTATCTACTAGACATTCTCTTAATCAATTACGTAATCATATGGCATTCATTTCACAAATAGAGCCTAAGGCAGGTTAAAGAAGCATTAAATGATGAATCTTGGGTTAGTGCCATGCATGATGAGCTTAATCAATTTGAAAGAAATAAAGTGTGGGAATTAGTTCCTAAAATCAAAGATATCAATGTAATTGGTACTAAGTGGGTATTCAAAAACAAGCTAGATGAACACGGCATTATTACTAGAAATAAAGCTAGGTTGGTAGCCAAAGGGTATAACCAACAAGAGGGTATCGATTTTGATGAAACCTTTGCACCTGTAGCTAGACTTGAAAGCTGTTAGATTATTATTAGCTTATGCATGTTTAAGTGGTTTCAGATTACTACGAGATGGATGTAAAGAGTGCCTTTCTGAATGGACTCATCAATGAAGAAGTATATGTTTCTCAACCTCCTGGGTTTGAAGATCACAAGCATCCGACCATGTCTACAAATTGAAAAAGGCCCTTTATGGTTTAAAGCAAGCACCTAGACAATGGTATGAGAGGTTAAGTAACTTCCTAATTGATCAAGGGTACAAGCGAGGTGAGGTTGATAAAACTCTGTTCATTAAGAAGTCTGGACTGACATTATTACAGTGCAGGTGTATGTGGATGATATCATTTTCGGTTCCACTAATAATGTCATGTGTAATAAGTTTGTAAAAGAAATGCAAAGTGAATTTGAAATGTCCATGATGGGAGAATTGAATTTCTTCCTTGGTCTCCAGGTTAAACAATTAAGAAATGGCATTTTTCTTAGTCAATCTAAATACTGCAATGAATTGTTAAAGAAATTTGATATGCAAAGCTGCAAGGTATCCTCTACACCCATGTCTACTAGCTGTTGTCTAGACTTAGATGAAAAAGGAAAACACTGTTGATCAAACTAAATATAGAGGTTTGATTGGTTCACTACTGTATCTAGCTGCTAGTAGACCGACATTATGTTTAGTGTGTGTCTTTGTGCAAGATTTCGAGGCAAATCCAAAGGAATCTCATCTTACTTGCTGCCAAAAGGATTACGAAATACCTCAAGGGAGCAGTTAATGTTGGACTATGGTATCCTGAGGGTGCATCCCTTAAACTTGTTGGATTTTCGATTCGACTTTGCGGGATGTAGATTGGACGAGAAAAAGTACCTCCGGTACTTGTCATTTGCTGGGGAGCGAGTCTTATATCGTGGCACGGCAAAAAGCAAGCGTGTGTTGCTCTGTCAGCTGCAGAAGGCTGAATACATTGCAGTTAGGAGGCTGTTGTGCTCAAAGCATTTACCTCAAGCAACAACTAACAGATTATGGAGTGACTCTAAACAAGGTACCTCTGGTTTGTGACAATACTAGTGCAATAAACTTAACTAAGAATCCTATTCAACACTCTAGAACTAAGCATATTGAAATTAGACATCACTTTATTAGAGAACACGTATCTAGGGGTGACTTGTGAGATATTATTCGTTGAATCGAAAAACGGTTAGCTGATTTATTCACTAAACCACTTCCTAGAGACAGACTTAATATGCTTAGGACTGAATTAGGAATTCTAGATATATCTAGTATTGCATAACTAATTCGTTACGAGTGATTGTATGTTTTTTTAAACAAGTTGATAACAAGTTCAATCGATTAATAATTGCATGAATAACTGGATATTATTTGTTTCAATCGATTGAAATTGCTAAATAATCTGTTGATTTCTCGATTCTTACTCTTTGGTATTGATATGTTATTAGTTCAATCGATTAGATAAACTTTTAATCGATTTATTTCATTAATCTTGTAGCTCTGCACACCTTCTTTTATAAATCAATCGATTAAATCTTCGATTCAATCGATTGAATTCACTAATGGTACTCTGAATAATTTTCTTTTACAAAATAATCGATTTAATTTTTGATTCAATCGGTGTATTTCACTTATAAGTATCTACGATTACAAAATCAGTTGGTTTCATGAAATATCAATTGATTATTTTTCTTCTAGGGCTAGTTGTATGTACTTTGTCTCTAACAGATTTACGCGAGTAAGCTGAAAGCATTTACAACAAGATAAACTTCAACTACTCTCTTAAATATCAAAGATATCCAATAAAAGCTAATTGATACTGATTGGATATCTGCTGAGAAGGTAATTAAAGTGTACGAGTAGCAATTCTCTCTCCTCTTTATCATCACTTTGCATGAAACAATAATATCAGTAAAGACAAAAATCTTTGAAGCTGATAAAGATTGTGTATTCTCATTCCTATAGTATTATTTTCTTCTTTGAGCTTCTCTTTTCTCGGTTCTTCTACGTTACTGCTCATTCCAAAAATCAAATATGTTCAAGCGCACAAAGTCCGGTAGGAAGAAGTCCAGCGAGGCGAGTCCTCTACTGCAAGGCAAGAACAGAATGTTGGAGGAAGGATTGAAACTTGGTTCAATGGGGACCAAGAGAAAATGGATTTGTTTATCCATGAATTAAGCGAGGAAGCAAGTCAACATTCCAAAAATGTTAAAGTTCTCCTGGTTTGATGCTTGAAGGATTAGAGGCATTCGGAAGTTCTTGCAACATCAAAAACTTCAGACGTTTACGGAGTTGAATGGTAGGATTTACCACGACTTAATTAAAGTTTTCTTCACAAATTTATCCTTTGAAGGTTCCACTTTGACAACCCAAGTTAAAGGAGTAGACATTGAGATAACACCTAATGTCGGAAGGAAGTTCTTTGGAATAAAAGATGTAGGTGTGAAAGTCACCAAAGGATGTACTTCGGATGTTGAAGAATTTAATAAAGTTCAATATTTCCGCTCTTGCTTGAAGAATAGGCATGATTACGTAAGTTCATTCAACACTGGGAAGTTGAAGCTGGAAGAAAGGATTCTCGCTTTCATCGTTTCTTGGCGGCTTACACCCGGGGGAGCAATCATGCGGTGCTAAATGAAGGAGATTTAGTTCGATGTCCTGCATTCATCACGGAATACGTGTGAGCTGGGTCTTTGTCATCAAGGATCACATGATCAAAGCCAAGAGACTTAGTGACTTCAGGTATCCCTATGCTATTCTGATTTCTAAATTTTTAACACATTTTGGTGTTGATGTTGAAGGAGAACTTGTTGAAGCCGTCCGACCAACAAATGAAATAAACAATTCCGTTCTTCACAAAATGGGATTTATTAAAGTTGATGGTGAATGGATTTCCAAAGAAGAAGATCTGGAAGAAGTGAAGAAAGTGAGGAAGAAGAGCAAGAGGAAGGAATCAACACGATAATATTCCTGGAACTTCTGCAGCACGTTCGTCCGATCCAATGGAAGAAGTGAACCCAATGGAGATGATTCCATACAATCCACTGCTTGGCGGTGGCACTCCTCTGTCTCGGTTCGAAAGAACAATGTTACATCAAATGAGCGAGCTGCAAGCCGACCAAAGGAGGCATATGGAGATGGCTAGCTGCTCGAGGGCTCGGCGGCATTATTTGGATGAAAATTTCATTGCAAGGTTCCAACATATTGATAATCAACTAGAAGATATTTACAACGGGATTGTGGAGCTGCAATTCAATCAAGGCCCAGGGGACGAATGAAGATTTTCTATGTTTACGTTATTACTGTTTTCTTTTCTTAGTTTTTAATGTTCGTTTTATATTCGGGGTATCCACGTGGCCCCATTGGATCTGTAACTACAACAATCTATTTGATGCGAGTCAAATAGGGGAGAAGTATTTTGCTTAAAGCTGTCACTACACACACACCACAAAATATATGTCTACGAGTGCTGTTATTCTTGTTTTGCGGGTGCGGTGGTTATTTGTCTCCATCAAATAGGGGGAGATTGAAGCACTTGGTGGATTTGATAAAGACAAGCACTTGGTGGTTTTGATGAAGACATAGATATAGCTTAGGTTGTGGGTGTGTAGATGATTAGGTTTTTAAGTTTAAGCACTTAATCTCTTGATAGGCCATTATATTTTGTGATAAGCACCTTAAAATGTTGCATCTCATTGAAAATCATTTTTACGCATGAAAAACTTACGTTTAAATATTAAAAGAATAAACTAAAGTTTTTTTCTAATCTGTTGAAAAGGTTTTTCAATCTGTTAAAATCTCTTATCATAATAAATGGTCATACATAATCGAAAATTAAATTGATTGATTCACGGAATCAACAAGTTAAAATAACTCAATAAATTTTCAATATCAAGTTTCGCATTTTCAATCTGTTGAAATGATTTTAAATCTGTTGAAACGAGAAAGACCTGTTTCGAGTCTAAGAGTTTTTAGAAAATCAATCTGTTGAAATATTTTTCAATCTATTGAAACAGAGAGACTATTTTTTTAACTAAGTGTTTGCGGGAATTTAATCTGTTGAAATGATTTTCAATCGATTGAAGCAGAGTTGTCATTTTTCATTAAGTTGTTTTAATCCATTAAAACTTCGAATCAATCGATTAAATGGAACTTTAAATGAAATCAATCGATTGAATCGATGTCTTAATCGATTAAATGGAACTTTAAATGAAATCAATCGATTGAATCGATGTCTTAATCGATTAAATGGAACTTTAAATGAAATCAATCGATTGAACCGATCTTTTAATCGATTGAAATAATACTCGATCGATCATAGTTTTGTTCTAATCGATCATAACTCGATCTAATCGATCATAGTTTTGTTCTAATCGATCATAACTCATTCGATCGATCATAGTTTTATTCGATCGATCATAACTTCGGTCTAATCGATCATACTTACTGTTTTAATCGATCAGAGTCTCTTCTAAACCTGTTTTCTTGCTAACCAACTTATCTTTTGACTCTCTAAAGCAGTTTTTAACAGATGAAACGTTCTGTTTTTCTGATTTACTCTATATATACAGATTTGATCTATCTTTTGAATATACAATACAACACACTACTTGAGAAAACTTGTGAAATCAATCTGTGAAACTTTCATACGTAACTTTCTCGCATTCAAGAATCTTTTTCATATCATAAGGTGTTGTGATCAGAATTGTGGTCATTCAAAGAGAGAAAGTCTTGATAGAATTGGTTACGGACAATTAGAAACTTCAAGTCCAGGTTTTTCTTTTCATATTCTTTTGTAAAGTTTGATTGTGCAGGTTGGATTGTAATCTGCACTTGGTACGATAGCTTGGATTTGGTTCTTGGGTGGTTTTCAAGATTCTGTCTTGTGGGTTTTGCAAGATAGTTCTTGGGGTAGATTGGTGAGTATCTCTTGGTTGTATTTTTCACTTGGTATTAGTGGAACTTGGTTGGTTTGTCAAGAACTGGATGTAGCTCTGGATTAGAGTGAACCAGTATAAACTTGTGTGTTCATATTCTTCTTTCATCTCTTTTAATTTCTGTCTTTAATTGTGCTGTGTTTAAATCAAATTACTTTTGCAAAGATTGAATAAAGATAACTCATTCTTCCAAAAGAAAGTAAGATTTGCGAAAAAGTTTTAAAGTTCAATTCACCCCCCCCCTCTTGAACTCAACCATTAATTCTTTCACACCGAAGCTTTATCTTCAGATAGGAAGTCTTCTTAGCCTTTATTGAGAGGCCGGGAAAAATTAGGGGTCTACATTTATGAAGACATTATAACAATAATTTTAAAGTTTTTATACATAAATTTACGATCGTGAGTTTTAATTATTTAAAATTAAGAGAGTAGTATATGTAATTCGTAAGGGGGGTTACATTAGTGGTATCAGAGCTCTGGTTATGCATCTTTAGGGCTTGTGAGTACAAGTTGATTAGGGTGAACATTGTTTTTATTTGTGAAGAAAATTTTTAAATATATAAGATAGGTAGTATTTCTATCACCAGACGTTAACTTAGTGAAATAAACTATTGGTAGAAATGCCACCTCGGCGTGATCGTATGGTCGATGTGGCACAAGCCATAAGGGAAATGGTTGCTGCATTGACTCAACCAGCTTTGCCCCAGTAGCATCTCACTGTAGATATAACAACTTTAGCCGACTTCAAGACAAATGATCCGCCATATTTTAAAGGAGAATATGATCCTGAGAAGGATGAATAGTGGATTCAGACCCTAGATGATATTTTTGTAGATATGGAATGTCTAGATGAATGGAAAGTATCCCATGCTAGTTTCCAACTGCAAGGTGATGTGAAAGTATGGTGTAAGGCAAGTTTGAAAATGTTGGAAACTAAAGGAGAAAGACTTACTTGGGAATTATTTAAAACCATGTTTTTAGAGAAATATTTTCCCACCAACATAAAGGAGGTGGAATTCAATAAACTTTATTAGGGAAGTATGACAATTTCATAATATACTGCCAAATTTGAGTCCTTAGCAAAATATTCCAGATATTTATAACTTACTTCAGATGAAGAATGAAAATGCAAGAAATTTGAAAATGGGCTTCAATATGAGATTAGAAGGGCAGTTACTCCATTGGGCATTAAATCCTTTCCAGAGTTGATGGATAAATGTAAAATGATAGAAGATATTGACAGGATTCAGAGAAACAGGAACATTAGAAATAAAGGTGGAGGGCCAATACAGAAAGGCAAAACTATTCGATATCAAAAGTCCTATATCAAACTTGTACCTGAGCAGTTTAAAGGATAAAGAGGGGCTAAATCTAGTAAAGCAAGTAATAGAATCTTTCAACAATCAACTCTGCAATCAACTCTGAAATGCTGGAAATGTGGAAAAGGACATTTAACCAAAGATTGTTCCTTACCAGGCCAAGTGTGCTTTGTGTGTGGAAAACCAGGGCATTTGGCTAGAGATTTTCCTTCAAACAAGTCATCAGCAGCTAGAGAACAAAGGATAAGATTCCAGAAACCTGTAGCCAGTGGAAGAGTCTTCACCTTGAGTGGTGCAGAAGCCTCTAAATCTGAAGATCTTATACAGGGTGAAGGGAAAATGGGAGGTAAGTCTTTAACTGTACTATTTGATTTAGGTGTCACTCATTCATTTATTTCTAATGAATGTGTCAAGGATCTAAACTTAGTCGTGACACCTTTGCCTTATGATTTGTTTGTGTCTGTGCCTACCGCTAAACCAACCCTTACTTCAAGAATATGTCTCAACTGTGTACTGACCATTCAAAATAAATACTTTATTGTAAATCTTTTTTGTTTGTCCTTACATAACTTAGATGTTATCTTAGGAATGGATTGACTATCTCATAACCACATACTAATAGACTGTACCTCCAAGACCTTAATTTTACCTGACCTTGATGTTTCTAGATTTAAACCTGCCAAACCAAAAGAGATTTCATTTAAAAGTGAAATTCAAAAATACATGATATCCTCTATAGAAGGCAAGGAAAATAAGGTTTCCTTATACTCTATAGCAGTAGTAAATGAGTATCCAGAAGTATTTCCGGATGATGTTCTCGGTCTACCTCCCAAAAGAGAAGTAGAATTTGGTATTGAATTAATTCCTGGAGCTAGACCTATTTCAATGCAACCTTATAGGATCTCACTCTTAGAACTTGCTGAACTTAAGAAACAATTAGAAGAGTTTTTGGAAAAATAGTTCATTCGACCTAGTGTATCACCATGGGAAGCTCCTGTTTTGTTAGTTAAAAAGAAAGATGAGAGTTCTAGATTATGTGTAGATTATAGACAATTAAATAAAGTTACAGTAAAGAATAAGTATCCTTTACCTAGGATAGATGACTTACTGGACCAACTTAGGGGTGCTACTATATTTTCTAAAATAGATATGAGATCGGGGTACCATTAAATAAGGGTTGGAAAAGAAGATATCCTGAAAACTACATTCAGAACTAGGTATGGACATTATGAATATCAGGTTATGTCTTTTGGGTAACTAATGCTCCTGCAATTTTTTATGGATTACATGCATAAAGTGTTCAAATCTTACTTAGATAAATTTGTAGTAGTATTTATTAATGATATACTGATATACTCGAAAGACAAAGAAGAACATAAAAATCATCTTAGAACTGTATTAAAAATTTTAAAGGATAAACAATTGTATGCAAAATTGTCCAAGTGTGAATTTTGGTTGGAAAAAGTAAAATTTTTAGGCCATGTAATTTCTAAAGAAGGCATAAGTGTTGATCCTTCAAAAGTAGAAGTTGTATTACAATGAGAACAACCTAAAAATGTGACTGAAGTTAGAAGCTTTTTAGGCTTGGCAGGATATTATCGAAGATTCATAGAAGGATTTTCAAAAATATCTGGACCTTTGACACAACTAACTAGGAAAAATCAGCCTTTCATTTGGAGTGAGAAGTGTGAAAGTAGTTTCCAAGAGTTAAAACACAAATTGACAACTTCCCCAATATTGATATTGCTAGATCCTATAGAGCCATATGAAGTATATTGTGATGCATCGTACCAAGGACTAGGTTGTGTGTTAATGAAAAATAAGAGAGTGGTGGCATATGCCTCTAAACAATTAAGACCGCATGAAATGGATTATCCTGCCCATGACTTGGAATAAGCAGCCATAGTGTTTGCTTTAAAAATTTGGAGACATTATTTATATGGATCTAAATTTGATGTGTATAGTTTTCAAATATTTATTTGATAAAAAAAGGAATTGAATATGAGACAAAGAAGATGGATGGAATTTATAAAAGATTATGATTTTCAGTTATCTTATCATCCAGGAAAAGCGAATGTAGTAGTGGATGCCTTAAGTAGGAAAACTTTCATGTTTCAACTATGATGATTAAAGAAATGGAATTAATAGAACAATTTAGAGATTTGAATTTATACAATATTAGTTAAAATGATAGAATACAATTAGGAATGATTTCTATTGATAATAAGTTCCTATATAAAATAAGAGACAAACAAGAAGATGATGAGTTTATATTGGAAAAGAGAAAATTAATAGGGACTGATAAAGCTAGAGATTTTAATTTAGGAATGAATGAGATATTAAGATTTAAACATAGAGTATGTGTGTGTTGAATTATTGGCAAGTGTACCAAAATTATCAATCGCAGTATAGTATTTCGATTAAATAAAAGTTGATCCCACGAGGAATGGTTTCAATGGAAATTCCCAATTATGCTTACTAAGTGGATTAAAACAGATTGGGTTTTGCAATAAGAGTTGAATTGAAATTAAATGACAAAGAACTGTAAATTGTTGAGAAAATATCAATTATAGGCACTTAGGGTTGGCTTCTTTCCTTATCCCTCTTTTGTAATGGCTATGTCAATTAAGAACGTCAATTAACCTAACAATGTTGATGCCACCTACTCAAATCATCCATATTGATTGCTCACACATGAAATTCATAAGAAAACCTAATAAATGTTGATTCCTCACACAATTAAGAGATTTTCCAGCATTAGTTTTAGGGTGTTAAGCAATTGATACATTCATTCCACTCCTGGCAATTAACGTAACAAATATTCTTTCCGTGATTTAGGGTTCAAGATATATTTTCCAATCATATCCCAAACATCAAGAATAATTCATTCCAAAGCACAAAGGATAAGAATAACAACATCAAAACATAGATTAATATCTCAAAATATCACCATGATACAAAAGAGTTCAGAGGAAGTGCACCCAATCCCAAGAGAATGAAGTTAGTCACTCATGTTGGCCATTACAATGCTCCAAATGTGAAAGAAGTGAAGAATTGATGAAGATTGGATGAAACCCTAGCAGTAGTCACGCCTTTTCTCCTCCAAAATTGCTTTCTTTTCTCAAAACACAACTTATCTTTTTATAAGAGAATTTGGGTCGGGCCTCGCATCATTCATTTGCTTAAGTGTTCTTCTTTCTTTCAATTTTACTCCAATTATGCTGACAATTATGTTTCTTACTCTTTATCAAGGTATTCTCGAATTTATCCTATATTGGAAGAAAAATATATTAGAACTAACGTAAGTTAAGTGGTTTCATAACAATTTAAGGCATAATTATATCAACTTTTTACCACGTAACAACTCCCCCCAACCTAGAATCTTGCTTGTCCCAAGCAAAGTAATTTTTCCAAAACAAAACCATCACCTATTATCTCTTTCTCTTCCAGAACCACAACATAAAAATTTTCAGAGGTGATGCTCACAACTCCAAATGACAATAGAACACATAAGCATTCAAGTTACAGAAACCAACAAAGAATAATTAGTCCTCAACTATCCTCAGAGAAGCATGATCTCTCAAATAGAGTTATATATAATCATCTCTAATTCTCATAGGTAAGTGTTTATCTCATTCAATCACTTCATTTAGACAATCCAATATTGATAATCATCTTCAAGCAATCAACATTTGTTAATCAAGACTTAAATCAAAAGGTCTTTTGAGGCTTGTAATGGGGTTGGGCTAAGAAAGAATTCATTGGTTTTTCTGGGATATACAAAAGTATTTGAGAAATTCAACTCATATGAATGATTCTTGATTAACATTTCCTCAAGTCGGGTTTCAAACTGCATACTTTTGTCTCTAACAATGACAGTGAGTTAATAATCTCATAAGTTATTATTCCCCCTTTGAACTTCTTTTTTTTCTTTTCTCATGCTTTTGCATGTATCCTTTTTGGCTTTGCCACAATTTTTAAGCTTTTCTTTTCCTTTTCCTTTACACCTTTTTTTTATAATAACACCCCAATAATACCCTTAGGACAACAATAGCAATCCCCAACAATAGGAAAAATAAAAACATTCATACTCATTTCCTTTCTCAAATATAGGAAGGTAGATAAATAGTTTTTAGGCTCAGGGGTTCTGTTTAAGAAACAATATTATTTTTGGCTTAGAAGGGGTTCAAATGGATGTCCTATAATTAATGCAGGGTTGATTATTTGGCTCTGGGTTATATCTACTACAAAGAAAAAAATGCCTTTATCATTTTCAAGTTTTTCCAACATGCAATCACATCAAATAATCAACCAATACCAGTTATCATCATAAAGTGTTGACACTCAATTTATCTATTTTTTGTTCTCTACTCACCTGGGTTTTGGCTAGCTTCTCCAATTCAGTTAATTCCTAATTCTCCTCATCAATTCCTTTTCATTATCATACTCATCATTCCAAAATCACTTGTTATTGGAAACAATCAAAATGATTTTCTTCAAGTTCCAGATTTGAATTAGACAATAACAATAATTTTATAATTGGCTCTAATCCAAATTGTACGAGACAACAATTTAATCACATCAATTTAAAACATTCACCACATTAAGTGTCAATTCAAATATTCAAAACAAAACAAATTAAAATAGTAATAAAAAACTTAAAAACATCAAATTAATAAAACAAATAACTTAACACACCAAAAAAAAAACTTAAACTTAAAATAAATTGTTGCTTCCCTTTTATTCTTCTTCACTTGCTGATTCTCCTTCTTATTGTGCCTCCGCCACAGCTGTAGACTTTCTCACCCCCTCCGAAAAAGTTGGACTGTCCTTAGGCTATTGAAGTAAGACTTCAAAGTCTTGAGGAGAAGTTCACTATGTACCTGGAGCAATCTTGCAAAGAAAGAACCTAAGGAAGAAAATGCACAAAAAACTTAAATGAAAAAAGAAAAAAAAAATTCAAAACATTGGGTTGCCTCCCAGGAGCGCTTGTTTAATGTCTTCAACTTGACGCCTATTTGCTTTAGGGCTCATGCAGGTGAGTGATCAAGGTGATCTATATGCATTATCCATCCCTTGACTGTCCTTGTGGGAATGAATTTATTCTTTTCATTGTGAATAACCTTACGACTATCAGAGATTGGATAAATCATACTTGCTTCAGGAGGTTTCAGTACCTCTCTTTGAACAACTTCCTTCATAGTCAGATTGAGAGGTCTTTGGGGTTGTGCAACAGGCTTGTAATCTTGTTTTTCAGTTGAGATGGGTAATTCCTCCAAAGTATCTATTATGAGGCAATCTTTCTTGTCTTCCGATTGTTGTACAGCTTCAAACAGATTAAAATTAACTTCATCATCTCCACTTCTAATTTTCAACTTGCCCATGTCAACATCTATAATTACTTTGGCAGTCTTCATAAATGGCCTTCCTAGGATCAATGGGACTTCCTCATTTTCCTCCATGTCCATAATCACAAAATCAACAGGAAATATGAATTTATCCACTCTAACTAAAACATCTTCTGCTACTCCATAAGGAATCTTTATTGATCTATCAACTAGTTGTAGAGTCATTCTAGTTGGTCTAACATCTAAGTCTCCTATTCTTTTGACCATAGATAATGGCATGAGGTTTATGCTAGCCCCTAAATCAAGTAATGCTTTTTTCACTGGTAATATACCAATTGTGACTGGTATAGTGAAGCTTCTAGGGTCCTTGGACTTTTGAGGCAATGATTTCTGGAATATAGCACTACACCCTGCCTCTAACTCTACTGTTTCATCAGTAAATATTCTTTTCTTAGTTAAGATCTCTTTCATGAATTTGGCATATGGTTGCATTTTCTCCATAGCTTCCACAAAGGATATATTAATCTGCAGTCTTTTGAAAATATCCATAAATCTGGTGAATTGTCTTTCTTTGTCTATTTGTGAGGGAACCTTGGGATATGGTAACTTTTCTACAAATGGTTTTTTACTCTCTCCTTTTTCTATCTTTTGTTTTTTCTTTCCCTCTTCGTTCTTCTTATTAGGAATATATCTTTCTTTCTTACTCTCCTCTTCTTTCTCTTCATCTTCTTTTACCATAACTTCTTCTTCAACAGCTATATTGTCACCAATCCCCTTACCTACAACTTTTCCACTCCTTGTAGTTATTGAATTGCATTGCTCCCTAGGGTTGGTTTGTGTGTTAGCTGCAAGCTGTCCTCCTTGTTGTTCAGATAATTGTTTAGCCAGTTGGCCCATCTGGGTCTCTAAATTTCTGAATGAAGCCTCAGTATTTTTCTGATTAGCCATAGTGTTTTGCATGAATTTTTCTAAAGTGTCCTCCAATTTACTCATTCTGTCAGGCATTGAAGGATAATGTTGTTGTTGTTGTTGATACGGAGGTTGTTGATATGACTATTGTTGAAATAGAGGTTGTCTGGTAGATGGATTAACACCTTGGTTCCACCCAAAACTATGATTCTGATTTTGATTCCCTCTCCATCCTTGTACAAAATTATTTTGATAATTGTTGGAATTAGAGAAATTACCTTGTCTACCTTGACTACTACCTTGGGCACCCATATGATTAGCTTCTTCTTGTTGAATGTTTCCTTGATAAGAGAATTGTTCATTTGAATGATCACCTCCACACAAGTCACATTTCATGAATTATTGATCAGGAGAAGCTTGAATAACATGTATTTGTTGAGATAGCTTTGCTATTTGTTGAGTCGGTGCTTCCATCTGTTTAGTCAGAATTTTATTCTGAGCTAACATAGCATCTGAAGTGTTAAGCTCCAGCATTCCTTTCTTTTGAACTGGATGTCTATCATGTTGGGTCTGTTGGTCTGTAAAGGCTAATGCATCAATAATTCTTGTGGCATGTTCGATTTCTGCATCTAGCATGAATCTTCCTGCTGCCACATCTAATAGCATCTTTGTGTCAGGTCGCAGGCCAGTATAGAAAATATTCAATTGAGCAATGTCTTCAAATCCATGATTTGGGCATCTTCTCAATAGTGATTTAAATTTCTCCCATGCTTCATAAAAAGATTCATCTGCTCCTTGTATGAAAGAAGTGATGTCAGATTTTGCTTTGATTTAGCGGGATGGTGGGAAAAATTTGTTTAGAAACTTCTCTTCTACACTACTCTAATTAGTCAAACTCTGATTAGGATGTGCCTTCAACCACTCCTTTGCCCTACCTGCTAAAGAAAAAGGAAATAATCTCAAATATGCAGATTCAAGATTTGCTGCTCTAAATCCCATGGTACCAATCAACTCATAAAAAAGTAGACAAATGAATATAAGGATCTTCATGATCCAATCCAGTGAATTTATGAGCACTAATTAGGCTTAAGAAAGCTGGATTTATCTACAATGTTTGGTCGTCCGGTACGGTAATGCTGGAAAAATGTCTTGGACCTTGCTGCATAACATAGTTTCTGAGTGTTCTTCTAGGTGGATTTGAATCTGGATTTTGATTTGGATTTAGATTTAGATTTGGATTTAGATTTGCTCCGTTTTCTGCCATATCTTTTATAATTGGGTCTGAAAAATTAAGTGTGGAAGGAGAGTTAACAAATTCTCCTGTGGCTTGTCCTTGAGTTTCCCTTCTTCTTCTACCCTGATTCCTCCGAGTGCTTTTTTTTTCAATCTCCGGATTAAATTTTAACCGCTCTGAAGATACCTATCCTCTTAGACGCATAAATCAAAAGAGTAATTCAAGCAAAGATTAGCATAAGACAATAATTAAGCAAAATAAAACTGAAAAATAAAACAAAACAAAACATAAATAAAAATAAAATACTTAATAAGCTAAACAAAGAATTCTCAAAGAACACTGTTCCCCGGCAACGGCGCCAGAAATACTTGTTGAATTATTGGCAAACGTACCAAAATTATCAATCGCAGTATAGTATTTCGATTAAATAAAAGTGGATCCCATGAGGAACGGTTTCAATGGAAATTCCCAATTATGCTTACTAAGTGGATTAAAACAGATTGGGTTTTGCAATAAGAGTTGAATTAAAATTAAATGACAAAGAACTGTAAATTGTTGAGAAAATATCAATTAAAGGCACTTAGGATTGACTTCTTTCCTTATCCCTCTTTTGTAATGGCTATGTCAATTAAGAACGTCAATTAACCTAACAATGTTGATATCACCTACTCAAATCATCCATGTTGATTCCTCACACATGAAATTCATAAGAAAACCTAATAAATGTTGATTCCTCACACAATTAAGAGATTTTCTAGCATTAGGTTTAGGGTGTTAAGCAATTGATACATTCATTCCATTCCTGGCAATTAACGTAACAAATATTCTTACCGTGATTTAGGGTTCAAGATATATTTTCCAATCATATCCCAAACATCAAGAAGAATTCATTCCAAAGCACAAAGGATAAGAATAACAACATCAAAACATAGATTAATATCTCAAAATATCACCATGATACAAAAGAGTTCAGAGGAAGTGCACTCAATCCCAAGAGAATGAAGTTAGCCACTCATGTTGGCCATTACAATGCTCCAAATGTGAAAAAAGTGAAGAATTGATGAAGATTGGACGAAACCCTAGCAGTAGTCGCGCCTCTTCTCCTCCAAAACTGCTTCCTTTTCTCAAAACACAACTTCTCTTTTTATAAGAGAATTTGGGTCGGGCTTCGCATCATTCATTCGCTTAAGCATTCTTCTTTCTTTCAATTTTACTCCAATTATGCTGACAATTATACTCCTTACTCTTGTATCAAGGTATTCTCGAATTTATCCTATATTGGGAGAAAAATATATTAGAATTAACATAAGTTAAGTGGTTTCATAACAATTCAAGGCATAATTATATCAATTTTTACCACTTAACAGTGTGCCAGATGATAAAGAAATTAAGGACTTACTTTTAGAAGAAGGGCATAAAAGTAAATTAAGTATACATCCTGGAGTTACTAAAATGTATAAGGATTTGAGAGAAATGTTTTGGTGGCCTGGAATGAAGAAGGACGTAGTAGAATATGTTGTTCATTGCTTAACATGTCAGAAAATTAAAATAGAACATCAAAGACCCTCTGGCATGTTATAGCCATTAGAAATTCCAGTTTAGAAATGGGATAATGTATCTATGGATTTTGTGGTGGGTTTACCTAAAACTTCTAGAAATTACAATTCTATTTGGGTGATTGTAGATAGGTCAACAAAAACTGCTCATTTCATTCCAATCAATATTAAGTACTCTTTAGATAAATTAACATTATTGTATATCAAAGAAATTGTTAGACTACATGGTGTACCAACTAGTATAGTATCAGATAGAGATCCCAAATTCGTATCTAGATTTTGGAAAGAATTCCAAAAATCTTTAGGAAGTAAATGTTAGAATCGCGCAGCAGAATGTTCGCGTGGTCGGACAAAAACCAAGAGGGGGGGTGAATTGGTTTCTTAATAAAAATTAGATTTTCAAAATTTTCCCCAAATTTTACCGATTAAAAACTGTGTAAATGTAAATAGAGAAGAGAAGAGAATCTTACACAGGAAATTTATACTGGTTCGGATCAAAAGACCCTACGTCCAGTTGCTAATCACTCAAACAGAGGATTAACGTTGTCACTATAATCAAGTTGTTACAAACAAATTACAATTGAAAAGATAAAGATAAGAAAACACCTCTCTTGAAATCCACAAGAGATGAAGAACAGCTTTCCCTAGAGACGGCACAACACACAATCCACTAAGAACTCCACTTAGTCATTCTTATCGCTTCTAGCCCACACCAGGTTCCAAAAGCCCCTTTTTCTTGCAACAAACAGTTCTCTGGCACTACAACACTTAACTTTTGTATGAAAAAGGTTGTTCTATTTTTCTGAGTGCCATAGAGAAGTTTAAGTAGAGAAATTAGGGTTTGGGAATTGGGAATTTCAGAATTAGGGTTGATTTGAAGTTAAAAATCAAAATCTGACTAAAATAATTGATTAAATGAAGTATTAATCGATTATTACAGAGCCAAAATCAACAGAACCCTAAAACTCTCTGTTTTAATCGATTAAAAGGGCTGTTAATCGATTAACAGGCCTGTTAATCGATTAACAGGTGGTTTAATCGATTAAACCAGTGAGCAGATACAGAAAATGGTTTTTCTTGTTAGAATCGCGCAGCTGAATGTTCGCGTGGTCGGACAAAAACCAAGAGGGGGGGTGAATTGGTTTCTTAATAAAAATTAGGTTTTCAAAATTTTTCCCCAAATTTTACCGATTAAAAACTGTGTAAATGTAAATAGAGAAGAGAAGAGAATCTTACACAGGAGATTTATACTAGTTCGGATCAAAAGACCCTACGTCCAGTTGCTAATCACTCAACAGAGGATTAACGCTGTCACTATAAACAAGTTGTTACAAACATATTACAATTGAAAAGATAAAGATACGAAAACACCTCTCTTGAAATCCACAAGAGATGATGAACAACTTTCCCTAGAGACGGCACAGCACACAATCCACTAAGAACTCCACTTAGTGATTCTTATCGCTTCTAGCCCACACCAGGTTCCAAAAGCCCCTTTTCCTTGCAACAAACAGTTCTCTGGCACTCACAGCACTTAACTTTTGTATGGAAAATGTTGTTCTACTTTTCTGAGTGCCAAAGGAGAGTTTAAGTAGGGAAATTAGGGTTTAGAAATTGGGGATTTCGAAATTTGGGTTCTTGGAATTTAAAAACAAAAATAGACTGAAATAATCGATTAAATGGAGTTATAATCGATTAAAACAGAGCCAAAAACAACAGAACCCAAAACCTCTCTGTTTTAATCGATTATTAGACGTTTTAATCGATTATCGAGCGTAATAATCGATTATTTTGAATTTTAATCGATTAAAGCGGTGAGTTTATACGAGAAAATGGTTTTCTCACTGTTTTAATCGATTATTTCCCATATAATCGATTCAAAGCCGAGCCTGGATGATATATTTGGGCTTTTTGAAGCTTCTAAGTTGCAGACTATGTACGAGCTATCTCAAACTCTAAAATTACGAGACTCAATCTAATTAAAACGAGTTATTACACTACAAAACAAGTCTTCAATACTCTAAGTCTTTGAGTTCTTGAATCATCATCAAAATCATCAATCTTCATGTTCATCAAGTGCAACATCAAGTCCTTGAATGTTTAACAATCTCCCCCTTTTTGATGATGATCAAAATTATCTTTTAAAGCCCTTGTAATAACCTGTTTTATCTGTCATACTAACAAACACATCAAACATATCAGATAATATTTAAATGCAATTCATAAGAGGCTTTAAATTTTTCTCCCCCTATTTTGATTATAATCAAAAAGAACTCTGCAATAACAATCATAAGAGCTCCCCCTCAAAATATGCATAAGTTGGAGAAGACTCCCCCTCAATCAAAGCATTAAAGAAACATCATATTTTATTTCAAAAGTGTCAATACGAGTACATCATAAAAGAAGACAATCAACAAATTTAAAATTCTTCACTATCATCATCATTAAAGTGTGCATTAAATATATTTTCTAAACGGCACACTTTTTCATCTACATCGAGATATACGGCGAATTAATTCCTCATGCCGTACACGGAAAAGATTGAAGAATGATTGCATCCTCCGATTCATGTCGGATAACATATCTTCCATGGATTGTCTTGGTTCATGATGAGTAGAGGAAGTTCCAGCATCTTGGATTTGGTCGAGAGGAAACTCAGCAGTTGGAGGCATATCTTCATCGGAATCATCATTAGCATCCCCTTGATTAGGAACGTCATCTTTGTGAACATAAATATCATTGACTCGCACCATTTGAAGTTGAGTCAATGTGCTGTCTAGCATGCGGTTTAAGTTGTTTGTTCTAACTGCTTGCTCACCTTCAACATTCACTCCTTTATATTCAAGAATACGGGAGACAAGGAAGGCATATGGAATTTTGAAGGTAGGATGACGTTTTGCTTTAAGCATGGTCATTGTGACAAGAACACCCCAATCTAAAGGTTCATTATTCATTACGGCATGAATAATTCGAAGATCAATGGAAGTGCATTGGGCATGATTCGTAGCCCGAGGACATAAGATCCATACAAGTAAATGTAGAAGCATGCGTTCTTCCTTCTTTAAAGGTCCAGCATGAAGGATACATCCAATTTCCATTGAGGGATTCCGCAGAAAAGAGCGATAAGCTAGGAACCTGTCAAAGTCATCTAGCTCACCATATACATTAATAACATCTTCTCTAATTGGAAAGAGAGCAACATTCTCCCAAATATCATCATCAAGAATTATTGTAACCCCTTTTACACGGGATGTAGAAATTTGATCTCTAAATTTGAATCTAGAGTAGAATACCCTAACTAAGTCAGGATAGTATGTACCTTGCATTTGGATAAACGGGAGAACTCCTTGAATTTCAAGAAGATTAGGAAAATTGAATCCCCTATGAATGAATTGCTCTCCTATAAGAAATTTGGGAGAAATAATAGTCTTTTCCTTCCAGTAGGTTAGAAATTCTTGTTGGCCATCTGCATCAGAGATCCATCCTTCTACAGAATTAGGACGGGGATGAGAGGAGGGTGCAGATCTTCTTCTAGTTGGGATCTTAGAGCGAGAAGATGAGGCCATTTGAAATAGTAGATGAATATCAAGAAAATCTAGAAGGACAAGTGATGGAATAAGGTGAAAGAGAGGATAATAAGGCAAGAAAGCTTGATTTCAAGAGTTAGTAGTGAGTAGAAGTGAACTAGAGGTCTCTATATATAGAAAAATCATGTCCAACGTTCATATAGAAGAGAATGGAGACCAAAGAGCCGTTGGCAACGACTAGAAGGCAAAGCTGGTCGGGTTTAATCGATTAAAATTCAGAATAATCGATTAAACCGAGTATCGAGTACATTTAATCGATTATTTTCGGTGATAATCGATTATCAATGCTACTAGTCGATTATTTTGCGAAATAATCGATTATTCCGAGACAAATACTCTGTTTTGGATGTTTTGAGGGCAAATAATCGATTATAATTCCAAGTAATCGATTATTCCAGAGAGGAATGTCTGTTTTGAGTGTTTTAACACATGATAACCTATGAACATCCTATATCACGAATTATAACATTACAATCATCCAAAAACAGTCAAATTAAGCAGAATTTAAGCTATTTCTAATATCCCTAAGTCTCTTCTAAGATCATAGAATCTATCCTTGGGTAGAGGCTTAGTAAATATATCTGCTAATTGACGTTTGGTATCTACATACTCTATTTTACGGTTTCCTTTCTTTGATATGATCTCTTAAAAAGTGATGTCTTATTTCTATATGTTTAGTCCTAGAGTGCATTACTTGGATTCTTAGTTAGATTTATTGCACTCGTATTATCACACATCAAAGGTATGTCATTTAAAAAGATACTATAATCTTCTAGCTGTTGTTTCATCCACGAAATTTGAGCACAGACAACTACCAGGTGCAATATATTCGACTTCGGTGGTAGACAAAGCAACACATGCCTATTTCTTAGAATGCCAAGATATTAAGGATGAACCTAGCAAATGACATGTCCCACTAGTGCTTTTTCTATCAATTTTACATCCACCATAATCGGCATCGAGAATATCCTATTAAACTCATACAAGCATCGAGACGGATACCACAAACCAAAATCGGTAGTTCCTTTTAAATATTTTAAAATATGTTTTACTGCAATTAGATGAGATTCTTTAGGACAAGCACTGAAATCTAGCACACACACGAGACAGAATGCATAATATCGGGTCTACTTGCGAGTTAAGTATAATAGTGATCCTATCATACCTCTATACATAGATTGATTAACTTCCAAACCTGATTCATCCTTGTCTAGATAGCATGAAGTTCCCATGGGTGTGTTAGCTTCCTTGGAGGTGTCCATACCAAACTTTTTGAGGATCTCTTTGCAGTATTTGGTTTGAGAGATGAAAATGCCATCTTTAAGTTGCTTGATTTGAAGTCCAAGGAAGAATGTCAATTCTCCCATCATAGACATTTCAAACTCTCCCTGCATTATCTTAGCAAATTCTACACATAACGAATTATCGAGTTGATCCAAAAATGATATCATCAACATATACCTGGACCAATAAGATATGTTCTTTAACTTTCTTTATAAACGAGTGTAGAGTCAATTTTTCCTCTTGAAAAATCATTTGCGGTTAAGAAACTACTTAATCTTTCATACCAAGATCTAGGAGCTTGTTTCAATCCATATAATGCTTTCTTTAATTTGAAAATATGATTAGGATAATTAAAATCCTCAAATCCAGGGGTTGCTCTACATACACTTCTTCTTTAATAAAACCATTTAAAAATGCACTCTTTACATCCATTTGATATAATTTAAATTTCATCATAGATGCATAAGCAAGAAGTAGGCATATAGCCTCTAACCTGGCAACAGGAGCATAAGTTTCATCATAATCTATACCTTCCTCCTGACAATAGCCTTTTGCAACAAGTCGGCTTTATTCTTTGTTATGTTTCCATCTTCATCAAGCTTATTTACGAATACCCATTTAGTTCCAATAACTTGATGTGACTCTTCTCTTGGGATTAATTCCCGAGACTTGATTCCTTTCAAATTGGTTAAGTTCTTCTTGCATGGCTATGCACCATTGATCATCTTTAAGTGCTTCCTCAATGTTTTTAGGTTCAATCTGTGACACAAAAGCAACGGACATACGAGAAATTTGTCATATTTCTAGTTCTTACCCCTTTTGAGATGTCACCTATGATGTTGTCCATTGAGAGTCCTCTAGGTGATTGCCATTCTTTTGCTAATTGAGGAGCTTGAGAAGGCTCATTATTTTCCAAGTATAATTCATCAAGGGCCTCTCTTATGTATTCATCATCACCTGCAAGTTCTTTATTTGACTCAAGAGGATTTCCCCCAAGGTCTACAATCTCATCAAAGGTAACATGTATAGATTCTTCTATATTTAAAGTTCTCCTATTAAACACTCTATATGCCTTGCTATTTAATGAATATCCTAGAAAAATGCCCTCATCGGCTTTTGAATCAAATTTTCCTAGATTGTCCTTTCCATTATTTAGCACAAAACATTTACATCCAAAGATTTTCAAATGGGCAACATTAGGCTTTCTACCATTAAACAATTCATATGGAGTAGATTTAATAATAGACCTAATGAGCATTCTATTCAAAACATAACAAGCGGTACTAACCGCATCAGCCCAAAAATATTTAGGAACATTAGATTCATTTAACATAGTCCTAGCAAGTTCCTCTAATGACCTATTTTTCCTTTCAACTACACCATTTTGTTGGGGAGTCCTAGGAGCGAGAAAAGTTATGTAATATTCCATTTTCTTCACAATAATTCTCAAACTTTTCATTTTGAAACTCACCACCATGGTCACTTCTTAAAACTTTAATTCTTAGGTCTTTCTCATTTTGAATTTGTTTAGCAAACTTTCTAAAGACCTTAAAAGCTTCACTTTTCATAGTTAGGAAAAATGTCCAAGTATATCTAGAGTAATCATCAACAATTACAAGTCCATAATAATTTCCACCAAAGCTTTTTATCCTAGAAGGTCCAAATAAGTCTAAATGTAATAATTCTAGGGGTTTTGAAGTGGAAATAACATTCTTTGATTTAAATGATGATTTTACTTGTTTACCCTTTTGGCATGCATCACATAATCTATCTTTTTCAAATTTTAACTTAGGCAATCCAATAACTAAGTCTTTTGAGATTAATTTGTTCAAATGATGCATATTTATATGAGCCGCTCTCTTATGCCATAACCAAGGGTTCTCTTCCTTAGCAACTAAACATGTTATACTTGACTCATGCAAACAATCCAAATCAATCAAATATATGTTGTTATGCCTAATGCCTTTCAATGCTACATTTTCGGAATCTATCAAGTGAATGGTGCAAAATTTGCTTTCAAAGATTACCTTGAATCCTTTGTCACATAATTGGCTTATGCTAAGGAGATTATGCTTTAAACCATCAACAAGAAGCACATCCTTAATCTCCAATGTGTTTGCACCACCTATGTTTCCAATTCCGAGAATCTTCCCTTTGTTGTTATCCCCATAAGTCACATATCCTTGTTCTTTGGCTTTGAAACTCACAAATTTCGATTTATCTCCAGTCATATGTTTTGAGCATCCACTATCAAGATACCACATAGACTTCTTTGATTTGGAAGTTTCCTACAAAACAAGAGCATAGTAAACTTAGGTCCCCATAACTTTTGGGTCCTTGGGGTTAGAGACAAACAAAATTATTTAACAATTGGAACCCAAATGTATTTACCTTTAGGAACACCAAAATGTTTAATTTTACATCTATTTGAGGTATGACCTTGTTTCATGCAATAAAAACATGCTTTTGATGTAGCTATGGAATAAGATGCATTATTTACCAAACATGCTCTAGATCCTTTTTCTACCCATACTCTTTTCTTTTTAGTTTTACCCTTTTTCAAAGGAACTCGTTGATTTACATTATTTTGTGCAAACACCATTTCATGCTTCTTAAGTTCATCTATTTCCTTTTCGGCTTTGTCTAGCAAATGGTTAAGAATATCTATGTCATATTCATGCTCTTTACAGTTTGCACATGCTAAGTTTTTATCCTCATCTAAACATACAATTTTCGTATTAGCTACCTCCTTTTCTTCTAAACATGCAATTTTCAATTTTAAGGACTCATTTTCCTTTTCGGATCTACTTAGATTCTTCTTTACAACTTTATATTCATCTTTCAAATTCTTAAAAGCAATAAATAATTCATTGTAAGCATTTTGCAATTCATCATGGTCATTTTCATCACTAGAAGATGAGTCGGAATCACTAACCTCAAAATCCGAAGATATGTTGTCATTTGCCATTAAGCAAATGTTTGCTTCTATTTCCAAGTCACTTGATTCCGAACTTGAATCACTGTTGTCCCAAGCAATATAGGCTTTCTTCTTGAATTGCTTTTTACCCTTGTTTTCATCGTTTTTCTTGTTTGGGCATTCGATCTTTACATGCCCTGCTTCACCACAACCATAACATTTTATATTTACGGAAGTACTTTCTCTTACCTTTCCTTTTCCTTTGAAGGGATGTCTTCCTTTTGCTTTCATGAATTTGGTGAACTTTCTTATAATAAGACTCAACTCTTCTTCATCATTTTCCGAATTTTCTTCTTCTTCCTTTTTATTTTTACCTTTGGAAATTTCAGTTTTGAAGGCAAGGTTCTTCTTTTGGTATTGACCTTCTTCCTCATTTAGCCTTCCAAGATCAAGCTCATGCTCTCTAAGCTTTCCAAATAACGCCGACATAGACATAGTGGCAAGATTTTGTGACTCCGAGATGGCCATCACCTTAGGTTGCCATTTCCTATCCAGAGATTTCAAAATTTTAACATTTAATTCATCAACGTCAAAAATTTTACCTAGTCCGGTGAGATGGTTCACGATATGAGTGAAACGCTTTTGTACGTCAAATATCGTTTCGCCTGGTTGCATCCGGAACATCTCGTATTCTTGGATTAAGGAATTTTTACGTGCTCTTTTAACGTCGTCAGTTCCTTCGTGGGTCACCCTTAGCATTTCCCACATTTCCTGTGCACTTTTACAAACTGAAATTCTATAAAACTCGTCAAGGGTTAAAGCAGATGAAATAATATTTCTAGCCCTAACGTCAAATTGGGGTTTCCTATTTTCTTCTGCAGTCCATCTTGAAAAAGGTTTAAGAACGTCAACACCGTTCTCAGTAGTTTTAGGAACAAATGGACCGTTTAAAATAGCGTCCCAAACGCCTCTATCAACAGACTCTAGAAAAATTTGCATACGTACCTTCCAGAAAGGATAATTTTGACCCGCAAAAAGTGGGGGTCTGTTGATAGACGCACCTACGGCAAAAGTTTGATTTTGTCCGGCCATTTTCAAAAATTTGAATGACTATCAAAGCAAGCTCTGATACCACTTGTTAGAATCGCGCAGCGGAATGTTCACGTGGTCGGACAAAAACCAAGAGAGGGGGGGGGGGTGAATTGGTTTCTTAATAAAAATTAGGTTTTCAAAATTTTTCCCCAAATTTTACTGATTAAAAACTGTGTAAATGTAAATAGAGAAGAGAAGAGAATCTTACACAGGAGATTTATACTGGTTCGGATCAAAAGACCCTACGTCCAGTTGCTAATCACTCAACAGAGGATTAACGCTGTCACTATAAACAAGTTGTTACAAACAGATTACAATTGAAAAGATAAAGATACGAAAACACCTCTCTTGAAATTCACAAGAGATGATGAACAGCTTTCCCTAGAGATGGCACAGCACACAATCCACTAAGAACTCCACTTAGTGATTCTTATCGCTTCTAGCCCACACCAGGTTCCAAAAGCCCCTTTTCCTTGCAACAAACAGTTCTCTGGCACTCACAGCACTTAACTTTTGTATGGAAAAGGTTGTTCTACTTTTCTGAGTGCCAAAGGAGAGTTTAAGTAGGGAAATTAGGGTTTAGAAATTGGGGATTTCAAAATTAGGGTTCTTGGAATTTAAAAACAAAAACAGACTCAAATAATCGATTAAATGGAGTTATAATCGACTAAAACAGAGCCAAAAACAACAGAACCCAAAACCTCTCTGTTTTAATCGATTATTAGACGTTTTAATCGATTATCAGACGTAATAATCGATTATTTTGAATTTTAATCGATTAAAGCAGTGAGTTTATACAGAAAATGGTTTTCTCACTATTTTAATCGATTATTTCCCCATATAATCGATTAAAGCCGAGCTTGGATGATATATTTGGGCTTTTTGAAGCTTCTAAGTTGCAGACTATGTACCGGCTATCTCAAACTCTAAAATTACAGACTCAATCTAATTAAAACAGAGTTATTACACTACAAAACAAGTCTTCAATACTCTAAGTCTTTGAGTTCTTGAATCATCATCAAAATCATCAATCTTCATGTTCATCAAGTGCAACATCAAGTCCTTGAATGTTCAACATTTCTCACTGTTTTAATCGATTATTTCCCTATTTAATCGATTAAAGCCGAGCCTGGATGATAAATTTGAGCTTTTTGAAGCTTCTAAGGTGCAGACTATGTACCGGCTATCTTAAACTCTAATATTACAGACTCAATCTAATTGAAACAGAGTTATTACAATACAAAACAAGTCTTCAACACTCTAAGTCTTTGTGTTCTTGAATCATCATCAAAATCAACAATCTTCATGTCCATCAAGTGCAACATCAAGTCCTTGAATGTTCAACAGTAAATTGCATCCCAGTTTAGCCTATCATCCTCAAACTGATGGGCAGACTGAAAGAACCATCTAGCCATTATAAGATCTTTTAAGGGCTTGTGTATTAGAAGAAAAATCTAGTTGGGATGAAATTTTACCCTTAGTAAAATTTACATATAATAATAGTTATCACTCTAGTATAGGTATGGCTCCTTATGAAGCACTTTATGGGCGTAAGTGTAGGACACCTTTAGTTTGGTACCAAGATGGTGAGAGTTTATTAATAGGACCCAATGTAATTAAACAAACTACCAATAAAGTGAGGAGAATTAAGGAGAGAATGAAAACTACTCAAAGTCGACAGAAAAGTTATGCTGATAAGAGAAGGAAACCTTTAGACTTTCAGGAAGGAGATCATGTATTTTTGAAAGTTACACCTATTACAGGATTGGCAGAGCTATTAAATCTAAGAAACTTTCCGGCCTTATCAAATTACACAACAAGTTGGAAATGTTGTCTACCAGATAGCCTTACCACCTTTTCTCTCCAGTCTTCATAATTTTTCCGAGTGTCACAATTGAGAAAGTATATTTCAGATCCAACACATGTCATGGAACCTCATCAAGTACAGGTGAAGGAAAACCTCACCTTTGAACCAAGTCCTGTTAGGATTGAAGAAAGGAGAATTAAGCATCTAAGGGGAAATGTTATTTCATTGGTTAAGGTTATCTGGGATGACATTAGAGGCGATGCTACATGGGGGTTAGAAGAGAAAGTGAAAGTAGAGTATCCTCATCTGTTTGAATAAATGGTGATGGAAATTTTGAGGACAAAATTTATTTAGTGGGGGACAGTGGCGGATCTTTTTGGGAGCTGAAGGGAGTTGTGGCCCCCCCAAAGTTTTGTAATTCCCATGTAATTTATTATTTTGGCTCCCCCAAACTTAATGAAAATTTAATATATTTACTTGCATATTTACAATTTTATCCTCTCAGTCCCTCCTCAGTTTTGTAACTCTCATATAATTTATGATTTTGTCCCCTCATACTTAATGATCATTTAATATATTTAAGTATATATCTACAATTTTATCTTTTCACCCTTTCATCTTCTTTCTTTCTTTTATATTTATTTATTATTTATTAATAATATTTTTTGGCTCCCCAAAATCAATGGTCAAGATCCGCCACTTGGTGGAGGAGAACTGTAACATCCCAATTTACGTAATTAATCATTTGCTTAAGTTCCTACAAATTATTATATAAATATTGTGTAAACTTTTTATGAGAAGAAAGGATATATATATATATATATAAAAAAAACATGATGTATAGTATCCTTATTACAATAAATGAAAAGAGAGAAAGAGAAGGTATTGTGGCCTTAATATACAATTGAAATTAAGGCGGTTGAATTAAGGCGGTGAAGAAAAGTCAAGAAGAAATTTAAGTTGTTAAGTTAAGTCTATAAATAGGATGAAATTGGACAACTAATTCACGACCAAACAGAGAAGCACCAGACTCTTAGAAGCAGAATTTGAAAGAAGAAGAAGAAGAAAAGGAAGGAATTGAGAAATAAATCGGTGGAATACTAGCAAATCTTGGAGAAATAGGTATGGGTATAATGTTTAATTTTATTCATATGCTTAAGATTGAAATGTCTGATTTTGATTACTTGTTCATTGTTTTGAAAGTTTGAAATGTTGATGAAGTTCTTGAAATTAAGGATAAATTATATAGTAAAATTGTTGTTTTTAACTTAAATTGAACATATTTCATGTTTAATTTCAATTTGGAACGAGTTTGGTTGCACTGAAACTTGAAAATTGAAAATCTAGATGTTTGCCATGGTTTCCTGGACGTGAGATTGAAGAAAGGGATAAGGTGGACAATTTTGAAAATGATTAAGGGTATAATGGTAATTCAATAATCATTTTAGGGACATAGAAGGAATTATAGAAAATGTTCAAGGGTAACATAGTCATTTTCAGGACATGGATGAGATGATAGGAAATGTTCAAGGGTAAAATAGTCATTTCAGGACATGGATGGAATAATAGGAAATGTTCAAGGGTAAAATAGTCATTTTCAGCCCCTAAGGACATAAATGGAATTTTGAAAAAGGTTAAGGGTATGATCCGAGATAGAGTCAAAACAACCCAGTTCTACCTCTTTGTCTACTAGGAAAACAACTTAGTAAACGTTCGAATTTAAGGTTAGTACCTTCATCAAAGTTATAGGTTATTGTTTTGCCTTTCTAACACAATTAGAATCACCTTAAAAGGAGGACTAGAACTCGAGATATGGCCAAAACACTGAACCATATTTTTCCAACGTCTAGTCTTTTAGAATAATATTCCCTCTCAGTCCGGTATTTCTTCCAGTCCAATGTTTCCTTGTCTTTCATATGAGTTTTGGATTAATGCAATCAAGTGAATATAATTTCCGAAAAATTGTTACTTTTGGAAAGTAATAGATTATTAATAGAAATTACCTTGTCTGAAACATCTATGAATTATAATTGAGATTTTGAATATATGAATGAGATGTTTCTAAGTACTTAGTTGATGATAAATTGTTTTGTTTCATTTCATACAAGACATAAACATAGTGCATAAAATGTTTTCTAGAAGTCACAGAAAAGTATTTATGAAATAAATTGGAAGTTACTAGTAAGTTGTTATCAATGACGGTTCGTAGTAACAATGATGTGAAAAATATAATTTTGGAAATATTTGTGTGAGTCATTTTGTTAAAAATTTACTATCAAGAGCATTTGGTAGCGGAATATGACTACGAAAATGGCCGGTCAAATGAGACAAAGAATGTATAAGAATGAATGATTGAGAATCGAGCTACCAGTATCTCTAATAGTAAATGGGGGAGTAGAATAGGTAAGACCATACCTCTGGTCTATGGGGTTGGACCTCTGGTCTAGGGAGTGTTTGGGCATGGGTAATCCCATAAGTGGTCAGTCTTTATTTGATTTTGTGTCATGGTAGCCTACCGGGTGCACTGACACTCCGACTACTGTCTACTTGTTCGCGTTTAGTGGGACATTGCTGAATCATCGGACAGGGTGATATTAAGCTCTGGTTCCACTAGACACTCATAAAAGTCTCCATGGAGCACTGAGTCAAAAATGATCTTTTTAAAGTCAAATGCATGATTTTAAAGTTTTACGTTTTGAGTCACATATGCATATCATAAACATATTGCATGATAAAATTGTAGATTATTCATGATTTGTATGGTATTCTCTATTATGTTTCTATGATTGATCTATTTGTTTCTCATAATTAATTTTCAAATTAAATGACATATGGTTGTATATTTATATGTAGTTATGAACTTATTATGAAGGAATGTTTCATTGGTTGATTTTATCGTATGAATATTTGTTTTGTTTGCTGTGGGTAAAATTAAATGTCTAACCTCATAAATATTTTTAAAAACAAATTTTGGAAGACTATAAATGCAGATGAAGAGTTAATGTTAGAATCATGATGCAATACCAAAGCATAGGAAGGGGAGCTGCGTTAAGAATTTATAGTAACAGTTATAGTTATAATTATAGCTTAGTAATCTTTTGTAACTATATAAGATTATATGTTTCAGAATATAATATGTTTATGTAGACATTATAATAATAATTTTAAAGTTTTTATACATAAATTTACAATGGTGAGTTTTAACTATTTAAAATTAAGAAAGTAGTATATGTAATTCGTAAGGGGGTTACACACCTTACTCCACAACTATAATTAAAATAAAATAGATAAAATGATAATAGTTTCTTCCTCTACCTTAATAATGAAAGATGTTACACCAAAAATTTTTCTTTAAAATTATTTTTCTTTCTCCCTCTCTTTATCTTCCTCTTCCTTTTTTCTTTCTTTCTTTCTCTTTCTCTTCTCCTCTCTTTCCCTTTCTTCTCCTTCAATTTTTTTTTCTCCTACCTAACCCCTCCCCTTCCTATTTATAGCCATAATTTTTTTTTAGTTCATTTAATGTTTTGGATGATGATTCACTACAACAAAAACATCAAATAGTGATCGAATTTTCGGTCACTAAATGACCAAAATCGGTCACTAACTAAAATAGTGACCGAAATAGTAACCAACCCAAATTGATCACTCTTTCCTTGATCGCTAATTTCGATGACCGATTCGATGACTCGATTCGATATCCGATCGAATCAGTCACTAACAAAAACATTAAAAAAAATAAAAATATTTATATATAACCCCTTTCTATTTTATCTAATTATAATAGTCTCTAACTTCCCTTTTATATTCTTTTATAATATATTTTTATTATTTATTATATTTTTTAGAAATTTGAATTATTATTAGATTGAAATAATTGTCACTTGGCAGGATTTGAACCCAATATCTTAGAGTTAGAGATTGATACTCCAACCTATAAGTTACTAGGATTTTTTAAAAATAATTTATAAATAAATTATATTTATATACAAATAAAAATATATATATCCATGTAAATATATAAACATAAAATATATAAATACAAATACAAATATATTTATATATATAAATGTTGGATGTGAGGGCGCGCTCGAGGGTGAAAATGTGTGTCGAGTGAATTTTCAAAATTTGATGTCAAATTTGTGAGCGGGTCTCTTTATATGGGTTTATAATTTAATGACAGAATATAATCTTTATAATTTATTTATATAATGATATAAAATAATTTTTTTCTTTAATTATTTTTATTTTAATTTATTCTTTTTATCTTTTTTTTCTTCTATTATTTAATTAAAATTCTTATATTAAAATAATTTTTTCAATATTAAAAATAATTATATATTTATTTTTAAAATTATTTAATTTAACAAATTATTATAAATTAATCTAATTATGATTATTAATAGAACAATTTTTTCCTAACATATATTATTTTAAATTAATCAAAATCATCTTTTAATAATTATTTTTTCCAGACATAGATTAATTTATAATAATTTGTTAAATTAAATAATTTTAAAAATAATTTTGAAAAATAAATATTTAATTATTTTTAATAATGAAAAAATTATTTTAATATAAGAATTTTAATTAAATAATAGAAAAAAAAGATAAAAAGAATAAAATAAAATAAAATAAAAATAAATAAAGAAAACAATTATTTTATATCATTATATAAATAAATTATAAAGATTATATTCTATCATTAAATTATAAATCCATATAAAGAGACTCGCTAACAAATTTGACATCAAATTTTGAAAACTCACTCGACACACACTTTCACCCTCTAGCGTGACCTCGACATCGAACATATAAATATATCAAAATATATAAATATATTTGTATTTATATATTTTATATTTATATATTTACACGGATATACATTTATTTGTATATAAATATAATTTATTTGTAAATTTTTATTAATAAATTCTAATAGTTGAGTGGTTGAAGTATTAATATCTAACTCTAAGGTACTTGTTTTGAATCTTATTAGTGATAATTTTCTTAATCTGATAAAAAAACTTTGTTAATAAGAGAAAGTATATATTTTTGTGGTAAGACGATGAGATTTTTATGTTAAACTAAAATTAAGGCAACTAAGTTGTTGTTATGGACTAAAACTCAAAAAGTAAAAAATAAAAAATATAATTAAATAAAAGAAAAATATATACTTTTGCATTTTTATTTTCAAATATTAGTTTTTTTATGAAATTATTTTTAATTAAAATAATTAAAGTGATATATATATATATATATAATTTTTTTAATTTTAATTTATTAATATTATCAAATTTTAGCTTCATAATTAAAAAATACCAATAATTTAAATTTATTAATTCTATAATTTTATATAATTATTATTATAAATTTAATTCTCCAATAACTAATAATATTAACACATTTATTAAATAAAAATTCTTTATTTAATTAATTATTTTGATTTTTTTAACAATTTTTTTAAATAAAAACGATAAAACTTAAAATTAATTTCTAACTAAATATTCACCAATTTATGGTTAATAGTATATTATATTATTATGTTTAATTAAATTTTAAAATAAGTTCACTTAATTTTTACACTTTTATAAAAATACTAATATAAACTTAAAATATTTATTCAATTATTAAATTATTTAAGATATTAATATACATTTGAAATATCAATTCAATAATTAAAATAATTTTAATTTTTTTAAAATACATTGAAATACATTTTTATTAACATTAAAGTAATATATATATATATATATATATATATATATATATATATATATATACAAAAAGAGACTAAATTAATAATTAATTTAATCATTGATTATAGATATAAATGAGACTAAATTAATAATTACTTTAACGATCGATTTAGTAATCGAATAAGTGACCAATTCGGTGACTAATTTAATAATTAATTTTAATTTTTTTATTCACATACTAAATTAAAAATAAAATCAAATAATTATATTACTAAATTATTTAATAAGTTAGTAAACTATTTTTTAAAAATTTTATAATGTTATTAAAATTTTTATCAATTATTTTAAATTATTAAGTAGATTTATATTAAATATATTTTTAAAATATATTTATATAAATAAAAAATGGTCACTAATTTATAGATTATTTGTTTAGTGACTGAAATTTTAGTCACTAAATCAGTCACTAAATATAAAAAGAGAAATGAGTCACCGATTCGAGTTACTATTAGTAACTGAATTTTTGGTTACTAATTTCGATCAATATTACCCATTTTTCTAGTAGTGACTAAATCAGTGACTGATTTGGTGATCGAATCGATGGCTGATTTACGTGATTGAAATTTTAGTCACTAAATCAGTCACTAAATATAAAACGGGAAATCAGATCACTGATTCAGTTAATATCGATGATCTGAATTTTTCGGTCACTATTAACCATTTTTCTAATAGTGATTATCTTTTTATTATTATTATTATTATTATTTTCTATCATTAATTAAAACTTATCTCTTAATATGAAGAGATAAGATTTTTATCTTCATCCATTATATTTATTAATTTATACAGTTTTATATATATATATATATATATATATATATATATATATATATTATACGTTAATTTAAACTATATATATATATATATATATATATATATATATATATATATTATTTATTTTTACATGAATGAGTTTTATTTTAAAAAAATTTAAATTATTTAAAATATTATTTAATATATTGTATTTGACAAAATTGCATGATCAATTTTGAGATGTTATAATAATTGTAATCAAAATAATTAGTATATAAATAAAAAATAATATATTAAAAAATAAAATTATAGATGCTTTCCAAAATATATTTTAAAGAAATAAAAAATATAATATATTAAAAAATAAAATTATAGATGCTTTTCAAAATATATTTTATCTATTGTTAAGATTCCAACTCCAGACAAAGTATTTTAAAGACAATTTTTACCTAAAACAAAAATAAATTTTGATCCAAACTAATAACCTAAAAAAAATTAAGATTTAATTATGATATAAAATCAAAATATTAATTTTATCGTTTTAAACCATACTACGTGACATATAACATGATAATGTGAAATTTCCAACATAAAAACATATTTATTTTATTATTTTATCTTTATTAACTACTTTAACACTTAAAATTTAATAAATTAGTTAAATAACTTTCATCTATCAATTATATATTTTCAATTAACTTTTAGTTTTTCAATTATAATATTAACCTACTTCATCTTTATTTTGAGAAAGAAAAATCATTTAAGTTAACCTACTTCATCTTTATTAATAATACATATGGTGAGTCAAACGTACAAATTGCATTCAAATTAAAATCTTGTTAATCCTACAATTAATTAATTTGTTTTGAAAAATACCTTCAAATTAATATATTAAAAAGTGTCATTAAATTAAGAAACAATATTCGAGGAATAAAAATTAAATTAGATTTCGAATATAAAAAAGGTGACTAATTTATGAGAAAAATATCTAGTAAAATACTGTTATTCCAGAATGGAACTTTGATTTATAAGACAGGAGCAGAAAACCAAAAAGCAAGAAAAAAAAGTGTAAATTAAAACAGTGGGAAAACAGAGGTCTGTTATAATCTTTTGAGATAAAGCAAAAGGATATGTACAAAAGCAAGACGATGGTAAAAATAAAAGACCTTGAAATCCATTCACTGAGAAACCAGTAAACTGTCCCCTCTTTTTGATTACCCAAGAACACACAGTGATGAGTGCATGCACAAATTCAAAAAAGCTCCTCCTTCTTGTTATACCACCATCTCCAACTGCAAGAAAAAAAAAAAAAGAGACCAAAAGCATTAGTTTCATGTGGGTGTCACATGTAGTAGAAGAAGCTTCAACATTTACCTGTCATTCACATTTCCAACAAAGAAACTAATTAAACATGCTTTTAAAAACCTAAAAAAGAGACAGAAAATGAGACTGACCAATAGTAATCCCATCTGGGTTTAACTTTGGTCATGCGGTTATGACCATGTGGATAATCAGTTTGAGCTCGTCTTGCGTTTCTGAAAGCGCAACAGCCAATGGAATAAATGGATATGAGAAAGACGAGGACGACGACGTTAAGAACAGAGATATTGTGCCAGTCCCTTCTGATGTTTTCCAGCACACCAGCCTTGCAAGAGTCGCAATCGTAGCAAAGCAGAGTGGGGGCGTTGTTCCAACTGTAGCAATCCGGATCTTGCGTCACTGTCACTGTCACTGCTTCCTCGTTGTAACTGCACGCTGTTGGTGGCTTACAACACCCGGACTAAACCATAATAACCACCAAACATTGGAATCTAATGTTAGTTTCATAGTACCCTCTTTCCTGAGAATTACTTATTGAATACAGAAATGATATTTTGACACTAAAAAAAATATATAAAATTCTACAAAATAACTCTCTTTTAATATTATAATAATAATAATAATTTTAATTTATTTTCATTTTTATTAAATCATTTTATAATTATTATATTAATAAAAATGGGTTGTTTTTAAGGTTATATGTTTCTTGGGTTGTGAAAATATCACTTCCTTCTTGAATAAATTTTCATTACAGAATCTTACGAATCAACTTTCTATTAGAACTATCTTGTGACGAAAAGTTTTTATTTTATTTTTTTATGGATTCATTACATCAAGTAACTTAAAAAATAAAATAAAAAAGGAAAAAGATAGATTATTTAAAATTTATTAAGAAAAATTTTAATTGAATAAAATCAATTATAAAAATGCTTAAAAAATTGTAGGATAGTAAATTCATATTTTATTTTATTAATGTGATTCTTACTTGAGGATGCCCTTGATGGCAAAGCAAGAAAAATATTAATCTACAAAAAGAATTGATAGAAACACACTTTTGAAAATAGTATTTTCGACGAACACTTTTGTCAGTTAAATGTTTTTAAAATTCATAACAAATTGTGAGAGTTACCCTTTATTCAATAATTTTTTTCTCTTGAATTTTGGAATTTTAATAAATTTTTTCGTAACAATACGTTAGAAATCTCATGTGAGAGTTTCTTGAAAAATAAAAATAAAAAATATTGTTTTAACGTGGGTCTCGTACTCAGATTTATTTAAAATAGGTTATTTATAAGTAATTTTGATGTGTTTTAAACAATTTAACAATGAGTAGTTTTTAATTTAATAACTCCGACGTAAAAATGCATACTTTTACTTATTATATCAATTTATATTCTCATGGGTATTAGTTTGGAGTATAAACAAACTTATATTAATTTCAGTTTTTTTTAATCGTTTCCAAAATGATTATATATTTTTTAATTCATATTATTTTTAATGCTTTTTTCTTTATTTTTAAAAGAGGTTGTGTTCTAATTTATTTCACTATAATTTTTTAATTGATAGGTTTTTTCGCATAGATTGAAAATATTAATAAACAAGTAACACAAAAAACAATTTTATTGAAGTGTTCTTATTTTCAAAAATACATTGTTTTTAACTATTGAATGATTAATGGTAATAGATGGAAATTTGGTAATCAAAATATCTGTGAGCAAATTTGGAATAATTTTTTAAAATCTCATTGAAATGTGATTCAATGTAATGAAAAATTTTAGTGTTAAAATATAGTATTTAAAACCAGAGAGAGTTTTTTTTTTTTTTTTTCTTTATGTATAACATATATTTGAGAGAATTTGATGTAAGTGATAAAGATTCGAGGGAGAATCTCTTTTGTGGAAAAGAGACAATGATGTGAGCAAACCAATTAATTCCTCCCATTACAAGAGCAAAAAGTAGACATTAAAAAGCAATTCAAAGGAACATTATTCAAGAGGATTAATTTAAATCTAACATCTTACGCTCTTACTTCTTACTTCTCACTAGACAAGTTCTTTTTACTTTATAAAGATAAGAGAAATAACTGATTTTTTTGAAGGGTGTGAAAGGGTTTTTAACTAAAGAAAGAAGCTAAATCGAAGAAAACACAATCTCCTTATTTTTCATTATTAAAGAGTAAAAGAAGAGATCAACATGAAGCTAGAAAGATCCTTCTTCTAACTTCTGTTTTTCTCTATCAAACCATATAAGTTCTCTGTATTTCATTAAGTGAGAGGAATAATAAGTAAATCTTTTTATACAAAAAACTTATACTAGACACGAACAAACTTTTGGATAGAAATTGTATTATATATATTATAAGCAAAAAACATTGAAGAAAGCAAAGAGATAAAAGAAGAAGAAGAAGAAATCTGAGATAGAATTGTTGATAATAACTTAGAAAGATAAGAAATAACAGTAGTAATGTAAAAAAACAGTGATAATATGATTCATATTTGAGTCGTTAGAGTAAAAACCCTAGAAAATAAAATTGCATACCTGAATGGGGGACATATCCCTCTGCATGTAATCAAGAGGGGTCCAAAAGGCAAGCTTTGCACATGTCTTAGACCCTAAAATGCAGCTCCTAATGGTGCTCCAATACTGAGGATCCTTGATCCTATTTCTCAACCATGGTGAATAACGTTGAAGATGGTACTCTTTGTAAACCCTACCAGGGACTTCCACTCCCCCACCCTGGCCAGTCACAACAAAGCCAAATATGGTCAAACCAAAGAGGAAGGCAATGAGGAACACCATGATCACCAAGTACACCCACAATGCCCATGCTACATGGAAGCATGCCCCTATGAAACCCGCCAGGGAAATCACAAGTACCACAAACCCTATCACCAAAAGTGGGGTTTGGAAAAAATTTTGACAGGTTGTGGTGCTCCTTGCCATCCATAGACCTGCCCCAATGATGGGTATTGATGCCAAGAGAGTGAAAAAGTTCAAGAATCCGATCACTGTGTTGCTGAAACGTTGCATCTCACACACCCTTTTGGTTTCTCCTCCTCTCTCTCTCTTCTCACTCCACCTATGTGATTGTGATTCTTCTTGGTTTTAAAAGGACATGCATTTGTTTTTATTTGTCTGTGTCGCTGCATAAAGCTTTGAGAATTCCAACATTCTTTTCTCCTTTTCTGTGTCCTTGCTTTTCAGTGAGATTCCGTAAATTGTTATTATTGTTCCTCATGTGATAACGATTGTGCAATTGTACTTCCAATTCTTAGCTATTAAGCTATTCAGAGAATGGAGAAATATGAAGAGAAGATATATATAATATAATTAAGTTTTGGATTGAATAGAATGTTATGTTAAGTTGATTTATATTTGTTAATTCATGTAAAAATCACTTCAATTATTTCTCTTCCTCAAATTTTCAACAACTGATGTAAGATTAATGGACAAGTACATGAGCAATATATGCATAAATAAAAGAAAGACTCCATAAATTTAATGCTTTGGTTTAACCCATTGCTGTGTAACTTATAAAACTTAAATAATTTGTATATGGTTCTTTAGGGTTTTTAAGGACAAAAATTATATAAAATATCAATTATTTTTGTCTGATACGCTCATGAGTGTCACGTTACTTACGACTCGATGCCAAGAATAGTTTAAATCCATTCTCTTTCTTAACCCACATAGACATATTTTAAGAATAAAAATCACCATGGATAAAAATGGTTTCCGAATATGAAAATTCCCCTTAATAATGTTGTTGAAAATAAATACATGTAAGATTCCTTTCTTTTACAGTTAGATCTCTTGCAACAAATTACTACTTCTTTTACTGTTTCAAGTTGGGACAAACTAATTCTCCAGCTCTAATTACAATAACTTTATACCACTGAAAAACAAAAAATTACAATTAAACATTGATATATATATATATATATATATATATATATATATATATATATATATAAACAAAATTCTGTTGTGCTTCTCATGAATTTAATCTAAATGTTAACAAACCTAAATGAAATATAGAATATAGTGTTACGATAAAACATTTTTTAAAAATATAATTGAATTGAATAAAATTTCCCAATTTTTAAAAATTTTCCAATTATCAGTACGTGACTGATGCAATGAGACAATTTGGGGGGCATCAATTCCTTTGTGCTTTTAAAAGGGCAAGAAAAGAATTTGGAACAACTAATTAATGGACTTTCGAATAATTTATCAGTGATGCTTCAGAGTGATCGAGCAAGACCATGGACCAGTATTGTGTTAGATTCTTAGAAGATGAATATGAAGTAGCAAAGATAGTTTTGTACTACATAAATAAATATCAATAGAATATGCAAATAAAATGAACTAATTTATATAGTTTAATACTTTTAAGCCTATTTTTTAAATAAATTTATCCAAATAGAATAATATAGGAATTCATGGATGCCCTTACTTCTTTTCATCCTTTCTATCTCTTTTGTTCTGGCTCTTTCTTGGCTCAGGGATACAATTTTCTAGACAACAAGATTCAAATTAGGAATTTGTTAGAATTAAGCTGCTTTACAAATAGATAAGGTTGATGCTTTATTTCATAAAAGAATATAAAGAACACTCTTTCGAATATATATAGCAGTTTATCACTATTCTGAAAACCTTATCAGACTAACTGGTTGAATCGGTTTAATTGAGTCTGAAAATCAGTTTTTTTTTTTAATAATTAAATTTAAGTTAAATAGGAAAAAAAATAAAAAAATGGGTTAAATTTTTGGGTGATACTTTTTTTTTAAGAAATTTAAATATTAAAATTTTTAAATACAATTTTTATAAAAAAAATATTATATTTTCAGTTTTTCTTTACTTATCTCATATTAATCATGTTAAATTTAAATAATTATTATTTTATTTTATTTTATTTTTATTATTATTATTTTTCATTCTCAAATAAACTTTTTATTTATAATTTTCATTATAATGTACAACATAATAATTATTTTTTTAAATTATTTTTATTATTATATATTTATTATATATTTATTATATAATAAAAATATTATTTTATTAAATTAAGTTTCATATATTTTTAAATCGTAAATCCAATTCATATCCCATTTTAAAAATATTATTTTTCATCCTTAGTTGAATTTTGTTTAAAACGTACCTAACATGTTTGGTGGGATCACTATAAGTGTATTTTGTATATGGCATTTTTGAAGGAACTTTTCTCTCTAAGCAATGGCAAAAAAAGTTAAAATTCATTTATTCATATATTAAAATAAATTTATTCACACGCTAATAATTTTTTAAAAGTTATTTAATTTTTTATTTGTAATTAATTTATTTTAAAATATAAACTGATATATATATATATATATATATATATATATATCTAATTAAGTTATTAGGAAATTAAAATATTTTATAATTATATTAAATATTAATCAAATAATATATTATATGATATTTTATAAAGAGGATAAAAAAATATTTTAATTTTATTTATTATTTTTTAAAGTGTTTACAGAAAAATTTGGGCAACAAAATTAGTATTACTGTGTCCCTGATCAACAAAGCTAAAACAAGTCCAATTTTTATTTGTTCACACGTAAAAATGATCCTGACAGAGAAAAGAAAAAGAAAAGTAGGAGACAAAAGAAAAATAAAATAAAGTTATAGATTTTGTCTATCCCAATTAGTGTTATTTATTTTGGTTTCAACATTTTTATAAAAAGTTTCAAACTTTTTACTTTTTTTATTTATTTGTCGTGTTAATTGTTTTAGCTGTCTCATGAGGTCATGGGTCAAATTTTATGACAATTAAAATAAGGTGAATAACATATATATGGCTTTATTTTATATGATTTTTTTTTACATGATTAAAGAGTAATAGAATAGAAGTGAATTTTATATTATGTACACCCGTAATATCATTTATCACGATCATAATCAAATTTTAAGATATGAAACGTCTCAACATTTTATAATGTAATATTTTTCTGATATAATTAAGTTATATAAATATTTATTATTTTATTAAAATAATATAAGACCTAAAAAATGTTTTTTTAAAATTAATTATTAAAAGAAAAAAAATAAAAAAAGGATAAGATTACTTTACTTATCTCTTTAAAAAGAGATAAGGATGATTAGAAGAAGAAAAAAAATATGGTATTTAATACAAGGATTGAATGAAAGTAAATAATATAATAATAAAAAAAGAGAAAAAAAAGAAAATATATAAATATTTTTTATCTAAGTACTAATGAGATATTTAATTCTTATTTTATTTATAATTGTTATTATTCAATACAATATCTTAGTATACATCTTTTATTTATTTATAATTATTTATTAATTTATCTTTAATCATACATTCATCATCTTTATTCATTTTATTTATTAATCTATCTCTAGTTATATATCCATCCTCTTTATTTATTTATTTATTTTTAATTTATCTTTAATTATATTTTTTTATAATTTTTTATTTATTTATCCTTAATTATACATTGATATTTTTATTCATTTATATTTACTTATTTATTTAATTTATATTTAATTATGCACTATATCTCTTTATTAATTTATATTATATTTTATTTCCAATTACATTAGTTCTCTCTACTAATTTATATTTATATTATTTAAAATTTTTACAATATTTTTTTAAACAAAATACTTTTTTAAAAATATTTTATTAATTTATATTAGATTTTATCTCCAATTATATTGGTCCTCTTTACTAATTTATATTTATATTATTTAATTTGTTTACATTTTTTTAAAAGAATACTTTTTTTCACATATTTTATTACATTGTAGTTGAATGTTGAACTTTGAGAATTTGAATGAGTAAATATTACTATTAGGTATTTCGAGGAGTTAATAATATGAAAATTCATACAAATGGCATACAACTCAACCATATAGCCGAATATGATACCACTTTCAATTCAAAACCTTAAGACATTAGGTTATGAGTCTTTCTCACTTGTAACTTATTCAACTTTTTCATTTCTATCAAATGTGCGACTTCAACTCACACTTGAATTCTCAATAATCTCCTCAAGTGTGATTCCCTTTCACATTGGTACACCTCTCCCTTGAACGGAAATATTTCTTAACTGTGAGTACCCAGTAAAGACCTTACTTGTACCGCCGTTCAACTCAACAAGAATCGCCTGCCTGAAACCCATGTCAGGAAGACTTTTGACATAATGATCCACAATATGAGATCTTTAACCTACTCTTAATCGTACTTAATCGAGTTGGTCACTACACGAACTATCTCTAGTAGAGAAAAATAACACAACAACCTAAAATACCAAATTATGCAGCGGTAATAATTTCCCTAAACTTGCAATAATATATGAGGAACAACAATAGATAATGACAGAAATAATCACAGTAGAGAAGATCAATATTTTTAGCGTGGGAAAACCTCTTCAATATGAGAAGTAAAAATCCATGAGCACAAGCCAGTCAATCAAGCTCCACTAAGATCAAAGTATGAGTACAAGATAGTCAAATCAAAATGTATAAATAAGTGTTTACAAAACAACCAATATATCAAAGTAACAATGCTCTCAAATTTGAAGAACAAAGAAATGAAACCTAAAAATCATCCACCATGCGAGACTAATATCTCTAATTACAGACCTCCAATTAACGATCCCAATTATCCAAATGAAGACCTTTACGCTGCGAACCTGGTGTTAAAATTTTATCCTGGTCCAACAGTGAACAAAACGGGAATCATAATTTTACTGAGGTAGTTCGATAAATAAGTGAAATTGTTTTCTTTTCTTTTTCTCTTCCAAGGGCTGCAAAATTTTTCTTCTTTGTTCTGACCTAGAAGACCCTTCTCCACTTAGGTTAACTGAGATAAAATGAGTTTGACTAATTTGTACTTTTTAGACACATAATTGGGAGTCCAACCCAACACATCTCCCCTCTCACAACTATGTGGAGGTGATCACCAATCCGGTGATCTCACAACAAGTTTCAAACTTTTGTCTTAACAATGCCTTAGTCATCATATCAGTGTGATTGTCATCTGTATGCACTTTATCTAACTCCAACAACTTAGTATCCAAAGTATCACTATCCAATGATACCTCATATCAACATGTTTGAATCTAGAATGAAAAGTTGGATTCTTACCAAGATGAATGACATTATATGAATGTCCAAATAATGGATAATTGTTCTGCACAAAATCAAACTCCTACAAGAATTTTTTCAACCATAGCAACTCCTTGCATGCTTCTGTAATGGAAATGAACTTTGCCTCTGTAGTAGAAAATGCTACACACTTTTGCAATCTTGATTTCCAAGCCACAACTCCCCCTACAAACTTAATCAAATAGCTCGAAGTGGACTTTCTACAATCAATGTCTCCAGTCATATATGAGTCTGAGTAACCCATCAAAATGAGTTTATTACCTCCAAAACAAAGTTTCGAATCACTAGTACCATGAAGATACCTCAAAATCTATTTTACAGCATTCCAATGCTCTCTACCTAAATTGAACAAGAAACGAATGACTACACCAACAACATGTGCAATATCTGGTCTTGTATATACAATTGCAAACATCAAACTGGCCACTGCAGATGCATAAGAACTTTACTCATATATGATTTTTCAACTTCATTAGAAAGACTACTTAACACTCAATTTAAAATGAGTTACAAGAGGAGTGCTCACTACTTTAGCAATTTCCATTTGAAATCTCTGCAACACTTTCTTAATATAGTGCTCCTATGATAGCCAAATCTTTTTTTCACTTCTATCATGTGGGATACTTATGCCAAGTATCTTTCTAGAAGCTCCCATGTCTTTCATAGTAAATGACTCACCCAATAGCTTCTTTAACCTATCAATTATGGAAATATTTTTCCCAATAATAAGTATGTCATCAACATATAACAATAGGATAATAAAGTCATCATCATAGAACTTTTTAACAAAGATACAATGATTAGAAGTAGTGCTTTTATAATCTTGATCACACATAAAAGACTCAAACTTCTTGTACCATTGTCGTGGAGTCTGCTTCAAACCGTATAGACTCTTTCTCAGTCTACACACATAATCTTCCTTGCCTTTAATAAGAAAACTATTAGATTGTTTCATGTAAATTTCTTCCTCCAAATTACCATGAAGGAAAGATGTCTTCACATCCATCTGCTCAACCTCCAAATTAAGGGTAGCAAATAAACTTAGCACAACTCTGATGGATGTCATTTTCATCACAGGTGAGAAGATCTTATTGAAATCAACACCATTTTTCTGTCTAAAGCCTTTCACCACTAATTTGGCTTTGTACCTTGAAGATGTAGAATTATCCTTTTGTTTCACCCTAAAAATCCAGCTGTTCTCTAAGGCCTTTTTGCCCTTAGGCAATATTACCTAGTCATAAGTGTGATTATCATGCAAAGATTTCATCTCATCTTGCATTGCATTCAACCACTTTTGTTTTTCTTCACTTTCCAAAGCTTATTCAAAACACTTAGGTTATCCACCATCAGTCAAATTACATACTCATCAAAAGAATACCTGGAAGACGATTTTCTCAACCTATTGGACCTCCTAGTAGGGACTTGTAGTAATTCAGGTATATCATTATGTTCTTCTTGATCATAATCAATCAAAACCTCTACACCTTCTCCAACTTTTTATCATCAACATCATCATGTTGCTCATCATTTTGAGCATTAGACTCAAAATTATCTTGGTTGTGAATAGGCAACCGCATTAGATTACATCAATGAGATTACTGTCTTTCTCGGGTGTAGTCTTTTCCACTTTGTTAACATCTCCAATGGTTTGGTTTTCCATGAACTGCACGTCACAACTTCTGACTAGCTTTTTTCTCAATAGGATCATACATCCATGCTTTAAGAAAATACTAAGCATATTATGGGACTATCATTGTACCCCCCAATCATCCATGCAATAACCACCTTTCTGGATCACATATGGCATGGACGCCATGATACTTGTAGAAGTTGGTGAGGAATCATGGAGATAATGAGTCTTCAACATAGCACAAAATGAAGAAAAACTTTGAGACAAGCTTGATGAAGTATGAGATATAGCAAGGGTGAAAGAATTAACAGCCAAATTAAGAGTCATGAGGCGTTACAACTAAAAAATCTAACCTTTTTGAGTTTCATAAAGGAGATTTAGTCTATAAAAGGGCCCTAGATGCTCGATGGGATAAAATTGAGGGGAAGTTGCTACCTAACTAGGATGGACTATATCAAATTTTTTTATTCTCTAAATAATGGTGCATATAAACTAGAAGAGTTATCAGGAAAGTTGATACTTTGAACATGGAACACCACTCACTTGAAGCCCTATTATAGTTAGACATTGAAAACCTACTTAGGCCGAGCTGTTAAGAATAATAAATTATGAGCTTAATTAGGTCATGACATATAAGTCTGTTAAGGCTGACCTATTAAAGATAAAAGAAAATAACTGAGATATAAAGTCATCCTATCATAATAAAATTTTATAACGTATAAGCCTATTAAGATTAATCCATCGAAAATACAATACATTATGACATGTATAAAAGTCTACATTTTTTAAAGCCTTACGAAAGACTTGTAAATAATTTTTTCTCTTTTGTAGGAATAAATGAAGACCCTTACCCATGGTCTCGGCCAACCAGGCTGAATCCATGAGGCACCAAGATACCATGCTAAATCAAACCAAAGGAGCTTGGACAAAGGAGTCTGTAACCCTCTCCACCTTCACTAACTTGATTGTTGTTAAGTGGTAAAAAAGTTGATATAATTATGCTTTTAATTACTATGAAATCACTTGACTTATGTCAATTCTAATCTATTTTTCTCCTAATGTAAGATGAAATCGAGAATATCTTGATAGAAGAGCAAGGAACATAATTTTTAACATAATTGAAGCGAAAGCTGAAAGGAGGAAGAAGATTTTTAACATGGAAGTCGCTCGAGCGAGATATACTCTCGCTTGAGCAAAAATTAGTTAAAACTCTTTGGAAGTCAGTCGCTCAAGCGCCATTATTTTCGTTTGAGCGAAAATTAGTTAAACTTCTTTGGAATTCACTCGCTCAAGCGAGCACTTTGTCGCTTGAGCAAAAATAAGAAACTTTCACTTGAGCGAACGTTGTCGCTTGAGCGAAAGATGCGAGACCCAATTTTTCCTATAAAAAGATAAGATGTGTTTCGAGAAAAAGAGGTGGTCTTTGGGAGAAGAGGCGTGACTACTGCTAGAGTTTCATCCAATCTTCATCAATTCTTCACTTCTTCCTCATTTGGAGCATTGTAATGGTCACCATGAGTGGCTAACTTCATTCTCTTGGGATTTGGTGCACTTCCTTTGAACTCTTTTGTATCTTGGTGATATTTTGAAATATTAATCTATGTTTTGATGTTGTTATTCTTATCCTTTATGCTTTTGAATGTTTATTCTTGATGTTTGGGATATGATTGAAAAATATATCTTGAATCCTAGATTATGGTAAGAATATTTGTTACGTTAATTGCCAGAAATGGAATGAATGTATCAATTGCTTAACACCCTAAACCTAATGCTGGAAAATCTCTTAATTGTGTGAGAAATCAACATTTATTAGGTTTTCTTATGAATTTCATGTGTGAGAAATCAACATGGATGATTTGAGTAGGTGACATCAACATTGTTAGGTTAATTGACGTTCTTAATTGATATAGCCATTGCAAAAGAGGGATAAGGAAGGAAGTCAATCCTAAGTGCCTTTAATTGATATTTTCTAAAAAATTTACAGTTCTTTGTCATTTATGTTCAATTCAACTCTTTATGCAAAACCTATTTTGTTTTAATCCACTTAGTAAGCATATAATTGAGAATTTTCATTGAAAACGTTCCTCGTGGGATCGATTTTTATTTAATCGACATACTATACTGTGATTGATAATTTTGGTACGCTTGCCAATAATTCAACAAGTATTTCTGGCGCCGTTGCCGAGGAACAACGTTCCTTGGGAATTCTTTGTTTAGCTTATTAAGTATTTTATTTTTATTTTTATTTTTGTTTTATTTTTTAGTTTTAATTTGCTTAAATTGTTGTCCTGTGATAATCTTTGCTTGAGTTACTCTTTGATTTATGTGTTTAAGAGGACAGGTATCTTCAGAGCAGTTAGAATTTAATCCGAAGATTGAAAAAATTGCTCAGAGGAACCGTGGTAGAAGAATAAGGGAAATTCAAGAACAAGCCACAGGAGAATCAGTTAACTCTTCTTTCACACTTAATTTACAGACCCAATCATAGAAGACATGGAGGGTGAAGGAGCAAACCAAAACCAGAATCAAAACCAAATCCCACCTAGAAGGACACTATGTTATGCAACAAGGTCCGAGACACTTCTCCAGCATTGCAATACCAGCCAACCAAGCATTGGAGATGAAGCCAACTTTCTTAAGCTTTATCAGTACTCATCAATTCACTGGAATGGATCACGAAGATCCCTACATTCACTTGTCTACTTTTTATGAGTTGATTGGTACCATGGGATTTAGAGAAGCAGATATTGAATTTGCATACTTGAGATTATTTCCTTTTTCTTTGGCAAGTAGGGCAAAGGAGTGGTTGAAGGCACATCCTAATCAAAGTTTAACCAACTGGGGTATTGTAGAAGATAAGTTCCTGAACAAATTTTTTCCACCATCTCGTTACATCAAAGAAAAATCAGACATTTTCACTTTCAGACAAGGAGCAGATGAACCCTTATGAAGCATGGGAGAGATTCAAATCACTGGTAAGGAGATGCCCAAACCATTGATTTGAAGACATTGCCCAGTTAAACATCTTTTATACTAGCCTGAGACCTGATACAAAGATGCTGCAACAGGAGGAACTATGATGACTAAGGATGCTAAACATGCCACAAGAATTATTGATGCATTAGCATCTACAGACCAATAGGCCCAACATGACAGACATCCATTTCAAAAGAAAGGAATGCTTGAGCTTAACACTTCAGATGCTATGTTAGCTCAGAATAAGATTCTGACTAAACAGATGGAAGCAGTGACTTAGAAAATAGCAAAACTACCTCAACAAATACATGTTATCCAAGCTTCTCCTGGTCAACAATTCATGAAATGTGACTTGTGTGGAGGTGATCATCCAAATGAACACTGCTCTTACCAAGGCAACCTACAACAAGAAGAAGCTAATTATATGGGTGCTCAGAGTAGTAGTGGTCAAGGAAGACAAGGCAATTTCCCTAGTTCTAACAATTATCGAAATAATTTTTCACAAGGATGGAAAGGCAATCGGAATCAGAATTAGAACTTTGGGTGAAAACAAGGTTCTAGTTCATCCAATAGACCATCTCTATATCAACAACCTCCATATCAATAACAATAGCAACATTATCCTCCAATGCATGACAGAATGAGCAAATTGGAGGACACTTTAAAAAAATTCATGCAAGCTACTTTGTTTAGTCAGAAAAATACAGATGCTTCATTCAGAAATCTAGAAACCCAGATGGGTCAATTAGCTAAACAATTATCTAAGCAGCAAGGAGGACATTTTTCAGCTAACACACAAACCAATCCAAAGGAGCATTGTGAGTCAATAACTACAAGGAGTGATAAGGTTATAGGAAAAAGGATTGGTGACAACCTGGCTATAGAGAAGGAAGTCTTACAAGAAAAAGAGGATAAAGAGAGAAGAAATGAGTGTGAAGGAGAAAAAGAGAAAAATAAAAGTGAGAGTTTAGAAAAATAAAAAAATACTGAAAAAGAATAAAAAAAAATAGTGAGAAAAAAAGGGAGAAAGTTGAGAGTCAAATACCTCAACTAAAGGATTTACCATATCCTCGTCGTCCTTCCAAGAAAGATAAAGAAAGGCATTTTGCAAGATTCATGGATATTTTCAAGCAATTACAAATTAATATTCCATTTGTGGAAGCTATGGAGCAGATGCTAACTTATGCAAAATTCTTGAAAGAGTTGTTAACTAAGAAAAGGAGATTTACTGCGAAAACAGTGGAGTAGAGGCAGGATGCAGTACTATATTTCAGAAATCATTACCTAAAAAGTCCAAGGATCCTAGCAGTTTCACTATACCAGTCACAATTGGAACATTGTAAGTAGGTAAGACATTACTTGATTTAGGTGCCAGCATAAATCTAATGTATTTATCTATGCTTAAAAGAATAGAAGAATTGGAAGTAAAGCTTACAAGAATGACACTTCAGCTAGCTGACAAATCCCTGAAATTCCCTTATGGTGTGGCGGAGGATGTTTTGGTCATAGTTGATAAATTTATGTTCCCAGTTGATTTTGTTGCGATGGATATGGAGGAAAATACTAAAGTTCCTCTTATACTGGGAAGACCTTTCATGAAAACTGCTAAAGTCATTATTAATGTGGATGATGGCAAATTAATGTTTTTGAAGCACTGCGGCATCCCAAAGATAAACAACACTGTCTTAGGATGGATGTGATAGATGATATCTTTCAAGCAATAAGAAAGCAACTAACCAAATCAAGCCCATTAGAAAAAGCCTTGATAAGTGTTGGTGATGAATTTGATGAAAAAGACGAAGAAGAAATTGAGAAATATCTAAAACATCTTGATTCAGCACAAGAGGTTACTTCAAAAGAAATATGATCTGAGAAATTGCAGCAAGAAGATAAAACTGAGAGTCAGAAGCTGGAGTTAAAGGTACTACCTCCTCACTTAAAATATGTTTTTCTTGCAGATGGAGATAATAAACCAGTGGTGATTAGCAATGCCTTAACAAATTCTGAAGAAGAAAAGTTGATCTCAGTTCTTAAAGATAATGAGGAGGCCATAGTGTGGACATTATCTGATATCAAAGAAATCAATCCATCTTATTGCATGCATAAGATTCACATGGAGAACGATTTCAAGCCTGTTGCACAACCTCAAAGATGTCTTAATCCAACCATGAAATAGGTGGTAAAGAAAGAAGTAATGAAATTGTTAGATGTTGGTATGATCTATCCTATATCTGATAGTGCTTAGGTTAGCCTATTTCAGGTAGTCCTAAAAAAAGAAGGTATGACTGTAATTTATAATGACTGTAGACCCCTAATTTTGCCCGGTCTCTCAAATAAAGATAAAAGAGATCACCCGTAACAAGATAAAGCTCGCCTAGCATTACAAATAAGAGCCAAGGAGACTTCCTACATGAAGATAAAGCTTCAACAGACGCATATCGGCATCAACTGACGTCCAAAACAGGCAAGGAAAGCTTCCGGAGTCCGGAACGCGCGAGCTGGCCGAAGCGGTCGAGGCGGCCGTCCCAAAGGTGGGACGGCCGTCCCAACTTGCTCCGGCCAGTTGGGACGCGCGTCCGAGGTTGGGACGGCCGTCCCAAGCCCGGAAAAGTGGGACGGCCGTCCGGGTCCCCAGGGGTCCCGGCTGTGTAATTTTGCCATTTGGGACGGTCGTCCCAGTCCGGACGGCCGTCCCGAGTCCGGACGGTGGTCCCGAAGTGCGCCGGCTTCGAAAACTATAAATAGGAGGCTCATTTGTCACTTTTTCACACCCGAGACATCCCGAGAGCTACGAAACACTTTCTAAAACTCGGAGCACTTGTCTATTTCTCTCCCTCTCTTGAATGATCTTTCAGATTGCCTTAAATAGGTAACAATCGGTTAAGGAATTATATTCAGGCATTCGATTCTTCTTTAAATTTTTAGTAGAGTCGATCCTGTATTGGTGAGGAGAGTACTGTGTAGAGAGGGGTTGCCAAAACGCATCCTCACGGTTCGAGATTCTCAATATCAAGCTTGCTACGGAGGTTCTTTTCAATTCTCTTCTCTTTTATTGCTTTATTTATTGTTTTATTTAGTAGAATAAAATCATGTAGATAGCTATTTTGTCTCTTTTATTGCTTTATTTAGCTTTATTAATCATTTTATGCATGCAATACAGAATAAAATCATGTAGATAGCCATTTAATATTATGTAATAAAATAGGGTAATCGCGTAATCTCTCTTAGTCTTTACTTAAATGAATTAATCTGTCATAGGGAACCCGAAAGGGGCGTTGTGGGGTGCTAACACCTTCCCCACACGTAACTAACTCCCTTACCCAACTCTGGTTATAATGGCCAAGTGCGGTTTTTCTTAAAATCAACATTTTTTCCTTTTCCAATGTTTATGGTCAAAACATTGGTGGCGACTCCATAAGAACCCCTTTTCGAAAACCTTTTAAAACAAAAACGCGAGTCTAAACCATCTTTTCGCGACCGCTCGCATAAACGTTTCTAAGACGTCCCTCCGGACGTCGGAAAGGGACAGCGGCGGCAGATGGCGACTCCACTGGGGAAGCTAGAGAGTTGATCCCATTTAGTGACGGATAAATTCAAACTAAGTAAAGATTTGAAATTACGCCTTTACCCTTACGTATGTTTTTATTGTATGGCTTTAAATAAGCTGCTGTATGATTATTTACGCAAATTGTTTGAAACATAAACTGCACACAAAAACCCTTGCACACAACGGTCCCTCTATACCGGGGGCAAGAGTGAATATCTATAGGGAGTGGGTGGCGGATACGATCGGTTAGTTGGCACACGGGGCTACTGCCGTTGTCGGAAAACCACCAACTCAAGGTGATAACTCTCTTCTTTTGGTCTAAGGGTGTCGCCACGGAGTTACGTGCATGACCCGAGGATTGAGAGATTGAGAGGTCCCTATAATGGGGGCACCTTGGGGACCTTTGGCCTGGTGAGAACAGTTAGAACCACCTAAACCAAGCACGTTTCTGTAGGAAAATCCTACCTCGTGATTAAATAAGCGTGACTCTGCTCGTGGATGTATGAATTGTGTGTGCATACGTTTGCTGTATTTGTATTGATGCATTAGCATAGGGTAATCATACAACAAGTTAAAAATCATAAAAAATGAAAAACCATATCTTTGTTATAAAATAAAAAAATTATTATTAACAAAAGCCTCATAATTCATATCACCTTTTCTTCATAAAAAAAATAAAAAGGAAAGAAAATGGGACTTTCTTCATCAAAATCCATAAACATTCATATAGGTAAGCTTTCTTTTCCAGAAAAACCCAGTATTATCATACATCATATTAGAAACAAAACATGATAATACTTAGAAAAACAAACACTTGCATACACGCATTTACAAAAACCCATCCTCATATCATGCATTTTCATTTCTGCTAGACAATGGAGGGATCCAATAATAGACAGTTAAAGAAAGTGGAGGTCCTTCTATGCCGTGTAGAGAAGTTAAGGCATTTGTGTACATATATGCCGCCGGAGGTTTATGCTAACTTTGAGAAGTCTTATGGAAGAATTCTTGACCTCCTGAAAATCAGCATTGACCCAATATTTGTTAGAGCATTAATCCACTTCTGGAGTCCCGATTTACACTGCTTCGAATTCTCGCAATTTGACTTGGTACCAACCTTAGAAGAATACGAACTCATGGTTAGATGGCCTCAATCAGTTGGGGTTTACGTCCGCTCAAGAGAATATACGGCCGTGAGTAAGGTTGCTACTATCATACGACTGCCTCCTCATCAATCTACCCTAGAGGGAAAAGGGAATATCGAGAGGTTGGAAAATGGCTATAATAGAAGACCACTTAGTCTCTCTAGGCGAAAAGAAGGACTGGTCTACCTTCAACAAAACTCTAGCATTAGCAATGTTCGGAATCATATTATTCCCATTCCATGTGAATATCGTGGATCATGCTCTGCAATGGATGCATTCTTTGCCTGGGAGGTATATTCACAGAGTCCTATACCTGCAATCCTTGCTGATACCCTACTCTCTGTAGAATTTTGCCGACAGAAACAGGGAAAAACACTCAGATGTTGTATTCCATTGCTATATATATGGGGTGTTACTCACTTTTACGCCTCAAGCCACATGGGTGTATTTCCTGACCCTTTAAGAAGTTTCTCAAAAATCCCTCTTCAACATCGTCAAGCCTTAGAGTGGAAAATCGAGTTAGAAAACTGGAACATAGAGCATGTATCATGGGTTTGCCCTTGGTTCAGACCGGTTATATTCTCATACGATGCGGAGACTACCTGAGTATACCACTTCTAGGTCTCGGAGGCTGTATAGCCTACTCTCCTAAAATGGCTATGAGACAACTTATGAGAACTCAAACTGCGCCAACCCAAGAAGAGCTCGGAGAGCTGAGTCTATGCCACTATTCCCATAACTTTGAAGAAGTATCTGCTGTCCGGAAAGCATGGGAAAGACCAGTCTACCTGGGGGATAAAGAACTCGGAAAGGCTCAAGTATCTACATCCCTTGAATATGAAGAATGGAGGAAAAATAGAGGGATACCCCTACCATCTTACGCATTCACTAAAGCGTTAGCCGGCGAAGAGCTACAATTACAGGTCAATGCCTTAAACAAAAGGGTTGAAGTCATGGAAACTCGGTGAGGACTTTTGAAGAAAAAGAGCAAGAATCAACCATTATAATAGATGGTCTAAAAAGGCAATGCAAAAAGAAGGACCATGAGATAGAGCTTCTCAAGAATGATTATGCTGACTACCAAGAAGAGGCTAAACAAACACTGAAAGTTCAGAGACTTGAACAAGATAGTCTTTTCCAGGACATGAATGACGAAATAGCACGTTTTGAGAAGGCACTTGCGGAAGCGGGCAAAAATGATCAAGTTGATGCGGGATGACCTAGCGGGAACTCGGTCCGAAGCACAAAAGTGGCGAGAAACCGCTGAAAAATACAAGAAAGGCCTGAATGAGCTGCATGATAAAGAAAAGGATGGTTTAGCTCGAGTACGGTCATTTACTTCGTGAAAGAGACCAAATAAGAGAGAGGTCGACCAACAACACGCTTTGATCGTTCATCTAGAAGAAAAGATGAGAGAGGCTCGTCGATATAGTGAAGATATGAGTCAAGCGGTACATGAGCAAATCAAGATACTCGGAAACCATGTGAGAATAGGCTGAAGACGAATTACGAAGAAAACCTAATTTACCTATAGGACTCTTCAAGCTTTTCAGTTTTTGTCGGCACTTGCTCCAAAGCATTGTATAGAAGGATTTACACTTTCTAATAAAAGGATTTATTTTTCTCTCCTTAAATTGTCTATTGCATTCATAAGTTGCATACATTCATATATCCCTCCTCATTTTAATAATAAAGATAATAAAAAGAAAGGATTAATTGATGTGCTTTCCACAAATCGAGAAAAATGGAAAAGAAGCCTTTCGTCATCAAAATCTCTACGACGAGTCGATAAACCGAAGACGATAACAAACAAGCACAGTTAATCATTCCAAGGGAGAAGGAAATAACACCTATACGTTTATTCGTGCCTCGTCCTTTCCCTTACTTATCAAATAAAGTTGTACCTTGGAGATATTCGGAAGAATTGCCGGTCAATCAAGACATCTCCAACATAGCGGTATTGGGGGCATGACTCGAAGTGGAAGAATATATTCCCCCAAGGAATTACAAGAAAATACTTCTAAAGAAAAGGTGAAAAATAAGGCCGAAGAGGAAAAAGAATCCAAGGAGGAGACAGGATGAGTTACTCCGATACATAAGACAAAGTGAGTACTCCATCATCGATCAACTCAATCGTACTCAGACAAAGATAACTTTGTTATCACTCATAATGAGTTCGAACCGCATCGAAACGCTGCTGTTAAAGGTTTTGAATGAATCATTCGTTCCACATGCAATATCCCAAGACAAGTTTGAAGGAATTATTGGCAATATCACGACCAATAATCACCTTACGTTCACTAACGAAGAATTCCCTTTGGAAGGGTCAAATCATAATAAACCTTTGCATATCTCTGTCAAATGCAAGGAATATCTCATTTCCAAAGTTCTTGTGGATAATGGATCATCCTTAAATGTTATGCCTAAAAGTACACTCGACAAGATAACGGTGCAAGGAACACACATGCGTCCAAGTAATACAATTGTTCGAGCCTTTGATGGATCAAGACGAGAAGTAGTAGGAGAGATCGGTCTACCAATCCAAATCGGCCCTACTATCTTCAACATAGACTTCCACGTGATGGATATCACACCGGCATACTGAGTTGTCTCCTTGGTAGACCTTGGATTCATAGCGCTAAGGCAATACCTTCAACGCTCCACCGAGAAAGTCAAATTTGCGACAAATGATAAACTAGTCACGGTTCAAGGTGAAGAAGACTTTCTAATTAGTAAGCCGATCTATCCGACCATATGTGGATGCGGTGAAGAGGCTCTTGAAACATCTTTTCAAGCACTCGAAATTGCCTATATCGAAAGACTCCCTAGTAACATGAAGGTGGCCCATATGATGAAAAGATATGGATATCGCCCGGGACGGGGGCTTGGAAAGAACGCTCAAGGAATAAGAGAGCCACCGGATTTCAAAGATAATCCGCTAAAGTATGGGTTAGGGTATGACCCTACGAAAGATCAAACCATACGAAAGCGGAGAAGTCTTATCCCTCGAAGACGATTTTCGAAAAGGAGGGATATTAGCGCAAAGGGTAGCGTTAGTCGTTAGGTGTCCTTCTTTCGATTCTAAGGGATGTAAACCTAATGACTATTAGAGATCACTCCTCGGGGTATGCCAGTCCCAGAGCATCTCTAGGGCACACATTTATCCAAAATTACAAAAAGAATGCTATTCTTACTATTTGTTTCTCTTCTTGCTAAATATGTCTATACCCCATCTTCAATAAACAAGATTTAGATAGATGTTTTGTTCCAAATGCGTCAGAATAATTAAAGCGCCGCAAAGTAAAGTAAAATTGATTGATTAACTAGAAACACAAATGAAATCTATATTCACAAAGTCAAGTTTCGACAATGTTGTGCAAAAATATAATAATATATACGCATATAAAAAGAAAGCCCGTCAAGGTCAAAGACCAAGACAAGAAAATAAAAGGGCAAAATACCGACGGGAAACCCACAAAGGGGGCTGCGCAAAAATTAGGGTAAACCGGCGGGAGACCCGAACAATAATAAAGGGTAGCCTGGGCAAAAGTTAGGGTTATCAAAAGTCAGCTAGGTATTCCTTAAAAATAAATATAAAAAGGGAAAACCTAGACAAAAGTTAGGACATAAGCACGACATCCCAGGCTGAAAACCTGAAAGGGCGGCCTAGGGAAGTTAATCGATCGCAAAAGGCGCCATAAACCGGTAAACAATGACGCCACATCATAAGAATGAAACGTTTATCTAAACTAGCCTAAACACAGACCAACCTTGGCCGGCCATTCTTACAGAGACCTCTATTATAAAAAATATCCCTCTAAAACACAAGCCCTTGTTGTGAATCCTTTTCTTTCTTTTCTCTTGACCATTTCATCATAAAGCATTCAAGTAATAAGGAGAATGTGGAAATATAGTGATCAATAGGAAGGTTGAAATTCCTAAGGAAAGGAAGGGGGCATTGATATGGCGGTTACCACTGTGAACAACGGATTGCTCTTCGGCAAAAGCAAGAAAAAATCCACGACGACAAATTATGTACGACCAAGCTTGTTAATCGGAAGAAACATGATGACAAAAAGGAACAACACCAAGAATGCGTCCATGATCAAAGCATATCGAGTTAAAACTTTCGAAATATTAACTAAAATAGATCATAGGATGCATATCATGAAGCATTACATGCATTAAAACATAAATGAAGGGAATCCTATCTTCAAACTTATCAAAAAACATGAAAATTAACTCAAAAAAATCGAAAATCCCCTCCAGCGGCTCGAGACGGCCGTCCCAAAGTCGGGACGGCCGTCCCAAGTCCCCAAATTCAATTGGGACGCGCGTCCCGAGTGGGACGGCCGTCCCACTTCCCCGCTGATGGCCCCTGTGTATTTTTTCGATCGAGATGGCCGTCCCGACCCGGACGGCCGTCCCAATGGTCTGGCGCGCTCTATAAGTGCCGGGCGCGGATTGAGCTTACGCACCCCATTCCAAGCTTTCTATCTTGCTTCTTCTCCCTTTCTACACATTTCTAGCATTCTTAAGCAAGTATGGAGCACGGAGAATCTTCATCCAGGAGAAAACGCTCTAGAAACCACTGCTAGAGGAACTACTACGATCGAGTACTCAACTAGCGAGAATCGCACCAACTACGTCTAGTAAATATCCGAGCAATTCTCCTGGTACCCCACGCTGCAATTGGACTTCGAAATCCTAGCTACATTTGGGCGGGATCAAGATGTCGAGAAGATACATCCACAACATAGGATGGGACTTTACGCTCCGCGAGCTACCTACTCGGATCCATCGCCTTTGCCACGATGGAATTTCTTGCTTCGTCAACATGGTGGAAATGCCATCTTCAATTCTGGGGTGCCACCAACTCAAGGCTGTCTCCTCTTGGATGGATGGAGCCTATCGGACCACTTGCTCTGGATGACTTTAATGTCATTATGGGTTTACGCCGGCGACGAGATACAAGAACTCCGAGTACCGGTCCGCATATTTGGAGAAGCCAGTTGCTCTCACCACTGCTACCATGTGGAAGGAGATCACGGAGGCTGTCATTACGCCATCAAATGCTGAAGGGTGCGGCTTTTTCTCCCCCACTCCGCGTATGTCATAAATTGCTTGGCAGGGACCATACAGTGCGGAAGGAGAGCCAAGGAAAGGTAACTACTGGCCGACCTTTTCATTGTTTCTTGTATGCACCGGGGGCATAGGTGCAACCCGGGGTATGCCTTTCTCAAAGCCGTCAAGGATTGCGGCACTCGCGGTCCAGCGGGAGCGATCATAATAGCTCCCTTTCTCACCCCTCTAGGCGAGTATTGGGGATGTAGCGACGGAGAAGACATCCCGGCTAGTCTTCGGCCGGAGCCGATCAATGGCGGAGTCTTGGCCCATATGAACATCCTCGGCGAGGCAAGGTACGGGGTTTATCTTAAACCCAATCCTCTCTATCTCGATGGACATGCGGGATTTCGACACACCACGGGATATCCCCACCACTTGAGAATCCCAGCGACGGTCTTACGACCACGACTACGCCAGAGCTTATACGGGCGCCTGGATGATGAGCATGCCTACATGGAAGGGCAATTCCGGTTCATGCGACAACGGTTTGGTCGGTGACCATGAGGCAAGACAGGACGGACCGCCAAATAGAAAATCTGGTCCGAGACCCAGGCGAGGTTCCAACGCCGCTTGCTCTGCAGCTTCCCTTCGCCGGCACCATCCGCTCACTCCGGTCCGAGGCGAGACGATTAGGAGGTTTTATGATGCTTTCTAGTAGTTCAAAAATGTTTGAATGTATTATCCAAAAAATATATATATAAAAGTTGTTATTTCCATTTGCATCTTGAAAAGCCTACGTGTAAAATAAAAAGGCACACGTAATATAGCAAAAAGCCGATTTCAAATAACTCGCGTTGATCGCGAAAGAAAAAGCGAAATCAAAACTATCTCGACGAGAATAAAGAAGCTTCGGAAAAAATAGCACCAATAAAAGAAGGAAGCCATCAAAACGAAAAATGGCCAACGGAAAAGCTTGATCATCCCCAGCGGATCCTTGCCTACTCCGGAGGCAAGACAAAAAGATTACTTCGCGACTCGGCTTCATCACCACATGAATCACCAAGCACACTCACGCAAGAGTCTCCATTTCATTCCCCAAAGAAGAATAAGGACTACACAAGAGTCCATCGAAAGAAAGCACGAGAATCAAATCACCCAAATCAGCTGGGGGCAACAAAAAGAAAGAAGAGAAAAGCCTTTCATCCTCTAACAAAGGCCACTTGCATGAAAAAGCCGAAAGAAAATCCCCAAGAAGAGCACATCAAGAAAAATCTACAAAAGCAGAAAAGGAGAAATTTCCATCCCCAGGAAGCCAATAAAATTCCCCGGGGATCATTACAAAGAGAGAGAAAATATATATCTTTCCATCTAACGTGCATAAAAGGCGCACATACAAACCCATTCCCGGCAGAAATAAAAGCATAGACAAAAGCCAGTTCAAGCAATAAGGAGTCAAAAACTCCATTTTCCCTCTAAGGGGCAATTCAAAAGAGATCTCGATCGAGCAATCAAATTCTCAAAAGAAAAAATTTCACTAGGTGAGCTTACAACGGAACTACTTGTTTGCTCAAAATACGAGCTAATATCCCGGAGAAATGGGAAATCAACCTATGCGAGAGGTAATGCAAGCCCAAAAGCATAAAAGTCTTCACCATCGCTGAAGCAATTGTCTAATCAAGAGGCACAATCAAAGTCCCCAATAAATTCCTGCCCAAAAGGCAACCAACGAAGAATCCCCGGTAAAGCCGGATAACTAAAATAGAAAAGTCAAAAAGAAAGAAAATCAATCATTCCTCATGGAATAGGCGCATGATCGGAGACAATAAGTCGCCAGAAGCCGGGTGGGGATACGTACTCACCTAAGCCTTGCGGAACGGGGCTTACCAAAAAACTTCATACCGGGTGGGGGTACGTACTCACCTAAGCCTTGCGAAACGGGGCTTACCAAAAACTTCATACCGGGTGAGGGTACGTACTCACCTAAGCCTTGCGAAACGGGGCTTACCAAAAACTTCATACCGGGTGGGGGTACGTACTCACCTAAGCCTTGCAAAACGGGGCTTACCAAAAACTTCATACCGGGTGGGGGTACGTACTCACCTAAGCCTTGCGAAACGGGGCTTACCAAAAACTTCATACCGGGTGGGGGTACGTACTCACCTAAGCCTTGCGGAATGGGGCTTACCAAAAACTTCATACCGGGTGGGGGTACGTACTCACCTAAGCCTTGCGAAACGGGGCTTACCAAAAACTTCATACCGGGTGGGGGTACGTACTCACCTAAGCCTTGCAGAACGGGGCTTACCAAAAACTTCATACCGGGTGAGGGTACGTACTCACCTAAGCCTTGCAAAACGGGGCTTACCAAAAACTTCATACCGGGTGGGGGTACGTACTCACCTAAGCCTTGCAAAACGGGGCTTACCAAAAACTTCATACCGGGTGGGGGTACGTACTCACCTAAGCCTTGCAGAACGGGGCTTACCAAAAACTTCATACCGGGTGGGGGTACGTACTCACCTAAGCCTTGCAAAACGGGGCTTACCAAAAACTTCATACCGGGTGGGGGTACGTACTCACCTAAGCCTTGCAGAACGGGGCTTACCAAAAACTTCATACGGGTGGGGTACGTACTCACCTAAGCCTTGCAGAACGGGGCTTACCAAAAACTTCATACCGGGTGGGGTACGTACTCACCTAAGCCTTGCAGAACGGGGCTTACCAAAAACTTCATACGGGTGGGGGTACGTACTCACCTAAGCCTTGCGAAGCGGGGCTTACCAAAAACTTCATACCGGGTGGGGGTACGTACTCACCTAAGCCTTGCAAAACGGGGCTTACCAAAAACTTCATACCGGGTGGGGGTACGTACTCACCTAAGCCTTGCAAAACGGGGCTTACCAAAAACTTCATACCGGGTGGGGGTACGTACTCACCTAAGCCTTGCAGAACGGGGCTTACCAAAAACTTCATACCGGGTGGGGGTACGTACTCACCTAAGCCTTGCAAAACGGGGCTTACCAAAAACTTCATACCGGGTGAGGGTACATACTCACCTAAGCCTTGCAGAACGGGGCTTACCAAAAACTTCATACCGGGTGGGGGTACGTACTCACCTAAGCCTTGCGAAACGGGGCTTACCAAAAAACTTCATACGGGTGGGGGTACGTACTCACCTAAGCCTTGCGAACGGGGCTTACCAAAAACTTCATACCGGGTGGGGGTACGTACTCACCTAAGCCTTGTAGAACGAGGCTTATCAAAAACCTTGCGGAACGGGGTTCATACCGGATGGGGGTAAGTACTCATCGAGTTAGTCAAAATGCGAGACTCCTACCGGGTGAGGGTAAGTACTCACCAGAACATTATATAGTGAAACTCAAAAACTAGATGGGGGTTCGTACTCATCAAACACCGGATGGGGGTGTATACTCATCAAGCCTTACAAAAAGGAGCTTACCAGACGAAGGTTCATTCTCATCAAACCGAGATAGGGGTTGGTACCTATCAAAACTATGCATCATCCGAGAGGATCGGCAACGTCGGCAAAGCGACATCCGAAGGATAACCGAGCAAAAGGGTTAACTCCTTCTCCTACCGGCTAATTTTATCGGCATATTAGGCCAATAAATTAGCTAGGCGAGAGAAGAGGGGCAGCTGTAGACCCCTAATTTTGCCGGTCTCTCAAATAAAGATAAAAGAGATCACCGTAACAAGATAAAGCTCGCCTAGCATTACAAATAAGAGCCAAGGAGACTTCCTACATGAAGATAAAGCTTCAACGAGACGCATATCGGCATCAAGCGACGTCCAAAACAGGCAAGGAAAGCTTCCGGAGTCCGAAGCGCGAAACTGGCGGAACGGTCGAGACGGCCGTCCCAAAGGTGGGACGGCCGTCCCAACTTGCTCCGGCCCGGTTGGGACGCGCGTCCGAAGTTGGGACGGCCGTCCCAAGCCCGAGAAAAGTGGGACGGCCGTCCGGGTCCCCGGGGGTCCCGGCTGTGTAATTTTGCCATTTGGGACGGCCGTCCCGGTCCAGACGGCCGTCCCGGTCCAGACGGTGGTCCGAAGTGCGCCGGCTTCGAAAACTATAAATAGGAGGCTCATTTGTCACTTTTTCACACCCCGAGACATCCCGAGAGCTACGAAACACTTTCTAAAACTCGGAGCACTTGTCTATTTCTCTCCCTCTCTTGAATGATCTTTCCGATTGCCTTAAATAGGTAACAATCGGTTAAGGAATTATATTCCGGCATTCGATTCTTCTTTAAATTTTTAGTAGAGTCGATCCTGTATTGGTGAGGAGAGTCTGTGTAGAGAGAGGGGTTGCCAAAACGCATCCTCACGGTTCGAGATTCTCAATATCAAGCTTGCTACGGAGGTTCTTTTCAATTCTCTTCTCTTTTATTGCTTTATTTATTGTTTTATTTAGTAGAATAAAATCATGTAGATAGCTATTTTGTCTCTTTTATTGCTTTATTTAGCTTTATTAATCATTTTATGCATGCAATACAGAATAAAATCATGTAGATAGCCATTTAATATTATGTAATAAAATAGGGTAATCGCGTAATCTCTCTTAGTCTTTACTTAAATGAATTAATCTGTCATAGGGAACCCGAAAGGGGCGTTGTGGGGTGCTAACACCTTCCCCACACGTAACTAACTCCCTTACCCAACTCTGGTTATAATGGCCAAGTGCGGTTTTTCTTAAAATCAACATTTTTTCCTTTTCCAATGTTTATGGTCAAAACATTGGTGGCGACTCCATAAGAACCCCTTTTCGAAAACCTTTTAAAACAAAAAACGCGAGTCTAAACCATCTTTTCGCGACCGCTCGCATAAACGTTTCTAAGACGTCCCCCTCCGGACGTCGGAAAGGGACGGCGGCGACAATGACAAAAATGAATTAATACCTACTAGGACTGTCACAGGTTGGAGAATATGTATATATAAAAGGAAATTGAATCAGGCAACTAGAAAACATCATTTTCCTTTACCTTTCATGGATCAAATGTTAGAAAGGTTAGTAGAACAAGCTTTTTATTGTTTTCTGGATGGTTATTCAGGGTATAATCAAATAGCAGTAGATCTAGTAAATCAAGAAAAAACTGCTTTTACTTGTCCTTTTGGTGTGTTTGTTTACAGGAAAATGCCATTCGAATTGTGCAATGCCCCAACAACCTTCCAAAGATGCATGCTAGCAATCTTCTCAGATTTAATGGAACAATGCATAGAAATTTTCATGGATGATTTCTCAGTATTTGGTGCATCATTTGACCATTGCTTGAGAAACCTGAATATCGTACTGAAGTGGTGTGTTAATACTAATTTTGTTCTAAATTGGGAGAAATGTCATTTTATAGTAACTGAAGGCGTGATGTTAGGCCATAAGATTTCTGCAAGAGGTATTGAAGTGTATAAAGCAAAAGTAGAAATCATTGAAAAACTGCCACCACCAACAAATGTGAAGGGCATTAGAAGCTTTCTAGGACATGCTGGATTCTATAGAAGATTTATAAAAGACTTCTCAAAGATTGCAAAGCCACTCAACAACTTTCTCAATAAGGATACTTCTTTTAATTTTAATGTTGAATGTTTGCACGCTTTTGCACTGTTAAAATAGAAATTAATTTCAGCCCCTGTGATAATTGCACCTGATTGGAATTTAGATTTTGAATTAATGTGTGATGCTAGTGATTATGCCATAGGAGCAGTCTTAGGCCAAAGGAAATCTAAAGTTTATCATGCTATACATTATGCTAGTAAAGTTCTTAATGCAACCCAAATTAATTATGCAACTACTGAAAAGGAATTATTAGCTGTAGACGACAAATCTTGCCCGACCTCAAAATAAAGAGCAGAAGACTTCCGTTCGAAGATGGGAAAGGCCTAAAAGGTCCCTAGGATAAATCAATAGGCCCCATATTAGAATAGGAAGGATTTTTTGCATAGGAAAAATAAGAAATTTCACCTAAAAGGCTGAGACCGCCGATTCGCCATCGGCTAAGGGCGAGACCGCTATCTCGTTTGGCAAGACCGCTGTCTCGTTTGGTGAGACCGCTGTCTCGTTTGGCGAGACCATTGTCTGGCCAATCGCCAATGGCGAGATAGCCGTCTCGTTTCGTGAGACGACCGTCTCGCCACTTGCCAAAGGCGAGACCACCGTCTCATTTGGCGAGACGGCGGTCCTGACCTTGTTAGGCGAGACGACGATCCTGACCTGACAGACACAAATTTTTATAAAAGGGGGGCGTCCTCATCCTTTTCACAACATTCTTCCACTTTCCCTTCTACAATTTCTTCGAATTATTCTCCTAGGATCCCTCTAAAGCATTTCCAGAGTTTCTTAGAAAACGTTCTATAGTGTTGCGAGGAAGATCGATCAACACTGTAGAGTGGGGGATTGCCAAAAAACACCCTATTTCAAAGAATTCATTATAAAAGCTTGCTTCGAAGGTTCCTATATACACTCTTCCCTATCTTACTGCTTTCTTAGATAGTATTGTTGTGCATTAAACATTTAGGGCCATGTAGTCGATATTTTAATTTTCGTAATAAATAAATAAAGGGTAAAAGCGCAATTTATAGTTTTTATTTCTTCATATAAATAGTCCATCATAGGGAACCTGAAAGGAGCGTCGTAGGGAAGCTAATACCTTCCCTACACGTGACTAACTCCCTTACCCGACTATGGTTGTAATGGCCAAAGTTGGTTTTTCTAAACCAATACCTTCTTTTTTTTCTTTCTTTTTCAATGTTTCCAGTAAAAACATTGGTGGTGACTCCTCGAACCCTTTGAAAACCTCGCCTTTAGGTCCAGCCCGGTTATCAGAAAATCTAAAGGCATTGTAACATCACTTTTAAAAAACGCGAGTTAAAAGAAACCATCGCGTCGCTTCGACTGCCTCTTTTGATGACGATGACATTAGCTATAGTATATGCATTGGAAAAATTTAGCTACTGAAAAGGAATTGTTAGCTATAGTATCTGTTACTGTATATACTAATCATGCAGCAATCAAATATTTGTTAACCAAATTAGATTCTAAACCCAGACTAATTAGATGGATTTTATTGTTGCAGGAATTTAATTTGGTGATCAAGGACAAAAAGGGCAGTAAAAATTTGGTAGCTTATCATTTGTCCAGATTAGTCAATACAGAAGTGACTAATAATCAATTAGAAGTAAAGGAGGAATTTCCAGGTGAAAAACTAATGATGGTACAAGAAATACCCTGGTTTGTTGACATGGCAAATTTCAAAGCTGCAAAATTTGTCCCAGAAGATTATACTTGGCACCAAAGGAAGAAATTCTTTAAAGATGCACATTATTTTGTACGAGATCATCCCTATCTATTTCAAAATAGGAAGTGATAACTTGCTGAGAAGATGTATGACAAGCAAAGAAGTCAAAAGTATTCTCTAATATTACCACAATTCTCCTTATGGTGGCCATTTTAATGGAATGAGAACTGCTGCAAAAGTTCTCCAATCTGGTTTTTTTCTGGCCTACTTTGTTTAAAGATGCGCACAACTTTGCACAACAATGTAATAATTGTCAGTAAACAAGGGGTATCTTAAGAAGACATGATATTCCCTTGAACATCATGTTGGGGAATCGATTTTGCAGGACCTTTCCCATTAGGCATGGCAACAGGGCGGGGCGGGGGCGGATTTTGTCTCCCCGATCCCCGCCGGGGTTAGAAATTAAGTCTCCATCCCCGTCCCCACTGGGTTTCGGGTTCCCGCCCCGCCTCATCCCCAATTTATATTATTTTTAAAAATATAATTACATTTATAATAAATTAATTTTACTATATATTTTTTATATATAAATAAATATTTATAATTTATAATTATTATTAATTAAATATACATTTTAATTTATTATATTTATATTAAAATATGTATGTAAAATAAATATTTAATCATTTTTTATTTATAATATTATTATTATTATAACACTGTATTCAAATATTTGAATATTTATAACATTATTATTATAATATTGTATTCAAACATTTGATTATATATATAAGTTAATTCATTTTTAAGTTGTCATTTAAAAATATGAAATATATACTTTATAAGGAAATATTTAATAAGTTAATTCTTATTCAATTAGTTCGAAGTAATAAAAATTTAAATTATCAATTCTTTTAAATCTTTAAAATATAATTATTTTATTAAGATAAAATTTGATATATGATAAATAAGAATAATAAGATAAAAAAAATATGACATAATAAAACCTAATAAATATAAATTATAAATAAAATAATATTAGTTACTACTAAGATTTATGTAAAATATTTAGAAAAAGATAAAGAATAAAAAAATTAACTTTATGTTCATCAAATTGGTTGAAAAGATTGAAAAAAATAAACAAATTGATGGGAGAGATTAAGGAAATGTGAAAAACTGAAAGGTAAGAGAAATAATAATGTAATAAATTAATTGATATAAAATATTAAAAAAGACAAAAAAATTAAAAAGTGGGTAGAAGAAAAAAAATTGGTGAAATATAAAAAAATGACCTTATATGTAATAGAAAAAGAAAAAGAATTACTTTTAAAATATTAATATTTTAAAATTTAAATTTAAATATAAAGTCGGGACAGGGACGGGGATGGGGTCGGGGTGGGGATTGCATTATCCATCCCCATCCCTGGCCCCGCCCGCCCAGACTTTTTAAAGTGGGGAAAACCCGCCCGGCCTCGCCCCCACCCCGGTGAACTCGGGTTTTCCCCGTCAAACTCGGGGTAGGGACGGATCGATCCCCATGGGTACGACTTTAATTGTCATCCCTAGTTCCCATCCTCATTCTTTAAAGAATACATCTTGGTAGCAATTGATTATGTGTCAAAGTGTGTAAAAGTTGATGCCAAAATGGTGATAAAGTTTTTAAAGAAGAATATATTTTGTAGATTTGGCACTCCCAGAGTTTTAATCAGTGATGGAGGTTCACATTTCCGTAATATTCAACTTCAAAAATGTCTGGAGCATTATGGAGTCAGACATAAAGTCGCATCACCTTATCATCCACAAATTAATGGGCAAGCAGAAGTTTCAAACAGAGAAATCAAAAGAATATTAGAAAAGACGGTTTCATCTTCAAGAAAATATTGGTCAATAAAGCTAGATGATATTCTTTGGGCTTATAGGACTGCATATAAATCTCCCACTAGGCTATCTCCTTTTCAACTTGTCTATGGTAAGTCATGTCATCTCCTAGTGGAAATGGAGCATAAAGCATATTGGGCTTTAAAATTTCTAAATTTTGATCCAAAAGCTTCAGCAGAGAAAAAAAAAATTCATATGCATGAATCAAAAGAAATGAGACTTAATGCATATTAATCTTCCAAGTTATACAAGGAGAAAATTAAGGCATATCATAATAAGAAAATTTTGAAAAGAGACTTTCATCCAGGCCAGTTTGTGTTGTTGTTTAATTCAAGGTTAAGACTTTTCCCTAGGAAACTAAAATCCAAATGCCCAGGGCTATTCGTGATAAGATCTGTTAAACCTTATGGTGTTGTAGAATTGGAAGATCCAACAACAGGAAGGACATGGACAATTAATGAGCAAAGAATCAAAGCATATATGGGAGATGCAATGGACCAACTTCACTTCATCACTTACTTGGATGAACCATAAAGCAAACAGGCGTCAAGCTGAAGACGTTAAACAAGTTCTCTTGGGAGGAAACCTAGTGTTTTCCATTTATTTTCTTTTCTTTTTGCAATGTAAATTTTTATTGCATTATCATTTGAGTATGAACAAATTTGAACAATGCTGAACTAGATTTATGTGAAAACATTTTGGGTTGTTAATTTATCATTGAATTGCATTTGAGTATCATGTTAATAGCCAAAATTCACTAAAATTCGCTCAAGCGACAGATTATTCGCTTGAGCGAGTGAGTTTATGTTGTTTCTCTCTGTCTTGTCTTCGCTCAAACGAAAAATTTTGCTCAGAGAATTTCGTTCAAGCGAAAGTACGTTATTTCTCTCTGTCTTTGGGTTGCTCAAGCGAAGCATAAGTAATCTGGTTTTCGCTTGAGCGAAAGTGCCTAAATTTGGTTTTTAAAAATCGCGAGTCGGGTCAGTTCTTTAGATTTTCAAAACCCTATTCGAGAACCCACTTCTCTCCAACCCATTTCTTCTCTAATTCAAGCTGAAATCCCTCTAATTTTAGCCTCCCAATCATCATTCCAACTATTTTGGGTGATTTGGTCTAGATTCCACCGATTGGAACTCCAAAATTTTCACCTTTTCTCTGAGTCATTCTCATTACACTCTGTTCAAGCGGATTTTTGCAATTAAGGTAACATGTTAAGTTAATTATGGTGTTTTTTTTATTACTTTTCTTTGTTGATTGGTGTTTGTGGCTGGATTGAATGGATAGATTGCATATATATAGGTTATAATTTCTGATGCATACCAACTGTTCGATAAAATGTCTCAGAGTAAATGACTTAGTTTCTATGTGATATGAAGTTTGTGTTTGTGCATGAATTGCTTAAATGTGTAATTGGGGGAGGATGCATGATAGAAATTTGATTCATAAGGGTTCCAAAATTAGGTGCACACCAAATGTTTGATGAAATGTCTAAGTATGAAGCATAGGTTGTTCTATTACGAATGAACCTCTAAAATAAACTATAGTGCATAATTATGGCCTAAAATCTTAATTTAGTCATTACAAGACCAATATATTCAACTCACCGTTAATTATCTTTGGTTATCATGATGTTTACAGATGGTTCCAAGAAGAGAATCGCATGGTGCTTCATTATCCAGAGCTGCTGGAAAGAGGCCCAGAAATGAGCCTGAAGATATCCAAGTAGATAGAAGCAGATTTAGGGATGCAGAGAGGTAGACAAGATTTGAGAGAATTAGCAACTGAACCTTCATTTCGGAAAGGAGAGTGGAGCTGAATGAAGGAGAATTTCTAGAGTTTAACAATGAGATCACATGCAGGAATTGGAGGCAATTGGCACTTCCAATGCCAAAGTACGATCCTGAAATAGTCAAGGAGTTATACGCCAATGCTTGGGTAGTAGAAGGAGAGCCATTTCGGTCATGGTTGAGATGCGATCAATGATCTTTTGGGCAACCCTCTCTTTTTGGAAGAAGGCCACATCTGCACTTACCAAACCATCCAGAACAGTAGGCGGTTATCTGCAGCACGATTTGGAGATGTTGACACGGCTAGGGTCCGGTGTATAACTAGGAGAACCTTTGAAGCAAATCATGCTGGCAAAGCATTAAGGATATTGAGCACCAACATGACTACCCTAAATCAGATCTGGACTTCATTCCTGCTAGCTAATATAGTTCCCATCAAGCACAATTCAGATCTAAACATGCCAAGATACCACATTATTAAGTGCATTTTTGAGGAAATCATGATAGACATCGCCACAATAATCTCTAAAGAAATTTATTAGTTTGTAGTATTGGAAAGCGGGCGACGAACAGAGCAAGCCAAGGCTCTTAGATTTCCGACCCTCTTCACATCTTTATGTGCAGCTCACGGTGTGGATGTAAACCCGACAGTGAATATCCGGCTGCCCATCAACAAAAGATTCATAGAGCGAAATTGTGTAAATCCTGCAGAAGGGGCACCACCACCACTAGCACAAGTACCACACTAACCACGCCGAACCTGACAACCACCTCCGCCACCTCAACAACAACATGATTTTCAAATAATGATGCAGTATATGGAGCATTTAACTTTGCAACAGTTAGCAACCCATAGGGGTCAATGTAGTATTAATACAAATTTTTATAACCTGTCTTTGTAAATTGCTCCAAGTATGTAGTGGACGTCTCCACAAGAATTTGATGCCTTACTTCAAAGGCCTGGGGACAATCCAAATTTTCAGGGAGGGGGTGAAGGTGCATGTAGACCCCAAATCTTGCCCGACTCCCCAATAAAGCTAGAGATAACCCGTTTCAAAGATGGTCAAAACTTTGTTAAGTCCCTAGTAGCTTTTTATATGTTCCATTTAAGATAAGAAGGGTTTTTAGAGGCAATAAAATTCAGAAATTTCGTCGGAAACAGCAGATGGTCGTCCAGGACAGTCAGACGGTCGTCCATGCCTACTTTAAGGCAACAGACGATCGTCCACTTTTCCCAGACGACTGTCCATGGCAACTTTTGGCCATGGATGGCCATCCACTCTATATGGACGGTTGTCCATGTCACTTTTTTCCATGGACAATCATCCACTAAGTCTAGACGGTCGTCCAATTTTTCCTGGTGCGGTTCCCTATAAATAGGAGCCCCATTCCTCGAATTTTTCACAACTATTCACTTCTACCACTCTCTAGGAAGCCTTTTGGCACTTTAGAGTGACTCTGAGCATTATTTCGAAGTTCGAGTGAGCTTCCCAATTTTCGTTAAGGTAGAAATCGGTTAAGGAGGTCTCTCTTTGAGACATCCGGCCCTCGGTAGAGTGACATTTTTCTCTTTTGCGGGAGGAGCGTGCTTGTAGATGGCGAGGACTGCCAAAAAGCATTCTCAAGTTTTGAAGGGTTAATATAAAGCTAGCTTCGGAGGTTCCTTCGCTATTCTCTCTCTCTTTTACTGCTTTCTTTATCGCTTTCTTTGTATGCATTAGATATTACGGCCATGTAGACATTTAAATTCTGCAAGTAGATAAAATAATAGGATAAAAGCATAATTTCTTTAAGTATTTATCTTTTTGAACTAGTCCATCATAGGGAACCCGAAAGGGGCGTTGTGGGGTGCTAACACCTTCCCCACATGTAACTAACTCCCTTACCCAACTCTGGTTGTAATGGCCAAAGTTGGTTTTTTCTAAAACCATTGCCTTTTTACCTTTTTCAGTGTTTAAGGTTAAAACACTGGTGGCGACTCCATAGAACCTTTTTCGAAAACTTCATTCTTAAGATCAGTTCGGTTATCGGACATCTTAAGAATGCCAACCATCTTTACAAAAAACGCGAGTCATTCAAAACCATCGCATCGCTCCGACCACCTTTCTAATAGCGGCGACAGTGCAGCTGAAGCACAAGAAGAGGAGGAGGAAACATAATAAGAAGAATCAACAAGTGAAGAAGAATAAAAGGGAGACAAATTTTTATTATTTAAAAAAATTATTTGATGTGTTTAAGCTAGTTGTGTTGTTAATTTGATGTTTTAAGTTCTTTGTTTTAATTTGTTTTGTTTTAATGTTTGGAATTGACATCTGAAACTTAATTTGGTTAATTATTTAAATTGATGTGATTAAATTTATTTGTTGTCCCATAAAAATTGGATTAGAGTCATTTATGAAATTATTGCTTATTATCTAATTCAAATCTGGAACTTGAAGAAAAATCATTTTGATTGTTTCCAATAACAAGTGATTTTGGGATGATGAGTATGATAATGAAAAAGGAATTGACGGGGAGAACTAGGAATTAACTGAATTGGAGAAGCCAGCCAAAACCCAAGAGAGGAGTGAACCAAAAACAGATAAATTGAGTGTCAACACTTTATGATGATAACTGGTATTGATCGATTTTTTGATGTGATTACATGTTAGCGAGACTTGAAAATGATAAAGGCATTTTTTCTTGTGTAGTGAAAGTAGATATAACCCAGAGCCAAATAGCCAACCCTGCATTAATTATTGGACATCCATTTGAACCCCATTTGAGCAAAAAACAAGATTGTTTCTTAAACAGAACCCCTGAGCCTAAACAATATATATCCACCTTCCTATATTTGAGAAATGAAATGAGTATGAATGTTATCATTTTTTTCCTACGGGTATTGTTGGGTATTACTATTGCTTTTCTATAGGTATAGTTGGGTATATAAAAAAAAAGGAAGAAGTTGAGAAAAAAGAAAAGAATAAATATTGAGGCTAAGTCGAAATGATAAATGCAAAACCTGAGGAAAGGAAAATGAAATCCAAAGTGGTGTGAACGATAACTGGTGAGATTATTAATTCACTATCTTTATGTTTGAGCAAAAGCATGAAGTCTGAGACCCGATTTGAGGAAATGTTAAACAAGAATCATTTATATGATTTGAATTTCGCAAATATTTTTGTATATCCCAAAAAAACCAATGAGTTTCTTCTTAGCCCAGACCCATTACAAGCCTCAAAAGACCTTTTGATTTAAGTCTTGCTTAACAAATTATGATTGCTTGAAGATGATTATCAATATTGGATTGTCTAAATGAAGTGATTGAATGAGATAAACACTTACCCTTGAGAGTTAAAGATGACTATATATCATTGTATGTGAGAGATCATGCTTCTCTAAGGATAGTTGATGATTAATTTTCCTTTGTTAGTTTTTGTAACTTTAATGCTTATGTATCCTATTTTCATTTGGAGTTGTGAGCATCGCATCTGCAAGAAAAGTTACTTTTATGTTGTGGTTCTGGAAGAGAAAGTGATAATAGGTGATGATTTTGTTTTGGAAAAATTACTTTTCTTGGGACAAGTAAGATTCTAGGTTGGGAAGAGTTAAGTGGTAAAAAGTTGATATAATTATGCTTTTAATTACTATGAAATCACTTAACTTATGTCAATTCTAATCTATTTTTCTCCCAATGTAGGATGAATTTGAGAATATCTTGATACAAGAGCAAGGAACATAATTGTCAACATAATTGAAGCGAAAAATGAAAGGAGGAAGAAGATTTTCAACATGGAAGTCGCTCAAGTAAGATATGAAAGTGATGAAGATCTTATTGAATTACTTTGGCAAAGATCTTGTTGATTTGATGAAGTCAAAAATGAAGTCAAAGGCTACTTTGTGGCAGTCAAAGATCACTTAGATAAAAGAGTAGTGAGATTAATGAGTCTACATCTTTGTTTAGGTATAATCATTTTTATCTCTCTGCTGCATGAGGTTTCTTCATTTAAAAGATTTTGCAAAATGCCTCTAAAAAGCGATTAAACGGTTAAAAACAAAGTATTTTGGTAAAATGTTTTTTGATTAACTATTTTAACTAATAGTATACAAGCTTTATCAACTAAAATGTTCTTAACACTTTTGTAATAGGTTTTTAACTGATATGTTTTCAAAATAATCGATTGTTTTCATTAAAGGAAGTTTTGAAAACCTTCTGTTAGTATTTTAACTGATATAGTTTCGAAATAACCGATTGAAATCACTTAAAATGTTCAGGGAAGTGTTCTGGAAGTATTTTAATCGATATAACTTCGAAATAATCGATTAAAACCACTTGAAGTATTTGTTGATCGATCAGAATGAGCATATGACCGATCAGAATGAGCATATGATCGATCAGAATGAGTTTTTGATCGATCAGAATAATTTTAATCGATTAAACTGCGTTTTAATCGATTAAAACAACTTAAGAGAATTTCTACTACGCGTTTTAATCGATTAAAATAGATTGTTATCAGTTAAAATCACTTAGAAAAGTTTATAAGAATGTTTTGCAGTATTTTAATCGATTGAAACACGATATAATCGATTAAAACAGTTTGGAGGATTTTTTACAAAGAGTTTTAATTGATATAGAAGGTGTCGTATCAGTTAAAACAAATCTGGAAAATAATCAAGAACATTTTAACAGATTAAAAAAAGTTTTAACAGATTAAAACAAAACTTTTAACAGATTAAAAGATTATTTTAACAGATTAAATAAACCAGCAGTTTTGAAAATCTTATATATAAACAGTATTGCTTGAACCTTTTATGAGACATCTTTTAGCAATCAATCAAGCAAGCATAAGTGCTACTTTCAAGAGAGAATCACGCTAGTTTTTGTGAAGTTCATAGAAGTTCTTTCTTGAGGCAAAATTGCATTCTTTTGGAGAAGAAACACATACTACAGAGTTGCATAAATCTGGTTTGAGCATTCTAAGTTTCTTCTATTTGTTTCTTTACTTTTTTTACTGTATTGTGGGTGCCTAGAATTGTGGGCACTGGTTTCTGTAGCTGGAATTTGGCTGTAGGGTTGGTCAAGAACTAGAATTTGGTTCTTGGTGAAGGTTTAGGTGCAGGAACTGGAATTGTGGTTCTTGTGGTAGATTGAGTGTGAGATTAAAGTTGTAATCTGTAAAACGTTCAATCTAGTGGAACCCAGCTGGAATTTGGCTGGAGACTGGACGTAGCCCTGGGATTGGGTGAACCAGTATAAACCTTGGTTGTATCTTTCTAAACCTTTCTCTCTTTTAATTCTGTCACTGCATTTACTTTTGATTGCTTGCTGTGTGTGATTCAAGAACTGGTCTGAAATCTTAATCTTTGAAATAGATAATCTGTAATTTGCGAAAATCTTTCAAAGATCAATTCACCCCCCTCTTGATGTCAGCCTACATTTCTAACAAGATAGACTCTCGCTTGAGCGAAAATTAGTTAAAACTCTCTGGAAGTCAGTCGCTCAAGCGCCTTTATTTTCGCTTGAGCAAAACTTAGTTAAACTTCTCTAGAACTCACTCGCTCAAGCGAGCACTTTGTCGCTTGAGAGAAAATAGGGAACTTTTGCTTGAGCGAACATTGTCGCTTGAGCGAAAGATGCGAGGCCCAATTTTTCCTATAAAAAAGATAAGATGTGTTTTGAGAAAAAGAGACGGTCTTTGGGAGGCACAACTACTGCTAGGGTTTCGTCCAATCTTCATCAATTATTTACTTATTCCTCATTTGTAGCATTGTAATGGCCACCGTGAGTGGCTAACTTCATTCTCTTATGATTGGGTGCACTTCCTTTGAACTCTTTTGTATCTTGGTGATATTTTGAGATATTAATCTATGTTTTGATGTTTTTATTCTTATCCTTTATGCTTTTAAATGTTTATTCTTGATGTTTGGGATATGATTGAAAAATATATCTTGAATCCTAGATTATGGTAAGAATATTTGTTACGTTAATTGTCAGGAATGGAATGAATGTATCAATTGCTTAACACCTTAAACCTAATGCTGAAAAATCTCTTAATTGTGTGTGAAATCAATATTTATTAGGTTTTCTTATGAATTTCATGTGTGAGAAATCAACATAGATGATTTGAGTAGGTGACATCAACATTATTAGGTTAATTGATGTTCTTAATTGACATAGCCATTGCAAAAGAGGGATAAGGAAGGAAGTCAATCCTAAGTGCCTTTAATTGATATTTTCTAAACAATTTACAATTCTTTGTCATTTAAGTTCAATTCAAATCTTTATGAAAAACCCATTTTGTTTTAATCCACTTAGTAAGCATATAATTGGGAATTTCCATTGAAACCATTTCTCATGGGATCGACTTTTATTTAATCGAAATACTATACTGCGATTGATAATTTTGGTACGTTTGCCTATAATTCAACAATTGCACTTCAAAGGAGCCTTGGAGTATATAAACATATGATATTACCTTTGCTTGATCGATGTAGGACTTGAAGGATGAATCAAAAAAGGAGAAGCAAGCCTTGAGCTTTAGATCTCGGCCCATGGTCACTAGCCGTGAAGTTCTCGATCATGCACCACAAGCCACGGTCAACCACATGCACCTAAGCTCGGTCAACTCCTAGCCGCACCCAACTTAGGTGTTTGCAAGCCATTGAGGTGCAATGTAGTATATATATATATATATATATATTCTTAGGCAAGCATAGAAGAAGAGAATGTGGGACTTCTAAGAGCTAATTCAACACCCCCTTCAAGAGAATAGAAAAGTCCCACATCCCTTAGGTGAGTGAGTGAATGAGAGGGGAACAACTATAAATATAACCCCTTGTGTAGCTCATTTGACATATTTGGAATGTAATCAAGCTTAGTGTGTGAAACTTACAATTTTGCCTGTATCCCATTTGTAGCTTGTGATTCAAATGTCCTTGGAGATTTTTTTCTCCTTCATGTGCATATTTATGGAGATATATGGAGTGCATATTTATCAAGTCACTCACCAAACATAGATGAATGAAAAATGTTAAGTGGTAAAAGTTGATGTAATTATGCTCTTAATTATGATATAACAACTTAAATTATAGTGATTCTAATATATTTTTCTCCCAATGTAGGATGAATTTGCATAAAACCTGGATACAAGAGCAAAGATCATAATTGTGAAGTAATTGAAGAAAAATTGAAAGAAAGAAGAATGCTTGAGCGAATGAATGATGCGAGGCCCGACCAAAATTTTCCTATAAAAGATAAGACGCATTTTGAGATGTAATTTTAGGTTTTTGGAGAAGAGGCGCGACTGTTATGTTGTTCTTCAAGGATTCTTCAATTCTTCTTCATTTAGAACATTGTAATGGCCACCATGAGTAGCAAACTTCATTCTCTTAATTATGGTGATATTTTGAGATTGGGTGCACTTCCTTGGAACTCTTTTGTATCATGGTGATATTTTGAGATATTAATCTATGTTTTGATGTTGTTATTTTTATCTTTTGTGCTTTGGAATGATTTATTCTTGATGTTTGGGATATGATTAAAAAATATATCTTGAAACCCTAGATCAAGTAAGAATATTTGCTACGTTAATTGTCAAGAATAGAATGAATGTATCAAGTGCTTAAAACCCTAAACCTAATGCTGGAAAATATTTTAATTGTGTAAGGAATCAACATTTATCAGGTTTTCTTATGAATTTCATATGCGAGGAATCAAAGTGAATGATTTGAGTAGGTGATATCAACACTGTTAGGTTAATTGATGTTCTTAATTTGATCTATCCATTATGCGAAAGAGGGAAAAGGAAGGAAGTTAATCCTAATTTCTTTAATTTGATCTTTTCTAAATATCATTTTTCGTTCTTTACTATTTAATTTTAATCCAAATCTTTATGAAAACCCAATTTTGTTTCAATATACTTAGTTAGCATATGATTTGGAATTTCCATTGAAACTGTTTCTCGTGAGATCGACTTTTATTTAATCGAAATACTAAACTATGATTGATAATATTTGTGCGTTTATCAATTATTCAACAAGTATTTCTGGCGCCGTTGCTGGGGAACGACATATCTTGGAAAGTTTTTGCCTAGCTTATTGAGTTTTAAGAATATTTTGATTTTAATTATTTCTTTTTATATTGTTTGTTTCGTTTTTCTGTGCTAATTCTTGCTTGAGTTTTCTCTTTGATTTATGCTCTTAAGATGACAAGTATCCACAGATCATCTAGAGTTCAATCCTAAAATTAAAAAGACTACTCAAAGGATTCGTGGTAGAAGAAGAAGAGAAACTCAAGAACAAGCAAGAGCAGAATCTGTTAACCCTTCTCCTACACTTAACTTACTAGATCCAATCATAGAAGACATGGCGAAAGAAGGAGAAAATTCAAATCCAAATCCAAATCCACCTAGAAGAACACTCAAAGACTATGCTATGTAACAAGGTTCGAGACATTTCTCTAGCATTGCAATACTAGCCAACCAAACATTGGAGATGAAGCTAGCCTTCTTAAGTTTGATTAGTGATCATCAATTCACTGGAATGGATCATGAAGATCCCTACATTCACTTGTCTACTTTTTATGAGTTGATTGGTACCATGGGATTTAGAGAAGCAGATATTGAATCTGCATACTTGAGATTATTTCCTTTCTCATTGGCTGGCAGGGCAAAGGAGTGGTTGAAAGCACATCCTAATCAAAGTTTGACTAACTGGGGTAATGTAGAAGATAAATTCCTGAACAGATTTTTTCCACCATCCCGCTACATCAAAGTAAAGTCTGATATTTCTACTTTTAGACAAGGAGCGAATGAACCCATTTGTGAAGCATGGGAGAGATTTAAATCACTATTGAGGAGATGCCCAAATCATGGATTTGAAGACATTGCTCAGTTGAACATTTTTTGTACTGGCCTGCGACCTGATATAAATATGCTATTAGATGCTGCAGCAGGAGGAACCATGATGGATGTAGATGTCGAACATACCACAAGAATTATTGATGCACTAGCCTCTACAGACCAACAGGATCAACATGATAGAAATCTGGTTCAGAGGAAATGAGTACTTGATCTTAACACCTCAGATGCTCTCTTAGCCCAAAATAAAATTATAACTCAACAGATTGAAGCATTGACCCAGCAAATGGCGAAACTACCTCAACAATTGCATGCAATACAATCCACTCCTAACCAACAGATGAGTTGTGATTTTTGTGGAGGTGATCATCCAAATGGATACTGCTCTTACCAAAGCAAACCACAAGAAGAAGCTCATTATATGGGTACTCAAAGTGGTAGTGGTCAAGGACAACAAAGTAATTTCTCTAACTCCAATAACTATCCAAACAATTTTGCACAAGGATGGAGAGGGAATCAGAATCAGAGTCCGAATCAGAATCAGATTCAGAATCAGAGTCCGAATCTAATAGACAACCTCCATATCAATAACAATCATTTCATCAATCATCATTTCAACAACAACAACAATATCCTCCAGTACATGAGAGAACAGCCAAATTGGAAGACACTTTGGAAAAATTCATGCAAGTTTCCTTGTGTAATCAGAGAAATACAGAGGCTTCAATAAAATAATTTAGAAACCCAGATGGACCAATTTGCTAAACAGCTATCTGAGCAACAAGGAGGACAACTTTCAGCCAATAACCAAATTAACCCCAAGGAGCAATGCAAGTCAATTACTACTAGAATTGGTAAGGTGATAGGAAGAGGGATTGGTGATAATATGGTTATAGAGGAAGAAGACTTAAAAAAGAAAGAAGATAAAGAGGAGAAAAATGAGTGTGAAAAAGAGGAAGAACAAAATAAGAGTGAAAATGTAGAGAGGGAAAAAAGTATTGAAAGAGAAAAAGAGAGCAATAGTGAGAAAAAGAGGCAGAAAGGTGAGAATCAAATACCATCGCTAAAGAATCCACCATACCCTCCTAATCCTTCCAAGAAAGATAAAGACAGACAGTTTGCTAGATTTATGGATATTTTCAAGTGGTTGCAAATTAATATTCCATTTGTGGAGGCTATGGAGCAGATACCAACCTATGCAAAATTCATGAAAGAGACCTTAACCAAGAAAAGGAGATTTACTGATGAAACAGTGGAGTTAGAAGCAGGGTGCAGTGCCATATTCCAAAAATCACTACCTCCAAAGTCCAAGGACCCTGGAAGTTTCACTATACTAGTCACAATTAGGAAATTACCAGTAGGTAAGGCGTTGCTTGATTTGGGTGCTAGCATAAATCTAATGCCCTTGTCCATGCTTAAAAGAATAGGGGACTTGGAAGTAAAGCCTACAAGAATGACTCTTCAGCTTGCTGATAGATCTCTGAAATTCCCTTATGGTGTGGCAGAGGATGTCTTGGTGAGAGTTGATAAATTTGTGTTCCAAATTGATTTTGTTGTGATAGACATGGAAGAAGATCTTGAAGTTCCTCTGATACTGAGAAGGTCTTTTATGAAGACTACTAAGGTCATTATTGATGTGGATGATGCCAAATTAAAGGTCAGAATAGAAGATGATGGAGTCAATTTTAATGTCTTTGAAGTAATGAGGCATACCAAAGATAAACAACAATGTCTCAGAATGGATGTTGTAGAAGAAATTTTCTAGGAAACAAGGAAGCAAATGACCAAATTAAGCCCATTGGAAAAAGCCTTGATAGGTATTGGTGATGAATTTGATGAAAAAGATGAAGAAGAAATTGAGAAATTTCTGAAGCATCTCAATTTAGCACAGGAGGATGTATCAAGGGAAATAAAGCCTAAAAAATTAAAGCTTGAAAATGTAACAGAAAATCAGAAGCTGGAGTTAAAGGTATTACCTAATCATTTAAAATATGTTTTTCTTGCATATGGAGATAACAAGCCAGTGGTGATTAGCAATGCTTTGACAGACTTTGAAGAAGAAAAGTTAATCTCAGTTCTTAGAGACAATGAGAAGGCCATAGGGTGGACTTTGCTGAATTGGTTGAAAAATTCATAGAGGTTTTCATGGATGATTTTTCTGTATTCGGATCCTCATTTGATGATTGCTTGCAGAATCTTGACACCGTACTGAAGCGGTGTGTTGAAACAAACCTGGTACTGAATTGGGAAAAATGCCATTTTATGGTTACTGAAGGTGTTGTATTAGGTCACAAAATCTCAGCACAAGGAATTCAAGTTGATCTAGCTAAGGTTGATGTTATTGCCAAGCTTCCTCCACTAGTGAATGTTAAAGGCATAAGAAGCTTCTTAAGGCATATAGGTTTTTATAGAAGATTTATCAAAGATTGCCAAACCACTCAACAATTTGCTCAATAAGGATACCTCTTTCAATTTTAATGTTAAATGCTTGCACACTTTTGCATTGTTAAAACAAAAATTGATTTCGACTCCTATGATCATTGCTCCTGATTGGAAATTAGATTTTGAATTAATGTGTGATGCAAGTGATTATGCCATAGGAGCAGTCTTAGGCCAAAGAAAGTCTAAAGTTTTTCATGTTATACATTATGCTAGCAAAGTCCTTAATGAAGCTCAAATTAATTATGAAAAACTGAAAAGGAATTGTTAGTTATAGTATATGCATTGGAGAAATTTAGAGCATATTTGATTGGTTCATCTGTTACTGTTTATACTGACCATGCAACAATCAAATATCTTTTAACCAAATATGATTCTAAACCCAGATTAATCAGATGGATTCTATTGTTACAAGAATTTAATTTAGTGATCAAAGACAAAAAGGGAAGTGAGAATGTTGTAGCTGATCATCTCTCTAGACTAGTGAACATTGAAGTAACTCATGCCCAATTAGAAGTACAAGAGGAGTTTCCTGATGAAAAACTGATGATGGTACAAGAGAGGTCATGGTATGCCGACATGGCTAATTTCAAAGCTGCAGAGGTTATCCCAGAAGATCTCACTTGGCACCAAAGGAAGAAGTTCTTTAAAGATGCACATTATTTTATATGGGATGATCCCTATCTTTTCAAAATAGGGAGTGATAACTCATTGAAAAGATGTGTGACAAGTGAGGAAGCCAAAGGTATTCTCTGGCATTGTCATAGTTCTCCTTATGGTGGGAATTTTAATGGAGTGAGAACTGCTGCAAAAGTTCTCCAATCTGGTTTTTTCTAGTCGAATTTGTTTAAGGCTGCACACAATTTTGCACAACAATGTAACAATTGCTAGAGAGCAGGGGGAATCTCAAGAAGACATGACATGCCCCTGAATATCATGCTGGAAGTTGAGATATTTGACTATTGGGGAATTGATTTTGCAGGTCCTTTCCCATCTTCATTTTCTAATGAGTACATCTTAGTAGCAGTTAATTATGTGTCTATATGGGTGGAAGCAGTGACAACCAAAAGTCAATGCCAAAACTATGATAAATTTTTTAAAGAATAATATATTTTGTAAATTTGGCACGCCTAGAGTTTTGATTAGTGATGGAGGATCACATTTCTGCAATAATCAACTTCAAAAATGTCTGGAGCATTATGGGGTTAGGCATAAGGTTGCATTACCTTATCATCCACAAACTAATGGGAAAGCAGAAGTGTCAAATAGAGAAATCAAAAGAATCTCAGAGAAAATTGTTTCGTCTTCAAGAAAAGATTGGTCAATGAAGCTGGATGATGCGCTTTGGGCTTATAGAACTGCATACAAATCTCCCATTGGGCTTTCTCCTTTTCAACTTGTTTATGGAAAGTCATGTCATCTCCCAGTGGAAATGGAGCACAAAGCATATTGGACTTTAAAATTCCTCAATTTTGATCCTAAAGCTTCAACAGAGAAAAGAAGAACCTAGATGCATGAATTAGAAGAGATGAGACTTAATGCATATGAATCCTCTAAGTTGTACAGGGAGAAAGTCATGGCCTATCATGATAAGAAAATTTTGAAAAGAGATTTTATCCAGGTCAGTATGTATTGTTGTTCAACTCAAGGTTAAGACTTTTTCCTGGGAAATTAAAGTCTAAATGGTCAGGGTCATTCTTGATAAGAAGTGTTAAGCCTTACAGTGTTGTAGAATTGGAAGATCCAGCAATAGGGAGAACATGGACAGTTAACGAGCAAAGAATCAAAGCTTATCTGGGAGGTAAAATTGAAAAACTCACCTTGATCACTCACCTGCATGAGCCATAAAGCAAATAGTCATCGAACTAATGACGTTAAACAAGCGCTCTTGGGAGGCAACCCAGTGTTTTGAATTTGTTTTTCTTTTTGCATTTTAAGTTTTTTGTGCATTTTTCTTCCTTAGGTTCTTTCTTTGCAAGATTGCTCCAAGTACACAATGGACTTTTCCTCAAGACTTTGAAGCCTTACTTCAATGGCCTGGGGACAGTCCAACATTTCCAGGAGGGGGTGAGAAAGTCTGCAGCTGAGACTGATGTTAGAAAAGTAGGCTGAGATTAAGAGGGGGGGGTGAATTGATCTTTGAAAGATTTTCGCAATTTACAGATTATCTATTTCAAAGATTAAGAGTTCTAATCAATTCTTGAATCAAATAAAATAATCAAACAGAATAAAGTCAGCAACAGAATTAAAAAGAGAAAGGTTTAGAAAGATACAACCAAGATTTATACTGGTTCACCCAATCCCAGGGCTACGTCCAGTTCCCAGCCAAATTCCAGCTGAGTTCCACTAGATTGAACGTTTTACATATTACAACTTCAATCGCACACTCAATCTACCACAAGAACCAAAATTCCAGTCCTTGCACCTAAACTTTCACCAAGAACCAATTTTCAGTTCTTGAACAACCCTGTAGCCAAATTCTAGCCACAGAAACCAGTGCCCACACTTCCAGGAACCCACAATATAGAAAAGAAAAGTAAAGAAACAAAGAGAAGAAACTAGAACACCCAAACCAGGTTTATGCAGCTCTGCAGAATGAGTTTCTTCACCAAAAGAATGCAAAAATTTCCTCAAGAAAGAACTTCTAAAAACTTCACAAAACTGGCGCAATTCTCTCTTCAAAGTAGCACTTATGATTGTTTGATTGATTTCCAAAAGATGTCTTTTAAAATATTCAAGCAATTCTGTTTATATAGAAGATTTTCCAAACTCGTTGGTTTAATTAATCTATTAAAATAATCTTTTAATCTGTTAAAAGTCTTGTTTTAATATGTTAAAACTTCTTTTAATCTGTTAAAAGTTCTTGATCATTTTTCAGATTTGTTTTAACTGATACGATTAAAAACGTTTATATCAATTAAAACACTTTGTAAAAAGTCTCTTAAGTTGTTTTAATCGATTATTTCACCTTTTAATCGATTAAAATACTGTCAAAAGTTTTCATAAAACTTTCAAAGTGATTTTAACTAATAACAATTTGTTTTAATCGATTTAAAACACTTTGGAAAAATCTCTTAGTTGTTTTAATCAATTATTTCGTATTTGTATCGATTAAAATACTGACAAGATAACTTTCAAAACACTTCAAGTTATTTTAATCGATTATTTCGAGTTTGTATTGATTAAAATACTGCCAGAACACTTTTCAAAATATTCTAAGTCATTTTAATCGATTATTTCAATTCTATATTAGTTAAAATACTGGCAGAAGGTTTTCAAAAACTCCTTTAATAAAAACAATCGATTATTTCGAAGACATATCAACTAAAATAGTTCTAGTGTATGTTTTAAAAGGTTTTAATCGATTTATTTCGAAAACCTATCAGTTAAAAACCTGTTACGAAAGTGTTAAGAACATTTTAACTGATAAAGCTCATATAATATCAGTTAAAACAGCTTACTTAAAAACCTTTTAACAAATTACTTTGTTTTTAACAGTTTAAACACTTTTTAGAGGCTTTTGCAAAATCTTTGAAATGAAGAAACCTCATGCAACAGAGAGATATAAATGATAATACCTATGTATGGATGCAGACTCACTAATCACTCTACTCTTTTGACCAAGTAACATTTGACTTCATCAGAATTGCCTTTTGACTTCATCAAATCAACAAGATATTCTTTTAATCAAATGATTCAATTAAGATCTTCATCACTTTCAACTGAGGCACAAGATGAGGAGGAGATGACAAGTGCAGAAAATGAAGGAGGAAACTGACTTTGTCTTTGACATTTTTAATTTAATGTTTTTAATTGCTTTGTTTTAAATTTTGAATTCCCTTGTTGTCCCACATTTTGTTTTAGAATTATAAATGAAACCATTGTTTATTGTCTAATTCAAATCTAGAACTGAATGAGGAGAAGTAAAATGTTTTTTATTGTTTCCAATAACAAGTGATTTTAGGAAAATGGGTATGATAGTGAAAAGGAATTAATGAGGAGAATTAGGAATTAACTGAATTGGAGAAGCTAGCCAAAACCCAAGAGATGAGTGAACCAAAAACATATAAATTGAGTGACAACACTTTATGATGATAATTGGTAGTGATTGATTCTTTGATGTGATTTCATGTTAGCGAGACTTAAAAATGATAAAGACATTTTTTCTTGTGTAGTGAGAGTAGATATAACTCGAAGCCAAATAGCCAACCCTGCATTAATTATAGAAAATCCATTTGAACCCCATTTGAGCAAAAAACAAGATTGTTTCTTGAAACAGAACCCCTAAGCCTAAACAATGTTTATCCACCTTCCTATATTTGAGAAATGAAATTATTATGAATGTTATTAGTTCTCCTATAGGTATTGATATTCAAAAAAAAAAAAGGTTGTGTAGAGAAAAAGAAAAAAAAAAGCATAAATATTGTGGTTAAGCCAAAATGATAAATGCAAAGCATGAGGAAAGGAAAAGGAAATTCAAAGTGGTGTGAATGATAACTGGTGAGATTGTTAACTCACTATCATTATGTTGAAGCAAAAACATGAAGTTTGAAACCTGACTTGAGGAAATGATAAACAAGAATCATTCATATAATTTCAATTTCTCAAATACTTTTGTATATCCTAGAAAAACCAATGAATTCCTTCTTAGCTCAACTCCATTACAAGCCTCAAAAGGCCTTTTGGTTCTAGTCTTGCTTAACAAATGTTGATTGCTTGAAGATGATTATCAATGGCGGATTATCTAAATGAAGTGATTGAATGAGATAAATACTTACCTGTGAGAGTTAGAGATGATTATATATCATTGTACTTGAGAGATGATGCTTCTCTAAGGATAGTTGATGATTAATTTTCCCTATTAGTTTTTGTAACTATCATGCACATATATCTTATTTTCACTTGAAGTTGTGAGCATCATATTTGGAAGGAAAATTATTTTTGTATTAAGAGTTATGGACTGTAGACCCCAAATCTTGCCTGGCCTCATAATAAGGACCAGAAGACCTTCTATTCGAAGATTGATGAAGCCTAAGAAGCCACTAGGAGAGACTATTAGGCCTCATACTAGGATAGGAGGGATTTTCGGCATGTAAATAAGGATTTTCGCCTTTTAGGGTCGAGACCGCCGTCTCGGATTCGGGACCGCCGTCTCGCCTTCCGAAAGTGGCGAGACGGCCGTCTCGACCTTTTCAGACGAGATGGCCGTCTCGACCTAACAGGCGTGAATCCCTATAAATAGTCGCGCCATTCCCCTCATTTCACACAGTTCTTCCATTCTCTCTCTAGTCACATCCTCAAATTCTCTTTCTAGAATCCCTCCGAAGCATTTCCAGAGTTTCTGAGAGCTTTTTAGAGTTTTTTATAGCGTTTTCGAGAGATTCCGGCGCTGTAAAGAGTGAAGGGTTGCCAAAAAGCACCCAAATTATCAAGAAATTAATAGAAAGCTTGCCTCGGAGGTTTCTACACTCTCTCTCTCTCCTTTACCACTTTATTTCTAATTATGCAATAGATATTAGGGTCATGTAGTCGTAATTTTAAATTCCACAAATAAAGGGTAAAAGTGTATTTTCACCGGTTTATTTATTCAAAGTAGCTAGCCTATCATAGGGAACCCGAAAGGGGCGTCATAAGGGAACTAACACATCCCTTACGCGTAACTAACTCCCTTACCCAACTCTGGTTCTAATGACCAAAGTTGGTTTTTCAAAAAACCAACGCCTTTTTACTCCTTTTCTGATGTTTCCGATAAAAACATCGGTGGCAACTCTAGAAGAACCCTTCAAAATTAGTTCTTGGGTTATCCCGGTTATCGGACAATCCAAGAGAGCCTTTTCGAAAACCTCGCCCCTAGGTTCAGCCCGGTTATCGGACAACCTAAAGGCGTTGTAACCACACCAATAAAAACGCAAAAATTGGAAAAGTCGAAACTATCGCGTCGCTCCGACCGCCTCGTTTTGACGGCGGCGACAGATTGCGACTCCACTGGGGAAGCCTAGAGAGTTGATCCCATTTAGTGATGGGCCAACTTAAAGTAAATAAACCAAGAAAATTACGCTTTTACCCTACCTTGTATTATAACATATTTTAATTTTTGACTTTAATAACTGTTGCTTGTTTATACTTACGCAATTGTTTGAAATACAAACTGCACACAAACCCTTGCACACTACAATTCCCTCTATACCCGGGGGCAAGTGAGAAATCCATAGGGAGTGGGTGGCAGGTATGGTTCGCTGTAGTGATGGCCTTGTGCCCACTAGTGTGATCGGAAACCACCACTCAAGGTGATAACCTTCCTCTTTTGGCACAAAGACTGACTATGACCTTAGTGCTAAGCATGGTCGGAAGGCTGGAGAGTGGGGACCCTATAATGGGGGCACCTTGGGGGCCTTAGCCTTGGTGAGAACAGTTAGAACCTACCTTCGCCAATGCACTTTTCTGCAGGAAAACCTTACCTCGTGATTAAAACGACTTCTTGCCTGTTCGTGGATGATCGAATTTTGTGTACATCTATTTGTTGCATTTGTCTGTTGCATAGCATAACCAAACAATAGATAAAAACAAAATTTTACAATAAACACCCTTAACTCGGACAGTCTACCTTTTAGCTAGCCTGGTTTCAGGTTCTTTGTAAGCTAAGTAGCCACGCAGTCCGACAGAAGAGATAAGGGACGCTAAGTACTATTCTTTCGCATAAAGCCATTATTTTATCTCGGAAAGTCTGCCTTTTAGCTAGCCTGGTTTCAGGTTCTTTGTAAGCTAAGTAACCACGCAGTCCGACAGAAGAGATAAAAGGCTATAAAATAAAATAAAAATCAAATAAAAATTCGATTCCAAAACAATAAATGGGACCCTGTTCAAAAATATTACACTCATTCATATAGGTAGTTTATTTTTCAAAAAAAAAAACGCAAATATCATACAAAAACATGATAAATAAAAAATAAACACTCATATTCATTCAATAAGCATCATTTTCATAAAACATGCATTTTGGTTTTAGAAAATGGAGGGGACTAGTAGACAATTGAAGAAGGTGGACATTCCCCGATACCATACTGAGAAATTGGAACGGCTTTGCGCGATAATGCCGCCAGAGGTCCGCTCTGACTTTGAAAAATCCTATGGACGGATTCTCGACCTGCTGAAGATATGTGTCGATCAAGTTTTCGTCAGGGTATTAGTTCACTTCTAGAACTCCAGTCTACGCTGCTTCGAATTTCCACAGTTTGACGTGGTGCCCACCTTGGAGGAGTACGAAATTATGCTGAAATGGCCCAAATCAGCCGGGTCCATATTCGCCACGGGGCATATACTCCTGCAGCACAAGTCGCTGCCATCATCCAACTGGCTTTCCGGCAGACTATCCTGATAGAAAAAGGGAACATCCGGGGTTGGAAAGTCTCAATGTTAGAAGACCATCTGTCTGATTTGGCTGAAAGGACAGAATGGGTCGCTTTTAACAAAACCCTAGCCTTAGTCATATTTGGAATGATCTTGTTTCCCTTCCACCTCGACATAGTGGATCAAGCCGTCATGGACGCCTTCTTCGCCTGGGACGTGAACTCGAAGAGTCCCTTGCCTGCAATTCTTGCCGACACCTTGCTCTCGGTGGAATTCTGCCGCCAGAAACAAGGAAAAACACTTCGTTGCTGCTCTTCACTACTCTTTGTGTGGGGCATTACACATTTTTATGCCTCTAGTCACATGGGGATGTTCCCCGATCCTTTGAGGAGCTTCTCCAAAATCCCTCTCCAACGACGCTTAACTTCAGAGTGGAAGGACGAGTTGGAACAATGGGACGCCAACAATTTATCCTGGGTCTACCCTTGGTTCCGACCTGGTCCAGTCCTCATCAGATGTGGAGATTATCCGAACGTACCCTTGATAGGACTCAGGGGTTGCATAGCCTACTCACCTAGGGTAGCTATGAGACAGCTCATGAGGACTCAAACTACAATTTCTCTAGGGGAACTCGGAGGACTGTGTTTCTTCGGAGACCCATGCACAATCGCCAACTCACTAGCTGTGAGAAAAGCATGGGAGAAACCAGTCTTTATGGGAGATAGAGAGCTAGGAAAAGCTCGAGTGGCTGTCTCTGGTGACTATAAGGTGTGGAGAAAAAGAAGAGGGATGTCTCAACTATCCACCTCACTCATTACAAGCGCCAATAGTGAAGAGCTGCAAGCTCAAGTCAATGCCTTGACCCAGAGGATAGAGATCATGGGAGCCCAGATGAGGTTCCTTGAAGAAAGAGAGCAAGAATCTATCCTCACCATTGATGGTCTGCAAAGGCAATGCAAGAAAAAGGATCATGAAATAGAGCGCCTCAAGGATCAGTGTGCTGACTCTAATGAGCAAGCTATCCGAGCATCCAAATCTTCCAGAACCAGCTCGGATAGCCAACTTCAAGAAATAACTGCCAAATCAGCACGCCTTGAGGCCGAATCAGCAAAACAGGCTCAGACGATCAAGGAGTTGTTGCAAGAACTCACCAAGACTCGGTCAGAAAATACGCCAAGAGCAGGAGGCCAATCGGAGACTCAACAAAAGTCTCACTGAGCTACGTTGCAAAGAAAGAGACGGGCTAGCTCAGTACGACCAAGTACTACAAGAAAAGGACCGAGCCCTTACAAAACTCAATGAACTGCAAGCCTTGGTCGTCCATCAAGAGGCGAAGATTAAAGAGGCTCAAAAGTACAGCGAAGATATGAGCCAGGCGGTCTAGAAGCAAAGCGAAGCACTTGCTCGTCACGTTCGGGAAGCCGAAAGGGAATTACATAGAGATCAAGACCCGCCTGTGGGTTTCTTTAGGCTTTTCCGTTTCTGTCAAAAGTTGCTTCGTAGTATGGAGTAGGGGAATGTACACCTTCCAACGGATAAATGAAATTTTTTTTATTCAACAATTGTCTACTTGCATGCATATCATTCATCTGCATATTTAATTTCCCCTCCTTCACTCTTAATAAATAAGATAATAAAAAGAGAGGATTAACTGACACGTCTTCCAATTCAGAAGAATGGAGAGAAAACCACTCTTAATCAACCTTTCCCCAACGGTCGACTCACCACAGGAGGAAAATAAGCCTCGACCGTTGGTCCTCAGAAATAAGGAAGAGGGGGCAAGGACACCAGTGCGACTATTTATGTCATGTCCTTTCCCCTACGAATCGAATAAAGTTGTACCGTGGAGATATGAAGAATCTTCACCAATAAAAGAGGATATCACGAATATAGCCGGCATCGGGGGCATGACTAGAAGCGGAAGAGTCTACTCCCCCAAGGACTCATAAGAAGATGTCCCAAAAAAAAAAGGAAAAAATAAAAAAGACCGAAGAAAAAGAAAATAAGGAATCCAAGGAGGAGACAGAGGAATTACTCCAGTTTATAAGGCAAAGCAAGTATTCCATTATAGACCAGCTCAATCACACACCTGCAAAGATAACATTATTATCTCTAATGATGAGCTCGGAACCGCACAGAAACGCCCTGTTGAAGGTCTTGAGCGAAGCGCATGTACCTCACTCCATATCCCAAGAGAAGGTTGAGAGGATCGTCAGTCACATTATGGCAAGCGATCACCTCACCTTCACAGAGGAAGAACTCCCCCTCGAGGGATCTGACCATAACAAGCCCTTGCACATTTCAATCAAGTGCAAGGAGTACCTCATCGCCAAAGTTCTTGTGGATAACGGGTCATCCTTGAACGTGATGCCCAAGTGCACACTAGATAAGTTAACTATCCAAGGAACCCGTCTGCGCCCAAGCAGCACTATCGTTCGAGCCTTCGACGGATCAAAACGAGAAGTAGTGGGAGAAGTTAATTTGCCAATTCAAGTTGGACCCACTATCTTCAACATCGATTTCCACGTAATGGATATTACTCCAACATATAGTTGTCTCCTCGGCAGACCTTGGATTCATGACGCTAAGGCAGTACCTTCGACGCTCCACCAAAAAGTCAAGTTCATAGTGGATGACAAATTGGTCACGGTCCAAGCAGAAGATGATATCCTGATCAGTGGACTGTCCACCCAACCTTATGTGGATGCGGCTGAAGAGGCCCTTGAAACATCTTTTCAAGCGCTCGAAATTGCCAGTATAGAAAGACTTCCCAAAAACACAAAGGTAGCCCGCATGATGATGAAGCATGGTTACCATCCTGGCCAAGGACTGGGGGCAGATTCCCAAGGCATAAGGGAACCCCCAGAATTCAAAGACAATCCTTTCAAGCATGGCCTAGGATATGACCCTACTAAGGGCCGAATAGAAAGAGGAAAAGGGAAGTCCCCCCTCCGCGCACTCAAGCAAATTTTCCGAAGCGGAGGGGTGCAAGCGTCAAGAGCTACCCTAGTCATTAGGAAATCTTTTTCTTCATTTAAGGGATGTAAACCCCATGATTGTTAGAGATTATCCCCCAGGGCTAGCCCGACCCCCGGACATTTTAGGGCACATATTCCCTTATTAATTAATAAAGAATAATTCTTACTATCTGCTTCTCTTCTTGCTATTTCATGACTAGACCTCACAATAACCCTGTCTAAGTAAACGGAAAAAGGAAAAAGAAGAATAAAAAGCGCGTCCAAATAACCAAAATTTGCCATTGCCATTACAGTCAAGCTAGTTGATTAGAAGCACCAAATAAGGTTTTACCTCACCATAAAAAAAAAGTCATGCTTCGCCAATATTGTGAACAAAAAGTAAATACACAAAAAAAGGGAAAAATCCCATAGAAGCCAAAAGGCCAAAAAGAAAAGGGTAAACCACCCGGTAGGAAACCCACTAAGGGGGCTACGCAAAAGATAGGGTCAACCCGGTAGGACACCCGAACAAAAATAAAGGGTAGCCTAGGCAAAAGTTAGGGTTACAAAATAAGGTCCGCTAGGATTCCCCAAAAATACAAAGAAGAAGGAACCTAGACAAAAGTCAAGGCCAAAACACAATATCCTAGTTCGAAAACCCAAAGGGTGATCTAGGGAGATCAACTAGTCATAAAAAGCAATGAAAATAAAACTCAAACACAAATACAAAAAGGGAAAACGTTTGCTTAGACAAAAAGATCAAACACCTAAGCCTAACCCTAGCCAACCATTCTTACAAAAACCTCTTCCTAAATAAAATCAACCTTCTAAAACACAAGCCTTTGAATTTGCCCTCTTACTTCTCTTCTCTTGACCCTCACAACAAATATTCTAATAATTAATTTGGGAATATGGAGGCGTATAGTCAACAAGAGGATTGAAACCCCTAGAGTGGAGAAAAAGGGACACTACATGACAAAGAGTGCTCTGCAAAAAAGAGAGGAAAGAAAAAGGAAAAACAAATTATCCTTCGGTCACAAGAAGTCCAGCATGGTACAGCCAAACACGGGAACGCAAATCAGAGGGCACTCGGCGCTACAAGACACGTCAGCTAAATCCTTCTGAAAAACTAATTGAAATAGGCATTATAGGACATCAAACATAAAAACATTGCATGCATAAAATGTTTTTGAACCAGGTCCTATTTTCTTACAAAAAAAAAACACTTAAAATCGAGACGACCATCTGGCATTCCCAGACCGCCATCTCGGTCTCCAGAAAATCGGGACCGCCGTCTCGACTTGGCCAAAAACGAGACCGCCGTCCTGCTTGGCGAGACGGCCGTCTCGCTCAAGACCAAAGTCGAGACCACCGTCTCGAGGTCCCAGACGGCCGTCTCGACTCGCGCAAAATCAAGACCGCCGTCTCGACTTCCCAGACGGCGGTCCTGAATCCGATTTTTTCCCTATAAATAGGGGAGGGGTCTTGGGGGTTCTTCACAACTCCTCTGCATTCCAACTATCTGATCTCTCACTCCCAAGCATTTTATCATCAAAATGTTCCGTGGAAGCCAGACCAGGAAGAGAAGGGGTTCTGCTGGCCCTAGCAGTTCCTCAGCGTCTGTCCCTCAGGACCCCACTCAGCTCTCTCCAGCGCACCAGGCTCGTCTTGAGCACATCAGGGGGTACACATGGCACCCCATGCTCAAGCTAGACTTCGGCATCCTCGCCGAATTTGGATGGGAGGACGACGTCCGGGCCCACATTGACAACATTGGGTGGGGCTTTCTCCTACAGTCTCCGCCCACCCATGTGTACCCTCTGGAGGTACTGGAGTTTCTTGCCTCCATCTCCTACACCGAGACTCCCACCATGATCCCAAGCCTGTCACCAACAAAAATGGTGACATATTTTATGGGTGGGATGTACCGGACCACCACCCTGGACGAATTCAACATGTCCATCGGATTCGTCCAGCCCGGGGACGTGCTAACCCGGGAATACCAGGAGGCCATCTGCGCGCGCCCCACCAACCTCACTGCCGGCGAGATGTGGGAGGAGCTCACCAGGGCACCCACTTTGCCCACGCTGATGAAGGGCTCAGCACTCCCCCCGGCCCTCTGCATTTTCCACAAGCTGCTGGCGGGAACCATCCATGGGAGGAAGGAGAGCCAAGGAAAGGTAACACTCCCCGACCTCTTCGTCCTTTACTGCATGAGCCAGAGGCGTCGGTGAAACCCTGACTACTTCTTCCTGAAGGCCCTCAAGGACTTCGAGAGCAGGCCAGTGGGAGTCGTCCTTATGGCTCCCCTCATTACCCCCCTGGCAAAGAAATGGGGGTGCGGTGGCCGGGAAGAACTGGCCTCCAGCCTACGACCCGAGTCCATCAACGGGTCGATCCTGGTCAGCATGGGGATGCTGATGCGCCACGGGACCCAACTGATCCTCCACCCATCACTAGATTTCACTTTGGATCTCCAGGAAATTGTGGCAATGCGCGATCTCCCGACACCTCCCGAGTTCCAACAACAACAACAACAACAACAACAGTACACAGACGACTTTGCTGGCATGAACCGTAACATCTACGATTTGCGCCATCAATTTGATCAAATGTCTGTGAGGCAAGAGCAGATGTCCTTAAGGCAGGAGGCCTTCGACACAAGGCTGGAGACGGTATACCAATATCAGGAGGGAATGAGGCAAGACTGGGCAACATTCCAGCAAGAATACCGCGATGAAGTCCGGGATCAAGCAGAATTTCGGAGGCACATGTACCGGCAATTTCCCTCCTACGGATCGTCTCCAGACGAGAGCCCACCTTCTTAGGGATAGTGCTCATAGAATAGGACTGCTGTAATAAAATCTTTTATAAATAAAATTTTATTCCATGCATCTTTTTCCTATCCCTTCCAAAAAAGTCAGTGTAACCAAAAGAAGCTAAGAGTAAAAAGACGTACGCTCAAGAAAAAATCTAAAATCCAAAATCGTGAGAAAAAAGAGATAAAACCGCGAAAAAAAGGTAGGATTAAAACAAGTCAACCACCTTAACCAACAAATTTCGACGACCAAGCAGAAGTCGAACGAGCAAAGACTACCCGGCCAACCAGCAAGAGTCGGGTGATCACCATCAAAAGATAAAAAACAAAGAATTCCCAGCAACCAACAAGCTAGATGAACACCAACAAGATCTCCGGCACATGCCGGACGACCATTCCCAGAAAAAGACAAACAAAGACAAGAAACACTTTTCAACACCAGGCGCATGAGCTAGAGCAGTAAGCCACCACCACAGCTAAAGGATCGGCTCGCCGCAAGAAGGAGCATCCGGAGGCTTAACACCAGATGGGGGTGTATACTCATCAGGCCTTACAAAAGGAGGCTTACCGGACGGGGGTTCATACTCTTCAGACACCAGATGGGGGTGTATACTCATCGAGCCTTACAGAAGGGGGCTTACCGGGCGAGGGTTCATACTCGTCAAACCAGATGGGGGTTCGTACTCATCAGTCGAAAGGGTCAGCTACCGCCAGAAGAAGCGTCCTGGAAGCACATTTTTTCCCATAAGATCAACCGCCACAAAGACGGAACATCCGAAGGGTAACCGGGCAAGAGGGTCAACTCCTTTACCTTCCAGTCGATCTTCTTGGCACAACAGGCCAGACAGCCGACTGGTCAGGTAAAGGGGGGGCAGCTGTAGACCCCAAATCTTGCCCAACCTCATAATAAGGACCAGAAGACCTTCTATTCAAAGATGGATGAAGCCTAAGAAGCCACTAGGAGAGACTATTAGGCCCCATACTAGGATAGGAGGGATTTTCGGCATGTAAATAAGGATTTTCTCCTTTTAGGGTCGAGACCGCCATCTCGGATTCGGGACCGCTGTCTCGCCATTTCTGCAAGGCGAGACGACCGTCTCGAATGGCGAGACGGCCGTCTCGACCTTGTCAGACGAGACGGCCGTCTCTACCTGACAGGCGCGAATCCCTATAAATAGCCATGTCATTCCCCTCATTTCACACAGTTCTTCCATTCTCTCTCTACTCACATCCTCAAATTCTCTTTCTAGAATCCTTACAAAGCATTTCTGGAGTTTCTGAGAGCTTTTCAGAGTTTTTTATAGCGTTTTCGAGAGATTTTGGCGCTGTAAAGAGTGAAGGGCTACCAAAAAACACCAAAATTATCAAGAAATTAATAGAAAGCTTGCCTCGGAGGTTTCTACACTCTCTCTCTCTCCTTTACCGCTTTATTTCTAATTATGCAATAGATATTAGGGCCATGTAGTCATAATTTTAAATTCTGCAAATAAAGGATAAAAACATATTTTCACCGGTTTATTTATTCAAAGTAGCTGGCCTATCATAGGGAACCCGAAAGGGGCATCGTAAGGGAACTAACACTTCCCTTATGCGTAACTAACTCCCTTACCCAACTCTGGTTCTAATGACCAAAGTTGGTTTTTCAAAAAACCAACGCCTTTTTACTCCTTTTCCGATGTTTCCGGTAAAAACATCGGTGGCGACTCCAGAAGAACCCTTCAAAATTAGTTCTTGGGTTAGCCCGGTTATCGGACAATCCAAGAGCACCTTTTCAAAAACCTCGCCCCTAGGTTGATCCTGATTATTGGACAACCTAAAGGCGTTGTAACCACACCAATAAAAGCGCGAAAATTGGAAAAGTCGAAACCATCGCGTCGCTCCGACCGCCTCGTTTTGACGGCGGCGACATGGACAATAAGAAATGAATTTCTTTTAGAAGAATTAGTACTTTGCTTGAGGACAAACAAGATTCTAGGTTGGGGGAAGTTGTTAAGTGGTAAAAGTTGATGTAATTATGCTTTTAACTGTGATATAACCACTTAAATTATAGTGATTATAATATATTTTTCTCCCAATGTAGGATGAATTTGCATAATACCTGGATACAAGAGCAAAGATCATAATTGTGAAGTAATTGAAGAAGAATTGAAAGAAAGAAGAATGTTTGAGCAAATTAATGATGCGAGGCCCGACCCAAATTTTCCTATAAAAAGATAAGACGCGTTTTGAGATGTAATTTTAGGTTTTTGGAGAAGAGGCGTGGTTGTTGTTCTATTCTTCAAGGATTCTTCAATTCTTCCTTATTTAGAGCATTATAATGGCCACCATGAGTGGCTAACTTCATTCTCTTAGGATTGGGTGCACTTCCTTGGAACTCTTTTGTATCATGGTGATATTTTGAGATATTAATCTATGTTTTGATGTTGTTATTCTTATCTTTTGTGCTTTGGAATGATTTATTCTTTATTTTTGGGATATGATTAGAAAATATATCTTGAAACCATAGATCAGGTAAGAATATTTGCTACGTTAATTGCCAAGAATGGAATGAATGTATCAAGTGCTTAACACCCTAAACCTAATGCTGAAAAATCTTTTAACTATGTGAGGAATCGACATTTATCAGGTTTTCTTATGAATTTCATATGCGAGGAATAAAAGTGAACAATTTTAGTAGGTGGCATCAACATTGTTAGGTTAATTGATTTTCTTAATTTGACCTAACCATTATGCAAAAGAGGGAAAAGGAAGGAAGATAATCCTAAGTTCTCTAATTTTGTCTTTTCTAAATATCGTTTATCATTTTTTACCATTTAATTTCAATCCAAATCTTTATGAAAACTCAATTTTGTTTCAATATACTTAGTAAGCATATGATTTGGAATTTTTATTGAAATCGTTCCTCGTAGGATCGACTTTTATTTAATCGAAATACTATACTGCGATTGATAATATTGGTGCGTTTGCCAAGTTAATATGAAACTTACTTTATTATCATTAAAAGTCACTAGATTATATACGGATTTATATTCGAACATTAGGGCACAATTAATTATGCAATTCTATATAATGAATTATGAGGCAAACTATTTATCTTTAATTTTAACAAAACCTTTTCTCTTTAATAATTATTTTAGTGATCCCATTTAAAATAATATTATGTAAAAAATATTTTTTTATTATATTAAAATATTAATTTTAAATACATAATAATTATTATATATATATATATATATGGTTAAAATGTCTATTAATAATTGGAAGAAGTATGTGAAATTAATATTTTAATTATATAATTTTTTATTTTTAAAAGTATATAATAAATTGATATTTTTAATTAATCAAGTATGTAATATTTATATTATTTTATTAAGTTTTAAAATAAAGTTAAAACATATAAATTCACGTTATATTTAAAATAATTTTTATAATTTAATTGTATTTATAAATTATTATAAATATATATTTAAAAATATTAAATATATTTTTAATTATATATAAATTAATTTTAATTTTAATTGATTTTATCTATTTAAGTAAATAATTGTTTTATATTAAATCATGTTAAATTTAAATATATTTATATTAAATTTACATTAAGGGTATTTTGGTCATGTTTTGATTTATTTTATTATTTAATTTTTTTTAATAACTCAAATCAATCTTATCAATTATCATCTTTTCATTCATTTCTTCTCACTTCCCAGTGTCTTTCTAAACAATCTCTTACTGCAATCTTTTTGTTCATTTCCACTCTCTCAAATTCATCCGTGAATCGAAACATAAGTTTAATAAATTAGTGATATGGACATTTATACATCAACAAATAAGTGTTATTACATCATAAAAAAAGCCAAATGTTTAAGTGTTCTAAATCACATAAGTATAAGTAAAAAAAAGTTAAATATTCAGAAACAACAAAATGAGACATGTCCAACATGAAATAACGACTTGCGATACGGTCTTTCGAAATCCTTCCTTATACACACTCGACAATTGTGTCTCAACAGCATACAAATCCAACTCTATCTTGCACACAACCTGCTCCCTTGCCTTTCACAGCCTCTCCCCTACTTTTCTTTACCTTGGCCAATTTTCGTTGAAGTTTGGCCTTCTCCAAACTAAATTTTTCCAAATGACGCTTCTTGTGTGCCTTAACCTCTTACAAAGATTAGGTATATACGATGAACAACCCACCATCTTAAGACTCCTTCAAAGAGATCCAACCAATATTCGAATTGTATTTCAATTGATAGAAGTACATAAAGACATTAATAGAGGATGACAAACAAAGGAGGAAACACATGATTTGGAAAACCTTAAAAAACACCTAGCTATTAGAATGCAACTTATTGGGCGCTACTATAAGAACGGACAATATATCATATTCAAAATCAATAAAGGGTAATAAAATCTCCATCTTCTTGAATAAGCATTCTTATACAAAGATAAAATCCTCACCATCGATACTCTATTTCATATAAACTTGGTTAGTTGGAGAGCATGACTCAAACTCACCATGTGAGCATAAGAAGGCTCACATATGTCAAAAGATTTGTAGAAGGTCTCCACAGTAGACATCGATACAAAATCAAACTTATAATAGTGTACTTCATTTAACACTCAATAATACTCAAGAAGAATAGGAATAAATCTATCTTTGCTTCTAACCCTAATTTGGTAACTCTCACTAGGACACATGTAGACCCCAAATCTTGCCCGGCCTCATAATAAAGACCAGAAGACCTCCTTTTCGAAGATGGATGAAGCCTAAGAAGCCAAGAGGAGAGACTATTAGGCCTCATACTAGGATAGGAGGGTTTTTTAGCACAAAAATAAGGATTTTCGCCTTTGAGGGTCGAGACCGCTGTCTCGCCTTGCGCAAGTGGTGAGACCGCCGTCTCGTTTTGCGAGACGGTCATCTCGCCACCTGTGAATGGCGAGACCTCCGTCTTGATTGGCGAGACGGCCGTCTCGACCTTGTCAGACGAGACGGCCCGTCTCGACCTGACAGGCGCGAATCCCTATAAATAAAGGGTCCATTCCCCTCATTCCACACAGTTCTCTCACTCTCTCTCTAGAAATCTCTTCAAATTCTCTCTCTAGAACCCCTCCGAAGCATTTCCGGAGTGTCTGAGCGTTTCTAAGAGTGTTTTTAGCGTTTCGAGAGGTTTCTGACGCTGTGTAGAGTGAAGGGCTGCCACATAGCACCCTAATTTTTTTTAGAATTAATAGAAAGCTTGCTACGAAAGTTTCTACTCCCTCTCTCTCTCTACTTTACCGCTTTATTTTAATTATGCAATAGACATTAGGGCCACGTAGTCATAATTTAAATTCCGCAAATAAAAGGGTAAAAGCGTATTTTTCGGTTTATTTACTTAGAATAGTTGGCCTATCATAGGGAACCCGAAAGGGGCGTCGTAGAGGAACTAACACTTCCTTTACGCGTAACTAACTCCCTTACCCAACTCTGGTTCTAACGACCAAAGTAGGTTTTTTGAAAACCAACGCCTTTTAATTCCTTTTCCGATGTTTCCGGTAAAAACATCGGTGGCGGCTCCAGAGAACCCTTCAAAACTAGCTCTTGGATTAGCCCGGTTATCGGATAATCCAAGAGCGCCCTTTCGAAAACCTCACCCCTAGGTTCAGCCCGGTTATCGGACAACCTAAAGGCGTTGTAACCACCAATAAAAAATGCGAAAATTTGAAAGTCGAAACCATCGTGTCGCTCCGACCGCCTCGTTTTGACGGCGGCGACAGATGGTGACTGCGCTGGGGAAGCCTTGAGAGTTGATCCCATTTAGTGATGGGCCAGCTTAAAATAAATAAACTTAGAAAATTATGCTTTTACCCTACCTTGTATTATAACATGTTTTATTGCTTGGCTTTAATAACTGTTGTCTGTTTATACTTACCCAATTGTTTGAAATACAAACTGTACACAAACCCTTGCACACTACAGTTCCCTCTATACCCGGGGGCAAGTGAGAAATCCATAGGGAGTGGGTGGCAGGTACGGTTCGCTGTAGTGATGGCCTTGTGCCCACCAGTGTGATCGGAAACCACCACTCAAGGTGATAACCTTCCTCTTTTGGCACAAAGACTTTGCCTTAGTGCTAAGCATGGTCGGAAGGCTGGAGAGTGGGGACCCTATAATGGGGGCACCTTGGGGGCCTTAGCCTTGGTGAGAACAGTTAGAACCTACCTTCGCCAAAGCACTTTTCTGCAGGAAAACCCTACCTCGTGATTGAAACGACTTCTCGCCTGTTAGTGGATGATCGAATTGTTTGTGTATTTGTTTGTTGCATTTGATTGCATAGCATAACCAAACAACAGATAAAAACAAAATTTTACAATAAACACCCTTATCTTGGAAAGTCTGCCTTTTAGCTAGCCTGATTTCAGGTTCTTTGTAAGCTAAGTAGTCACGTAGTCCGACAGAAGAGATAAGGGACGCTAATATTATTCTTTCGCCAATAAAACCATTTTATCTCGAACAGTCTGCCTTTTAGCTAGCCTGGTTTCAGGTTCTTTGTAAGCTAAGTAGTCACGCAGTCCGACAGAAGAGATAAAAGGCCAAAAAAATAAATCCAAAATAAATAAAATAATAATAACAAAATCAAAACATTTATAAAAAGAATTTTGACAAAGTCATATCATTCATATCGCATCATGTCATAAGTGAAAAAACCAAGAGAGAAAATAAGTGCGTAAGGAAAGTATGCATACGCATCATTTTAATAAACCCCTAAAAAATGGGTCTTAGAGGCGTTTTTTGGGAAAATTACTGGGCCAAATCCCCTTCGGGTATTTGAAAACTTATTCCTCACCTTTTTCTCTTCGTTTTGATATGTTGTGCTTCCAAATCGGACATCTCAGTCAAAAATTATGCCACTTTGAACATTTATCGCCCTTTTGTACTGGTGCATGCATAAATACATTCATTTAGGGAGCACTAGATATCCCTAAGACAATGTCGAAAGAGGCCCCGAGCACATTTGTAACCTTCGCGACAAGGAAGGAACGAGTGTACTAAGGTGTGATGGTGACCCCCATTATACTTGTCAAGTCTGTAATAGGGAAGGAACCATTACACCAAGGTGGGTATGATACCCCACAAAGCGTAAGCTTTAAGGAGGATACCTAAGTCATTGTCTTAAGGAATATCCATCTCATAAATCATTTGTTTCAAACAATAAAAATCTTTTTGCATTCTTGAAAGCGACTGGTATTCTTCATGCCCTCATCCGCATACAAAAAAAAAACACAAAATCCCAAACACTATCATATATCATGTTAGAAAATAAAACATGATAATGTTTAGGAAAAAACTTCATCCTCATAACATACATCTAATAATAGACAGTCGAAGAAGTGGACATTCCTCAATACCATGAAAAGAGGATTAGGGCATTCGCATGCCATGCACGGGAAGTCAAAAAGAAAATAAATAGAAATATTTACCTGCCTATGGGTTCATTTAGGCTTCTCCGCTTTTTTTAAAAAAAAAAAGTACTTCGAAACATTGCATTGAGGAATGTACATTGTCTAGATAAAATAAATAAAATTGTTTGTCTCTTCAACCGTCTATTGCATTCATAAATTGCATTCATTCTCACTTTAATAATAATAAGATAATAAAAAGAGAGGATTAATCGATGTGCTTTCCACGAATCGGAATAAGATGAAGAGCAAACCTTTCGTCGTCAAGTTCTCTCCAACGGTTGATCCGCCTAAGGAGGATAATAAGCCTCAACTGTTGGGTATCCAAGTTAATAAGGAAGAGGGGGCAAGGATGCCACTACATTTGTTCACACCTCGGATAAGGCTGCACCATGGAGATACACAGAAACATCGTCCATCAATGAAGATATCTCCAACATAGCCAACATTGGGGGGCAGAATTAGAAGTGAAAGAATCTACACCCCAGGAGCTATAAGACAATGCTCCCAAGAATAAAGGAAAAATAATAAGACCGAAGAAAAACATAATCCAAAGAGGAAATTGAAGAGACTTTGGATTCACGACGCTGAGGCAATTCTTTCAACGCTCCACCAAAGAGACAAACTCATGACAGGCGACAAGCTGGTCACGGTTCGAGCTAAAGACGACATTCAGATCAGCAAGTCGCCTACCCTACCTTTGAAATATCTTTTGCCGATATGAAAAGACTTCCCCAACAATATGACGGTGACCCACATGATGAGGAAATATGGATGTCACCCAAACCAAGGGCTCATTAGAAACTCTCAAGGAATAAGGGAGCCACCAAATTTTAAAGACAGTCCTTTGAAGCATTATCCTACAAAGGATCAAGCTGCACGGTGAAAAGGGAAGTCTCCCCTCCATACCTTGAATAAGATTTTCCCAAATAGAGGGGTTCAAGCGTCAAAAGCGACTTTAGTCATTAGGTGTTCTCCTTCTGATTCTTAGGGTTTGTAAATCCAATGACTATTAGAGATTACTCCTCGGGGCTAGCCCGACCCCCGAGCATTGTAGGGCACAAATTTCCCTATTAATTACAAAGAATGTCATTCTTACTATCTGCTTCTCTTCTTGCTATTAATGTCTAAACCTCATTAAGAACCATGTTTAAGCAAACAGTGCGTCAAAGCAATCAAAATGCGCCATTGACCAAAATAAAAGTCAAATCCATCATCACTGATTGACTAGAAACACAAAAAGGTTCCACCTCATCATAATAAAGTCGTGTTTTGCCAAGGTTGTGCAAAGTGAAAAGAAAATCAAAAGAAGCCCAAAAGAAGCCCATAAGAAGCCAAAGGCCAAAAAAGAGAGGGCAAGATACCCGGTAGGAAACCCACCAAAGGGGGCTACGCAAAAGTTAGGGTAAACCCGCTAGGAAACTTGAACAACCATAAAGGGTAGCCTAGGAAAAAATTAGGGTTACAAAATAAAGTCCGCTAGGTTTCCAAAACAAGAAAAAAGAAACCTAGACAAAAGTTAGGACAAAACAAAACACAACATCCTAAGCTGAAAACCCAAAGGGCAGACTAGGGAAGTCAATCAGTCATAGCAAGCGCCATAGAACAAAACGTCACTCCATAAACAAAACGTTTGTCTAAACTAGCCTAAAACACTCTAACCAACCTTGGCCAGTCGTGCTTACAAAAACCATTTTTGTCAAAATAAAACAATTCTAAAACACAAGCCTTTGAATTAAATATCCTCTTCCTTCTTTTCTCTTGACCCTTACCACTACGACATTCTAGTAATTAGTAGGGAAATGTGGAGATAGTAATCAATAGGAGGATCGACATCCCCAAGGAAAGGGAGGGGCGCACTGACATGGCAAGTCGCTCTACAATTAATACAATCATTCTTCGGTCATGAAAAAATAGATACGGCAAAATTGGTACAGCCTATCCTGTCGACGAAAACACATAACGTCAGAAGCTCATCAGAAGTAAAAACACATTGGTTAATCCTTTTGAAAAATTAATTGAAATAGTATTATAGGATGCATATCGCAAACATTGCATGCATATGATAGGCTCCTATCTCTCAAAAAAAGAAGAGAAAGAAAAAATGACAATAAAAAGAATAATGCCTACTAGGAGATTCTTAGGCAAAAGTTAGGGTAGCCTGCTAGATCGAAAACCCGCAAAGGGCGGTCTAGGCAAAAGTTAGGGCATTCATAAAAAAGGAAAAAGCCCGCTAAGATATCCTAGGCAAAAATTAAGGCAGCCCGCTAGACCGAAAACCCCAAAAGGGCGGTCTAGGCAAAAGATAGGGCTAAACCAAAAAATGAATAAAAGAGACGGGTCCTTCATCATAATCATAAAAAGTCCAGCAGGAGAATGCCAGTCACTTTTCCAGATGCATCAATCAATAAGAATAGATTGCATTTAGGGCATCCACACAAGTAGTCGCACAAAACGACTTTGTGAATGTAAAAAATGAAAGAAATAAAAATTACTTCAGACAAATGACAAAAAACGAAAAGCATTCATGCATATAAGGAGACTGGCTCCATGTTATTGAAAATAGGATCACTGAGACTTAGTCTCCAAATAATGCCCTCAAGAAAATGTAGCAAGTCGTCAATCAAGCGACTCAGCGGAATAAGAGCTTCTGAAAATTAAGAGCTTCAACTACCATCCTTCTACCCAAAAAAGAAGGCACAAGAAAGTAATAAGTCTCCAAACATTGCTCTCCCTCAAGAAAGAAGAGCGAGTTGTCATAAGAAGCTTCCAGAAGCCAAAGCTCCAATCATCACCCAATAAAAGAGGGCACAATCATCAAGACATCACAAAAGAAAAGCCGACAGAAAGGCTTAGTCATCCCCAAGAGGATCCCTACCTACTCCAAAGGCAAAACAAAAATACTCCTCACAGCTCAGCATCGCCACTACATGAGTCATCGAGCACACTCACCCAAAGTCTCCTCCACACTCCCCAATGGAGAATAAAGGCTCCAAGAGCCCATCATCATCATCAACAGTCAAAAGAGTCCAATCTCCATACCATCAAGGGCTCAACAAAAAGAAGAGAAAAGAAAACCCTTGCATCCCCAGCGGATGTCCAAAAAGGCCATGACAGAGAGGGCCGAATAAAAATCCTCAAGTGGATCTCCAAAAAATTCTACAAAAAGGAATCAGAAATTACCATCCCCCAGTGGAATAAGAGCTTCACAAGTATAGCTCGCACTCGCATCAACATCAATCAAGGAGCCAAGACTCCATTCCTAAAAAAGAAAAATCAGATCCCCAGGAAGTCAACTAATTCCCTGGTGGATCACTAAAGAAATAAAATGTCATCCCTAGTGGACCCCCCAAAAAAAGAAGGGAAAAAGCCAACGTAATAAAAAGAGACTAAAAAATAAAAAGGCTTACGCATTATCCCCATAAAAAAAGCCAGATTTCAAAAATCGCGATAAAAAAGAGATAAATCACGAAAAAAAGGCGAAATCAATCCTAACTTTTAGCCAATCAATAAAATCCCTAAGTGGGTCACCGCAGAAAAGGGAAAATCAACGAAAAAGAAGGAATCGGAAATCCCAATAAAACAAGAGTATCGGCAAAGCCATCTCATACCAACAACATACCAACAACATCCAACAAGGAGTCAAAACTCCATTCCCTCAAAGGGGAAATCAAAATTAGATCCCTGGGAAGGCAACCAATTCCCCGGTGGATCAATAAAAAAGAAAGATCATCCCCAGTGAGCCTACTGCAAAGGCAAAACTTCATATTCATCCTCAGAATGTCATTTTCCTATGCATAGGCAAGACCTGGCAAGCAAGAGCCAGCATCCCCATAAGGGAACATCAGCCTAGTTAGAGGCAAAACAAATGCAGCCAAAAGTCTTCACTTTCGATGAAGCATCTGCCTACTCAGAGGCATTACCAGAAACTCAATGGAGTATCTACCTGCTCAGAGGCACCATCAAAATCAACAAAATTTTCAATGGATATCTGCCTACTTAAGAGACCTCACCAAGATCAACAAATCCCCAGAGGATTCTTGCCTACCTAAGAGGTACTAATCAAAAATTCCCGACGACCAGCACAGTCGGATGACCACTACCAAATGAGCAAAAACAAAGAATCCCCAGCAAACAACAAGTTGGATGGCTATCAAGAAAAGCCAAAAAACAAAGAATCTCCAGCACACCGGAAGACTTTACCAGAAAGGTCCAAAAACATTTACCAAAACAGAAATCACTCCCCATGGAGTTGGCGCATGAGCCACCCGAGCAGTAAGTCGCCGCCACCACCAGTCCCACGCAGTGGACTGTACCAGCCTGATAGGGGGTTCATACCTATGAACCTGCGCACACAAGTGCGCCTGATCTGCGCCCTAGCCAGGTCAATAAGTCGCAACTACCAGCCTGATGGGGGGTTCATACCCATCCAGTCCAACACACAGTGGACTGCAACTACCAGCTTGATGGGGGGTTCATACCCATCCAGTCCAACACACAGCGGACTGTCACTACCAGCCTGATGGGGGGTTCGTACTCATCCAGTCCAACACACAGCGTACTGTAACTACCAGCCTGATGGGGGGTTCATACCCATCTAGTCCAACACACAGCAGACTGTCACTACCAGCCTGATGGGGGGTTCATACCCATCCAGTCCAACACACATCGGACTGCAACTACCAGCCTGATGGGGGGTTTATACCCATCAACCGAAGGATCGGCTACCGTCAAAAGGAGTATCCTGAGGTTCTACCATGTGTCAACCGAAGGGATCGGCTACCGTCAGAAGGAGTATCCTGGAGGTGCACATCACAACTTTTCCCCAGAAGATCAACCGCCGCAAGACGGAACATCCGAAGGGTAGCCGGGCAAGAGGGTCAACTCCTTTACCTTCCTGTCGATCTGTGTGGCACAACCGGCCAACAGCCGACTAGTCAGGTAAAGGGGGGGCAGCTGTAGACCCCAAATATTGCCCGGCCTCATAATAAAGACCAGAAGACCTCCTTTTCGAAGATGGATGAAGCCTAAGAAGCCACTAGGAGAGACTATTAGGCCTCATACTAGGATAGGAGGGTTTTTTAGCACAAAAATAAGGATTTTCGCCTTTGAGGGTCGAGACCGCCGTCTCGATTGGCGAGACGGCCGTCTCGCCATTCCTGCAAGGCGAGACGGTCGTCTCAACCTTGTCAGACGAGACGACCCGTCTCGACCTGACACGCACGAATCCCTATAAATAGGGGGTTCATTCCCCTCATTCCACACAGTTCTCTCACTCTCTCTCTAGAAATCTCTTCAAATTCTCTCTCTAGAACCCCTCCGAAGCATTTCCGGAGTTTCTGAGCGTTTCTAAGAGTGTTTTTAGCGTTTCGAGAGGTTTCCGACGTTGTGTAGAGTGAAGGGCTGCCACATAGCACCCTAATTTTTTTTAGAATTAATAGAAAGCTTGCTACGAAGGTTTCTACTCCCTCTCTCTCTCTACTTTACCGCTTTATTTTAATTATGCAATAGACATTAGGGCCATGTAGTCATAATTTAAATTCCGCAAATAAAAGGGTAAAAGCGTATTTTTCGGTTTATTTACTTAGAATAGCTGGCCTATCATAGGGAACCCGAAAGGGGCGTCATAAAGGAACTAACACTTCCTTTACGCGTAACTAACTCCCTTACCCAACTCTGGTTCTAACGACCAAAGTTGGTTTTTTGAAAACCAACGCCTTTTAATTCCTTTTCCGATGTTTCCGGTAAAAACATCGGTGGCGGCTCCAAAGAACCCTTCAAAACTAGCTCTTGGATTAGCCCGGTTATCGGATAATCCAAGAGCGCCCTTTCAAAAACTTCGCCCCTAGGTTCAGCCCGGTTATCGGACAACCTAAAGGTGTTGTAACCACCAATAAAAAACGTGAAAATTGGAAAGTCGAAACCATTGCGTCGCTCCGACCGCCTCGTTTTGACGGCAGTGACAACACCCAATATTATGCCCTCGATACCTTGGGGCTACTATTTTTCCACCTATTGAAACTAGGGATGGCAATTAAACCCGTACCCGTGGGGACCGACCCGTCCCCGCCCCGAGTTTGACGGGGAAACCCTGAGTTGACCGGGGGCGGGGTCGGGTTCGGGTTTTCCCCGCTTTAAAAAGTCGGGGGCGGGGATGGGTAATGCAATCCCCACCCGACCCTGCCCCGTCCCGCCCCGACTTTATATTTAAATTTTAATTTTAAAATATTAATATTTTAAAAGTATTTCATTTTCTTTTTCTATTACATATAAGGTTATTTTTTTATATTTCACCAATTTTTATTTTTCTTCTACCCACTTTTTAATTTTTTTTATCTTTCTCAATCTTTTATATCAATTAATTTATTATATTATTCTCTCCCTTATCTTTCAGTTTTTCACATTTTCTTAGTCTCTCCCATCAATTTGTTTTTTTTTTCAATCTTTTCAATCAATTTGATGAACACAAAGTTAATCTTTTTTCTTTATCTTTTTCTAAATATTTTACATCAATCTTAGTAGTAACTAATATTAGTTTATTTATAATTTATATTTTGAAAGTGATCCTAGCAAAGATCTCATTGATTTGATGAAGTCAAAGATAAAGTCAGGGTCAACTCTGCAGCTGTCAAACAAGTCACTCGAACAAAGGAGCTGAAGACTTAGTGTGTCTTAACGAAAGCTTAGGTAAAACCACTTTACCTTTTCCACTGCATAAAGCTTCTTCACTCAATTTGCAAAATGCCTCAAAAATAGTTTTAAACAAATCAAACAAAAGCATTTTGACAAAGAACTTTCTTAACAATGTTTTTAACTGATATAGTTTTGAAAGAAACAATTAAAAACACTTAGAATGTTTTAAAAAGTGTTTTTACAAGTATTTTAATTGATACAAAAACCTTTTAATCGATTAAAACTCTTTATGACCGATTAGAATTCGAATGTAATAGGTCAGAATGCAATATAATCGATCAGATCTTAAATATGAGCGATCGAATTATTTTAATCGATTAAAACACGTTTCAATCGATTAAAATCACTTTGGATGTCAGGATGATCGATCAGAATGAGATTATGACCGATCAGAGTTGGTTATGATCGATCAGAATTGAATTATGACCGATCAGACTTATTTCAATCGATTAAAACGCATTTCAATCGATTAAAATAACTTAGAAAATCTTTTCAATCGATTAAAACGAACTTTCAATCGATTAAAATGACTTGAAAATATATGTGCAGATTTTCAATCGATTGAAACGACTTTATATCAGTTAAAATAACTTGGAAAGTTTTATAAGAAGGTTTTTAAACAAATCAATCGATTAATAAGCGATTCAATCGATTGTTTTATACTTTGAAAATGTTTGTAAAACGTTTTAACTGATAAAAACGTGGGCGTATCAACTAAAACATTTTCTGTTAAAGATCAAGAACGCATTAATGGGTTGAAAGGACTTTTAACAGATTATAACGGCTATTTCAACAGGTTAAAACAAACTTTCAACAGATTAATTAATGCAGCTTTTTCTGAAAACTCTTTAAAAACAGTTTTGATTGAATTTTTTGAACAACAGATTGAATATCAGCTTTTAAACATCCAAAGCAATCAATTCAAGCAACTCGTTAGCATACTTTTTCCAAGAAAGATACGCAACTCGTTTTTGTGAACTTCTTTTGAAATCTTTCTTGAGGCACTTTGCATTTCTTTGAAGAAGAAACTGATCGTGGATTGGTGTAATCCGGTTTGAGCTTTCTTTGTTTCTTCTTTTCAATTTCTATTCATTCTTTTGTACTTGTTTTGTACCTGGAATTTGGGTACAAGTTTTCTCAGTTCGTGTAGAGGTTGTAGAAGTTTCCAGGAACTGGAATTTGGTTCTTGGTGGAAAGGTTGTAAGCAAGAGCTGGAATTTGGTTCTTGTGTGTGGTGCCTGGAATTTGGGCACTCGGTTTCTCTGCAGCTGGAATTTGGTTGCAGAGGTTTCCAAGAGCTGGAATTTGGTTCTTGGTGGAGAGTTAGAATAGGTGTAAGAGTGTGAGTCTCAGAAACATCTATTCTAGTGGAACCCAACTGGAATTTGGCTCGGAGATCGGACGTAGCCCTGGTATTGGGTGAACCAAGTATAAAATTACCGGTGAAATCTTTCCTAACCTTTCTCTCTTTAATTTCAGTTGCTGCGCTTATATTGTTTGATTGCTTGGTAATTCAAAAAGATTTTTAGAAACTTAATTTTCGAATTAGATAATCTGAGATTTGCGAAAAACTTTCAAAAAATCAATTCACCCCCCCTCTTGATTTAAAACTACTTTTCTAACAATTGGCATCAGAGCAAGGTGCTTGAAAGTTATTCAAGTCTCTTGATCCATGGTCGAGAACAGGTTACCGTTTTCCGAGGGGGCATCTATTAACGGACCTCCACTATTCTCGTGGAACAGATTATCCTTTCGGAAAATTAGGATGAAAATCTTCATTGAATCCATTGACGTAAATGCTTGGGATGTTATTACTAATGGTCCTCTAATTACGTATAAAGGATGGTCAAGCTTGAATGATGAAGAGAAGAAGAAAGTTCAAAGTGACTCGCAATGCAAAAAATATTATTACTTCGCTCTTAACATGGATGAATTTTTCAGGGTGTCCCAAGTGCAATTCTGCCAAGGAGATGTGGGATGTTCTTGAGGTCACTCATGAAGGGACTCGCAGATGTTAAAAGAGCCGTAAAGCACACTTTGATAAGAGAGTATGAGCCGTTCAAAATGCAGAATGGTGAAAGCATCGCAGATGTGCGTAAACGCTTCACGCACATCATCAACCACTTAATGGGCCTAGGTAAGACCTTTGATAAGGAAGAACTAAATATTAAAGTATTGAAATGTCTTGACAGGTCCTGGCAGCCAAAAGTCACTGCAATATCGGAATCAAAAGATCTGTCCACCATGACAACAGACCTCACTCGTTTGGAAAACTCGGAGAACATGAAATGGAAATCACAAGATTCAATGAGCAAGAAGTCTCCGAGAAGAAGAACGAAGCATTGCACTTAAAGTTGAAGAAAATCAAGAATCGAAGAAGATAATGAGAACCTTGGACTCGCTTGTTAGGAAATTCAACAAATTCCTCAAGAAAAAGATCCAAGACAAGGAAAGACACAAAAGGTATGAGAAAAGAACTGATTCTTCTAACTTTAAATGTTATGGTTGTGGCAAACAGGGCCATGTTAAAATGGAATGTCCAGAGAGAAATAAACAAAGTGAAAAGAAAGAGAAAAAATCAAAAAGAAGAGCCTACATTGCCTGGGATGATAATGATACGTCATCAACAGATAACTCGAAAATGAAGAAGCCAATCTTTGTTTAATGGCGAGTCAAAATCCACAAACCAGCCAGGTAAGTTCTAGTTCCTCTTCAAATATAGTTAACTATGATGCATTACAAGAAGCATTTAATGAAATGCATGAAGAGGCTAAGAAACTTCAAAAAGAAAATGATAGGCTAAAAGGATTAAATAACCGGCTAGTTAACAAAGTTGATTCTCCGGAAAAACAGATTCGTGAAAATGAAACCGATAAAGAATTCTTGAAACCGATTCATGCTAACTCGATTGTGAATGCAATAAACCATGCAATAACCGTCCCGAATTGCAAAAGAAAATTGAATTCTTATCTCAAACTGTTTCAAAGTTCACTCAGGGGCAAGCTAATCTAGATGTATTACTTGGATCTCAAAAATTAATTTTTGACAAATCTGGAATAGGATTTAAATCTAGATCCAGAAAAACAAAAACAAATAGGAATTCATACTCTGTAATTAAATGCTTTTACCGTATGAAAAAAGGGCACTCGTTAAAAATTGCAGAATCAAAAAGTATGCCATTCCTAAAGGGAGAATGAAATGGGTTCCAAAGATTAATTCTTTTCAAATAACATGATCAGGACCCAATAATTATAAAGGGTACCAGTAAAAATACTCAATTGTTTTGCAGGAACAAGTCCGGGAATCCCTTGAAGATCAGAGCTGCGAAACCAGGTTCTCGTGTATTTAAATTAATTGTTTTAATTGATATAAACCAATATTAATCGATTGAAATAACTTACCGTACCATTTTAATCGATTGAAATATCGAAATAATCGATTAAATTGTTCTCAGAATGTTGGTTTAGTCGTTTTAATCGATTAGAATAAATTTATATCAACTAAAAACACTTAGGATCAAAATTAATCGATTCATTTACATTTTTAATCGATTTAAATTCCGGTGTCATGTTATTGATTTCATTCTCGTATTAAACTAATCGATCCTTTTATAAAACAAATCGATTAATTCACTCGTAGATGTTTTCAACTCTAATGACAAGAATCAAATTAATAGATAATGAGTTGATTAATCAATTGATTAGGATCTGTAAACAAGACTTATAACATCTAATTGAAGTTTGACAGGGAAATTCAAAACAAAAACTCAGTTGTCTATTATCTCGCAATAAATCTTTAAAGATTTCTTTGACCAAATCAACATTATTCCCAAGAACAAATTAACTGATTCACCCACCGTCCCGTAAATTGTGTCGCACATGTCGAACAGATCTTTAATTAGAAACTAAGACTAGTGGAATAAATGTGGGAAAGTTATTGCCGATTGAAATACTCGCAAACTTTACATGTAGGAAAGTTATCCATAGATGAAAATGTTATTTTAACATAGTCATGATTCAAGTCGTAGATGTCCTTACATGGAATGCCGCATGGTAATACACTGAAAATCAAAGAAATTATCAAAGAATAGACTGTAACTTTTCTTATAGACACTAGTTACAAACAGGTCAAACTATTAGGACTCGAAAACATAGTTTATCAAAGATTTTTTCAGTGATAGTTGATTCTGGTAATAAATTGTTGATGACTAGGAAGTTCAATGAACAAATGTTTACATTAGATTTCTTGATATTACCTAGCAATATTTCGAAATAATCTTGAGCATGCATTGGTTCAAAACTCTTGGTGAAATTCATTGAACCGTGCAACCCCGATAATTTGCTTTAATCATCAATGTCACGAGGTGACACTGCAAGGGAACCAATCTGGGACGTAAATTCAAAAATTGAATAACGTGGTACAGGGATAAATTTTATATTGTTTTAGAATTCTGGATTGATTGTCATCACCTGTCCTCATTACTAATCATTGCCCACTCTACCGTAATAAGTTTTTTGTTAATCACTTGTGCATATGATACCACTCGGAAACAACAAAGTTAAAAATGACTCATTCCTCAAAAGATAATGATGACTCGGTTCACTATAAGTGAGAATAACACCCATCATACTACATTAATAAAAATACAGTTATTTGCTTGGATAATGATAACTGCAGAGGTTCAAAATGGGTTGGCTATTTTGAAAGGAAATTCCTATCTCAGTACATCATTAATCTGTGATTCATGCAATTTATGGTATCATGCATTCGTGTGGGATTTGACATCGAAAGTAAGTCGATCAAGTACATGATTATGCCTCAAATGTGTAATAGTTGATGTTCCTATAGAAACATTTAATTCCATTGAGTGTCAACCATGGACTGTAATGCGATCAATAGTAACAAGAACCGCTAAAAGATTTCTTTTCGTGAAAAGTTTCGTGTGCTACTGTCGATACAGGAGTGACAAGCAGTTGTTGACTCAAATAGTTGATAGAGCAAAATTGGTTCCAGCAAAAAGGAAAGCCTATTATCTTTTGATATTGGTGGGGATCAAATGAATGATCACCAAGTCGGTGGATAAGCAGCTCAATCAGGGAAATTGGGATGACTAGTTCCCCTCATCATCTTTATCTTCTCGCTTATTTCTATCTTTATATTTTTTGCATGGATCGTAATATTAACTGGTGTTATACCAGGGACTCTTGATCTAGCTTTGGTTAAATATGATTTAGGATCTAAATCTAGATTGAATCGGCTTAGATAGAAGTAGATGATAGATCCCTCGAATCTCTTTTAAAACCTGGGCATTGATCGATTAAAACCTTTTAAAACCGTCTTATAACGATGAAATTAGCCAAACTTAAAATTAAATCTGATAGTGGTAGATTATCGATGAAAAATAGTTGATATTGATCTAGACAATCAGTTCACTACATATCCAATAGATTAGATACGAGATATTCACATCGGATATATCATGATTTTCAAAATCAGGTTGTTTTAGTTAATAAAAACACTTTTTAATCGGTTAAATAAACTTAAACAACAGTTTTCATTACTCGTTTTAATCGATTTAAAATCGAAATAATCGATTATTTTTACTAAAGTTTCATGTTTTCAAAATCTTAAATGATTTAATCGATTAAACTTTTCTTTCAATCGATTAGAATCATTTACCAAGAACATTTTAACCGATTATACTGCTTTTAATCGATTTTTATTCGGGAAGAAAGATTAAAGGCTTTAGTTAATGGTCAGTTTCGTAAACATGCTACTAAAGCGTGATTCCCTTATCTTTACACGTGTTAATTGTATTCATTACAAACGTGTTAATGGAGATAAGTTTGAATCAACTTTAATTGATTCTTTTCATGAGTGAAATATTGATTCACTTTTGTATTTTCAAAAACTTGAGCATATTTTTCGAAACCTTACATTCTTCTCTCTTCTATTCCCTATTTTTGATGAAGTCAAAAGGGGGAGAAATAGTTGCATCACTTTAAGATAAATTTAAGAACAACATTTTAGGGGGAGAAATAAGTTTTAGGGGGAGAAACAAAACTTTATTACATTCTTATATTTCTCACCTAACCGCATTATCAAGTGACTTATTTTGCGTAGATTGTTTTTTTCAAAATGGTGTTTGTCTTCATCAAATAGGGGAGACTGAAAGTGATCCTAGCAAAGATCTCATTGATTTGATGAAGTCAAAGATAAAGTCGAGGTCAACTCGCGAACTGTCAAACAAGTCACTCGAACAAAGGAGTCGAAGACTTAGTGTGTCTTAACGTAAAGCTTAGGTAAAACCACTTTACCTTTTCCACCGCATAAAGCTTCTTCACTCAATTTGCAAAATGCCTCAAAAATAGTTTTAAACAAATCAAACAAAAGCATTTTGACAAAGAACTTTCTTAACAATGTTTTTAACTCGATATAGTTTTGAAAGAAACAATTAAAAACACTTAGAATGTTTTAAAAAGTGTTTTTACAGTATTTTAATTGATACAAAAACCTTTTAATCGATTAAAACTCTTTATGACCGATTAGAATTCGAATGTAATAGGTCGAATGCAATATAATCGATCAGATCTTAAATATGAGCGATCAGAATTATTTTAATCGATTAAAACACGTTTCAATCGATTAAAATCACTTTGGATGTCAGGATGATCGATCGAATGAGATTATGACCGATCGAAGTTGGTTATGATCGATCGAATTGAATTATGACCGATCAGACTTATTTCAATCGATTAAAACGCATTTCAATCGATTAAAATAACTTAGAAAATCTTTTCAATCGATTAAAACGAACTTTCAATCGATTAAAATGACTTGAAAATATATGTGCAGATTTTCAATCGATTGAAACGACTTTATATCAGCTTAAAATAACTTGGAAAGTTTTATAAGAAGGTTTTTAAACAAATCAATCGATTAATAAGCGATTCAATCGATTGTTTTATACTTTGAAAATGTTTGTAAAACGCTTTAACTGATAAAAACGTGGCGTATCAACTAAAACATTTTCTCGTTAAAGATCAAGAACGCATTAATGGGTTGAAAGGACTTTTAACAGATTATAACGGCTATTTCAACAAAGTTAAAACAAACTTTCAACAGATTAATTAATGCAGCTTTTTCTGAAAACTCTTTAAAAACAGCTTTTGATTGAATTTTTTGAACAACAGATTGAATATCAGCTTTTAAACATCCAAAGCAATCAATTCAAGCAACTCGTTAGCATACTTTTTCCAAGAAAGATACGCAACTCGTTTTTGTGAACTTCTTTTGAAATCTTTCTTGAGGCACTTTGCATTTCTTTGAAGAAGAAACTGATCGTGGATTGGTGTAATCCGGTTTGAGCTTTCTTTGTTTCTTCTTTTCAATTTCTATTCATTCTTTTGTACTCGCTTTTGTACCTGGAATTTGGGTACAAGTTTTCTGCAGTATGTGTAGAGGTTGTAGAAGTTTCCAGGAACTGGAATTTGGTTCTTGGTGGAAAGGTTGTAAGCAAGAGCTGGAATTTGGTTCTTGTGTGTGGTGCCCGGAATTTGGGCACTCGGTTTCTCTCGCGTACTGGAATTTGGTTGCGAGGTTTCCAAGAGCTGGAATTTGGTTCTTGGTGGAGAGTTAGAATAGGTGTAAGAGTGTGAGTCTGTAAAACATCTATTCTAGTGGAACCCAGCTGGAATTTGGTCGGAGACTCGGACGTAGCCCCGGTATTGGGTGAACCAAGTATAAAATTACCGGTGAAATCTTTCCTAACCTTTCTCTCTTTAATTTCAGTTGCTTGCGCTTATATTGTTTGATTGCTTGGTAATTCAAAAAGATTTTTAGAAACTTAATTTTCGAATTAGATAATCCGAGATTTGCGAAAAACTTTCAAAAAATCAATTCACCCCCCTCTTGATTTAAAACTACTTTTCTAACATATTTATTATGCCATATTTTTTTATCTTATTATGCTTATTTATCATATATCAAATTTTATCTTAATAAAATAATTGCATTTTAAAGGATTAAAAGAAATTAATAATTTAAACTTTTATTACTTCAAACTAATTAAATAAGAATTAACTTATTAAATATTTTCTTATAAACTATATATTGACAACTTAAAAATGAATTAACTTATATGTATAATTAAATATTTGAATACAAGTATTATAATAATAATGTTATAAATATTCAAATATTTGAATACAGATGTTATAATAATAATAATAATAATAATAATAATAATAATAATAATAATAATAATAATGTTATAAATATTATATATATATATATATATAAATAAAAAATAATTAAATATTTCTTTTATATATATATATTTTAATATAAATATAATAAATTAAAATGTATATTTAATTAATAATAACTATAAATTATAAATATTTATTTATATATAAAAATACATAGTAAAATTAATTTATTATAAATATAATTATCTTTTTAAAAATAATATAAATTGGGGACTGGGCGGGGCGGGAACCCGAAACCCAGATGGGACGGGGATGGGGACTTAATTCCTAACCCGCGTGGGATCGGGGCGGGGACGGGGATGGTTAAAAAGTCGGGGCGGGGACGGGGAGGCAAAACCCGCCCCGCCCCGCCCGTTGCCATGCCTAACTGAAACCACTACTTAAACAACCACAAATATTGTTTTCACCTTGTTAGAATATGCGGAAAAGTCTTTGGGGCTTCCGGAACTAGAGAAGTCATCTTCAATGGAGAAAACCTCCCTACTAATGAGGAGAGACGCACTCCAAAGAACCAACAAATACAAAGCAAATATCATACCACACCAATAAATAGAGAAGAGGAGTTGCAAAATGATTGAATATAATGATGACAAGAAAGAGCAACGTGCATAATACAAAACGATTCAAAAACACGACACGAGAGGAGACACGAGTAGAGTGTGCAAAATAAGAAAAATGCAAGAGGATATAAGCAAGTTAGTTTACATAGATTTGTTGGAATTGCACAGCGGAATGTTTGCGGTTGCGGACAAAACCAAGAGGGGGGGGGGGTGAATTGGTTTCTTATAAAAATTAGGGTTTTAAAACTTTTTCCCAAATTTCACCGATTAAAATGCTTGTAAAGTAAATAGATAAGGGAAAGAAGATTACACAAGTAATTTATACTGGTTCGGATCAAAAACCCTACGTCTAGTTGTTAATCACTCTAAAAGAGGATTAACGTTGTCACTATAATCATAGTTTAAAACAGATTACAAATTACAAAAGATAAGGATTAGAAAACACCTCTGTTGAGTCACGTAAGTGATGAACACCTCCTTTGAATCCACAAAGGATGACAATAGTTTTTTCTAGAGACGGCACAACACGCAATCCACCAAGAAACTCACTTAGGGATTGTTATCACTTCTAGCCCACACTAGGTTTCAAAGGCCCATTTTTCTTTCCTACACAAAGGTTTCTAGCAATCATAGCTCTTAACTTTTGTATGAAAAATGTTATTTATTCAGAGAGCCTTATGTTAGACAAATGGCATCTAGAAGGGGGTGAATAGATGCACAAATTAAAATAGATGTCAAATTAAAAATTTATTTGTGAGTCAATAATTTGTTAAAGCGGAAGCAATAATATAATCAGGAAATGAGAAAGAGATAAGGGAAAGAGAAGAGCACACAGAGATTTATACTGGTTCGGGTATAGTCAACCCTACATCCAGTTCCCAGTCAACTCTTAACACAAGAGTGACTCCCCATTCACTATCCTTCAAATTCAGTTTACAAATTACAATCAACTCCGCAGAAGAACCAATAAAAAGTAAACTAATTAAAAAGACAATCACCTCCTTAGAAACCCACTAAGGATGAACACCTCCCTAGAATCCCACTAGGGATGAACACCTCCTCTGAACAAATCAACGGATGAAAAACACCTCCTTAGAATCCCACTAAGGATGAACCCCTCCCTAGAATCACACTAGGGATGAAAACATCCTTTGAACAAATCAAAGGATGAAAACACCTCCTTAGAATCTCACTAAGGATGAATACTTCCCTAGAATCACACTAGGAATGAAAAGCACCTCCTTTTCCACCAATGCAAAAAGGATGAAGGTAATAAAAATAAGAACAGACACACCTGGGTAATGGAGACAACAAATTGTAGAAGCCTGTAGAATGCCAATCTCCAAGAACAAGTGTGATTAACAATGAAAGTACAGAAGGCAGTAGAGAAGAGGGTTTTCTCAAAAGGTGTAAAATATCTCTATTGCCTTGCTCAGAATTCTTTTCTCAAAACTGATTGAATGTAAATTGTATTTTCAAATTCTGTAATTGTGTGCTTTTTATTTTTCATCAAAACTTAATTAAATAAAAAAAATAGCATCGGAAAATGGTCGTTGGACATTAATAATATCATAGAGAAAATCAGGATGTATTAAAAAATATTTATTCTTTAAAACGAATATATTTTTTAAATTTGAATTGTCATAATTGATTATATTACCATTATAATCAATTATGATAGAGAAAATCATTTTTCCATTTCTGATGCATCCTAATTAATTATGACAGAGAAAAATATCACGTTATGAATTTTATCACACTTGTGTTTTGGAGGCTTATGCATAATATTACTTCATCAACTTGTACCTCCATATCCAGTATTCTAAGACTCTATCTAGTCTTCAGGAATCATCTTGTGCTTGCTTGAATCACCATCTTTATCAAAAACATATCTTGGGCATGTAGGGAAATGTTTCACATTTTCACCAACGTCATAAATTCAGCTTGTCCTTAATTCATCTTGAATGGTGATGACTTGAATGTAGTTGACTTGAATCATCATCAAAATCATCTCTTGGGAATGTAGGGACATTTCCATCAATCTCCCCCTCATTGCTTTCACCTTAGAGAACCCTGAGTAGAGAGATTTAGGGTCTGAGGAATATAAGTTTTTCGAAAATAGGAGTATTGGAAATAGGTGTATCAAAAATAGGTCCAAATTCGAAATTCAAAAATCATAACAAATCACAGAACCATTTTCGCAGAGGAGTAATCTGGACCAGGATAATCGATTATCCTCTGAGATAATCGATTATTCCAGAGTTGAAAAAAAAATCAACTGGGATAATCGATTATCAAGCCAGATAATCGATTATTCCAGCCAGCTTTTCAGAAAACAAGTTTCAAGTAGGATAATCGATTATCCTAAGTGATAATCGATTATCACAGAGTGATTTTGATAAAAATGAACTTTTAGAGGAAGAACTATGTGCTAGTTATCTTGGACTCTAATTTTACAGACTCAAAAAGATAAAACAGAGTTATTACAAGTAAATACAAATGATTATAAGTCTTCAAGACTTCAAGTCCTTTGTTCTTGAATCATCATCAAAATCTTCAAGCATCATATCCTTATATGTTCAACAATCTCCCCCTTTTTTTATGATGATTAAAATCTGCTTTAAAGCCCTTTGTAATAACTTGTTTTTATTGTCACAACTAACAAAAATATTAAACATACCAGGCTTTAAATATTTTCTCCCCCTATTTTTATCATAACCAAAAAGAAATTAAAGCTCCCCCTCAACATGTGCATTAAAAAAACATATAATTGATTATTAGCCCAAATAATCGATTATTACATAAATATATTTCATGAATTACACATTGAAGCTTCAATAATCGATTATTACACAAGATAATCGATTATTCCAAAGAGTTTGACAAACTTAAGACGTTTTAGACACAAGATAATCGATTATTACAGTACAAAAATAAATTTTACAGTTAAGTAGAGTTTATGCTATTTCTAATATTCCTAAGTCTCTCCTAAGTTCATAGAATCTATCCTTGGGAAGAGGTTTGGTAAAAATGTCTGATAACTTATGCTTTGTGTCTATATATTCAATTTTACAATTTCCTTTAGAAATGTGATCTCTTAAAACATTATGCCTAATCTCAATGTGTTTAGTTCTAGAGTGCATAACAGGATTCTTTGTGAAATTAATTGCACTTGTATTATCACACATTAAAGGAATGTCACTTAGAAAAATACTATAATCTTCTAGTTGTTGCTTCATCCATAGAATTTGAGCACAACAATTTTCAGCTGCAATATATCAACCTCAGTTGTGGATAAAGCAACACATACTTGTTTCTTAGAATGCCATGAAACTAAGGATGATCCTAATAGATGACAGGTACCACTAGTGTTTTTTCTATCTACTTTACAGCCTCCATAATTAGCATCAGAATAACCTAATAAGCTAGTAGAAGCTTCAGATGGGTACCATAAACCAAATCCTGTAGTTCCTTTTAAATATTTTAATATTCTTTTTACTGCAGTTAGATGAGATTCTTTTGGACATGCTTGAAATCTAGCTCACACACATACAGATTGCATGATATCAGGTCTACTTGCAGTTAAGTATAATAGTGAACCTATCATACCTCTATACATAGATTGATTTATTTCCAAACCTGATTTATCCTTATCTAGATAGCAGGACGTTCCCATTGGAGTGTGTGCAACTTTTGTAGTATCCATTTCAAATTTCTTGAGAATCTCTTTGCAGCATTTTTTTTGTGACACAAAAGTGTCATCTTTAAGTTGCTTAATTTGAAGTCCAAGAAAGAAGGTTAATTCTCCCATCATTGACATTTCAAATTCACCCTGCATTATCTTAGCAAATCCTTCACATAAGGAATTATCAGTTTATCCAAAGATAATAACATCAACATATACTTGAACTAACAGAATATGTTCTTATACTTTCTTAATAAACAAAGTGGAATCAATTTGTCCTCTAGAAAAATCATTTGAAATTAGAAAATTACTTAACCTTTCATACCATGACCTAGGAGCTTGTTTCAAACCATAAAGAGTTTTCTTTAATTTAAAAATATGATCAGGATATTTAAAATCTTCAAATCCAAGGGGTTGATCCACATATACTTCCTCTTTGATAAACCCATTTAAAAATGCACTTTTAACATCAATTTGATATAGTTTAAACTTCATCAATGAAGCATAAGCAAGAAGTAGGTGTATAGCCTCTAACCTAGCAACAGGAGCATAAGTTTCATCATAATCAATACCTTCCTCTTGACAGTATCCTTTCGTAATAAGTCTGACTTTGTTCTTTGTTATATTTTCATCTTCATCAAGTTTGTTTCTAAATACCCATTTCATTTCAATTACTTGATGGGTTCTTTTCTTGGAATTAATTCCCAGACTTGATTTCTTTCAAATTGATTGAGTTCTTCTTGCATTTCAATGCACCATTGGTCATCTTTGAGTGTTTCATCAACACTTGTGGGTTCAATATGTGAAACAAAAGCTACATACATACAGAAATTTGTCATATTTCTAGTGCTTACCCCTTTTGAAATATCATCAATTATATTGTCTAGTGAAAGTATTTTTAGTGGTTGTCACTCTTTTACCATCTTTGTTGGTTGTGATGATTCATTTTCATTTAGGTACATTTCATCTACTGCTTCTCTTATGTATTCATCATCACCTGTAAATTATTTATTTGACTCAAAAGGATTTCCCTCAAGGTCTACAATTTCATCAAAAGTAACATGTACATATTCTTCAATATTCAAGGTTCTTCTATTGAATACTCTATATATGCTTTGCTAGAAAGTGAATAACCTAAGAAGATAGCCTCATAGGCTTTTGAGTCAAATTTTCCTAAGTTATGTTTACCATTATTTAAAGCAAAGCACTTACAACCAAATATTTTTAAATGTGAAACATTAGGCTTCCTTCCATTTAACAATTCATAAGGAGTTAATTTTATGATAGGCCTAATAAGCATTTTATTTAATACATAACATGCAATACTTACAGCATCAGCCCAAAAATATTTAGGAGCATTTGATTCATTTAACATGGTTCTAGCAAGTTCCTCTACTGACCTATTTTTCTTTTCTACTAAACCATTTTGTTGGGGAGTTCTAGGTGCAGAAAAATTATGCAAAATTTCATTTTCTTCACAATAATTTTCAAAAGACTCATTTTGGAATTCCCCACCATGGTCACTCCTTAACACTTTAATTCTTAAGTCTTTCTCATTTTGAATTTGCTTGACAAACTTTCTAAATGCTTTAAAAGATTCACTTTTCAAAGTTAAGAAAAATGTCCAAGTAAATCTAGAGTAATCATCAACAATTACAAGAGCATAATAATTTCCACCAAAACTTTTGATTCTAGATGGTCCAAATAAATCTAAGTGTAAAATGTCTAGAGGCTTTGTTGTGGAAATTATATTCTTAGTTTTAAAAGATGATTTTACTTGTTTACCTTTTCGACATGCATCACATAATTTATCTTTTTCAAATTTTAACTTAGGCAAACCAACAACTAAGTCTCTAGAAATTAATTTGCTTAATATACGCATATAATTATGAGTCGCTCTCTTATACCATAACCATGGGTTTTCTTCTTTAGCAACTAAGCATGTTATATCAAACTGTTAGATATTGTTTATATATTATTTGATATTGTTAAGATATTGTTAGATATTGGTAACCACAATATCAAACAATATCTTCTGTTTATTCTGTTACTTTCAGTTACTCTTTTAGTTGTATATCTCTACTATAAATAGACTACCCTATGTGTGATTTATACACAAGGGAAATTAATTCCAAACCATATTTTCTCTATATTCAACATGGTATCTAGAGCTTAAGGTTCTCTTGAATTTTTTTTTTTCCGCCTTTTTTCCACTGTTGGAGCCGCCCCACCGCTGCTAGAGCCTCCCCACCGCCGCTAAAGCCGCCCCACCGCTGTCGGTAAACCGATCCTCCACATCGAAAAGAATTATCTTTGTCATTGAATTTTATTTGGTAGTGTGAAAGTGCATGTTTAGGAAAGTTCGACAAGGAAAGACTTGGTATTTAAGTGTGTCCATTAGTGACCCACCTCTCTTTCCCGGGAACTTACCTAGTGTACTAGTTCACGTTATCGTCACCGCTGCCGCTGGAGCAGATCTCCGGTCCGCCGCTGTCGGAGAATTCGCCGGAGTTTCATTTTTTTTTACCGGTGACATATGATTTTGCTTGTCTCGGTCGGGGTTTGTTCTCCCGCTCTTCATGACTTCTTCCACTATTTCCAATTTTGTTAACGATTCTTTTGTGTTGACATCCCATCGTGATGACCGGGCTCGCCCTTGCAAACGGGAAAAAGGGCGTCCTAAGTGTGAACATTGTGGCAAGCTAGGTCACAAGATTAACAAGTGTTATACATTACATGGTCGTCCTCCTCGGTCTGTCGTAGTTGTTCGGACCAATCTTTCCCCACCTTTATCCGTAGGGGATCTTCCTTCTTCCGTTGCATCCGACATGTCTCGCTATGTTCAACAAATTTCTCGAATGGTATAAGGATCAACAGTCTTCTAGTTCCACTATATCTCGTCACACATACAAATACATATTTTGCTGGTCCGACCCAATCATTTTCTCCTGGTCCTTGGGTTTTTGATTCGGGAGCCACCGATCATATTATCGGTAACAAATCTTTGTTCTCCTCTTTATCCTCTCCTAATCATTTACCTTCCGTTACACCTGGTCGATGGCTCTAGAGTATCATCTCATGGTGTTGGAACGGTTAAACTTTTTCCTTCTTTAACCATTGATAATGTTCTTTATGTCCCCGGGTCTCCTTTTAACCTCGTTGTCCATCGGTCGTCTAACTCGTTCTCTTGATTGTGTTGTTACTTTTACCAACAATTCGGTGTGTTTACGGGACCGGAGTTCGAAACGAGTGATTGGCACAGGATGTGAGTCTCATGGTCTTTATTATCTCCGTCCCTCTACACATGTTAGTACAGCTTATGGAGTCTCCCTCTCTTCTTCATGCTCGGTTAGGTCATCCAAGTCTTGCCAAGTTACGTAAACTTGTCCCCGCCTTGTCTAACTTATCTAGTTTGGCGTGTGAGTCATGTCAATTAGGCAAGCATAGTCGTACTTCCTTTCCTCGTAGTTTCACACGTGGTGCTTCGTCCCCTTTTGCCGTGGTTCACTCGACATTTGGGGACCTAGCCGCGTTAAGTCTACTTTAGGTTTTCAATACTTTGTTACTTTCATTGATGATTATTCCGAGATGCACTTGGTTATTTTTGATGAAAAATCGTTCCGAATTATTTCATATCTTTCAAACTTTTTTTAATGAAATTCAAACTCGGTTCGGTGTTTCTATTAGAGTTTTGCGTAGTGATAATGGCCGTGAATATCTTTCTCATTCTTTTAAACAATTCATGGCTTCTCACGGTATTTTGCATCAAACTTCTTGTGCTTATACACCTCAACAAAATGGTGTAGCTGAACGTAAAAATAGACATCTTATTGAAACAACTCGCACACTTTTAATTCATGGAGATGTTCCTCAACATTTTTGGGGTGATGCTCTTCTTACTGCATGTTATCTCATTAATCGCATGCCTTCTTCGGTTTTAGATAATAAAATACCTCATTCCATTTTATTCCCTCATGAACCACTTCATCCTTTACCTCCGAAAGTTTTCGAGTCTACATGTTTTGTTCATAATTTTAGTTCGCGTCCGGACAAGCTTTCTCCTAGATCACATAAATGTGTTTTCTTAGGGTTTACAAGATCACAAAAAGGATACAAATGTTTTTCTCCTTCTCTTAACCGTTATTTTGTGTCAAAAGATGTCACCTTTGATGAGTTGTCTCTTTATTTTAAAAGTCAAACTTCACCTCTCGTCTCCATCCAATCTTGTCAACACTCCTAATACATTTAATGTTCCTGTTGTTTGTGACCCTCTAATTGTGTCTTCTTCACCATTAGTTCCTGCTCCGCAGCTTAGCTTCTTCTCCACTCGCCTCTTCGATTTATAGTTCTCGAAACCAATCACAACCACCACCATGTGACTCTACTCAAGTGCCAACTACTTTGTCTCCTCCGGATCCGACACATGAGTCCGACCTTCCCATTGCCCTCCGAAAAGGTATTCGTTCTACACGTAATCCCTCTCCCCATTATATTGCTTTGAGTTATCATCGACTGTCATTACCTTTTTATACATGTCTTTCCTCTATTTCTTCCGTGACCATTCCAAAAGCGTGCCGTGAAGCTTTAGCCCATCCTGGTTGGCGTCAGGCCATGTTAGATGAACTAAGTGCTCTTCATAATAGTGGAACTTGGGAATTGGTCCCGTTACCGTCTCGGGAAATCGTTGTTGGTTGCAGGTGGGTGTTTGCTATCAAAGTTGGACCCGATGGTACTATTGATCGCCTCAAAGCTCGTCTTGTGGCCAAAGGTTATACTCAAATTTTTGGGTTGGATTATGGAGATACCTTTTCCCCGTGGCAAAGATGGCTTCGTTCGTTTATTTATCGCCATGGTCGCTCTTCAACAATGGCCTCTTTATCAACTCGGATGTTAAAAATGCTTTCCTCAATGGTGATTTGCAAGAAGAAATATATATGGAGCAACCTCCTGGGTTTGTTGCTCGGGGGAGTCTTCTCGGGATGGTATGTCGTCTTCGCAAATCCCTATATGGCCTAAAACAGTCTCCTAGGGCTTGGTTTGGAAAGTTTAGCAAGGTTGTTCAACAATTTGGTATGACTCGGTGTGAATCGGATCATTCTGTCTTTTATCGACACTCGAGTGCTGGATGTGTTTACTTGATAGTATATGTTGATGATATTGTTCTTACAGGTAGTGACAACCATGGCATCTCTCGGTTGAAACAACATCTTTGTCACCATTTTCGGACCAAAGATCTTGGCAAACTTAGATATTTCTTGGGTATTGAGGTAGCACAGTCCAATGATGGTATTGTTATATCTCGGAGGAAGTATGCCATAGATATTTTGGAGGAAACTGGGTTGATGAGTTCAAAGTATGTTGATACACCCATGGATCCCAATACTAAACTTCTACCAAATCGGGGGAGCCTATATCCGATCCTCGAGCAAGTATAGAAGATTGGTTGGAAAATTGAATTATCTTACAGCTTACTCGTCCCGACATTTCCTTTGCAGTCGGTGTGGTAAGTCAATTTCTTAATTCACCATGTGAAGATCATTGGAATGCGGTCATTCGTATCTTGAAGTATATTAAAGGATCTCCTGGAAAAGGATTGTTATATGCTTCTAATAACCATACAAGAGTTGTTTGCTACTCGGATGTCGATTGGGCAGGATCTCCTTCGGATAGAAGATCTACATCCGGATATTGTGTCTCCATTGGTGGTAACTTGATTTCATGGAAAAGTAAGAAACAAAGTGTTGTGGCAAGATCCAGTGCGAAGCTGCAATATAGAGCTATGGCCTCGGCTTCCCGTGAACTTGTTTGGCTCAAGCAATTGCTTAGAGAGTTACAATTTGGAGATGTCACTCAAATGACACTTGTGTGTGACAATCAGTCTGCTCTTCATATTAGTTCTAATCCTGTCTTTCATGAGAGGACCAAACACATTGAGATTGATCTGTCATTTTATTCGAGAAAAGATTATGTCCGGAGATATCAAGACTGAGTTTGTTAACTCAAGTGATCGGTTAGCGGATATTTTTACTAAATCTTTACGGGGTCCTAGAATTGATTATATTTGTAACAAGCTTGGCACATACGATTTGTATGCTCCAGCTTGAGGGGGAGTGTTAGATATTGTTTATATATTATTTGATATTGTTAAGATATTGTTAGATATTGGTAACCACAATATCAAACAATATCTTCTGTTTATTCTGTTACTTTCAGTTACTCTTTTAGTTGTATATCTCTACTATAAATAGACTACCCTATGTGTGATTTATACACAAGGGAAATTAATTCCAAACCATATTTTCTCTATATTCAACACAAACATTAGATGCACAATCCAAGTCAATCACATAAATATTGTTATGCCTAATACCTTTTAATGTAATTTCCTTAGAATCCTTATGATGTATAGTGCAGTAATTATTTTCAAAGATTACCTTAAGACCTTTATCACAAAGTTGACTTATACTTAGAAGATTGTGCTTTAGTCCATCAACAAGGAGCACATTCTTTATCTCCAAAGTGTTTTCAACATTAATGTTTACAGTTCCAAGGATTTTTCCTTTGTTGTTGTCCCCATAGGTCACATATCTTTGTTCCTTTGCTTTGAAACTCACAAATTTCTTTTTATCTCCAGTCATGTGTCTTGAACACCCACTGTTAAGATACCACATAGACTTCTTGGATTTGGAAGTTTCCTATAAAATATGGGAACAATAAACTTAGGTCTCCATATAACTTTTGGGTCCTTGGGGTTATAAATAATCACATTATTTAACAATAGGAATCCAAATATGTTTTCCCTTTGGAACACCAAAATGCTTAATTTTACATTTATTTGATGTATGTCCATGTTTCATGCAATAAAAACATGCATTTGATGATTTACCTTTTGAAAAGGATTTACTTCCATTTTGTGGAGTTTTAGTTCCTTTCACATTCCATACCCTACGGGTTCTTTTATTTTTAGGCTTTTTCATTGGAACATGACAATTTATTTGAGTTTGTATAATAACTTCATCCTTGTAACAATCACTTAATTCTTTCTTTGCTTTTTCAAGTAAGTATCTAAGTATGTTAATATCATATTCATATTCTTTACATGATTGTCGCCGCCGTCAAAACGAGGCGGTTGGAGCGACGCGATGGTTTCGACTTTCCATTTTTCGCGTTTTTATGGGTGTAGTTACAACGCCTTTAGGTTGTCCGATAACCGGGCTGAACCTAGAGGCGACATTTTCGAAAAGGCGCTCTTGGATTGTCCGATAACCGGACTAACCCAAGAACTAATTTTTGAAGGGTTCTTCTGGAGTCGCCACCGATGTTTTTACCGGAAACATCGGAAAAGGAATGAAAAAGGCGTTGGTTTTCAAAAAACCAACTTTGGTCATTAGAACCAGAGTTGGGTAAGGGAGTTAGTTACGTGTAAGGGAAGTGTTAGTTCCCTTACGACGCCCCTTTCGGGTTCCCTATGATAGGCCAGCTATATTAAATAATTAAACCGGCGAAAATACGCTTTTACCCTTTTATTTTGCGGAATTTAAAGATTATGACTACATGGCCCTATATCTATTGCATAATTGAAATAAAGCGGTAAAGGAGAGAGATAGAGAGTGTAGAAACCTCCGAGGCACGCTTTCTATTAATTCTTTAATAATTTGGGTGCTTTTTGGCAGCCCTTCGCTCTTTACAACGCCGGAATCTCTCAAAAACGCTATAAAAAACTCTAGAAAACACTCAGAAACTCCGGAAATGCTTCGGAGGGGTTCTAGAGAGAGAATTTGAAGAGATTTCTAGAGAGAGAATGGAAGAACTGTGTGAAATGAGGGGAATGGCGAGACTATTTATAGGGATTCGCGCCTGTCAGGTCGAGACGGGTCGTCTCGTCTGACAAGGTCGAGATGGCCATCTCGCCATTCGAGACGGCCGTCTCGCCTTGCAGGGATGGCAAGACGGCGGTCACGCCATCCGTGAATGACGAGATGGCCGTCTCGCCAAACGAGACGGCGGTCTTTCAATTTTTGCAAGGCGAGACGGTGGTCTCGAATCCGAGACGGCGGTCTCGACCCTAAAAGGCGAAAATCCTTACTTACATGCAGAAAATCCCTCCTATTCTAATATGGGGCCTAATAGTTTCTCCTAATGGCTTCTTAGGCTTCATCCATCTTAAAAAAGGAGGTCTTCTGGTCTTTATTATGAGGCCGGGCAAGATTTGGGGTCTACAATGATGCACATGCTATTTGTTTATTTCCTTTTTCTTCTAAAGTCACTATTTTTTATTTTAAAGATTCTACTTCTTTTTCCTATTTATTCAAATTTTTTTCAAAGATTTATATTCAGTTTTCAAATCTTTAAAAGCAGCAAATAGTTCTTGATATGCATTATGTAATGCATCATAGTCATTTTCATTATCACTTGAAGAATAGTTGGAATCACTTACCTCACAGTTAGAAGAATTTCTGTCATTTTCCATCAAGCAAAGATTGGCTTCAACATCTGAATCACTTGACTCTGAACTCAAATCACTATTATCCCAAGCTATATAGGCTTTCTTTTTATGAGATTTTCTTCCTTTAAGATCATCACTCTTCTTGTTGGGACATTCAGATTTCACATGTCCTGTTTCACGACAACTATAACATTTGAAACTTAAAGAAGAACTTTCTTTTACCTTTCCCTTACCTTTGAAAGGTGGCTTCCCTTTAACTTTCATGAACTTTGTAAATTTTTTTTATCATAAGACTCAAGTTTTCATCTTCTTCATTTTTAGAGTCTTCTTCCTCCTTCTTGTTCTTGCTTTTGAAATCTCGGTTTTGAAGGCAATGTTTCTTTTGACACTTTGGCCTTCCTCATCATTTAGTCTTCCAAGTTCAATTTCATGCTCTCTCAACTTTCCAAAGAGAACCGTCATTGACATAGTGGCAAAATTTTGTGACTCCGTGATGACAGTCACCTTTGGTTGCCATTTCTTGTCGAAAGATTTCAAAATTTTGACATTTAACTCGTCAGTATCAAAACTCTTACCTAGCCTAGTGAGATGGTTGACAATATGAGTGAACCACTTTTGAACATCAAAGATTGTTTCTCCTTGTTGCATTCGAAACATCTCATATTCTTGAATCAATGAATTTTTCCTTGCTCTTTTTACATCATCGGTTCCTTCTTGGATTACTCTTAACATTTCCCACATTTCTTGAGCACTCTTGCAAACTAAAATTCTATAAAATTCATCAAGAGTCAAAGCAGATGAAATAATATTCCTAGCCCTAACATCATATTGTGCTTTTCTATTTTCTTCTGCAGTCCATCTAGAAAATGGTTTAGGTATCTCTACTTCATTTTCAGTCATTTTTTGGAATAAACGGATCATTTACAACAGCATCCCAAACACCCCTATCAACAGACTCCAAAAATATTTGCATTCTTACTTTCCAAAATGGATAATTTTGTCGAGCAAAAAGTGGGAGTTTGTTGATAGAAGCACCCTCAACAAAAGTTTGATTTTGTCCGGCCATTTTCAAAATTTTTGAAAAACTATCAAAGCAAACTTTGATACCACTTGTTGGAATCGCACAGTGAAATATTTGCGGTTGCGGACAAAACCAAGAGGGGGGTGAATTGGTTTCTTATAAAATTTAGGGTTTTAAAATTTCACCGATTAAAATGCTTGTAAAGTAAAGAGATAAGGGAAAGAAGATTACACAAGTAATTTATACTGGTTCGGATCAAAAGACCCTACGTCCAATTGTTAATCACTCTAAAAGAGGATTAACGTTGTCACTATAATCACAGTTTAAAACATATTACAAATTACAAAAGATAAGGATTAGAAAACACCTCTCTTGAGTCACACAAGAGATGAACACCTCTTTTGAATCCACAAAGGATGATGACATCTTTTCCTAGAGACGACACAACACACAATCCACCAAGAAACCCATTTAGTGATTTTTATCGCTTCTAGCCCACACTAGGTTTCAAAAGCCCATTTTTCTTCCATACACAAAGTTTTCTAGCAATCACAACTCTTAACTTTTGTATGAAAAATGTTGTTTATTCAGAGAGCTTTAGAGAACCTTAAGTAGAGAGATTCAGGGTCTAGGGAATAGAAGTTTTTCGAAAATAGGAGTATTGGAAATAGGTGTATCGAAAATAGGTCCAAAATTCGAAATTCAAAAATCATAACGGACGTAGATAATTGATTATCTTAAGTGATAATCGATAATCACAGAACCATTTTCGCAGAGGAGTAATCTGGACCAGGATAATTGATTATCCTCTTAGATAATCGATTATTCCAGAGTTTTCAAAAACCAAAATCAATTGGGATAATCGATTATTCCAACAAGCTTTTCAGAAAACAAGTTTCAAGCAGGATAATCGATTATCCTAAATGATAATCGATTATCACAGAGTGATTTTGATAAAAATGAACTTTCAGAGGAAGAACTATGTGTTGGTTATCTTAGACTCTAATTTTACAGACTCAAAAAGATAAAATAGAGTTATTACAAGTAAATACAAATGATTATAAGTCTTCAAGACTTCAATTCCTTTGTTCTTGAATCATCATCAAAATCTTCAAGCATCATATCCTTGTTTGTTCAACACGATTCATGTTCAAAAAATATTAATATAAAATTTTAAACGCAATGATTACAACTTTTCCCTTAAATAATGCCATGTCAGATACCTAAAGAGGCTATATGTCGAACACTTAACTCATTCACTCTCATTATATATTGCACTTGCAAAACACTATTTTATAGAAGGTTATGTATTACTCATCTTAGAAATCACATTCTACTCTTATTATTACATATATTGACTTAAGCATCAAAAAGTCTTTTGCAGATAGTACCTTACTCTCTATCTACTCTGAAAGAACTCAAACAAACTTGAACGCCCTTCTCAATTAAGTTAAGAACACCAACCTTAATAGTTGATAGCATGATAGTTATTATTATTATTATTATTATTATTATTATTATTATTATTATTATTATTATTATTATTATTATTATTATTATTATTATTATTATTATTATTATTATTTTTATTATTATTTTTACATTTTATTTATATTACTATGATGCATGATATTTTTACCTAATGGATCGGAGTTCTTTACTAGCTCGTACCTTAAGATTTTGAAAAGTTTTGTTTTTATCATATTTGAAAATTTTAGTTTATTTCTATTAAATACTTTCTACATAAATTATAAGAAAAATAAAATTTTAAATTAATAAAAAAATAGGAGAAAAAAATATTATTTTAAATATATATAAATATAATAAAGACAAAATTAGGTATTCAGTTTAGAGTTGACAAAATAGGGGATCCAGTCCAGCTTGGTCTACCCCTACGAACCAAGTGAAAAAAATTGATGATCCAGCATGATCTATATTTTAAAATATCATAATATGATCTATATTTTAAAATATCATAATTTTTAGTCTGGGCTTAACCTTATGTTAGGCAATTAACGAGTCTATACCAAAATAATTAATTACAAAATATTTAAATAAAAAAATATTTTTAAAATTTAAATTTTATTAATAAAATTAATTTTAAGATATAATGATTTAATGTATTGATTATAAGAGAATGAATTCATTAAATATTGAAATAAGAGTTAAAAACTTACTCTTGGTTGTTATCATTTATTTTTTAATAATTGATGGATATAAATAGTAATAATTTTAACCATTGTTGTTAGATACTTACTCTAATATTTATTTTTAGAATAAGTAAATTTATATTCAAATTAATTTATAATACATTTATATTTTTAATAAAAGAATATCTTTTATTTTTATTTAAAAATTAATTCTTATTCTATAAAACAAGTAAAAATTAATTTGATATAATCTTATATACCCCATTACTTAAACGAGTCAGACCAAAATATGTTTGATTTAATTTAGACAACAAATTGTTAGCCTTACTTATTTTTAGGACCTTTCATATCCATCTATCGGATTAAATCTATTTTAACACCCCTAATTCACTTTATAGTATTTTTATTATTATAATTTAAAAATTAAAAAAAACGTTTTATGTATATTTTAAACGAAAAATCTCATTATTTTTAAGGGGCTGTATATGTTTATAATTTAGCTTTAGTCATATTTTGATGACTATTTTATTTAAAAGGATATGGGTCCACATTTTGTGTTTCCATTAGTGAATATGAATGAATTTAATATATTCTTTTCCCACTCTATGCAAACCCTGAAGCCATCTTTTGGTAGGCTTGGGCTATTTGGCAAATTGGCAGAGAAGTTTGAAGAAGCTTGTAAATGTTGCTAAAAAACAAACCAAGCTGTTCTAATACCAGTCAATGAACAAGTTTGAAGCCTCCAATTTTGGATAATGTACGCGTATCACATAAAAAAAAAAAATCAAACAAACAAAAGGAATAACCCTCGTCATAAAACATGTAATTTTTTTTATTATATCAAACAAAGAATATATTAAAATAAAAGAAATAGTATGTTCCTACTTGAAAGAAAACAATAGTAAATTAGTACATTCATTCTTTCCAAAAAAAAATAAAAATTCAAATGATATCCAGTAAAATAATAAAAGAATATTTCATACACTCCACCCTCCCTTGTCAAGTGATCACCACTAAACAAGTCTTAATTTTATACATAATCAATCTCTTTGTTCAAATTCCAAAGATTGACGATGTTCTAATCTTTTGGAACTTGCACATGTGTTTGACTTTTCTTTTTAACAGTTGTTATTTTCCAACCTTCAAACAACCAGAGATGCATCCAAATTTTTACTAGATAAACTCTAATATTTCTGAATAAAATTTCACTTGTTATTTTTTGATAAGAATGGTTCAGCTCATATAAAAATTTTGTCATCAGAATTACAAAAGACTCAATAAAAGAAAATAAATACTAATAATAGTCCATTAATCTAAGAATTGAAAACTATTTAATGAAAACAAATAAAGGCTAATAATGATTCATTAACCTAGGAATTAAAACTACTTAATGACTGATTGTATCTGAAACTGTGGCAACCAAAAGTCAATTAGCTATGCACCCCTTGGTCTCCTAAAGGCTGATGACTAAATTTTCAATTGGGCCCTTATTACAACTTAAAACAAAATCAAACTAAAGTCCATTAAATGATTAATCCAAAACACAATTTGGTCAACCAACAATACTTGTTGAAGAGTTTCCTTTGTTTCTCTTGTTCTAACCCTTATCATAAGTCATGTTCACATCATTCTCTCCCTCTTGAAAAGAATTTGTCCTCAAATCGGATTCGTCATCTACATTAAAAACAGATAATACAATAAACTTTTACAATACTTGTATAATCTTTTCACTATTCATTCCTCTTAGATTATACAATAAAACTTCTACACATGTTTTACTTTTAAAAAAGTTTTTTCGCATTAAATTTTAACATACAACATTAAATTAACAAACATTGGAGTAAAACTAAAATAATTACATCAAAATAATTCAAATTTATTCTCTAATAAACGAACACATTGTCATGTACTGATTTCAACACACATATTTCTCACCAACAGAACATCCAATTATTGACACATCACCTTCACATGCTAATACAACATATTTACATGCATTGCAAAAAACACTATTATACTAACAACCAAGTTCATTTTTCCCATATTTCATAAAGACATAATCCTTTATTTGTCCTCCATAACACATAAGAAAAATGGAAAGATGAGATTTTCATTTTCATCCAAGTCCAAGTCATATAATTAATACGTTGAATCACTTCATCATCCTCAAAATCTTTATCTCTAAAAACTATTCCTTTCCTTCCTTTTTTTTTTTCATATTGACCAGATGATCATACATGATCACACACTATATCAATTGTCACCCCTTTCTGTTTTTCTTCTTAGTGCGAAGTTCCTTTTTAATTAAGTTATTTTAAAATATATATAATCTAGTTATTAATTTAATTATATTTTATATTAAATATTGACAAAAATAAGACATAAGATAAATATTCATGTTTATATAAATATATGAAATTTACAAGTTTACATTACTTACATATAAAAAATAAATATTAAAGTTGACAAATAATTTAACTCTAAAAATAGTTGATTTATCAATGATATTTGTATTTTAACTTGGCGTCTCCATCTATTTTAAGTTGATATTTTTAGTTGTATCTTACACAAGAGATAAAATAGGATAATGAGAACAAATATAATGTAAAATAATATTACCTCAAAATAATATAAGAAAAAAAAACATTTTCAATTTTATCAACACATTCCATTTTGTGTTATATTAGAAAGATTTTGAATTGATTTTATAGTCACATTTACAATAAATGAGTCCAAAATTAATCATTTTTTAGTAATAATTACTCGTTTAAGTCCCCAAGATTCAACTTCCAAGTACAATATAATCAAATCTTTATAAATAAAATATTATTCTTTAAGAAAAATTTAATACAATTAAATAATATAAATGTAAATTAATAAAGAGTAATGCATAATTGGAATACAAATAAATACATATAAATAATATTTTTAAAACCAAACCAATTATGGAACGAGTGAGGACATGTGTTTACGGTTTGAAGATTCAACCGGTCCAATCCAATTTAATATAGTAATATTTTTATAATATAATAAATTTATTAGTAATAATTTTTTATAAAAAATAATAATAATAAAGATTACTACCATGGTTACGTACGTTACAATGAAAGTTATGAATATAAAATATATAATTATTAAAATAAGATAAAAATATAATAAAGTAATTTTTATTTAAAATTAACGTAAGATAAAAAAACTAAAATATATTATATCTTTTATAAAAAAATTATATTAAAAAGTTTTGATCATAAATAATTTTTTTTACCAAACTGATTTTATCCCGGTTTAATTAAAGTCAAGTTATTTGGAAGCAACATATCGATTTTTAGTCTAGTTTCCGATTCAACCGGTTGAAATGGTCAATCTGGTCACATTTTTAAAACAAGTGCATATAAAGGTGCATGAGTATGTAACTAGAAATAAATTAAATAAATAAATATAAAAGATGACTAACGCATAACTAAAGATAAATTAAATAAAAAAAATATAAAAGATGACTAATGCATAACTAAAGATAAATTAAATAAAAAAATATAAAAGAAAAATGGTGCATAGCTAGAGATAAAATAAATAAATAAATAAAAAAGATTACCAATGTATAATTGGATATAAATTAAATAAATAAATATAAAAAATTATGAGAGCGTAACTAAAGATAAATAAATAAATATAAAATATGATTAGTGCACAACTCGAGATAAATAAATAAATTAAGTAAAATAAGATTAGGGAGACCCCATTTAACAACCATAATCATAAATAAAATAAATTGAATGATAGTGTCGCCGCCGTCAAAAGGAGGCGGTCGGAGCGACGCGATGGTTCCGACTTTCTGTTTTTCGCGTTTTTATGGGTGATGTTACAACGCCTTTAGGTTGTCCGATAACCGAGCTGAACCTAAGGGCGAGGTTTTCAAAAATGTGTTCTTAGATCGTCCGATAACCGGGCTGACCTAAGAACAAGTTTAAAAGGGTTCTGATGGAGTCGCCACCGATGTTTCTACTAGAAACATCGAAAAATGAGAGAAAAGGCGTTGGTTTTTGAAAACCAACTTTGGTCGTTAAAACCAGAGTTGGGTAAGGGAGTTAGTTATGTGTAAGGGAGGTATTAATACCCTTACGACGCCCCTTTCGGGTTCCCTATGATAGACCAGTTATTTAATAAATAAACTTTTGAAAAGACGCTTTTCCCCTTTTATTTGCGGAATTAAAATAATGACTACATGACCCCAATATCTATTACGCAATTTAATTACGCAATTTATAAAAGAAAAATGGTGCATAGCTAGAGATAAAATAAATAAATAAATATAAAAGATTACCAATGTATAATTGGATATAAATTAAATAAATAAATATAAAAAATTATGAGAGCGTAACTAAAGATAAATAAATAAATATAAAATATGATTAGTGCACAACTCGAGATAAATAAATAAATTAAGTAAAATAAGATTAGGGAGACCCCATTTAACAACCATAATCATAAATAAAATAAATTGAATGATAGTGTCGCCGCCGTCAAAAGGAGGCGGTCGGAGCGACGCGATGGTTCCGACTTTCTGTTTTTCGCGTTTTTATGGGTGATGTTACAACGCCTTTAGGTTGTCCGATAACCGAGCTGAACCTAAGGGCGAGGTTTTCAAAAATGTGTTCTTAGATCGTCCGATAACCGGGCTGACCTAAGAACAAGTTTAAAAGGGTTCTGATGGAGTCGCCACCGATGTTTTTACTAGAAACATCGAAAAAGGAGAGAAAAGGCGTTGGTTTTTGAAAACCAACTTTGGTCGTTAAAACCAGAGTTGGGTAAGGGAGTTAGTTATGTGTAAGGGAGGTATTAATACCCTTACGACGCCCCTTTCGGGTTCCCTATGATAGACCAGTTATTTAATAAATAAACTTTTGAAAAGACGCTTTTACCCTTTTATTTGCGGAATTAAAATAATGACTACATGACCCCAATATCTATTACGCAATTTAATTATGAATAAAAAAGACAGTAAAAGAGAGGGAGAGAGTGAAGAAACCTCTGAAGCAATCTTTTGATTAATTCTCTTGAAAAGTATGGTGCGTTTTGGCAGCCCTTCGCTCTTACAACGTCAAAAATCTCTCAAAAACGCTATAAAAAACTCTCTTAGACACTCAAAAACTCTGGAAATGCTTCGGAGGGACTCTAGGAGAAGAATTTGGAGAAAATATAGAAGGGAAAGTGGAAGAACGATGTGAAATGAAGGGGGGAGCGCTCACTATTTATAGGGATTCGCACCTGTCAGGTCAAGACGGCGGTCTCGACTGGCAAGGTCGAGATGGCGGTCTCGCCATTCAGGACGGCGGTCTCGCCTTGAATTAATGGCGAGATGGCGGTCTCGACTTGCCAAGTGGCGAGAAGGCCTTCTCGCCAAACGGGAGGGGGGTCTCGCCATTGACAAGTGGCGAGACGGCCGTCTCGCCAAACGAGACGGCGGTCTCGACTTGCCCTTCAGCGAGACGGCGGTCTCGACATCTGAAGGCAAAAATCCTTATTTTTGTACAGAAAATCTTTCCTACTCTAATATGGGGCCTAATAGTCTCTCCTAGTGGCTTTTTAGGCTTCGTCCATCTTCAAATAGGAGGTCTTCTGCTCTTATTTTGAGGCCGGACAAGATTTGGGGTCTACAGATAGTATGATAGATGTTACCGTGTCTATATATATATCCTTTTTTCTTTTCTCTCTCTTTCTCTTTCTCCTTCTCCTTCTCCTTTCCTCTTTTTATCATTTCTTTTACTATTTTCTAGGGATGCAAAATGGGTCAGCCTACCCCGTCTTTGGTTTGACAAAAATGGGGCAAGGGCAGGCTGACTTGCTATAGTCATGATGGGTTGTAAACCTTGGTCCATCTGCCAAAAGCAGGTTGGTGAACTGATTCGCCATATTTTTTTTAAAATTAATTTATTTGTCTCTTTTAAATCAAATTTTTCAATAAGTTTAACAATAAGACTATCATTTGTTTATCAACAATTCAATGCATATATTTTAAGTTAATAATATAAATTGATACATTATTTTAAGAAATTATAATTTAGAATAATAATAAAATTTATATAATGAAAAATACATATAGGTAACGTCAAAACTTGAAAATTTTCAAGATCAGTGGTTGACCTATATATATATATATATATATATATATATATATATACATATATATATACACACGAGACACGAGAGAGAGTGTACATGTGCTCCTCCTGATTTTGTTAAAATTATTAATAATTATCTGAACTAAAATTGTTTTGCCCCTTTAATCTTATATATTTGAACTCGCTGACCACTGTTCTATGATGGATATAGACCCCAAATCTCGCCCGACTCTCTAATAAAGCCGAAGAACGCCCGTTTCGAAGGTGGTCAAGACTTTATTAAGTCCCTAGTAGCTTGTTCTAGGTTCCATTTAAGATAGGAAGGGTTTTTAGAGGCATTAAAAATCGGGAAATCCGCCAGAGACAGCAGATGGTCGTCCAGGACAAGCGGATGACCGTCCAGAACAGGCAGATGGTCGTTCAGGACAAGCAGATGGTCGTCCATGGCAACTTTAAGGCCATGAACGACTGTCCACTTAGCTTGGACGGTCGTCCATGGCCCAAAGTCGCCATGGACGGCCGTCCACTCTACATGGATGGCCGTCCATGGCCACTTTGGGCCATGGACGGTCGTCCACTTTGTCCAGACGGTCGTCTACCTTTTCCAAGCCCGGTTCCCTATAAATAGGAGCCTCATTTCTCCGTTTTTTCACACATTTTCACTCCTACCACTCTCTAGGAAGCCTTTTGGCACTTTAGAGTGACTCCGAGCATTATTTCGGGGTTCGAGTGAGCTTTCCGATTTCCGTTAAAGTTGAAATCGGTTAAGGAAGTCTCTTTTTGAAACGTCCGACCCTCGGTAGAGTGACTTTTCTTTATTTTGCAGGAGGAGCGTGCTTGTAGAGTGTGGGGACTGCCAAAAAGCGTCCTCACGTTTTCGAAGAGTTAATATAAAGCTTGCTTCAGATGTTCCTTCTATATTCTCTATCTCTTTTATTGCTTTCTTTATCGCTTTCTTTGTGTGCATTAAATAATATAGCCATGTAGATATTTAAATTCTGCAAGTAGATAGAATAATAGGGTAAAAGCATAATTTCTTTAAGTGTTTATTTTCTAAGTTAGTCCATCATAGGGAACCCGAAAGGGGCATTGTGGGGGTGCTAACACCTTCCCCACATGTAACTAACTCCCTTACCTGATTCTGGTTGTAATGGCCAAAGTTGGTTTTTTCTAAAAACTACTGCCTTCTTCTTCTTTTACCTTTTTCAGTGTTTAAGGTTAAAACACTGATGGCGACTCCTCGAACCTATTCGAAAACCTCGCCTTTAGGTCCAACCTGGTTATCGGACAGCCTAAAGGCATTGAATCACTTATTTCAAAAAACACAAGTCATATCAAAACCATCGCGTCGCTCCGACCGCCTCATCTGACGACGGCGACAGATGGCGACTCCATTGGGGAAGCTAGAGAGTTGATCCCATTTAGTGATGGACTAGCTTAAGAAATAAAAACTAGAAATCACGCTTTTACCCTTTCTTACTGTTATAACATGCTTTACTGTTTGGCTTTAATAATTATTGTATGCTTATTTTCTGCAATTGTCTGAAATAAATTGTACACAACCCTTGCACACTATAGTCCCTCTATACCCGGGGGCAAGAGAGAATACACATATAGGGAGTGGGTGGCAAGTACGGCCGACCATGGTAATGGCCATAGTGCCAGCAGGTCATTGTCGGAAGCCACCACTCAAGGTGATAATCTTCCTTTTCTCGGTCTAAGAACGTCGACACGGACATCCGTGCACGGTTCGAAGACTGGGAGATTGAAGGGTCCCTATAATGGGGGCACCTTGGGGGCCTAGCCTTGGTGAGAACAGATAGAACCTACCTTTGCTGATGCACTTTTCTGCAGGAAATCCCTACCTCGTAATTAAACGTCACTCTGTTCGCGGATGAGTGAATTGTTTGTGCATTCATTTGTTGCATTTGTTTGTTGCATAGCATAATCATACAACGACAAAAAAATATATATAAAACAAAATCTCAAAAATATTTTCACAATAAACACCCTTTATCTCGGACAGTCTGCCTTTTAGCTAGCCTGGTTTCAGGTTCTTTGTAAGCTAAGTAACCACGCAGTCCGACAGAAGAGATAAGGGATGCTAAAACCTTTCTTTCGCAATAAACACTTTTATCTCGGACAGTCTACCTTTTAGCTAGCCTAGTTTCATGTTCTTTGTAAGCTAAGTAGTCACGCAGTCCGACAGAAGAGATAAAAGGTTTTAAAATAAATTAAAATAACTACCATAATGAAAGGAAATTGGGCCTTTTTCATGGTGTTAAGCATCGAATCCATCATCCATATAGGTAGTTTCATTATTCTTCGGAAAATAAAATAAATAAAAAACAGCATGCACCATGTAGAAAATAAAACATGATAATGTTTAGAAAAAAAAACAAACACTTTCATGCATATGAAAACATCATACTCATAGCATACACTTTCTGTCATTTCTAGAAAAATGGAGGGATCAAGCAGTAAACAGTTGGGAAAAGTGGATATTTCACGCTACTGTGTCGAGAGGTTGGAGCAGTTGTGCGCACTTATGCCGTCGGAAGTTCGATCCGACTTTGAGAGATCTTACGGACGGATCTTGGACCTCTTGAAAATATGTGTTGACCACGTGTTCGTTAGAGTCTTAATCCACTTTTGGAGCTCCATACTGCATTGCTTTGAGTTCCCTCAGTTTGATTTGGTTCCGACCTTGGAAGAGTACGAGCTTATGATCAGATGGTCCAAGTCAGCTGGGGTCTACATTAGCCAAGGGGCTTACGTCTCGATAAACAAGGTCGCTCACCTCATCCAATTACCACTTCCACTGTCTGCCCTGAAAGGAAAAGGGAGCATTCAGGGGTGGAAGATCTCACTTTTAGAGGACCACTTATCCTCTCTGGATGAAAAAGGAGATTGGCCCACATTCAACAAGACTCTGGCATTAATTATATTTGGGAACTTTTTATTCCCTTTCCACAACGACGCTGTGGATCATGCCGCAATGGATGTCTTCTTTGCGTGGGACGTACATTTGAAAAGTCTCGTACCTGCGCTTCTTGGCGACACCTTGCTTTCAGTAGAATTCTGTCGTCATAAGCAAGGAAAAACACTTCGTTGTTGTTCTACATTACTGTTTGTTTGGGGCGTCACTCACTTCTATGCCTCAAGTCACATGGGAGCATTCCCAGACCCTTTGAGGAGCTTCTCAAAGATCCCCCTCTGTCATCGTGGCGCCGTGGAGTGGAAGACTGAGTTGGAGCACTGGAACATAGATCACATATCTTGGGCATGTCCTTGGATCCGACCTGGTCTCGTTCTTATCCGATGCGGAGATCACCCCAGTGTACCATTATTGGGCCTTAGGGGTTTCATAGCTTATTCTCCGAAGATAGTTATGAGGCAGCTCATGAGGACCCAGACCACGCCAACATAGGAAGAAATCGGGGGATTGTGTTTCTTTTGCAGTTCCAGCAGCTTCAAGGATGCTCCCGCAATCCGAAGAGCATGGGAGAAACCAGTCTACTTGGGGGACGAAGAGCTTGGCAGGGCTCGAATAGCCGTTTCTAGTGACTTTGAGGAATGGAGGAAGAATAGAGGGGTGCCACATCCATCCGCTCCATCCCCATCGCCATCAATAAATACGGAACTACAAACCCGAGTCGACGCCTTAACCCAAAGGATAGAAATTATGGGAGCCCAAATGAGGGGCCTTGAGGAGAAAGAACAAGAATCTATCCTTACCATTGACGGTCTGCAAAGGCAGTGTAAGAAGAAAGACCAAGGGATAGAGCGTCTCAAGGACCAGTGTGCTGACTCCAATGAAGAGGTTGTCCGAGCATCTAAAGTTGCTAGAGCAAGCTCGGATAATCAAATCCAGGAAATGACGACCAAATTAGCACACCTTGAGGCCGAATTTGCAAAGCAGGCACAGGTGACCAAGATGATGTAATAAGATCTCGAAAGGACTCGGTCTGAAGCACAACGAAGGAGGGAGGCCGCCCAAAGACTTAACAGGGACTTGGCTGAGCTACGATACAAGGAGAGAGACGGTTTAGCTCAGTATGGCCAAGTTCTGCAAGAAAGAGACCGAGCCCTTGAGAAGCTCGATGACTTACAGGCCTTGGTCGTCCATCAAGAGGCAAAGATAAAAGAGGCCCAAAAATACAGTGAAGATATGAGCCAGGCAGTCCATCGACAGTCTGAAGCATTTACTCGTCATGTACGGGAAGCCGAAGGGGAATTACGTAGAAACCAGAACTCGCCTGTGGGTTTCTTTATGCTTTTCCGTTTCTGCCAAAATGTGTTTCGTAGCATGGTCTAAGGGAATGTACACTTTTTCTGGATAAATAAAATCACGTTTTGTTTATCTACACAACTGTTTATTGCATTCATCTCACATTCATTCACATATCTCTCCTTGCTTTAAATTAATAAGATAATAAAAAATAAAGGTTAACTTATGTGTTTTCATAAATCAGAAGAATGGAAAGGAAACCACTCATCATCAGTCTTTCCTCAATGGTTGAGCCACCCACAACGGACAATAAGCCTCAACCGCTGGTTATTATGATCAATAGAGAAGAGGGGGCTAGGACACCGCTGAGATTATTTATGCCTCGTCCTTTCCCCTACGAATCGAATAAAGTTGTACCATGGAAATACGCAGTAAACGAAGATGTTTCCAATATAGTCGGTATTGGGGGCATGACTAGAAGCGGGCGAATCTACTCTTCCAAGGAGTCACAAGAAGACGCCCCCAAAAATAAAGCAAAAAATAAAGAAACCGAAGAAGAAAACAAAGAAGAATCCAAGGAGGAAGCAGACGAATTACTCCAATTCATAAAGCAAAGTGAATACTCAATCATAGACCAACTCAACCGCACGCCCGCGAAGATAACTTTGTTATCTTTGATAATGAGTTCAGAACCACACCGAAACGCGTTGCTGAAGGTCTTGAACGAAGCCTACGTGTCACACACCATATCCCAAGACAAGTTTGAAGGAATCATTGGAAATATCACAGCCAGTGATCATCTTACCTTCACCGATGAAGAACTTCCCCCTGGAGGGTCAAGCCATAACAAGCCTTTACACATATCCGTCAAGTGTAGAGAATACCTCATCGCCAAAGTTCTTGTGGATAATGGGTCATCCCTGAACGTCATGCCTAGGTGCACGCTTAACAAATTGGCAATTCAAGGAGTCCATATGCGTCCAAGCAACACCGTCGTTCGAGCCTTCGATGGATCAAAACGTGAGGTAGTAGGGGAAATCAATCTACCAATCCGGGTAGGTCCCACTATCTTCAACGTGGACTTCCATGTGATGGACATCACTCCTGCTTACAGTTGCCTCCTCACCAGACCCTGGATTCACGACACCAAAGCGATCCCATCAACACTCCACCAAAGAATCAAATTCGTGGTAGGTGACAAACTGGTCACAGTTCAAGCCGAAGACGACATCTTGATCAGCAAGCCGTCTACCCTACCCTATGTGGATGCAACAGAAGAGGCCCTCGAAACATCCTTTCAAGCGCTGGAGATTGCCAATGTTGAAAGACTTCTTAACAACATGAGGGTGGCACATAAGATGACAAAGTACGGGTACCACCCAGGCCAGGGACTCGGTACAAATTCCCAAGGAATAAGGGAGCCACCAAATTTCAAAGACAATCCTTCGAAATATGGTCTAGGGTATGACCCTACTACAAGAAGAAAGGCAAAGTCTCCCCTCCGCCCATTGAATCAGATCTTCCGAAGTGGAGGGATACAGGCGTCAAGAGCAACTTTAGTCATTAGGTGTTCTTCTTCCATTTTTTAAAAGGAATGTAAACCCAATGACTATTAGAGATTACTCCCCGGGACAAGCCCGACCCCCGGGCATTTTCAGGGCACATATTACCCTTTTAATCAAACAAGAATATATTTCTTACTATCTGCTTCTTTTCTTACTATTCATGTCTATACCTCATTAATAACCATGCTTAATCAAACGTTTCTAAAAGGCGTCTAAAATTTGAAAGCGCAACGTCACAAAGAAACAAATTAAACCATCACTGATTGATTAGGAACACAAGTAAGGTTTTACCCCGTCATATTGAAACCGTGTTTTGCCAATGTTGCGAAAATAATAAGAGAGCCCATAAAAGCCGAAGGCCAAAAAGAAAGGGCATCTAACCCAGTAGGAAACCCACAAAAGGGGGCTACGCAAAAGTTAGGGTTAACCCGCTAGGAAACCCGAACAATAATAAAGGGTAGTCTAGGCAAAAGATAGGGTTACAAAGCAAGGTCCATTAGAGTTTCTAAAGCATAATAAAAAGAAACCCCGACAAAAGTCAGGACAAAACGCAGTATCCTAGATTGAAAACCCGAAGGGCGGTCTAGGAAAGACAATCAGTCTTAATAAGCGCCGCAAAGCCACCAAGTAAGAGACGCAACACCGCAAACAAACATTTGTCTAAGCTAAGCCTAAACAGTTTGACTAACCATGGCTAGCCGTGCTTACAAATACCATTGGTTTCAAAAAATCCCTTCTAAAAACACAAACCTTTGATTTAATCATCCTCTTCCTTCTTTTCTCTTGACCCTTATCGCTATGATATTCTAAGTGATTAACCGGGTAATGTGGAAACTTAGTAATCAATAGGAGGATTGAAATTCCAAAAAAAAAGGGAAGAAACACACTAGTATGACGAAATAGCTCTTCAACAAAATCATTCTTCGGTTAAAGGCAAACCCAAAATGGCAGAAATGGTACAACTGAAGGCAACACCAGAAGAATCTCTCCATCAGGAGTACATCAGTTAACTTTTTCTGAAAAAAATTAACTGAAATAGCATTATAAGTTTCATATCATGAACATTACATGCATAGATGTTGATGAACAAGGTCCTATTTCCTTCAAAAAATAATAATAATAATAAAAAAAGAGCAGATGGTCGTCCGTTTAAGGTAGATGGCCGTCCAGAAATGGTCGTTGGGACCATATGGCCGTCAACTTTGAGTAGATGGTCGTCCAGAGGTTTCCATTGGGGGCAGACGACCGTCCACCTTAGCCAGACGCCGTCCATAGGCGACCATTAGGGGCAGATGGCCATCTACTTTGAACAGACGGTCGTCCACCCCTGTTTTTTTGGCCTATAAATTTGGGCGCCCCAAATGGCTCATGGCACCTCATTCTTGCATTCTCCCTTCCTCCTTTACCTCCCATTTGCATATTTGAGTGTTCTTTGTTGAGTAATGGATCATGGAGAGTCGTCTACACGTCGAAAACGCTCCCGGGGACCCATAAGAAGCATCCCCCCTCCTCAGGTTCTCACTCAACTAACGGAGCAACACCAAGCTAGGTTTGCCAATATCAGTTAGTTTGCTTGGCACCCTATGCTATGGTTGGACTTCAACATCCTAACCATGTTCTGTTGGGATCAGGATGTAAGGAGATACATCCAGGGTATAGGGTGGGACTTCCTGCTCAAAGATCCACCTACCCGCATACCGGAATACTGGGGGGCATTCTGCGAAAGGCTGGCCACCCTCACCACCAGTCAGATATGGTAGGAGATCACCGGTTCCCAGCACATTCCCACCAATCCAAAAGGGACCGCCTTCCTCCCACCACTCCGCATTTGTCATAAGTTACTAGCGGGCACCCTTCATATCCGAAAGGAAAGTCAAGGCAAGGTCACTCAGGCGAACCTTTTTGCCGTCTACTGCATGCATCAAGGGATCCGATGCAATCTTGGCTACCTTTTCTTGAAAGCCCTGAAGGACTTTGGGACACGAGGCCCTGTGAGATCCATCATGGTAGGCCCTCTTATCACTCCTCTAGCTGAATACTGGGGATGCACTGATGGAGAGGACACCCCTGCTGCCCTGCGACCGGAGCTCATAGACGGTTCGGTACTCGCCAATATGAGCATGCTCACCCGGTAGGGTACCTCCTGGGTCCTACACCCCCTCATCGCTATGACGATCGATATCCACGAGATGGACACTTCAAAGTCATAAGAGATGCCTGTCCCTCCAGGATCCCAGCAGCAACAGACGCAATATGAAGAAAGCCTTGCCAGCCTACACCAGCACATGAGCGATGATAGGGCCCACTCGGATAGGCAGTACCAGCACCTGTGCCAACAGATCGACCAGTTGTCCCTAAGACAGCAGAGTTATGAGAAAGCACGAGAGAGCCTTAGCCTGAGGGTAGATGGCCTCACGCAAAGGATGGACATGATGGGCTAGGATCTACACGACATGATCCGAAGCCAAGAAGAATTCCAGCATCGCGTACTCCGCCGACTCCCTTCACCAGCACCATCCTCGGGATCCAGCTCAGAGCCGGAAAGCTGAGATCTTTGATAAATCTCCTGTTGTATTCTAATTTTCCGCAAAATAAATAAATAAAACTTTATGTTTTTGTCTAGTTGCCTCTCTTTTGTTGTTTACAAAAACCAGCATGCACAAAAGAAACTAAGAAAATAAAAAGGCACACGCATCATTCCAAAAAGCCAAATTTAAAAAATGGCGAGAAAAAAGAATAAAACCGCGGAAAAAGGCGAAATTAATAAAAAAAATATCGAAACCAAATTCCAACTACCGCAGCCAATAAAAGGCCAATCAGTTCCGGCCAATTCCAGAGGCATTCATCAAGAATCTCCAACAGTCAAGAAGATGGACGACTAAAGAAAAAGTCAAAAGCGAAGAATCCCCGACATACTGGATGACTACACAAAAGTCAAGAACAATCACTCCCCCATGAAACCGGCACATGATCGGAAGCAGTAAGTCGCCACCACCACTTCAGGAAAGGGAAAGACCTGAAGACGAAGACCTGCACACACGCAAAACTGGCGCATGATCGGAAGCAGTAAGCCACCACCACCACTTCGGGAAAGGGAAAGACCTGAAGACGAAGACCTGCACACAGGCAAAACTGGCGCATGATTGGAAGTAGTAAGCCGCCACCACCACTTCGGGAAAGGGAAAGACCTGAAGACGAAGACCTGCACACAGGCAAAACCAGCGCATGATCGGAAGCAGTAAGCCGCCACCACCACTTCGGGAAAGGGAAAGACTTGAAGACGAAGACCTGCACACAGGAAAAACCGGCGCATGATCAGAAGCAGTAAGCCGCCGCCACCGCTTCGGGAAAGGGAAAGACCTGAAGATGAAGACCTGCACACAGGCAAAATCGGCGCATGATCGAAATCATTAAGCCGCCACCATAGCCAAAGGGTCAGCTACCGCATCGAAGGAGCATCCTGAGGCGTCTAACCTGATGGGGGTTCGTACTCATCAACCAAGGGGTCAGCTACCGCATTGAAGGAGCATCCCAAAATTCTCTATGTGTCAGCCGAAGGGTTAGCTACCGTACCGAAGGAGCATCCTGAAGCCTCACAGCATATCGTCTGAAGGGTCAGCCTCCACAGCAAGAGGAGTATCCAAAAGACAACCGGGCAAGAGGGTTAACTCCTTTACCCGCCAATTGACCTCATGGTACGTTAACCCATGGTCAATTGGTCGGGTAAAGGGGGGGCAACTGTAGACCGCAAATCTCGCTCAGCTCTCTAATAAAGCCGAAGAACGCCTGTTTTGAAGATGGTCAAGACTTTATTAAGTCCCTAGTAGCTTTTTTTAGGTTCCATTTAAGATAGGAAGGGTTTTTAGAGGCATTAATAATCGGGAAATCCATCAGAGACAGCAGATGGTCGTCCAGGACAAGCGGATGACCGTCCAGAACAGGCAGATGGCCGTCCAGGACAAGCAGATGGTCGTCCATGGCAACTTTAAGGCCATGGAAGGTCGTCCACTCTACATGGATGGTCGTCCATGGCCACTTTTTGCCATAGACGGTCGTCCACTTTGTCCAGACGGCCATCCACCTTTTCCAGGCCCGGTTCCCTATAAATAAGAGCCTCATTTCTCTATTTTTTTACACCTTTTCACTCCTGCCACTCTCTAGGAATCCTTTTGGCACTTTAGAGTGACTCCGAGCATTATTCCGGGGTTCGAGTGAGCTTTCCAATTTTCGTTAAAGTTGAAATCGGTTAAGGAAGTCTCTTTTTGAGACGTCCGGCCCTCGGTAGAGTGACTTTTCTTTATTTTGCGTGAGGAGCGTGCTTGTAGAGTGCGGGGACTACCAGAAAGCGTCCTCATGTTTTCGAAGAGTTAATGTAAAGCTTGCTTTGGAGGTTCCTTCTCTATTCTCTGTCTCTTTTATTGCTTTCTTTATCGCTTTCTTTGTGTGCATTAAATAATAGAGCCATGTAGATATTTAAATTCTGCAAGTAGATAGAATAATAGGGTAAAATCATAATTTCTTTAAGTGTTTATTTTTTAAGTTAGTCCATCATAGGGAACCCGAAAGGGGTGTTGTCGGGGTGCTAACACCTTCCCCACACATAACTAACTCCCTTACCTGACTCTGGTTGTAATGGCCAAAGTTGGTTTTTTTCTAAAAACTAATGTCTTCTTCTTCTTTTTTTACCTTTTTCAGTGTTTAAGGTTAAAACACTGATGGTGACTCCTCGAACCTATTTGAAAACCTCGCCTTTAGGTCCATCCCGATTATCGGACAGCCTAAAGGCGTTGAACCACTTATTTCAAAAAATGCGAGTCATATCAAAACCATCGCGTCGCTCTGACCGCCTCATCTGACAGCGATGACAATGGACCTGTGTAGTTGAGAGTGTAAAAATACACCACTTGACTTGAAAACAAATTGGCCTGACTGACTTAGGGTCTTAGATTCGTCACTACTTAAGAGGAGCAAGGAGGAGAAGATGAACAATAAGGAGAAGAGGAGAGAAAATATTTTGTGCTTAAGTAAGGTGAATATTTCTTGTAATGAGTAAGAGTGAGACTTTTTTAATTCTCTTTTTTCAAAATTTCACCTTATATGTTGCCTTTGTCACTAATTGTATTACAATAAAAATAATTTTTTTAATAGTTAGGTGGGCCACAGGCTGGCCCATCCCATCCTACATGTTGGCCCGACATGCTAGCGGGCTGGGTCATATTTATAGCAAGTTGGCGAGTTTGTCGGATTGACTCATTTTGTCATCCTACTATTTTTCCTTTCTCTTTCTCCTTACTTTTTCTCTCTCTTTCTTTTTCTTTCTCTCTATCCCTCTCTTTCTCCTTCTTTATTTCTAGTGAAATTTTATCTTCTTATTTACACACACACACACACACACACACACACACACACACACACACACACACACACACACACACACACACACACACACACACACACACACACACACACACACACACACATATATATATATATATATATATATATATATATATATCGTAATTTTTTATTTATAATTTCTTTATTCATTTTTCACTTATATTAATTGCAAGCTTAATTTTTTTTTCAAACCATGCTTATCTCTTCTTAAAAAGATAAGTAATCAATATATTTTATCAATAATTTTATTAATATAATTTATATATATTTAATATATTTTCTTAATTAATTATTAATAATTAATATAATTTTGTAAAAAGGAAATAAAAATATTTGAATATAAATTATTGCTTAAATGGTACATTTTTAACTAATTATTTATTTTCTTTTATAGGGATGATAAATTAAAGAAATTATTAAATGAAATAGTGAATCTGTTCAAGGGAATCAACATTTTGCTAACCGCTTAGCACTTTTGGATCTGCTAAGCGAAATCAGTCCAAAGAGATCTTCATCAAATAATTAACAATCCGCTTAGCGCTTTGTCATTCATCGAGTGTCTTTGTAATTTGCCAACCGCTTAACACTTTTGGATCCACTAGCATAATCGGTCCAAAAAGCTCTTCTTCAGAAAATTAACAATCCGCTTAGAGTTTTGCCATTCGTTGAGCGCTTTTGTATCCGCTCAGTGCTTTTGGATCCACTGAGCGGAATGTGTAAAATCCCATATAACTAATTTAATTATAAATCCGCTCAGCGGATTCATTGAATTTCAATCTTATAGAATGTTATTTTGAGTTTTATTTTGTAATTATCAGTTAAAATCACTTAGAAAGTTTTATGAAAATATTTGGCAGAATTTTAATCGATTAAATTGCGAATTAATCGATTAAAACAACTTAAAGGATTTTTTTAAAAATGTTTTAATCGATTGAAACATCGTCGTATCATTTAAAACAAATATGGAAAATGATCAAGAACATTTTAACAGATTAAAAGAAGTTTTAACAGATTAATTCAAGACTTTTAAAATATTAAAAGATTGTTTTAACATATTAATTAAACCAGCAGTTAGAACAAATCTCTATATAAAAAGGATTGCTTGAGTTTTTTAAAATATACCTTTGAGCAATCAATCAAGCAATCATAAGTGAAGTTTTTCAAGAAAGAATCGCGCAAGTTCTGTGGTGCTTTTGAAAGTTCTTTCTTGAGGCATTTTTGTATTTTTTTGTGTGAAGAAACTCATATTGTAGGGACTGCATAATCCGGGTTAGATTGTTCTGGTTTCTTCTCTTTCATTTTCTTTCATTCTTGTTATATTGTAAGTGCCTGGAATTGTTATGCACGGTTTCTGTGGCTGGAATTTGGCTGTAGGTTGGTTCAAGAACTGGAAGTTGGTTCTTGGTGAAGGTTTAGGTGCAAGGACTGGAATTTTTGTTCTTGTGGTAGATTGGGTGTGTGATTGGAATCTGTAATCTGTAAAACATTCAATCTAGTGGAACTCAGCTGGAATTTGGCTGAGAACTAGACGTAGCCCTGGGATTGGGTGAACCAGTATAAATCTTAGTTGTATTTCTCTAAACCTTACTCTCTTTAATCCTGTTGTTGCCTTTATTTTAATTGCTTGTTTTGCTTGATTCAAGAATTGGTCAGAACTCTTAATCTTTGAAATAGATAATCTGTAAATTGCGAAAATCTTTCAAAGATCAATTCACCCCCCCTCCTGATCTCAGCCTTCTTTTCTAACAGTTTGATGAAGCATCAATTCAATCAATTACTAATAAATAACATGGTTGGACCACAAGTTGCACATCCATTAGTTGGAACTATTGCAGAACATGTTAGTTCTACCCCTTTAGTACAAAATAAATCTATTGAAGTCCCTTCTGTTGGACCACACATTGGTCGTACTCCACCACTTGGAGGAAGTTCTAAATCTCTTCCATTAACTACTCCACCATTAGGACCACAATCACCACATGAGACACCTTCCCCACAAAGTCTTCAAGCATCTAACCCTCAAACTCAAGGTACATTTGTTGCTGATGATGATCATAATGTATCAGATGTTCATAGCACTTGTGAGAAACCCATTTTAACACTTGATGGATATGGGTAAATCACTTAAATTTTAACAATGTTATATTTTGTTCACATTCTATGTACAACTTGTACTTTATCACTTTATTTTTGGTGTAGATTTTTGCCTTCATACTTTGTAGCTATTACCATTGGTGATATTTTCAAAAGTCATTACACTGATGCATGGCCATCATGGAAAAAGGTACCTCAAGATATTCGAGACATGTGGTTTAGTGAGTTCATGGTATGTATTTATATTAGTTCTTAACTTTAAAATAAGTTCCAAATATTGAATGTCCTATAACATTTACTTGTTTTTTTGGGTACAGAGAAAATATACTATTTTCCCACGTGATCATAGGTTGGTTAGAAGGAACTTTGAAATGCGAGGTGCCAACATATTGAAAAGTTCACTAAACAAGGCACGCATGATAATGAAGAAGCCAAATTGGCTTGCAGAAGATGTATGAGATATCTTATGCCAACATTGGGGATCAAAACAATTCAAAGTAAAAAGTTTGATTGCAAAAGCAAATCGAGCTTCTGATTGTGATCGACTTAGAATTTCACTCCATACTAGTGGCTCCATTAGTACTTCTCAACATAGAGAACATTTGGTAAAGTTTGATTTATACTCCTTTATGCATGTATTGGTCCTATATGTTGTACTTTTGAACCTATAATGTATATGTGAATTATGGAACCCTGGACTACATTTAGGTGTGGAAAGAATGTACATTAGTTAGTTCAAATTTGATTGCATGGTGTTGTTTATGATGGAAGAGAAAAATAGTTATTACATTACCTATTGTCATGACTTGACAAACTTCTTTTCTTTTATGGTGGATATTGCACTTCTAAGTTTGTGTTTTTAACTATATTTTAGATAAAATTGAATGGAAAACCCCCTACCCCATTAGAGTTGTTTCGCAAAATACACAAACGAAAGGATAACACATGGGTGGATCAAAGATCAGCACATGTAGATGTAAGTTTCTTATTTTTCTTCTTATGTTAATTTCTTAAACAATTGTATCCTTTTTTATGTTTTAATCCAATTCACTACTATTCTATTTTAATGTTTATAGGCAGAGTTTATTCGTGCATGGAAAAAAGCCTCCCAATCAGGATCTATTGCAGGAGGCTCTCTGCCTGATGAATTACAGGTTTGGTGTAAAGTTGCTAGAATAAACAAAGGTAAAGTATATGGGCTTGGATCTGAGTCAAGCAAAGCAATTGGGAGAAATCTTTGCCACGACTCTACTTCATCATCTGTCTAACTTATGAGAGAGGAGATTGAACAATTAAAACACAAGTTAGAGGAAGTTGAGACTGAAAGGGATGATCTCCGTGAAAGAATGTTAACTAATGAGAGACAAATTCAGAAAAATGATAAAATGTTGCTCCTCTTGATGGAGAAGATGGATGTTCAACCTCCTGAATTGTGAACTGTTTCTATTTTGTATATTGTATTTGTTTTGTTAATTTTTGACATTTCCAGAATTATGACTCTTATTTTAGTTTATTCTACTTACTTTTAGATTGAATTTTCAATATGTAAGAAAGTATTTAATTAATGAATTATTAATTTTTTTAGAACAAACTTTGTGGTATTATTTTAATAATTATCTTAGGTAGTGAAATTTTCATATATTTAATACCATATATATATATATATATATATATATATATATATATATATATATAATGTATTGCATATTCCTTAATAATATTTATCGTTATTTTAAAAATAATATAAAACAATAAAATAAAATTAGTGACCAATATAGTGACCAATTTGGTCATATATATTCAGATCATAAAATCAATCACTGAATAGGTCACTAAATCGGTCACTAAATTGATCACTAATTCAATCACTGATTCGGTCACTAAATCAGTCACTAATTCGATCACTGATTTGGTCACAAAATCGATCACTAAATCGGTCACCAAGGAAATAGTGACTGATTCCAGTTGGTCACTATTTTGTTCACTATTTTAGTTAGTGACCGATTTTGGTCATTTAGTGACTGAATTTTCGGTCACTATTTAGTGTTTTTCTTTTAGTGTTTCTCGAATTAATCGATTAATATTCTGTCATTATATTTCTAACCCATATCTAGATCAAATTAATTGATTAATTGGTAAAATAATCGATTAGTATGTTCTTGGAAATTGTTTCAGAGTCTTTTAATTGCAGGATTTTGGAAATTAAACAGCCAATCAAGGATTGAAAATCAAGATCTGCTAAATCTAGAAATAGTATTAAAAGCATTGTTGATCAGTCAATCCTTATCTTTCTAAAAGAACAAATTAGTTGATACATTCTGCAAACTCATTGTCCAATTCCAGTACAACTATAGGCGGTCAAGGGGACATTTCAATTGAGAAAAAGATGGAAACACAACAGGATCTCATTGACTATCTCACAGACTCCAGAATTCATCTTTGAATATGGGAGCAGGTAGCTGATCTCCAAGATGAAGGAGTCAAGGTGTCCAAGGGGAATATATGTGAGGGAAGATGAGGCTAGAACATAGGTTGCTAGCCTTCATCATAGCATAGGTTCTTACACCCAGGGGGAGCAATCATGCTTGACTGAATGAAGGAGATTCAGTCTCTACTTTTCTTTCAAAACGGGGTTCTGCTTCTGTAACTCATGCTTACTCTCTTCTTCTTCTTAAATACTCCTTCATCTCTTCTTTTAACTACTCGATCTTTCTCTCAAATTCTTGTTGCAAGAATGTTCAAGAGATCAAGATTAGGGAGATAGAAAAATATTGTCCATCTTTTTATCACAACACTCTTCTTTTAATTTTTCTAGATCTGTAACATTTTACTCGCTTCTATAACTTTTAACTTTTAATGTATCATGCATGCTTTATTTTGATTAACTACTCTTTTCTCATTTGTGATGAATTCAAAGGGGGAGAAATAAATATTGAATAAACTCGCTAACACAGAAACACCTAGTGACTTCTCTACATGATTCAAAAAGGATTTTGTTTTCATCAAATAAGGGGAGATTGATGATGATTGAAGATCTTGAAGATTTGATGAAGTTAAAGGATTTATGGAATAAGGGAAGATTTGATGAAGTTAGAGGATTTATGGGATAAGAGATGTAGTGTTTAGTGAGTCTGCATCAATATAAGTAGGTATAATCATCTATCCATTTCTACAGCATGAGGTTCTATCATTTGGAAAGAGTCAAAATACCTCTAAACCTTTTAATCTGTTAAAAATCCTTTTAATCGGTTAATATTTTCTTGAGTCTCAGATTTAACTAATATATTTATAGATTAATTGGTTAAATATAGCTAAAAACACTTCTGACACATTGTTAACTGATGTATTTTTTAAATAATCGATTAAAATCACTTAAAATAAGTGTAAGCATGTTCTGTCGCAGTTTTAATCGATACTTATTTGAATTAATCAATTAAAAACACTTAAAATAAATGAAAATATGTTATGTCGCAGTTTTAATCGATACTTATTCAAATTAATCGATTAAAACCACTTAAAATAAGTGTAAATATGTTCTATCAATATTTTAAGTGATTAAAATTTGAATTAATCGATTAAAATCACTTAAGAATTTTTGTGTAACTGTTTTAATTGATTAAATTGCGTTTTTATCAGTTAAAATATTTTTGGAAAGTGTTATAGAACATTTTAATCGATTAAATGATATTTTCATCAGTTAAAAAGTTTAGATGCATTTTTACCCTTTTTAAATGATAGAACCTCATGATGTAGAAATGGATAGATGATTATAGCTACTTATATTGATGCAGACTCACTAAACACTACATCCCTTATCTCATAAATCCTTTGACTTCATCAAATCTTCCCTTATTTCATAAATCCTTTGACTTCATCAAATCTTCAAGATCTTCAATCATCATCAATCTCCCCCTATTTAATGAAGAAAAACTCCTTTTTGAATCCTGCAGAGAAGTCACTAGGTGTTTTTGTGTTAGAATTATAGGCTGAGATCAAGAGAGAGGGTGAATTTATGTTTACAAACTTTTTCGCAACTTACAGATAGAGATTAACGATTTCAAAGATTAAGAAATTTGATTAAGTATTGAACCAAGAAAACCAAACTGAATTGAATAAAGTTCAAGCAGAATTAAAGAAAGTGATAGGAGAGGAAAAGAAACACCAAGAATTATACTGGTTCACCCAAACTCCTAGGCTACATCCAGTTCTCAACAAAATTCTAGTTAAGTTCCACTAGATTGAATAGTTTGATTTACAAAATCAAATTACAGACAATCCAACCTGCAACCTGCAACCAAATTCTAGTTGCAGAACTAGTGCCCAATCTTCTAGAAGCCAAGACAATACAAAATAGAATTGAAAGAATGAATAAACTAGAACAATCAAACCCGATTAAGTAGATGCAGAAATCCTATTACAGAATGAGTTTCTTCACAAGCAAGAATGCAAAAATGCCTCAAGAAAGAACTTTGAAAATTTCCACTGAAAATAGCATGTTTCTCTCTTGAAAAGATCTCTATTGATTGCTTGAATGATTTCTAAAAGATGTGTGTCGCCGCCGTCAAAACGAGGCAGTCAGAGCGACCCAATGGTTCCGATTTTCCAATTTTTGCATTTTTATAGGTGTGGTTACAACGCCTTTAGGTTGTCCGATAGCCGGGCTGAACCTAGAGGCGAGGTTTTCGAAAGGGCGTTATTGGATTGTCCGATAACCGGACTAACCCAAGAACTAATTTTGAAGGGTTCTTATGGAGTCGCCATCGATGTTTTTACTGGAAACATCGAAAAAGGAGTAAAAAGGCGTTAGTTTTCAAAAACTAACTTTGGTTGTTAAAACCAGAGTTTAGGTAAGGGGGTTAGTTACATGTAAGGGAAGTGTTAGTTCCCTTACGACGCCCCTTTCGGGTTCCCTATGATAGGCCAGCTATTTTAATAAATAAACTTGTGAAAAGATGCTTTCACCCTTTTATTTGCGGAATTAAAATAATGACTACATGGCCCTAATATTTATTACGCAATTTAAATATAAAATTAAGGCAATAAAGAGAGGGAGAGATAGAAGAAACCTCCGAAGCAAGCTCTTTGATTAATTTCTTGAAAACTAGGGTGCGTTTTGGCAGCCCTTCACTCTTTACAACGCCGGAAAAACTCTCAGAAACGCTATAAAAACTCTAAAGAAACTCTCAAAAACTCCGGAAATGCTTCGGAGAGGTTCTAAGAAGAGAATTTGAAGAAGTTACAAGAGAGAGAATGGAAGAACTGTGTGAAATGAGGGTGAAGGCGCGACTATTTATAGGGATTCGCGCTTGTCAGGTCGAGACGGTCGTCTCGTCTGACAAGGTTGAGACAGCCATCTCGCCATTCGAGACGGCCGTCTCGCCTTGCAAAAATGGCGAGAAGGCCGTCTCGCCAAACGAGAAGGGGGTCTCGCCATTCATAGGTGGTGAGACGGCCGTCTCGCCACTTTTGCAAGGCGAGACGGCCGTCCCGAATGTGAGACGGCGGTCTCGACCTCTGAAGGCAAAAATCCTTATTTTAAAGCAAAAAAACCCTCCTATCCTAGTATGGGGCCTAATAGTCTCTCCTAATGGCTTCTTAGGCTTCATCCATCTTCGAAAAGGAGGTCTTCTGGTCTTATTACGAGGTCGGGCAAGATTAGGGGTCTACAACTGCCTCCCCTTTACCCGACTAGTCGACTCCTGACTTGTTGTGCCAAGAAGATTGACTGGAGGGTAAAGGAGTTGACCCTCCTGCCCGGTTGCCCTTCAGACGTCCCGTCTTTGCGGCGGTTGATCTTCTGGGGAAAGGTACGTTGTGCTCCTCTGGGATGCTCCTTTTGATGGTAGCTAATCCCTTTGGCTGATGAGTATGAACCCCCATCTGGTTTGACGAGTATGAACCCCCGCCTGGTAAGCCCCCTTTTGTAAGGCCTCATGAGTATACACCCCCATCTGGTGTCTGACGAGTATGAACCCCCATCCGGTAAGCCCCCTTTTGTAAGGCTTGATGAGTATACACCCCCATCTGGTGTTGTGCCTCCGGATGCTCCTTCTTGCGGTAGCCGATCCTTTGGCTGTGGTGGCAGCTTACTGCTCTAGCTCATGCACCGTTTGTTGAGATGCGTTCTCTGCTTTGTCTTTTTGAGAGTGGTCGTCCGGTCTATGTCGCGGACTCTGCTGGTGTTCATCTAGCTTGTTGGTTGCTGGGGATTTTTTATATTTTTTTTTTATGGTGGTCATCCGACTTTGCTGGTTGTCGGGTAGTCTTGTTTGTTGTTCGACTCTCGCTTGGTCGTCAAAATTTGTTGGTCAAGGTGATTAACTTTGTTTTAATCCTGCCTTTTTTCGCGGTTTTATCTCTTTTTTCTCGTGATTTTGGATTTTGGCTTTTTTCTTTAAGCGTAAGTCTTTTTATTCTTAGCTTCTTTTGTTACGCTGACTCTTTTTTGAAAGGGAGAGCAAAATGAATGAACTAAAATTTTATTTATGATAAAATTTATTACAGCAGTTTTATTTTCTAAGCCTTATCCCTAAGGTGGTGGACTCGTGTCTGGAGACGATCCGTAAGAGGGGAACTGCCGGTACATATGCCTTCGGAACTCTGCCTAGTCCTGGGCTTCGTCGATGTACTCCTGCCGGAATGCCGCCAGGTCTTGTCTCATTCCCTCTTGGTATTGGGCGAATGCCTCCTGCCTTGTGTCGAAGGCATCTTGCCTTAGGGATATCTGCTCTTGTCTCATAGATATTTGGTCGAATTGTTGGCGCAAATCGTAGATGTTGCGGTTGACGCCAGCAACATCGTCTGTGTACTGCTGCTGTTGTTGTTGTTTCTGCTGTTGTTAGAACTCGAGAGGTGTCGGGAGATCATGCATTGCTACGAGATCCTGGAGATCTAAAGATATATCTAGAGAGGGGTGGAGGATCAATTGGGTCCCTTGGCGTAGCAGCATCCCCATGCTAACTAGGACCGACCCGTTGATGGTCTCGGGTCGGAGGCTGGAGGCCAGTTCCTCCCTGCCACTGCACCCCCATTTTTCTGCCAGGGGGGTAATGAGGGGAGCCATGAGGACGGCTCCCACGGGCCGGCTCCTGAAGTCCTTGAGGGCCTTCAGGAACAAATAGCCAGGGTTGCACTGGCGCCTTTGGCTCATGCAATAAAGGACAAAGAGGTCCGGAAGGGTTACCTTTCCCTTACTCTCTTTCCGCCCGTGGATCGTTCCGTCCAGCAGCTTGTGGCAGATGCGGAGGGCGGGGGGAAGTGCGGAGCCCTTCATCAGTGTGGGCAGGGTGTGTGCCCCAGTCAGCTCTTCCCACATCTTGCCGGTGGTGAGGTTGGTGGGGCGTGCGTAGATAGCCTCCTGGTAGTCCCGAGTCAGCACGTCCTCGGCCTGGACGAATCCAATGGTCACATTGAACTCGTCTAGGGTGGTGGTCTGGTACATCCCACCCATGAAGTATGTCACCATTTTTGTCGATGACAGACCTGGTGCCTTGGCGGGCGTCTCGGCGTAGGAGATGGAGGCGAGAAACTCCAACACCGCCTGAGGATAGACGTGGGTGGGTGGAGACTGAAGGAGGAAGCGCCACCCTATGATGTCAATGTGGGCGCGGACATCATCCTCCCACCCGAATTCGGCGAGGATGCTGAAATCCAACCTTAGCATGGGGTGCCATGTATACCCCCGGATGTGCTCTAAGCGAGCCTGGTGCATTGGTGAAAGCTGTGTGGGGTCCTGCAGAGCAGGAGCTGAGGAGCTGCTAAGGCCGACAGAGCCCCTCCTCTTCCTAGACTGATCTCTACGGTGCATTTTGACTGTAGGGTGCTTGAGAGTCAGAAAATGGAAGGTGGAAGTACAAGAGGAGGTGTGGAGACCCCCCTAGGCCCCCCTCTATTTATAGAAATTTTTTCGAATTCGGGACCGCCATCTGGGATGTCGAGACGGAGGTCTCGACTTTGGCCTTAAGCGAGACAGCCATCTCGCCAAGCGAGAAGGCAGTCTCGTTTTTGGTCAAGTCGAGACAGCGGTCTCGTTGGTCGAGACGGCAGTCTCGTTTTGCTGAAAATCGAGACGGTGGTATGGACATACGAGACGGCCGTCTCGATTCTAAAAGTTTTTTTTTTTTTTTTGAAGAAAATAGGACCTGGTTCAAAAACATTTTATGCATGCAATGTTTTCATGTTTGATGTCCTATAATGCCTATTTCATTTAATTTTTCAGAAGGATTTAACTAATGTGTCTTGTAGCGACGAGTATCCTCTGATCTGTGTTCTTGTACTTGGCTGTACCATTCCGGACTTCTTGTGACCGAAGAATAATTTGATCTTTTTTTTTCTTTTTTGTAGGGCACACTTTGCCATGTTAGTGTCCCTTTTTCTTCACTTTAGGGGTTTCAATCCTCTTGTTGACTATACGCCTCCATATTCCCAAATTAATTATTAGAATAATGTTGTGAGGGTCAAGAGAAAAGAAGTAAGAGGGCAATTCAATGGCTTGTGTTTTAGAAGGTTAATTTTTATTTAGAAAAAGATTTTTGTAAGAATGGTTGGCTAGGGTTAGGCCTGGGTGTTTAAGATTTTGTCTAAGCAAACGTTTCCCTTTTTTGTACTTGCGCTTTAGTTTATTTCCATTGCTTTTTATGGCTAGTTGATCTCCCTAGATCGCCCTTTAGGTTTTCGAACTAGGACTTTGTGTTTTGGCCCTATCTTTTGTCTAGGTTCCTTCTTTTTGTATTTGTTTAGGGAATCCTAGTGGACCTTATCTTGTAACCCTAACTTTTGCCTAGGCTACCCTTTATTTTTGTTTGGGTATCCTACTGGGTTGACCCTATCTTTTGCGTAGCCCCCTTAGTGGGTTTCCTACCGGGTATTTTGCCCTTTTTTCTTTTTGGCCTTTGGCTTCTATGGGCTTTTTATTTTTTGTTATTTTTTCACAATATTGGCGAAGCATGACTTTCTTTATGGTGAGATAAAGTCTTATTTTGTGCTTCTAATCAACTAGCTTGACTGTAATGGCAAGTTTTGTTTACTTGGATGCGCTTTTTATTCTTCTTTTTCTTTTTGTTTACTTAGACAAGGTTATTGTGAGGTCTAGTCATGAAATAGTAAGAAGAGAAGCAGATAGTAAGAAGTATATTCTTTATTAATTAATAAGGGAATATGTGCCCTAAAATGCCCGGGGGTCGGGCTAGCCCTGGGGGATAATCTCTAACAATCATGGGGTTTACATCCCTTAAGTGAAGAAAAAGATCTCCTAATGACTAGGGTAGCTCTTGACGCTTGCATCCCTCCGCTTCGGAATATCTGCTTGAGTGTGCGGAGGGGAGACTTCCCTTTTCTTCCTTCTGCTCGACCCTTAGTAAGGTCATATCCAAGGCCACACTTGAAAGGATTATCTTTGAATTCTGGGGGTTCCCTTATGCCTTGGGAATCTGCCCCCCAGTCCTTGGCCAGGATGGTAACCATGTTTCATCAACATGCAGGCTACCTTTGTGTTTTTGGGAAGTCGCTCTACGTTGGCAATTTCGAGCGCTTGAAAAGATGTTTCAAGGGCTTCTTCAGCCATATCCACATAAGGTTGGGTGGATGGTCCACTGATCAGGATATCATCTTCTGCTTGGACCGTGACCAATTTGTCATCCACTATAAACTTGACTTTTTGGTGGAGCGTTGAAGGTACTGCCTTAGCGTCATGAATCCAAGGCATGCCGAGGAGACAACTGTATGCTGGAGTAATGTCCATTACATGGAAATCGACTTTGAAGATAGTGGGTCCAACTTGGATTGGCAAATTAATTTCTCCCATTACTTCTCGTTTTGATCCGTCGAAGGCTCGAACGATAGTGCTGCTTGGGCGCAGACGGGTTCCTTGGATAGTCAACTTGTCAAGTGTGCACTTGGGCATCACGTTCAAGGACGACCCGTTATCCACAAGAACTTTGGCGATGAGGTACTCCTTGCACTTGATGGAAATGTGCAAGGGCTTGTTGTGGTTTGATCCCTCGAGGGGGAGTTCTTCCTCTGTGAAGGTGAGGTGACCGCTTGCCACAATGTGACCGACGATCCTCTCAACCTTTTCTTGGGATATGGAGTGAGGTACATGCGCTTCGCTCAAGACCTTCATCAGGGCATTTTTGTGCGGTTCCGAGCTCATCATTAGAGATAACAAGGTTATCTTTGCAGGTGTATGATTGAACTGGTCAATAATGGAATACTCGCTTTGCCTTATAAATTGGAGTAATTCCTCTGTCTCCTCCTTGGATTCTTTATTTTCTTTTTCTTCGGTCTTTTTATTTTTTTCTTTATTTTTAGGGATATCTTCTTGTAAGTCCTTGGGGGAGTAGACTCTTCCACTTCTAGTCATGCCCCCAATGCCGGCTATATTCGAGATATCCTCCTTTATTGGTGAAGATTCCTCGTATTTCCATGGTACAGCTTTATTTGACTCGTAAGGGAAAGAACGTGGCATAAATAGTTGCACTGGTGTCCTTGCCCCCTCTTCCTTATTTGTGAGGATCAATGGTCGAGGCTTATTATCCTCTTGTGGTGAATCAACCGTTGGGGCAAACTTGATTAGGAGTGGCTTTCTCTCCATTCTTCTGATTTGGAAGACGTGTCAGTTAATCCTTCCTTTTTATTATCTTATTTATTAAGAGTGAAGGAGGGGAAATTAAATATGCAAATGAATGATATGCATGCAAGTAGACAATTGTTGAATAAAAAAAAATTTCATTTATCCGTAGAAGGTGTACATTCCCCTATTCCATACTACGAAGCAACTTTTGACAGAAACGAAAAAGCCTAAAGAAACCCACAGGCGGGTCTTGATCTCTATGTAATTCCCTCTCGGCTTCCCGGACGTGACGAGCGAGTGCTTCGCTTTGCTTCTGGACCGCCTGGCTCATATCTTCACTGTACTTTTGAGCCTCTTTCATCTTCGCCTCTTGATGGACGACCAAGGCTTGTAGCTCGTCGAGCTTCGCAAGGGCTCAGTCCTTTTCTTGTAGTACTTGGTCGTACTGAGCTAGCCCATCTCTTTCTTTACAGCGTAGCTCAGCGAGACTTTTGTTGAGTCTCCGATTGGCCTCTCGCTCTTGGCGTATTTCTGACCGAGTCTTGGTGAGATCTTGCAACAAGTCCTTGATCGTTTGAGCCTGTTTTGCTGATTCGGCCTCAAGGCGTGCTGATTTGGCAGTTATTTCTTGAAGTTGGCTATCCGAGCTGGTTCTAGCAGCTTTGGATGCTCGGATAACTTGCTCATTAGAATCAGCACACTGATCCTTGAGGCGCTCTATTTCATGATCTTTTTTCTTGCATTGCCTTTGCAGACCATCAATGGTGAGGATAGATTCTTGTTCTCTTTCCTCAAGGGCCCTCATTTGGGCTCCCATGATTTCTATCCTCTGGGTCGAGGCATTGACTTGAGCTTGCAGCTCTTCACTATTGGCGCTTGTAAGGAGTGAGGTGGATGGTTGAGACATCCCTCTTCTTTTTCTCCACACCTCATAGTCACTAGAGACAGCCACTCGAGCTTTTCCTAGCTCTCTATCTCCCATAAAGGCTGGTTTCTCCCATGCTTTTCTCACGGCTAGTGAGTTGGCAATTGTGCATGGGTCTCTGAAGAAACACAGTCCTCCGAGTTCCCCTCGAGAAATTGTAGTTTGAGTCTTCATGAGTTGTCTCATAGCTACTCTAGGTGAATAGGCTATGCAACCCCTGAGTCCTATCAAGGGTACGTTCGGATAATCTCCACATCTGATGAGGACTAGACCGGGTCGGAACCAAGGGCAGACCCAGGATAAATGGTTGGCGTCCCATTGTTCCAACTCGTCCTTCCATTGTGAAGTTAAGCGTCGTTGGAGAGGGATTTTGGAGAAGCTCCTCAAAGGGTCGGGGAACATCCCGATGTGACTAGAGGCGTAAAAATGTGTGATGCCCCACACAAAGAGTAGTAAAGAGCAACAACGAAGTGTTCTTCCTTGCTTATGGTGGTAGAATTCCACCGAGAGCAAGGTGTCGACAAGAATTGCAGGCAAGGGACTCTTCGAGTTCACGTCCCAGGCGAAGAAGGCGTCCATGACGGCTTGATCCACTGTGTCGAGGTGGAAGGGAAACAAGATCGTTCCAAATATGATTAAGGCTAGGGTTTTGTTAAAAGCGACCCATTCTGCCCTTTCAGCCAAGTCGGACAGATGGTCTTCTAACATTGAGACTTTTCAACCCTGGATGTTCCCTTTTTCTATCAGGGTAGTCTACCGGAATGGCAATCGAATGATGGCAGCGACTTGTGCTGCAGGAGTATATGCCCCGTGGCGGATATGAACCCCAGCTAATTTGGGCCATTTGAGCATGATCTCGTACTCCTCCAAAGTGGGCACCATATCGAACTGCGGAAATTCGAAGTAGCGCAGACTAGAGTTCCAGAAGTGAACTAGTACCCTGATGAAAACTTGATCGACACAGATCTTCAGCAGGTCGAGAATCCGTCCATAAGATTTTTCAAAGTCGGAGCGGACCTCTAGTGGCATTATTGCGCAAAGCCGTTCCAACTTCTCAGTATGGTACCGGGGAATGTCCACTTTCTTCAACTGTCTACTAGTCCCCTCCATTTTCTAAAACCAAAATGCATGCTTTATGAATATGATGCTTATTGAATGAATGTGAGTGTTTATTTTTCTATTTATCATGTTTTATTTCTACATGATGTATGGTATTTGCGTATTTTTTTTTTGGAAATAAACTACCTATATGAATTATTTATAATGTTTATGAACAAGGTCCCATTTATTGTTTTGAATTGGATTTTTATTATTATAATTATATCCTTTTATCTCTTCTGTCGGACTGCGTGGCTACTTACCTTGCAAAGAACCTGAAACCAAGCTAGCTAAAAGGCAGACTGTCCGAGATAAAAAATGGTTTTATGCGAAAGAATAATATTTAGCTTCCCTTATCTCTTCTGTCGGACTGCGTGGCTACTTAGCCTAAAAAGAACCTGAAACCAGGCTAGCTAAAAGGCAGATTGTCCGAGATAAGGGTGTTTATTGCAAAAAATATTTTTTGTGATTTTTCTGTTGTTTGGTTATGCTATGCAACAAACAAATGCAACAAACAAATGTGCACACAATTCGATCATCCGCAAACAGGCGAGAAGTCGTTTTAAACACGAGGTAGGGTTTTCCTGCAGAAAAGTGCATTGGCGAAGGTATGTTCTAACTGTTCTCACCAAGGCTAAGGCCCCCAAGGTGCCCCCATTATAGGGTCCCCAATCTCCAGCCTTCCGACCATGCTTAGCACTAAGGCCATAGTCAGTCTTTGTGCCAAAAGAGGAAGGTTATCACCTTGAGTGGTGGTTTCCGATCACACTGGTGGGCACAAGGCCATCACTACAGCGAACCGTACCTGCCACCCACTCCCTATGGATTTCTCACTTGCCCCCGGGTATAGAGGGAACTGTTGTGTGCAAGGGTTTGTGTACAATTTGTATTTCAAACAATTGCGTAAGTATAAACAAATAACAGTTATTAAAGTCAGGCATTAAAACATGTTATAATACAAGGTAGGGTAAAAGCGTAATTTCTTAGTTTATTTATTTAAGCTGGCCCATCACTAAATGGGATCAACTCTCTAGGCTTTCCCAGTAGAGTCGCCATCTGTCGTCACCGTCAAAACGAGGCGGTCGGAGCGACGCGATGGTTCTGACTTTCCAATTTTCGCATTTTTATAGGTGTGGTTACAACGCATTTAGGTTGTCCGATAACCGAGATGAACCTAGAGGAGAGGTTTTCGAAAGGGCATTCTTGGATTGTCCGATAACCGGGCTAACCCAAGAACTAATTTTGAAGGGTTCTTATGGAGTCGTCATCGATGTTTTTACCGGAAACATCGAAAAAGGAGTAAAAAGGCGTTAGTTTTCGAAAACTAACTTTGGTCGTTAAAACCAGAGTTTAGGTAAGGGAGTTAGTTACGTGTAAGGGAAGTGTTAGTTCCCTTATGACGCCCCTTTCGGGTTCCCTATGATAGGCCAACTATTTTAATAAATAAACTTGTGAAAAAATGATTTTACCCTTTTATTTGCGAAATTAAAATAATGACTACATGACCCTAATATCTATTACGCAATTTAAATATAAAAGTAAGGCAATAAAGAGAGGGAGAGAAAGAAGAAACCTTTGAAGCAAGCTCTTTGATTAATTTCTTGAAAACTAGGATGCGTTTTGGCAGTCCTTCACTCTTTACAACGCCGAAAAAACTCTCGGAAACGCTATAAAAACTCTAAAGAAACTCTCGGAAACTCCGGAAATGCTTCGGAGGGGTTCTAAGAAAAGAATTTGAAGAAGTTACAAGAGAGAAAATGGAAGAATTGTGTGAAATGAGGGTGAAGGCGCGACTATTTATAGGGATTCGCGCCTGTTAGTCAAGACGGCCGTCTCGCCTTGCAAAAATGGTGAGAAGGTCGTCTTGCCAAACGAGAAGGGGGTCTCGCCATTCGCAGGTGGCGAGACGGCCGTCTCGCCAAACGAGACAGCTGTCTTGCCACTTTTGCAAGGCGAGACGGTCGTCCCAAATGTGAGACGGCGGTCTCGACCTCTGAAGGCGAAAATCCTTATTTTAAAGCAAAAAAACCCTCCTATCCTAGTATGGGGCCTAATAGTCTCTCCTAATGGCTTCTTAGGCTTCATCCATCTTCAAAAATGAGGTCTTCTGGTCTTATTACGAGGCCGGGCAAGATTAGGGGTCTACAATGTGTATTTAAAACGTTGAAGTAAATCTATTTATATAGATATTTTTCTAACAAATTGGTTTAATTAATTGGTTAATTCATGTTTTAATCGATTAAAAAATCTTGTTTCTAATTGTTAAAATGTTACAGATCCAGAAAAAAATAAAAGAAGAGAGTTGCGACAAAAAGATGGACAATATTTTTCTATCTCCCAGATCTTGATCTCTTGAACCTAGTAACTTCTCTGCAGGATTCAAAAAGGAGTTTGTCTTCATCAAATAGGAGGAGATTGATGATGATTGAAGATCTTGAAGATTTGATGAAGTCAAAGGATTTATTGAATAAGGGAAGATTTGATGAAGTTAGAGGATTTTTGGAATAAGGAATGTAGTGTTTAGTGAGTCTGCATCGATATAAGTAAGTATAATCATCTATCCATTTCTACAACATGAGGTTCTATCATTTGAAAAGAGTAAAAATGCCTCTAAACTTTTTAATATGTTAAAAATATTTTTAATCGGTTAATATGTTCTTGAGTCTTAAATTTAACTAATATATTTACAGATTAATTGGTTAAAATTAGCTAAAAACACTTCTTAACACATTTTTAACTAATGTATTTTTGAAATAATCGTTTAAAACCACTTAAAATAAGTGTAAACATGTTTTGTCGCAGTTTTAATCGATACATATTCGAATTAATCGATTAAAACCACTTAAAATAAGTGAAAACATGTTCTATTGCAGTTTTAATCGATACATATTCGAATTAATCGATTAAAACCATTTAAAATAAGTGTAAACATGTTACGTCAGTATTTTAATCGATTAAAATTTGAATTAATCGATTAAAATCACTTAAGGATTTTTGTGTAACTCGTTTTAATCGATTAAATCGCGTTTTTATCAGCTTAAAATATTTTTAAAAAGTGTTATAGAATATTTTAATCGATTAAATGATATTTTCATTAGTTAAAACAATTAGAAACAAGATTTTTTAATTGATTAAAACACGAATTAACCGATTAATTAAACCAGTTTGTTTGAAAAATCTCTATATAAACATATTTTCTTCAATGTTTTAAATACACATCTTTTAGAAATCATTTAAGTAATCAATAGAGATCTTTTCAAGAGAGAAACACATTATTTTCAGTGGAAAATTTCAAAGTTCTTTCTTGAGGCATTTTTGCATTCTTGCTTGTGAAGAAACTCATTTTGCAGTAGGATTTATGCATCTACATAATCGGGTTTGATTGTTCTAGTTTCTTCATTCTTTCAATTCTATTTTATATTGTCTTAGTGTCTGGAAGATTGGACACTGGTTCTGCAACTGGAATTTGGTTGTAAGTGGGTTTCAAGAACTGAAATTTGGTTCTTGGTGCAGATTGGATTTGTCTGTAATTTGATTCTGTAAATCAAACTATTCAATCTAGTGGAACTCAACTGAAATTTGGTTGAGAACTGGATGTAGTGCAAGGGTTTGGGTGAACCAGTATAATTCTTGGTGTTTCTTTTCCTCTTCTATCACTTTCTTTAATTCTGCTTGAACTTTATTCAATTCTACTTGGTTTTCCTGGTTCAATACTTAATCAGATTTCTTAATCTTTAAAATTGTTAATATATATCTGTAAGTTGCGAAAAATTTTATAAAGATCAATTCACCCCCCTCTTGATCTCAACATATTATTCTAACACAATCGTTGAGCGAAAGTTGGATCCGCTCGGCGAAAATTTGGTAGTAACTACATCAGTGCCTTTGTTTAGTGAAATTCGTTGAGCGATTTTGAATCCACTTAGTAGAATGCAAAGTGCTGAGCAGACTGAATTCCGCTTGGTAGATTAACTCCAATGGTTAATTTTAACAAAACTATTGAGTGAAATCTAAAACCGCTCAACAAATTGACTAAAATGGTGGGCGTTGAGCGGCTTAACTATCCGCTCAACGGATTTTCCCTGAAAGAAAAATAAACTTTAAATTTTTATTTCTTTCATTCTTTAATTTTTATTCTTTTATTCTTTCACTTTATTCTTTTATTTCTTTTAATTTTATAATTCTTTGATTCTTATTCTTTTACTCGTTTTGATTATAATTTTTCAATTTAACCTCATTCTTTCTAATCTATTTTTATGATTTAGGTAGGTATAATGCAGGTTTTCAAGCAAGGAATATTGAAATCCTACAAACTTATCTTAACCTCTTCATTTCTCTTTATTTTTTTTCATTTATCTTTATTATTTCAATTTTTAATTTACTGCATTTTTTCTATTCTTCATCATTATTCATTTATTATTTTCTATTCCTTAAATTTATTAACTTTTTACATTGAGGACAATGTAAAATTTAAGTGTGGAGTAATAGGATGACTCTATGTGTTAATTTTTAAATTTTTTTGCATTTTGTTAATAATTTAAGTTTTAATTAATAGTTGACTATTTAGATTAACATCATTTTTGTTTTAATATCTTATATGATATCTTTATTTCTTACGTATAACTTCTGATCAAGTTTAATTATAACTTAATTAGATAGAAATAATAGTATGTGAGTTTTGTGTTGGAAAAATTTGGGTCATGTATATATATGATACAAAATTTAAATGTGTTAGGGCCATTATTTATTAAGCCAAATAATAAAGTGATCTGACTAAATTAAAGTTTTGGCTAGAGACATATGTCATGAAAATAAAATTATGTAGAGACCATAGAGTAATTTCTAATTTGATGAGGGGCCAAATTGGAAATACTAAAACTTAAGTAATTAACCTAATTCTGGTTATTTAAGGGGTCATGGTCCCCTTCTGGGAGCACACACACATAACGTAAGTCTCAGTTCCCGTTCCTTTCTTTTTATCCCCATCAAGAGAGAAAATCAAGAGGCAAATACAAGTGCTCTTAAGGTGGAAGACTATAAGATCAATATAGTGCTCTACAAAGACATCATCATTATGGCTAATTCGAGTACGCTTTCGCATTCAGCTTACAAGCATGTTTATCAGTATGAGATTACGTTTATGTTTGATCATTAGAATAAAAAATCATGATTATTATTATTATTATTATTATTATTATTATTATTATTATTATTATTAATTTTCCAACAATTGGTATTAGAGCCGCTTATACTTGATTCATGTCTATTTAATTTATAGAACCCTAATTATGAAAATTATGATTAATTTTGTTTTAAACAATTCAAATTACCCCATTTTATGAACCCTAAGTGGAGAATAATCTCCAATTTTCGTGAACCCTAAAATTTAAATTTGGGGGTAACATCCCCAATCTGATTCTGCTTGCTGATGGAACCGTGGAGGAAGCTATGGATTCTTCTTCTTCTTCATTTTTCCCTTTTGTTTCAGTTTAAGTTTCAATTTTTACTGAGAAAGAAATAGTGTTTCAAATTTCAATCTTTCTTGTATTGAGTTCTCTGTTCTCTTTGAATCTTTTGTTTTTGTTTTTATTTAATTTTATGGGTTTTGTTTTTGTTTTCTTTTCATGGTGGATTTGGATGAGTTTGGAATTGGGGGTGGTGTTTGGGGACTTCCCAACATAGAGTATCTTAGGCAACTGGTGAATGTTTTCACATGTGACTGTTATTATTTTATTGCCTTTATCCCCTAGGGATTTAAGGAAAAGTTGATGTTAAATTTCCTATTTAGGGTTTGAGTGATTACTGTTTAATCCCCTTTTAGGGTTTAGAGCAGTGTGTTAAAGAGACTCAGAACTATCTCTGTTTCATCCCTAGTGTGATTTTAGGGAGATGTTCATCCTTTATGTATTGGTGGAAAAAGAGGTGCTTTCATCCTTTGATTTGTTCAAAGGAGGTGTTCATCCCTAATGGGATTCTAGGGGAGATGTTCATCCTTAGTGGAATTCTAATGAAGTGATTATCTTTTGAATTAGTTTGCAAATATTAAATATTTGGTTTTGTTATATAAATAAAATATTCAATTTTTGGTAGTTTAATATTTTTTTGTGAGCAAATTGAGTCAAGAAGTCACCAAAATAACCTCTTTTGAATTGGGTAGTTCATGAAAAATATTGAATGTTAGTGTTTGTGTATATTCATGCGAGTATTAGTCGACCCAAAGGAAGATTAATATTTGGCCGAATTGCATACACATTTGTAATGATAAACATGTGACAATTATAAGGATTTGCTTTGTCGATGATAAATCAATCCAAAGACTCGGTTTATTGTTGGACGTGTTTTATTGTCAATGTTTGATTATTACAACAAAATACCTCTAGCAGCTTAATATTATTGTCCAAAGACTTGATATTGATGGTGCATTGGGTGTCTTGAGATGGGTTAAACCATTATTTGAATATATATTTATAATTATTTATTTTTTAATGTGAGCATAATTAGTTTATTTCTCGTGTTCTAAATTCAGATACAATTGCTTCTGTATCTGCCAATTTAAATTTTGTTCTGGTCCTCAATGGAAAAAATTTTAAGGACTGGAAAGAGAACATTGATATTATTCTTGGTTGCATGGATATGGATCTTGCGTTAAGGACTGAGCAACCCCCTGCTCCTATGGATTCAAGTACCTCTGAACAGAAAAGAGATTATGAGAAGTGGGATCGCTCAAATTGCATGAGTCTAATGATCATTAAGCGTGGCATCCCAGAGGTGTTTAGGGGCACTGTTTCTGAAAACATCACAAGTGCCAAAGAATTCTTTGCTGAAATTGAGCAGCGCTTTGCAAAAAGCGATAAGGCGGAGGCAAGCACTCTTCTTCAGAACTTGATCTCCATGAAATATCAGGGCAAAGGAAATATCAGGGAGTACATTATGAGCATGTCTAATATTATTTTTAAACTCAAGGCACTAAAGCTTGAACTCTCAAAAGACCTGCTCATTCATTTGGTGTTGATTTCTATTCCTGCAACGTTTAATCAATTTAAGGTATCTTACAACTGTCAGAAGGATAAATGGTCTCTTAATGAACTCATTTCACACACTACAAGAAAAAATCATTTTAGCGACCGAAATTAACGACCAAAAGGCGTCGTCGCAAAATAGCCACCGATTTTATTTCGGTCACAAAATAGCGACCGAAATTAATATATCAAATTGGTCGCTAAATCGGTAACAAAGTTAAAAAAATAGTGACCGATTTAAATCGGTCGCTAAATCAATGACAAAGTTAAAAAAATAGCGACCAATTTAAATCGGTCACTAAATCAATAACAAAGTTAAAAAAATAGCGACCGATTTAAATCGGTCGCTAAATCAATAACAAAATTATTATTATTTATTTATATATATTATTTATTTTCCCTACCTCTTTTTATATTATATTTTTTAGAAGTTTAACTTATTATTAGGTTTATTGTCATTGTCAGGATTCAAACCTAGTACCTTAGAGTTGGAGGCTAAAACTCCAACCACTCGAGCTACTAGGGTTTTTTAATAATAACTTACAAATAAATTATATTTATATACAAATAAATTATATTTATATACAAATAAATGTATATCCGTATAAATATATAAATATAAAATCTATAAATAAAAATATATTTATATATTTTAATATTAATATATTTATACATTGATATATTTATATATTGATATATTTATATATTTATATCTTTATATATTTATATATTTATATTTTTACATATATTTATATATTTCCATATTTATATATTTATATATAAAGATATAAATATATTAGTTTTGTATACAAATAATATTATAATATAGTATATTATACTATTAGTATAGTATACAAATTATATATTAGTATAGTATAGTATACAAATTATTAGTTTTGTAATTTATACACTATAAAAATAAATTACAAATATTATAACATAATGGTATATTAATATAATATAATATATTTGTATTCTAATTTTTAATTAAACTAAAATTACGCTAATAATGTATAATAATATATGAGGTGATAATATTGATATATATATATATATATATATATATATATATATAATAATATATTTATATTTTGATATATATATATATATATATATATTTTTTTTTGATATATATATATATATATTGATATATTTATATATTTATATATTTATTTATATCCTTATACATTTATATCTTTATATATTTATATATTTGAAAAAAATATTAAATATTAAATTTTAAAAATAATATTATATTTTTAAAAATAAATATTAGAAAAAGATTTAAAAATATATATAAATTATATTTACATGTACAAAATATTAAAGATATATATTTATATCTTTACATATTTATATCTTTATATTTTATATATTTATATCTTTACATATATTTATATCTTTATATCTTTACATATATTTATATCGGTATATCTTTATATATTTACATCTTTATATATATATATATATATATATATATATATATATATTATATATATATTTAAATATTGATATATTGATATATTTACATATTTATATATTTATATATTTACATATTTATATATTTATATATTAATATATTTATATATTTATATATTTATTTATATCTTTATATATTTATATCTTTATATCTTATATATATATATATATATATATATATATATATATATATATCTTTATATATTTATAAAATCTATAAATACAAATATATTTATATATTTTAATATATATTTAAATATTGATATATTGATATATTGATATATTGATATATTGATATATTTATATATTTACATATTTATATATTTATATATTTATATATTTATATACTAATATACCATTATATTATTTTCATTGTATATAAATTACAAAACTAATAATTTTTAAAAAATTGAATGATAATTTTTTTAACTTATATATTACAAAATATTTTTTAATACTTTATTGAATATAACTTTTTTTAAATATTTTCATTAATTTAAAGTATAACTTTTAATATTTTTTAGTATTTTTTTAAATGTAGATATCTTTAATATTTTGGACATATAAATATAATTTATACATGTTTTTAAACTTTTTTCTAATATTTGTTTTTAAAAATATAATATCATTTTTAAAAATTTATAGATTTTATATTTATATATTTATATTAGTATAGTATACAAATAATATATTAGTATAGTATAGTATACAAATTATTAATTTTGTAATTTATATACAATGAAAGAATATAATGGTATATTAGTATAGTATATTTGTATTCTAATTTTTAATTAAACTAAAATTACGCTAATAATGTATAATAATATATGAGGGGATAATAAATTTAATTCAATTACTTTTATAAATATATAAATATAAATCTATAAAATTTTAAAAATGATATTATATTTTTAAAAACAAATATTAGAAAAAGGTTTAAAAACATGTATAAATTATATTTATATGTCCAAAATATTAAAGATATCCCCATTTAAAAAAATACTAAAAAATATTAAAAGTTATAATTTAAATTAATGAAAATATTTTAAAAAAGTTATATTTATTAGAGTATTAAAAAATATTTTGTAATATATAAGTTAAAAATATTATCATTAAATTTTTTAAAAATTATTAGTTTTGAAATTTATACACAATAAAAATAAATTACAAATATTATAATATAATGATATATTAATATAATATAATATATTTGTATTCTAATTTTTAATTAAACTAAAATTACGCTAATAATGTATAATAATATATGAGGGGATAATATTGATATATTGATATATATATATATATATATATATATATATATATATTTATTGATATATTTATATATTTATATATTTATATTTTGATATATTTATATATTTATATTTTGGTATATTTATATATTAATATATTTATATATTTATATATTTATTTATATCCTTATACATTTATATCTTTATATATTTATATATTTAAAAAATAAAAATTTAAATATTAAATTTTAAAAGTAATATTATATTTTTAAAAATAAATATTAGAAAAAGATTTAAAAATATATATAAATTATATTTACATGTAAAAAATATTAAAGATATATATTTATATTTTTACATATTTACATATTTATATATTTATATATTTATATATTTATATCTTTCTATCTTTACATATATTTATATCTTTATATCTTTACATATATTTATATATTTATATATTTATATCTTTATATATATATATATATATATATATATATATATTTATATCTTTATATATTTATAAAATCTATAAATACAAATATATTTATATATTTTAATATATATTTAAATATTGATATATTTATATATTTACATATTTATATATTTTTATATTTATATATTTACATGTTTATAAATTTATATATTTACATATTTATATATTTATATATCTATATATTAATATATTTATATATTTATATATTTACATATTTATATATATTTATATATTAATATATTTATATATTTATTTATATTTTTATATATTTATATATTTATATATTTAAGAAAAAATTAAAAATTTAAATATGAAATTTTAAAATAATATTTTATTTTTAAAAACAAATATTAGAAAAAGGCTTAAAAATATATATAAATTATATTCACATGTACAAAATATTAAAGATATATATTTATATCTTTACATATTTATATCTTTATATATTTATATCTTTATATTTTTACATATATTTATATCTTTATATTTTTACATATATTTATATCTTTCCATATTTATATATTTATATATAAAGATATAAAGATATTAGTTTTTTATACAAATAATATTATAATATAGTATATTATACTATTAGTATAGTATACAAATAATATATTAGTATAGTATAGTATACAAATTATTAATTTTGTAATTTATATACAATGAAAATAATATAATGGTATATTAGTATAGTATATTTGTATTCTAATTTTTAATTAAGCTAAAATTACGCTAATAATGTATAATAATATATGATGGGATAATAAATTTAATCCAATTACTTTTATAAATATATAAATATAAAATATATAAAAATTTAAAAATGATATTATATTTTTAAAAACAAATATTAGAAAAAGGTTTAAAAACATGTATAAATTATATTTAAATGTCCAAAATATTAAAGATATCCACATTTAAAAAAATACTAAAAAATATTAAAAGTTATACTTTAAATTAATGAAAATATTTAAAAAAGGTTATATTTATTAAAGTATTAAAAAATATTTTGTAATATATAAGTTAAAAAAATTGTCATTAAATTTTTTAAAAATTATTAGTTTTATAATTTATATACAATGAAAATAATATAATGGTATATTAGTATAGTATAGTATATTTGTATTCTAATTTTTAATTAAACTAAAATTACACTAATAATGTATAATAATATATGAGGGGATAATAAATTTAATCAAATTACATTTATATATATATATATATATATATATATATATATATATATATCCTTTTTTAACTTTTTTTTCTTTTTAAACTTCTCACATTCTACATTAATTGTTTTTAAACTCTATCATTTTTACTATATTATCATCCTCATTTCCTCTCATATTCTATTTTATTTTATAATAATTAGTCTTCTTTTATAGAATACTTTATTTTATATTTTTATTATTTATTTTCTTATAATTTAAAATAATTAATATTATTTTAACATTTCTTTTTATGATTTTAACTATAATAAATCAAATTAAATGATTCGATAATATCAATTAATTAAAATCATCACATAAAAAATTTAGATAACTACATTAAAATTATTAATTTTAAAAATACAAAATATATTTAAAAAAAAAACTCAAATTATAGATTGGAAATAAAATAGAATAAACAAATACTCTTTACTTTATATTATATTTAAGTGTGTGCACAAATGTTGACCTTCTTAACTATAAAGAAACAAGTAAAAAAATATAAAGATAGTATTTGAAGAAGTGAATTTTGAAGATAAAGACTATTTTTATATAAATTTATTCTAGTATAACAATTAACAATAATAATACATAAAATTTAAAAACTAAACTAAAAAAAGTAAGTTTAAATTTATAAAAAAATACATTACTAAAAGTATCATATTATATTAAGATTTTCATTATTTTCGTTAATTATAAATTTAAATGTGTTTCATAAATAAAATTATAAATTTAAATATATTTCCACTTTTGATCCATCATAAATAAAAATAAATAATCTCTTATAAATGTTGTCCTATTTTAATCCATCATTAAATTTGTTTTATATACGAATTTGATGACTTATCATGTTATTCAAAATTTGGATGAAATAATTATGTATAATACTTTTTTAGTATATTATGTTTTTAAATTTGTTAATAGAGAAAAAGTTTCAGAATTCAAAATGTTAAATACTTTTAAATATTAAAATTGACTTTATAAAAAATTAGGAAAAAAATAATTAATCTAAAAATATAATAATGATAAAATTATTATAAAAAAGAGTTCAAAAATGTATTATAATATTTTCAGTTTTAGTTTAATTATATTTTTAATTCTCAAAGTAGAAAAATATATTGTAATTATTTTAATTTAATAAAATATAATTTAGATTTTTAATACTAAAATTAAAATATTAAATAATAATAAATTTAATTCTTTAAATTTAGTATTTAGAAACTAAAATTATAGTTTCTCTCTTTTAAAAAATTAAAATAAATAATTAAAAATAAAAACTAGTACTATCTTAAATTTATTAAAAGTATAATTAAATCTCTATTTTCTTATGCAATTTTAGAAATTTTTTAATGAAAATCCAATATATAAAAAAGTTAAAATTTTAAAAAGGCACAACCTTAATTTATATTAACTATTTTTAATATAAATTTAAATATATTTTGAATATAAATTTTAAAAAGGTACAACCTTAACTATGTTGAATATAAATTTAAATATATTTTTCATTTATTTAAATATGGTTTATTTTTAGTATTTATAAAATAGATTAATTTTAAATTTTTAATCTTTTTTATTAATGATGTTAAAAATAAAAAATATTAATTAGTATACTTAAACTAAAAAATATTTTAACTAAAGATAAATATATTTTTATAAATAGTTTAATTAAATAATATATTTATTATCTAATGTATATTGATATAATTTTTTTTGGTATATCCATTATATGAGAACAACCATGATTAAGTAATTAATAATAATAAATCAATAAATTTAAAAATTAGATTAAAAATAAAGTATTATAAAATAAAATTGTAATAATTTGATTAAAATTGTATTTTTTAATTAATTAAGTTAATGAGGAATTATGTGATAATTTGATGTGTTTAATTTTTTTAATATAAATTTTTAAAATATAATTTAATTTCAATTGAAAAATAAATTAAAGAATATTTGTTATTAAACTTTTCTTAAACAATGTATTGAATAGTTAATATCACTCTAGTTTTAATTTATTACAATTTAAATTTTTAATAAATTTGATTTATTACAATTCATTTTGTTAATATTGATACCAAAGTTTATTTTTAAAGTATATTTTAAAAAGTAAATTATTTTTAAAAAATAAATTACTTTTAAAAAATAAATTGTAAAAAATATACTAAAACAATTAAAGTATATTTATAAAAAAATAAATTTAAATATAATAAAAAAATATTCATTAGCGATCGATTTCAATTCGGTCGCTATTTTCTCATTAGCGACCGATTTTAATTCGGTCACTATTTCAATATGTAATTCGGTCGCTAAATCAGTCGCTAAATGATTTTTTTATTTTAGTATGGAATAACCACCAATTTAGCGACCGAAATTTTGCGACGCAAAATATTGGTCGCTAAATAAAAAAGTGAAACCAAATCATATTTTGGTGACTAAATCGGTCACTAAATTGCGACCGAATTAACTTGGTCGCTAATTGCGACCGAATTAAAGTGGTCGCTAAATTGGTTGCTAATTGCGACCGAATTAAATCAGTCACTAAATCAGTCGCTAATTGCGACCGAAAAAATTCGGTCACTAATTTCGGTGGCTAAATGTGTTTTTTCTTGTAGTGACATTGCGTACAAGAAGAGGAAAGACTAAAGCAAGATAAGACAGAAAGTGCTCATTTTGCAAGCACCTCCAAGACTAAGGGCAAAAGAAAGAGATCAGAGGATCTCGAGATAGAAGCTACTAAGGGTCCAAAACAAAAGAAATTGGACTCCCGAACAGTAAGTAGTTATTTTATTGGTTATGCTGAAAGATCTAGGGGATATAAATTTTATGATCCCACATTAAAGACAATTTTTGAGATGGGAACTGCTACGTTCTTTAAGGATATTGAGTTTGGGAGGAAGAATAAGATTAAGAACTTCATCTTGGAGGAAGAATCGGTAACAATTTCAGAACCGATTCAAATAGTTACTTTTGATAAAGTAAGTTTGGAACCTCCACAAAGCATTGTTCATGAACCCCTTACTCAAGATGATTTGGTTGTTCATGAAGAACAAACTCAAGATCCTCAAGAACCTGTGCATCATGAGCCAATAACTTTGTGGAGATCCACTAGAGAAAGAAGAAGTGCTATTTCGGATGATTACATTGTATTTCTTTAAGAACATGAGGAAAATAATGATATAATGGAAGATGACCCAGTTAACTTCCGTCAAGCTATACAAGGTTCTAACTCTCAAAAGTGGATTGAAGCAATGAAGGAGGAGTATAAGTCCATGCAAGATAATAAGGTTTGAGAACTTTCCCCATTACCAGAAGGTATGAAACTCATTTGGCTTCAAGATGAATATTGTTAATGATTGTGTGTATCACAAGTTTAAAGGGAGACAAGTTTAGTCTCAATCAGTGCCCAAAGGGGAATTTGAAAATTGAGGAAATACAAAAGATTCCCTATGCATCAGTTGCAGGGAGTTTAATCTATGCCCAAGTATGTACGCATCCAGACATAACATACATAGTTGGGGTTCTAGGCAGATATTTAAGCAATCCAGGAATAGACCATTGGAAAACAATAAAAAGGTTCATAAGATATTTAAAGAGAACAAAAGATTATATGCTCACATAAAGGAGGTCAGACCAGTTGGAGATCACTAGGTTTTCTGACTCAGATTTTGCAGGATTTCAAGAATTTTTAGCATGTTATGAGGCATCAAATCATGGAATATGGCTGAGAAATTTTGTCACAGGACTGCAAATTGTGAAAGGCATTGAAAGACCACTTAAGTTATATTGTGAAAATAAATCAACTGTATTGTTAAGGAAAGAGTACAAAGTGGACAGATTTTCATAGAACACTTAAGGATAAACTCCATGATAGCAGATCCTCTAACTAAAGGACTTCCGCCCAAGGTCTTTCATGAGCATGTTGCTCACATGGGTGTTTTACAGTTTGAGGAATTTGTGGTTTAGTGGGAGTTAGTCACCTTCATATATTTTATGTTCTATGTTTAATTTCATATATGTATACATTGATTTTTTGGACATATTTGGTTATCTATAGATATGCGATTTTTTCGTTCATTCATTACACTTTATACATTAAGGATATTATATCGATCTCGATAAGTTAAAGTTTGGACCAATTGAAAATAGACGTGTACAGATCACCTTCACGTAATTTTTCATGCTACACATTTCATGATGAATTCATGTCATTTGGTTATGTCAGGATGAGTAATCATTGTTGGTTTTAGTTGCGATGATGCAATGAAAAGCTGGTTTGGTTCTATATCCTGATATGATTAATGGACATAACTTTTGGAGTATGTTAAAGGAATATAATAGAAATTTTGAGCTCATAAAGTCTAACACATTTTGTAAGGTTGTAAGGACATATATATTTGTGACGAGTGGAAGATTTTTGGCAAAATTTGGGTCATGTATATATATGATACATAATTTAAATGTGTTAGGACCATTATTTATTAAGCCAAATAATAAAGTGATCTGACTAAATTAAAGTTTTGACTAAAGACATATGTCATGAAAATAAAATTGTGTAGAGACCATAGAGTAATTTCTAATTTGATGAGGGGCCAAATTGGAAATACTAAAACTTAAGTAATTAACCTAATTTTGGTTATTTAAGGGGTCATGGTCCCTTTCTAAGAGCACACACACAGAACGTAAGTCTCAGATCTCATTCCTTTCTTTCTAACCCCATCAAGAGAGAAAATCAAGAGGGAAATACAGGTGCTCTTCAGGTGGAAGAGCATAAGATCAATATAGTGTTCTACAAAGACATCATCATTATGACTAATTCAGGTACGCTTTCGCATTCAGTTTATAGCATGTTTATCAGTATCAGATTATGTTTATGTTTGATCGTTAGAATAAAAAATCAGGATTATTATTATTATTATTCCAACATTTTGAGCATAATTATTCTTGATTGAGTGTTCACTCTTGAATTTAAGATTCTAGAACTTAACTTATTTCTCTTTATTTTGAACTTGATCATATGCAGTTATTTAGATAATTTAGACAATTTCTTGCTTAATTAATCTTAAAAAAGTCTACCCACTACTACAAAATATGTTTTTCACGTCGCCATTTAACGTTGGTTAAAGCTGAGACAACGTTGAATACACTTTCAACGCTCGGTTGGTTAAAAAACGACGTTGAAAGTTGAATATTGAACATATTATACGTCGGTTTTTAGTCAACCGACGTGGAAAGTGTTTTCACCCAAAAATTCACTTAAGTTAGAAAATTGTCACTAACAGTGATTCAAACCCAGTATTTTATAGTTAAAAGCTGATACTCCAACCACTAAACTACTATAATTTTCTAATAATAATTTACAAATAAATTATATTTATATACAAATAAATATATATCCGTGTAAATATATAAATATAAAATATATAAATACAAATATATTTATATATTTTGATATATTTATATATTTATATATTTATATGTTGGATGTGAGGGTGCGCTCAAGGGTGAAAGTGAGATTGACTCTTGCTTGAGTGAAAATACGTTAAAGCTCACGGAAATTCACTCGCTCAAGCCTCGCTTGAGCGAAAATTGGTATTTTTCGCTTGAGCGAATGACGCATTTCCCAAATTTATTTTATATCATTATATAAATAAATTATAAAGATTATATTCTGTCATTAAATTACAAACCCATATAAAGATATCCACTCACAAATTTGGCATCAATTTTGGAAAACCCACTCGACACACACTCTCACCTTCGAGCATGTCCTCACATCCAACGTATAAATATTTAAATATATAATTATATAAATATATCAAAATATATAAATATATTTGTATTTGTATATTTATATATTTACACGGATATATATTTATTTGTATATAAATATAATTTATTTGTAAGTTATTATCGGAAAATTCTAGTAGTTTAGTGGTTGGAGTATCAGTCTCCAACTCTAAGGTACTCGAGTTCGAAAAAATATGATAAATAATAAAAATATAATATAAAAGAGAGGGGAAAGAGAAGGGGAGACTTCTAGATAAATAGAGGGGGTTGTAAATAAAAATAATATGAAAAATTAGACTTTCAATGTCGTTTATTAACCTTTGTGAGCCACTTTGAGCTTTATATTTCCATTTCTTTATTTAATTAAGCCACATTACAAGCCATGGTAAGTGAAAAATCATATTTACCTCTTTGAAGTTTTGGAAGAATAATAATAATTTTCTAGAATGATTTTAAATAATAATAAGGATATAAGATAAATTAGGCAAAATGTATGTTAATTTGAGTTGTTCATGAATTCTAAATTATTGGGAAAAATGAAAAATATGAGAATAATTTACACATATAACGCACAAAAATCCACTTAACAAGTGAAAAGGAAATAAACATGCGAGAGAAAGAAAGAAAGAAGAAAAAGAAAAGAGAAAAGGAAGTGAGAAATATTTATTCCAAAGTATAGTATTATTGTGATTTATTTAAAAGTTCATCCCTTGATTCTTCTCTTTAATTTTTAAGTTAATTAACTCTGTTTTCTATTTGTTTATACATACCATGACCTTAACCTCATTATAATCTTTAAAAAGACCTTTTGATATTTAATTTGCATATGTTTCTTGTTTATTTAATTAGAACTTTGTCAAGACTATAGTTAATCTTATTTTTGAGATATGAATTGAGAGAAATACTTACCTTAAACACTTGAGTGATTGAGTGCAATTAAATTTATCCATGTGAAGACTTCTAATCTTAACTATTTTTTGATAACCACTTGATCACTTGTTATAAATTTAGAGTACTTATACTTTAACATTATGATTGTGAAGTCTCTATAATTGAATTATTGATTTTAACTTGATTTATTGATAAAATGTATTTCATCTTCATTTTTCTTTATTTTTAAACTTTATTTTGCTTGGAAATGAAAAGGTTTAAGTTTTCTTTTGATGAACACATTTTATCAATAATTTTATTAATATAATTTATATATATTTAATATACTTTCTTAATAATTATTAATAATTAATATAATTTTCTAAAAAGGAAATAAAAATATCTTAATATAAATTATTGTTTAAATTGTACATTTTAAACTAATTATTTATTTATTTTTGCATGAATGATAAATTAAAGAAATTATAAAAGCTGAAACAAGTGAAATCCATTGAGCTGAATCAACATTTTACCAACCGTTCAGTCGCTTTTATATCCATTGAGTAGAATTGGTCCACAGAGCTCTTCATCAAAAACTTAACAATTCGCTCAATGTTTTGTCATCCACTGAATGTTTTTGTATCCGCTCAACATTTTTGGATCCGCTAAGTGAAATTTGTAAAATCTTGTATAACTAATTTAACTATAAATTCGCTGAATGGATTTATCGAATTTCAATTTTGCATAATGTTATTTTGAGTTCTATTTTTGTAATTATGAGTCTTGATTGTTTCATATACCTTTGTTATTGTATAAATAAACCTTCAAAGATTGAGAAACATAAGTTAAGTTTTAGTTAAATAAAAAGGTAAGTTTACAATCTAGGATACTTGTCACTCGTTCAATATGTAGTTTTCCATCCCAATTAGGATGGCAAAATGGGCTAGCCCCGCCGTTGGCCCACCAAAAACGGGGTGAGGTGGACTGACCCACTATAGTCATGACAGGTTATAGACCTTGCCTCGCTTTGCCAAAGGACGGACCAACCTGCCATAATTTAAAAAAAAATAATTTATTTTTTTAAAATCAAAATTTTTAATAAATTTAATAATAATATTATCATTTGTTTATCAATAATTCAACATATATATTTCAAGTTAATAATATAAATTAACACATTATTTTAAGAAATTATAATTTAGAACAATAATAAAATTTATATAATAATAAATAATAACAAATAGATCTAAATAATATCAAAAGTTGTAAAATTTATATTTTTATATTGAAAATTTCAAATATCTATCTCTTTTTTATTTGATAAAACTTCACATTATTCTCCCCTTGAGTAATTCTTACACTTTTAATTCAAGTCATAAGGATAAAAACTACCAGGACGAACAAGGAGGAAATTATGAACAATAAGGACAAGAGGAGGGAAGAACTTGTGTTTGAATAAGGAGAATTTTTTCTATAATGAGTAAGAGTGTGATTTTTTTTAATTCTCTTTTTACATTTTTTAACTTTATATTTGTCTTTATGATTAACTGTATTACAATAAAAAATTTATTTTTTTATTAATGGGGTGGGTCGCATGCTGACCCGCCTCGTCCCGTGAGCTGGTTCGATAGGTTGACGAACTTACGAAGACATGTCAGAGCGGACTGACAGACTGAAAACACTAACCCACCCCACTATATTACAGCGGGCTGGCGGGTCGGCCTATCAGGTCTAACCCATTTTATCATCCCTGATCCCAATAACACCACAAGTACTTTTTAAAATTGTATCATCATTAAATTAAATTGTAGCAAGTTAACCTCCATACTATCATCCCCTACCGTATAACCTTTGTACAATCTCTATTGAGTAGCTTATCTCATCATCAAACCAAATAGTCCTTCTGCCACCTTGTGCCACCACTTTGAATATGAAAGGGGTGAGCATGTTTCCTTATCTTAAACTTTTTTTCATCTTAAAATCTAAAGTAAGACTTTCATTTACTAATAATTAAGATATAACTAGATCTCAAACACTCTTTAATCCAACTCACCGTATCTAATCCATCCTTTTAAACATGTATAATAAAAAGTCCAAAAATATAGAGTAATATGTCTTCTCATAATTTACTTTAAAGACTAAGCAATTTTATGTAAAAACAATTTCTAAAATTTGTTTTGCACAATCTTAATACTTTAAAGAATATTATAAAATATTAGTAGAAACACACATTCAAAATAAATAACTAAAACAGATGGCTAATATTGGCAAAATGAAATAAAAAGAATTTTGTCCATTTTTTTATATCTTATTATTTAAATTTAAGAGTTTAACCAAATTGTAAAAAGTTTTTTTTATCAAATTTGAAAGTTTTAATTTATTCCTTTAATTTTTTTTATGAAAAATATAATTTTGAATTAGCATAAAATAAAGGAGAAAAAAATATTAATTTAAATATATACAAACTGACCTATTTGGCAAATTGGCAGAGAAGTTTGAAAAAGAAGCTCGTAAATGTAGCTAAGAAACAAACCAAAGATGTTCTCCATCCATAGATTCCATTAATCAAATACAAGTCAACGAACAAGTTTGAAGCCTCCTTTGGATAAAAATATAATAATAAAAAAATCAATCAAACAAACAAACAAAACCCTCATTATAATAACTTTTAAGATGAAAAAAAGCAATTTTTGAAATTTGTTTTTCTAGATCTTAATACTTTAAAGAATATTATAGAATATTTCACATTTTTATATTATTTTAAAATATTTTTTAAATTTTTTGTTTATTTTTTAATGTATTCACATGATATTTTTCTTATCATTCTATTATTTTTTAAATATATAAATTATGATAATTATTTTTTTAAATTATATCTCTTTTATAAATCACCATACATTATGCGTATAACATTTTTTGTTTTCTCTCCAATAATAAAAAACAGTTAAAAAAAATCTTTTATATATAAATAATAAAATAATAATATTGGAATGGACTCTCATGCTAATTAAATTGAAAAACTTTTCTTTAATTCAGACTTCTATATAGTCACTTAATAACTTTAAATTATTTGAAGAAAAATATAATATATAGAATTTTCTTTTAGCAAACTTAAAAATGACTTGCGATTCTACCTCTATTGACCTTGTTGTATATTTAAAACTTCAATTTTTTAACTTGTATTCTTGTATGTATGCTTTTGTACAACTTTTACTTGAAATCTCGTATTTGACTTTTAATTTCTTACTTTGTTGTTTATTTTTTAATTTTTGAGGAACATTGAACTTGCATATTCAGATTATATAATTTTTTTTAACTTTTAAATATAAGATGGTCACATAATTTTTTTATGACTCAAATATACTGTAACAGGCATTTTCATTATTTGGCATATAAGTACTAGAGTTTGAACTTCTTTTTTTTTTTTTTTCATTTTCAAGTTTTAAGGATGATTTGACTTACTTTAATTTTTGTTAGGGAGCTATTATTATTTTTATTTTGTGGTTTTATTTCAAATCAGAGTTGAAACTATTTATATTTATATTTATTTATTTTGTAGTTTTGTTTCAAACTACTTGATTCATTCCTTACTTCTTTTATTTTTTTTATCAAAAGTTAGGTACCAAAAAAGAAGTTACCTTATACTCCAAATTTCTTATATTTTTAGGTCTTTAAAATAGAACATCATTTTTTACCATTTTAGCTTTAACGAGGGTCTTTTCACTTGAATAAAATTTCATTTTTCTTGAATGAATAATAAAAATAAATCATAGTTTTTCTTTTTAGCAAGATATTCTCGTTTGAGAAAAGTGAGACTAAAGCAAAGTCTCTCACCTCTAAAATATATTTTCGCTTAAACAATAATTGTTTCGCTTGAAAAAGATATTTATGAGAAACTCTTATCTCATATTTTGCTTTAACAAAATATGCAAATATTAAACTTTCCATAACACATAACAAACCAATCAATTTTTAGACACCAAACAATATATTATATTACACAATTTATCTATAATACATGTTATTCCTAGTCTAAATAAAATTATTTAACATTTCAAAGACGTCCTTTCATGCATCATTATTTGAAATATTGATTTAATCATCATTATAATATAATATCAACAATCAAATAATGTGATTAAGTTATTATCACAATCTAATTTATCTACCTTAATATGCTAAGAAATTAAATGTTAGTTTCTCTTGTCCCAATCATAGTGCCTCCAACCTATAAGTTCCTAAAACTCCTAAATTATCAAGAAGTCAAATCTTACTAATAAAAAAATTTAATTAATAAATTAAGTATATCACAATGCTCCTAAACTTGTAAATATTCATTTTTTCCTAACAAAATTATATTAGAATTCAAGTGTGAGTTGAAGTCGCGTATTGGATAGAAACAATAAAGTTGAATAATATATAAGTAAAAAAGATGCATAAATCTATTGTATTAAGGTTTTAGGTTGAATGGGATTTCATATTCACTTATATAGCTATAATATATAGCTTGTCTTAATTAAATCTAACGTAGGTTTTAACCCCCTTTTATAAAATTTGAACAAAACCTACATGTAAGTACCCTGGGTCCACATGTAACCCTAACCCCAATATATACAAAAATATTTTAAATTGAGTAAAAAAAAAAACTTACTCTATTTAAAATTTTGATTGGACATGAATGATCTCCTCTACTTCAAGATCACATGAGTTTAGATCTAGAAAAATATGAGGGAGGGAGTGAAAAGTTAAAGAGAAGTCTAAAAAATTAAGTTGTACAAATAGTGATTTTATAAGAATGAATTTTTAAGTTTTCTATTTATAACATTTTTAAATTAATTAGTAAAACTTCAAACTTTACTCCCACTAAACTACTTCTTCTCTTAACTTACTTAAAATAGATTTTTACATTCTTCCTTACAAGCAAAATTTTCATCCCACAAAAATTCCTTACTAAGGAAGAGGTAAGGGTAAGTGTTTTTCATTTATTGTCTTCGCACATAACTACTATATATCAAAATTCACACATCATGATTTTGTCAATTATATCAATCTTATATATACGACAGATTGTTCGAAGAAATAAGAAATGAAAATTATTGATCATTATATATGAGATCAATTTTTTAGTGCAAATCTAAAAATGAAGAAAACTTCAAAGTTCATCCAAAATCAAGTCATATAAACACAAAAATCAACATCATAGAAAATCAAATTCTTCTCAAACCTTATTTTACTGCCACTAGGAGTGAATCTTAATGGTTGACTCTAGGGTTATATAGTTACAAAACTATAAGACAATTATGATCTCTTTCCACTTAAAAAAGATCTATCACTGTTTGTCACACACTTCATCCTAAAAAAAGTACCTATTGTTACATCTTATATTTAGAATATTTTATGTATCATGTTCATAATATTTTAATAAATAAATTCTCAAATTATGTATTGCTTTCTTTGTTATTTAAATATTTGTAAATCAATATTATTTAAATAGTGCAAGAATATTAATATAGTGCAAAAATATTAAGAAAATTAATATAAATTTACTAAAATTAATATAAATATTAAACAAATTTAAATAGTGCAAAAATATTAATAGTATTAACATAATATATATATATATATATATATATATATATATTATTTACACGTGTAGATTAAAGATAGTTCAAAACTAAAAGAATAAATTAATTTAAGTTTATTTTCTAAGTCCGTTTGAAAATCTAATCAGATGCATGTTAGATTTGAAGAGATTTGTTAGTACAAAATTTAGCTCATCACGTTACCGTTTGAAAATCTTGTTTTTAACAATTTATAAAATTTCAAATTTGGAGTGTTAGTAATCATTAAGCGGCTAATCGATTAAAAGCTTAGTCCTGTTTCAAAATATTTAAAATTTTGTTGAGAGTTTTTTTTTTAAATATATGTGGATGGTAAAATTTAAGATTGTATTAATTATTATTTTATTAATTATATACTTATTTTAGAATAAAAATATTTAATTTATAAAATAAAAAATTTATTAAAAATAATAAAAATTAATATTTATCTTAAATTGTATAATCTAACATTAAACTAGTTACTTAAGGATGTAATTTCGAATGGGATATTATTGATTTCAAGCATCAAATGTGATTCGAAAGATGACTCAAAAGACATACATCATGATGACTTGAATATTAAGTCAAAATAATGACATTTTAAGTTTTTTTTTTTAATATTTATATGAGGTTTGATTTTTTTTAATATGATTTGTAAGAGGATTGTGTATTGATATGATGTTTGCTAGCATTGTTAGGTTTAATTCTTATTTTAATGTATTGTTTATTTTAAAATTATAGTCCGTCACGATTTTATCCTTTAAAAGCATCTCGATAGATTAAGAAAGAAGGTATTTATAAACTACTCTTAACCTCTAATCTTAAGCAATGTAATATTCATGAAAATAACGGAACATAAGTCTTCCGTCAATGACTACAGAGTGTGCATGGAACGAGACTCTACTTTCGACCTCACAATGGACGTTAATATTCTATTTAAAAAGAAGAGTGTCTCGGTCTTATGTTCGTTTTTGATAATATAACTAGGGTCAATTCTCACGTTCAAGGGGTTGTCCACTTTAGAACTCTCATTCGTCACGATTTTGACCTTAAAATATGTCTCGATGGGTTAATAGAAAAGAACTGTCCAACATTGACTCTTAAACAAAGTGAGACATATACAATGCTAAACCAAGTGAGACATATGAACATATATTAATAATTTGTTATTTTAATTCCATTTTTATTTTTTAATATACATTTTCCATTTATTTTTATAAATTAAACTCTATATCTAAACATATTCATTTAAGAGACCAGTATTTAATTAAAATATAAAATAAGTAAACATAAAAAATTAAATAAAAATTACGAATTAAAATTGTAGAAAAATAAATAAGAAAACTAAAATCACGTATTGGACTTATTGAAAGATCAAAATTATAATTTAATAAAAATAAAATAAAAACTAACCACTTGTGAAAAAATCAAGACTTCAAAATTTTTGATACTAGATGAAAGTGAAAAACAAAATAAAAATAATAAAAAAAGGCATAATGGTCCCCACAACACATTACTTTTTTTATCATTTCGTTCACGTTTTGTTTTTTTTTATTGGGAGGCTTCTAGCAGTCTCAATACCCTATTTACATTTATTTAATTACACTTTTTTTTGTCATGTTTATTTTAAATTATTTAGTCTTTCAACAAATGAAAAATTAATTATTTAATATCAATAAAAATTATAATCACACAGTCCTTCTATTTAAAATAATCTCTTTATTAAAAAAACAATAAAAATTAAATAATATAAAAATAAATATAATTCTTTCACAACATCAATTATATAATTTAAAAAAATTGACACAAAATTATTATGTTTGTAAAATAAAATTACTTTAATATAATAAAAAATGAGGTACATTCCAGTATATATATATATATATATATATATATATATATATATAACCGGTGGCTCTGTGGTTGCGTAAAACGACCAGGTGGATTTAGGGTTTTAAAAGCCTTGCCTTCTTTGTATTAATTGAATATTGTGTGAAATTCTTCCGCGTACACACAAACGTGTATATATATATTGCATTTCCAATGTTATGCAGACTGCAGTCAAAACGAGACACTTTTCAGACCTCAAAACTATGTGACAAAGTCTTCATCCATTTGAACTCAGACGTGCCTACACCACACACATTTGCTTCTTAACCAGATATACCATCCGTACGCATTTTAAAAATAAAATTTCTAAAACGGATAATAAATTAAAGTTTATTATAAGAAAAAGCAATAATATTATCTATTTTAAATTCTCGATTCCTTATAATTTTATGTTTAAGACATGTCTAGATCAATTAAATATATATAAATTACTCTAATAAAATAAAACTAACTTACTCAAACATAAATACAAAGAGTTTATCAAAATAACAAACCCTAAAAATAAAAAATCTGATTTCTCTTAAAACAAACATCTGATGCATCATTCCAATAATCAAAATATAGAATAGTACTGTATTAAGAATTTGTAGTTTAATTTTTAACTCTGATATCTTTTTTGAAATTATTTCAATCTTTGTTTTTTCTTTTCTAAAATTAAGAAAACTCAAAATATTCATATGATAAGTTGAACTTTAAATATTTTTTAAACACAAATAAAAAATACATTTTAATTTTTAAATATAAATAATTTTCAAAAAAATTGAATAAAACAGTTTCAATTTCTTTCAAAAACTGTTGTTAAAAACAGTAAATAAATAATTCTTTAATGCTCTAAGATATTATAATAATAAATTTGAGACAAAAATATTCTTGCTTTATATATATATATATATATAATTATTTATGTAAAAAATAAAAAATAATATTGTTTCATTATTAACTCGATTCAGGTAGTATTTTTTGATTTGATTCACGCTTTGAAATGGTCAATTAAATTTGGCAGTATGTTATTTTCGTTATCCGTGACCTCAATCAATCATTTGTTAATAATCTATATGAACTTAAGGAGATATTAATTTGACTTTTTGTTTATATGCTTTAATTCTCTCAAAACGTTAAACACATAAAATTTTGGAAAGAATTTTGATTAGGCACGGATGGACTTTTCAGATTATAAGTTTTTAATTAAACGAAGTGCTGTTTACGGCTTCTAACAGTATTATTTATTGGACTAAACATATTTTATGTATATTTTATTTTTCGTCATTTTCTGTGTAACATATGTTAGAGTCATATGAGTTGAATAATATGGAAAGTATAAGAAAAAAATATACTCTCATTCAGTCATAATATACATTTAATAATATTAAAATTATATTCATAATATATTTTAGATTTAATCAAAGTTTTTAGGTGTTGTGATTTTGGATTTTGCAGTTTTAGTATTGCGAATTTCTATCGTATAAGTCTCTTAAATTTAAAATTAAACATGTTCAATATTTGAAAGGACATATATAATAGAAAATTATGAAATTAAAATTTTTCCATTATAATACTTTCTGAACTGACTAAACTTATTTTTTAAATAATTATTTTTTTCTGCGTTGAAACGTGAAATTGAACTCTTCTTTCTTCGTATTATTTTTTCTTCTTTCGTAGAAGCGCGTTTGTTGAAGAATCTATTTACTTGTCAATTAGCAGCAGTTACGACGAAATGCTAATCTTCTTGGTTCTTTTATTTTAATCCTCGTCTATTTTATGCTAATCATTTTATTTTTATCTAAGATTGAATTTTGTTTAAAAATATTTTACTTTAATCTCTTAAATTAATTAACGTATACGACTAAAAACATATTACATCAATCAAAATTAATATTATTAACGAAAAAACAGACAAAAAACCAATTTAATTTAACTTAGGTATTTAACTATATCTTTAACAAATAAATTAAAAAAAATCAATAAATGGTTGATATATACATGAGTAATAACTCTATATTACATTATCTATTGAATATAAAAACTCTATAATTTTTTTATTAAATATATATTAATACAATTTTGTCAAATATAAAAGATGGTTGGTACTTGAAAAATATAAAAGTAATCTCCTTATAAAAAATGTTTTAAAAGAAAAACTTGTTCTTCATATTTTTTTTAAAGAAGAAAAAGAATTACCATCATTCACCTTCTAATAAGCGCACACAGAATTTCAAACAGAGAAATAAGTGACAAGAGAAGAAACTAAGAAACCAAATCTGGAAAGTAATATATACTATAATAATATGCTTTATTCACAAGAACAATAGAAAAATAAGATGGAAAAAGAGATACAAAATATACTGTGTAATACATGAATAACATATCTTATTTTTCAAAATTGATCTGTTTTCGATTTGATTGTAATATTTAAGTAAAATGTTGACCAATCAGAGTTGAGACTGCGTCATCTTTCTGCTCTCTTTCTTTGACTAATCACCACTTTGAACATGTCCAACGAATTCATGCCATGATGTGTAACGTGTTCTATTCTCTCATGTCCAGCCTTCCCTGGACACTCCATCACGCTTATCTCTAACTTTATTACTACACAGTCTCGTATTTATAAACCATTATCAGCACCCCTTCAATTTGTTCCAGACAAATCTCCACAACATTTGGATAAAACACAACACACTTCTTTTTCTGCACCAGAATCTTCCGAGTCTCTCTCATCACATACAAACACTTTTTTGTGTTTTGAGTCCTGCACCGGTTGAGGAAAATACCGGACATGGCAACAACCAAAGTTTATGAACGAAATCTGGAGGAAACACCAACATGGGCTGTTGCTGTTGTGTGTTTTGTCCTGCTTGCTGTTTCAATCGCCATAGAACATCTTATTCATGGTATTGGAAAGGTAAGCTTAGCAGAGTTTATTTATTTTGTTGAAAGTAGATATCTCGTGATGAAATTCTATATCGATTAACGTTACAGTATATATATATATATATATATATATATATATATATATATATATATATATATATATATATATAAGTAGGTAAAATCTTTATTGTGTCGAACCAGTTTTATAAGTTGAAGTTAATTATCTCACCGTTTTTAATATGATATCGAGAAATTGCTATAAAATCTTCCATCAATTATTGATACGCTAATCTTATAGTATATAGATTATAGTGATTAAGGCTTAGACTAGTGCATGATGTGTTATTTCATGGAAAGAGTTCATTTTAAGTAGATAAGAAAATCAAACTACTGTCAACATATTTCAAAAACTCGATCATTTATCATTTGTGAATCTTCTTGTGGTAGCTAAGTTTATGTATGCTACTTAAAAGATATACTTATTAATGTTGTTAACAGTTTAGTTTAGTTTATAAAACGTTTATGATATTCAATACTCATGTTTATGATATCTGTCTTATAACTTGTTCTGTTCAACCCTGACCTCTTGGGGTGTAATTTGTCACTTCTGATGATTACAGTGGTTCAAGAAGAAACACAAAAATGCTCTATTTGAAGCGTTGGAGAAGGTGAAAGGAGGTACTTGTGCTCTTCTTTAAAAAATTTCTGAATTTGATTACAGTGTGTTTGAGTTTCTAATTAAGGAGACTTTCCTTTGACATTACTGTATGTTCAGAGCTTATGGTGCTAGGGTTCATATCCTTGCTCCTAAGTGTGTTGCAAGATCAAATCTCCAAGATCTGCGTATCGAAACAAGTTGCATCCACTTGGCATCCTTGTGCCAACCCAAAGACCTCATCAACATCAACAGAAACTGAGGATGTATCTGATGACATTGTGATAAATTCTAGGAAACTCCTACAATTGTATGACTCCATACCAAGGCGTGTTCTGGCAACAAAAGGGTTTGACAAGTGCGCTGATAAGGCAAGTTGAGCATCTTCACTGTTCACCAACTTGTTGCTTCATGCATTGATAAACAGAAATTTGTCAACATCTGACGGAGGGACCCCATTTTTGTCTGACACCCATTTCACGATAAAATAAGAAGTTATACTATAAAAGTGTGGGAAGATAACAAAAATATTTTGTGAGCATTCACCGACTTAGGAAAATTATTAGGTTGCAGTTCTCATTCTCAATAGTTTTCACGTGACATGTAACGACAAGTTTATATATTTTTAGTTTTGATGAGTGGTTTTTTATTTGCAGGGAAAAGTTGCTTTTGTTTCAGCATATGGGATTCACCAGCTGCATATATTCATCTTTGTGTTAGCAATTTTTCATATTCTACAGTGCATTTTAACACTTGCTTTCGGAAGAACCAAGGTAAAATCTGAGTCCTGCCCCTTATTTTGACTTCAGAAATGCATTATAAACAGTAGTTTCAGAATTTGTGTGCGGATTGTTCTTTCGTTCTCGCTCTGAATTCTTCGTTTGGTTCAATGGATGCAGATGAGAAAGTGGAGGGCATGGGAAAATGAAACCAAGACCATTGAATATCAATTTTACAACGGTAAGACATCAAAGTTTCTTTCCTCCGTGAATTAAAAAACATGTAATGCTACTCGTTTTTCAAGAGCCAAATAAAGTTAACGATATCGTACGTACATCTATAATTAACTAATAATTAAACGTTGACCTAGACTTTTGACTTTTAAGCGTTTTTAAATGACTTTAAGGTGGAACACTGAGTCTTAATATTAACACTATTTTTATTTATATTACATTATTCGGTAACAGACCAATTTTTTCGTACATTTTACTGAGTAATTTGTTTATTTATTTATTTATTTATTTAGTTGAACTTATTTAAAATACACCTAATAATAAGTTAATATGTAAAAATTTAAATGTGTGTGTATCTAAAATGTATTTCTATAACATGACTTCCATTATGATTAGATGTTGTTGCAAAATAAGTATATATTAATGATCTAGAAAAATCTTTGTAATAATATTTTAAAGTAAATAATGACTTATACCTATCTTGTGAAATGTGTCTTTATTTTCTTTGGGGTGTTTATATTATATAGTCCATCTCTGACTGGGACATTTATAAATAATGTGTACACATTACAGATCCTGAGAGGTTTAGGTTTGCAAGGGACACAACATTTGGAAGAAGGCACTTGAACTCATGGAGTCAGTCAACAATTTCCTTAGCGATAGTAAGGAAAAATTTATTATATATCCATGAATATATGCTAAAATTCCTAAAATGAGTTATTAGCCAATTTTTTTGAATTTCTAGTGTTTAATTAATTAGTCTTTATGACTCGTCAAAAAATCTCCATGTTTGTTTCTAATAGTTATTTGTCTTTGTTACACTGCTTTACTCAGGTTAGTTTCTTCCGACAATTCTTTGGATCTGTCAACAAAATTGACTATTTAACATTACGGCATGGATTCATCATGGTGAGTTGTATTATATTTAGAAATATTTGGTGGTTAAAGTAAAAATTATAACCGAATCTCCAAATCTAAGTTTGGGTTGAAATCTCATATGGATAAATTTAGGAAGTTGAATATCATATAATGGAGATTGAGTTTGTTAACCCTCTATCCAATAATTATAATATATTTTCCTTTTAATACACATTTTATATTAGTTAAAATTTATTTGGGGCATTTCAAAAGGGGAGACTAAGATACTATTTGATTTTAGGCTCATTTGGCACCGGGAAGTGATGCAAGATTTGATTTCCAGAAGTACATCGAAAGGTCACTTGAGGAAGATTTTAAAGTTGTGGTGGGAATAAGGTATGAACATGTTCTTTTCTTTTGCATTGCTCAGCTATAATTCTATAACTTATTCGTCAATTGAAGCTCACTCGTTTTCTCACTTGCAGCCCAGTGATATGGTTCTTTGCGGTGCTATTCCTTCTGACTAATACTCATGGTAAGCCTTGTTCGAATTCCAAAATTAATTTGAATTAAGAAAAACTTTAATGTAGTCTGTCAATAAACTTCATCCTTGATATTGCAAAGAACCAATTTAGTCCTTCACTTTGACAAATCATCAAACATTTTATGGCTTGTTTGTTCTGAGGTTAACTAGATATGAATTTAGTAGAGTTAATTGTGAACTTTTGAACTTGATTAAATATGTTCTGGTATTAGATTATCTGTATTTTTGGTTCTCTGAGTACTGCAAATGTTCTATTTTAGTCCTTTATTTTCATTTATACCAAAACACATAATTTCTATCAACTAAAATCATACAATTGTAGTAATGGCAGAATAAAATTTAAATAACACATTTAGTAGAGAAATTCAATTGAAACTTGACACTAAAGTTGTATAATTGTGGTAGATAATACACTAAAATACAAACATATGAATTAAATGAAAGGGTTATACGAACACACCTCACTCCCTTCTATTGCCAACTCTGATCAATATCATTCCTACTACTGCAGAACATATGAATTTAATCCTTGATTGTGCAACAGTCAGTATATTTAGGATCAAATTAATTAACACAAACTACTGTTAGGAAACAGGTTGATGATCAATGGTTAGTTACCAAAGGCACTGGAATAAAGTAAAACAAAACTTGATCGTGAATTATGTAATTGTTCCAGTTTATCCCACTAATAAAAGTTTAAAAATTTTGTTGTGTGTACAGGGTGGTATTCTTATTATTGGCTTCCATTCATCCCATTTGTTGTAAGCACAAACTACTCATTCTGTTGATCAGGTTTTTTATATTTCTTTCCTTTCTTGATCTAAGAGCATAAATAACTTCGTCAAATTTAATGTAAATTTCTCAGATAATCTTGTTGGTGGGAGCTAAACTTCAAATGATTATAACAAAGATGGGATTGAGAATTAAAGACAGAGGGGAAGTTGTCAAAGGTGCACCTCTGGTTCAGCCAGGAGATGACCTGTTCTGGTTCAACCGTCCACGCCTCCTCCTCTTTCTGATTCATCTTGTGCTCTTTCAGGTAATTTCACCATCTCTCTTCCTTAGATTCTTTCATCTAAAGAATTCTTGTGCTCTGAAAATAATTTAATTTGTTTGCTTCTATGTTACAGAATGCTTTTCAACTGGCATTTTTCTCTTGGAGTACTGTAAGTTTATCCATCTTGATCAAGTTCTCTTCAACTTGTGCCTTAGTTTCTCTTTTTGGTTATCACTACGACATTGACGAAAATTTTAGGCATTCTTAATGTGCCTTTATATCTCATTTTTCCTAACTTTTCCATAATTTTTGTTTCAGTATGAATTCTCCTTACACTCTTGCTTCCACGAAACAACTGCAGATATTGTCATAAGACTTGCAATGGGGTAAGTTCACTTCTGCTATAAGAAGTTCCTGTGCCAATTATAGACCAACCATTAATTCATTACATTATATATATAACTAACCATGAACTGCAATTTTATATTGCAGGGTTGTCAATCAAGTTCTTTGCAGCTATGTGACATTACCTCTATATGCTCTAGTCACACAGGTCTTACTCGCTAGAAAATCTATCCAAACATATACATATTTTCTTTCACAAAACAATGTAATCATTCACTGATTTGTATTGCAGATGGGTTCAACCATGAAACCTACAATCTTCAATCAGAGAGTGGCATCAGCACTGAAGAACTGGCACAATACTGCCAGAAAACAAGTCAAAAACAGTAAGCAAACCACACCATTCTCAAGCAGGCCATCAACCCCAGCATATGGTATGTCTCCTGTGCATCTGCTGCAGAAAAACCTTGCTGGTAAAAGTGATAGTGCACAAACATCTCCGAGGACATCGAACTATGAAAATGAGCAATGGGATTTTGAAGGCTCACCTTCCACAAGCAACCATGCAGCAGCTGAAGAAACCGAAATGCAAGTTATTGAGCCAGGCTCAAGCTCAGTACCAGAATTGCCCACTAGCTCTCAGCTTGAAATCAGAGTTAGTTCATCGGAGTTTTCCTTTGAGAAGAGACATATTGCTGGTAGTGAGGAGATGTGAAGATAATGGTTTTTTGTTTACCACTTCAAATGTACAGCTTATGTACATATATCAAAGTTCAAATGCATGCTTTTGCATCCATACAAAGCCATGCATTTGGAGAATGAGGCCTAACCTTGTTGAGGGAGAATGGGGAAAGAGACTTAGTTAAAGGTATAATTTGCTGTTGAAATCTCATGATGTCTACATAAAAATGTACAACAACAAAATATGTTCCGATTCCAAGTGACAAATGCTAAACCACGTTCATAGAGCTTTTTTTAAGAGTATGTAATGTAGGAAGAGAATTGTTTTTAATCAACATGACTTACAAAATTGATGCTAAGTAAAATTGAGTTTGTAATAATAACATGATCTTTGTTTGCCATATAAAGGGTGACGATAAATGTAAACCCTCTTTCCAACCAGATATCTAAGAACATGATCTTTACCTTAGTATATTATATATATATATATATATATATATATATATATATATATATATATCAATAGTTAAAATTTTTTTTTTCATCCAGAATTCGATCTCTACTGAGCAGAGTGCTGAGTTTCTTTTCCATGAATTCTTGCTCGATAATATGTCGGAATTTCGTTCTGTGAAAGGCAATGTCTAGTTTGATTTTTCTCTCTCTTTTTTATTTATTTTGATAAATAATATTAAAAAAAAATATTAACATTATATCAATAAATATTGATTTAAAAATTAAAGAAAAATATTATATATATATATATATATATATATATATATATATATATTATATGTATTTTATCTTAATAAGAGTGGTCTCGTAATCTTCCGTTATAATAATAATAATAATAATAAAAAAATCAAAGTTAAGTAATTATTTATCCTATGATAGATAAATTTTTATCATTTTATTATGAGAAATTTTAAATGGTTATGTTCGTATATTGTGAGAAAATATTATTTATTTTTCTAGCACCATTTATCGTTCACGTTTTAAAATAATTGATTATTTTAGATTATGATTGATTATTTCGCGCAAGATCAATTCTCGCTCAAGCGAGAAACTCATCGCTTAAGCGAGGAGACCTGTAACTAATGGGTATTATCGAGTTCTTTTTCGTTCAAGCGACGGAATTCTCGCTCGAGCGAGAAGGAATTGAAATATGTGGTGACCCAAGTTACATTATGTGGCTAACTACGTTGGATCTTTAGTCTGTGGTCAACTCTCGCTCAAGCGAGAAATCCATCGCTTGAGCGAGGAGACACTGCAACTAATGGGTATTGTTGAGTTCTATTTTGCTTAAGTGATGAAATGCTCACTCGAGCGAAAAGTGATTGAAATATGTGGTGACCCAAGTTATATTATGTAGTTAACTGCATTGGATCTTTAGTCTGTAATCAACTCTCATTCAAGCGAGAAATTCATCGCTTGAGCAAGGAGACTTGCAACTATTTATAATCAAATATAAGCTAAACTAATCGATTATAATTTTAAAATAATCGATTATTTTAAATTATGATCCATTATTTTGTGACTTTTTTTACATAATTAATATTTTAAAAAAATATTCCCAAAACAACACCTCTCAATATAATTTTTAATGCACACAAGTCATAAATCCAATGATGAGTCACCCACCCAAGTCAGGATTCCCATGCCTTTCCGATGCACACAAGCAGTGGCGGATCTTGACCATTGATCTTAGAGGGGCCAAATAATATATTATTAATAAATAATAAATAAATATAAAATGAAGTAAGAAGATGAAAGGGTGCAAGGATAAAATTTTAAATATATACTTAAATATATTAAATGATCATTAAGTTTGAGTGAGACAAAATCATAAATTATATGAGAGTTATAAAACTGAGGAGGGGCTGAGAGGATAAAATTGTAAATATACAAGTAAATATATTAAATGTTCATTAAGTTTGGGGGGGAAATCATAAATTACATGGGAGTTACAAAACTTTGGGGGGCCACGACCCTCCTCAACTCCCAAGAAAAATCGCCACTGCACACAAGTCAGGAATCCAATGCTGAGTCACCCACCCAAGTAAGGATTCCAATATTGGATTCCCTGCATTGGGTTAGACAAAAGCAGAAGAATCCAAGCACATTTAAAGAGATGCTGACCCACCCACTTTGCTTGAGTTTTGTGTGCGTCAAAAGCCATGTGAGGGAGGCTTGAATTCAAACCATTGGACTTCATTATAAATAGACCACTTTCATTCGTTGAAGTTCTCACATTGCACACTCCTAAATCTTTGAAGTTCTTTGCATTCTTTCTTCTTCTTACCTTTTGTCTTCTTTTTGTTCCACACTCCTAAAATGGGTGTAGTGTCTACTATTGTCCACTATGATGGTTCCATGAACCCATGTCCCATGGAGGGAGTTACCTTCAATATTGGGACTGCAAAACTTGTTCCTTTGAAGAGAAAAATTTCTATAAAAAGGTTGAAGAAGTTGATCCACAGGAAATTGGAGAAAGAACCCCACGAAAATGTAGCAACCATCCACTTTTGCTGCCCAACTAGACTTGGAGTTGGGATCAACAACTTCATTATTGTTGAGTTGAAAGATGATGACGACGTGGGGGCCATGTTCGATGTTCATGACTCAAACTCAAGTCTATGTAGTATTGAAATTTTTGTTACATTTGAAACTTCTTCTTCTTCATACCCCAACCCACAGTCACCTGAAATCTCACCCTCACCCTACCAAGCTTTCCCAAACACTGACCCAGAAATACCCACACATAATGACTACATCCCTTTTACCCAACTTCTAACTAGGCCTTCCACCAACATCAATGAAGAACTACCCACACAAGAGAACGAAATTGTTGGCCTCCCAATTGAAGTCGTTGATCCTTTTAGTGAGGACAAAGACAAAGATGAAATTCTCAGCCAACAACAAGATGATTTAGAGGACGAACAACCACATATCCCTACACATGCACCAAACTTCATGGAACCATACAACCCACCACAATATTTTCTTAACTTTGAAAGTCACATTCAACAATAAGACCCAGAGTATGGTCATGCATTGGACAGAGAGTATTTTGTTTATCCAGTAGGAACTCTATTTCTTGGACAATGTTTCATAAAAAAAGAACAAGTTCAAGATGTCATTAACCGCTTTCACATTGTCAATCACTACACATACAAGGTGAAAATTTCAAACAAAAGTAGATATGTTGTTTAATGTGTTGATAATCAATGCAATTGGAGATGTCGAGCAATATTGCGCACACACTACTACAAAATATACTTTCTACGTCGTCATTTAACGTCGGTTATAGCTGAGACGTAGAAAGTACTTTCCACGTCGATTCCCAGATGAACCGACGTTGAAAGTTGAATATTAAACACATTCTACGTCGGTTCCCATATGAACCGACGTTGAAAGTCTTTTTTTTTTTTCACTTATTGACACTTTCCACGTCGGTTGGACAGTCTTTTTTATTGTTTTTTTTCACCCAAAAACTCATTTAAATATGAAAATTGTCATTGGCAGGATTCGAACCCAGTACTTTAGAGTTGGAGAATAATACTCAAATCACTAAACTACTAGAATTTTCTCGATAATAACTTACAAATAAATTATATTTATATACAAATAAATATATATCCATGTAAATATATATTTATTTGTATATATTTTCTGGAAAGTATTTTTATTTTTATTTTCAGCCAAAAATTCTCTTAAGTTAATGAATTGTCACCTTATAGCATTTGAACCCAGTATTTTAGGATTGAAAGTTAATATCCCAACCACTAAACTACTATAATTTTTTGATAATAACTTACAAATAAATTATATTGGTATTTTTCGATCGAGGGTGAAAGTGTGATTGACTCTTGCTTGAGTGAAAATATGTTAAAGCTCACGGAAATTCACTCACTCAAGTTTCGTTTGAGCGAAAATTGGTATTTTTCAGCTTGAGAGCGAATAACACATTTCCCAAATTTATTTTATATCATTATATAAATAAAATTATAAAGATTATATTACTGTCATTAAATTACAAACTCATATAAAGATACCTGCTCACAAATTTAGCATCAAATTTTGAAAACCCACTCGACACACACTTTCACTTTCGAGTGTGCCCTCACATCCAACATATAAATATATAACTATATAAATATATCAAAATATATAAATATATTTGTATTTATATATTTATATATTTACACGAATATATATTTATTTGTATATAAATATAATTTATTTGTAAGTTATTATCGGAAAATTCTAGTAGTTTAGTGGTTGGAGTATTAGCCTCCAACTCTAAAGTACTTGGGTTCGAATCCTGCCAATGACAATTCTCTTAAAAAATTAATAAACTTCTAAAAAATATAATATAAAGAGATAGATGACCTAATAAAAATATAATATAAAGAGAGGGAGACTTCTAGATAAATAAAGGGGATATAAAGGGTTTGTAAATAATAAAAAATTATTAATTTAAAAAATCATACTTTCAACGTCGGTTTATTTGACCAATTGTTTGACAAATCATTTTATATCCCAACTTGTTATGGTCATGGCTGATTAATGGCGAAACGCATGTATGGTGCCCTTCAAGCTTCATAATCTCCCAATATTGTTCTCTTGTCACTACTACAAATAAAGCTTTCAACGTCAACACCAATCTCCACAATCATAGCCCACATCCAATTAACAACGGGTTACACTATAACATACATGAAAGCCTGGTTGGCCAAACAAAAGCCAGTGGAGACCATCTACGGTAATTAGGAAGATTCGTATAAGAAGTTGCCTTGTTTCTTACAAGCCATGTTATTCCCAGATTCATCTACAAACTGCAGTCACAACCAACTTACCAAGGTGAGGTCCTTCAACAAAATTCAAATATATTTTAAGCATGTGTTTTGGACGTTTAGGCCATGCATAAATGGATTTGTTCACTGCAAGCCCATTGTTCAAGTGGACGAAACTTTTCTGTATGGAAAGTATAGAGGTACCTTGTTGGTTGCAGTAGCACAAGATGGTCACAACAACATCATCCCCATTGTGTTTGCAGTGGTCGAAGGTGAAACAAGTGATACCTGATTTTTTTTCTTAAAAAACCTCTAAAGATATGTCACATCCCAACAAGGATTATGACTCATATCAAACCGACATGAATCCATTAGAAGTGCTTACATGAGAAATGGAAGCAGATGGACAGAAAATAATTCAGTGCATGTCTACTGCATTAGACACATTGCACAGAATTTTATGAGACATTTCAAAAACATCGCACTAAGGAAAGATGTTATAAATATGGGTAATTCCTTTGTTTCAAATTTGTTACAATTTATTCATTATTTAACTGTTACTAATAAATAATTATATTAACTATGTTCTTTTAATATTGTTGTAGCATATGGGATGACTGAACCACGATTCTACTATTATTACAACATCTTGAGGCAATGTGACATAAAAGCAGCTAATTGGTTAGATGAGATACCTAGAGAAAAATGGGCACTTTCATGAGACAATGGATGGCGTTGGGGCCACATGACGACCAACATAGCAGAGTCTATCAACTCTGTTTTGAAAAAAATAAGAAATCTACCTATTTACTCCATGGTCAACGCAACGTACACCCAGTGCAACAACTTTTTCATTGAAAGAGGGAGACATATAGATGTCATGATCAATGTTGGTCATGTATACTCTAAAATTTTGGTTACAAATTTAGAGGAAGCACAAGCACAGGCGAACACGCATAAGGTCATAATTTTTGACAGATCTACCACAAAATTTGTAGTAGAAGAAACACAAAACTCGTGTCAATTTCGATCAACAGGGATGTTTGCAGTTCACCTTAATGAGTTGTGGTGTGATTGTGAGAAATTCCAGAAATTTTACATGTCTTGTTCGTATGTTCTTGCTGCATGCAAGCATGCATACCATGACTTCAGCAACTACATTCATCCAGTGTATACCTTACAACAAGTTTCAAAGGTATACGAAACACAATTTGGGTTGCTGCGAAATGAAAAATATTGGCCAACATACATAGGACCTACTTTGTGTGCAAATCCAAAAATGAAAAGAACTTCAAAGGGCCGACCAAAATCAAGTCGTATAAGAACTGAGATGGATATTACAGAAAATCAAAGTAGGATGAAAAAATATTCATATTGTCATATCCCTGGTCATAGTAGAAGAACATGTCTCAATGTTGCATGTGCATCTATTCGCATAATTAGATTGTGTTAGTTAAGAAATGTCCTAATGTATGAAACTTATGAGTTTTTCAATTAATAAAATTTTTTCTTTACTTGATTAATTTAGAGTAATTATTTTTTTATTTATAGAAATAAAATTATAAAGTATTATATATAAACATATAAATAATCATTTCAATCATTTCTCGCTCGAGCGTGTATTCCGTCGCTTGAGCGAAATAGAACTCGACAATACCCATTAGTTGTAGGTCTCCTCGCTCAAGCGATGAATTCTCGCTTGAGTGAGAGTTGATTTTGCACGAAATGATCGATCATAATCTAAAATAATCGATTATTTTAAAACATGAATAGTAAATGGTGCTAGATGGATAAATAATATTGCGGAGATGCTATTTTAGGAAGTATTTTTTAAAATGATATTATTTATGAAAAAAAGTCAAAATTTGTTAGGATCAAAGATTATATAAATGATTTTAATGATAATATATCATAGAATAAATATCAACGCAAAAACAATATCAATCAATGTCTAACATACCAACTAATGGATGACTCCATGATACTAGTTTATTGGCTAGCGCATAACTAAACCAATTGATTCACAATGCATGTGTAAAAGGTTAAAAATTTGGTATAAGATTAATTTTTGTGTAAAATACGCCCATAGAACAATGTATTTATAATAGAAAAACATACATAAAAATGGGTTTGATGATTAATATTATATCTAATACTCTCCCATAAATTAGATATAAATAGTATATAGTAAATTTGTTATAAAGATAATTAATTGTATGGAAAGTCTTAGTAAAAATATTTGTTAATTTATTATTTGAGTTAAAAATTCAGTTTTGATATTTCTTTAGATATAATTTTTTTTTCAAATAAAGTACAATTAATCTCAATGTGTTTAGTCCTTTAATGAGAGACGAGATTAGTGCTAATTTGAAGAGCAATATGATTATCACATATAAGTATCATTTGAGTATGTCGCCGCCGTCAGAAGAGGCAGTCGGAGTGACACGATGGTTTCGTTCGACTCACTTTTCACTACAAAAAAAAGCCTATTACCTACGGAATATTACCTACGGATACAAATCCGTAGGTAAATTTTACATTACCTACGGATATTACCCACGGATAAAAATCCGTAGGTAAATTTTACATTACCTACGGATGAAAATCCGTAGGTAAATTGTACATTACCTACGGATATTACCTACGGAATTCTATCCGTAGGTAATTATCCATTACCTACGGATATTACCTACGGATATTACCCACGGATGAAAATCCGTAAGTAAATTGTACATTACCTACGGATATTACCTACGAAATTCTATCCGTAGGTAATTATCCATTACCTACGGATATTATCTGTAGGTAATGTAATCCGTGGATAATTCCGTAGGTAATTACCTACGTAATTACTATCCGTAGGTAAAGTGTACATTACCTACGTGATATTACCTACGAATTCTATCCGTGAGTAATTATCCATTACCTACGGATATTTTCCGTAGGTAATATCATCCGTGGGTAATTCAGTAGGTAATTACCTACTGAATTACTATCCGTAGATAAATTATATTAAACTAAAAAAATTGTCACTAGCAAGAATCAAACCCAGTACCTTAAAATTGAAAATTGATACTTCAACCACTAAACTATTAGGATATTCTAATAATAATTTACAACTAAATTATACTTATATTAATTCGTGTAAATATATAAATATATAAATATATAAATATATAAATATATAAATATAAAATATATAAATATAAAATATATAAATATATAAATATATAAATATATAAATATATAAATATATAAATATATAAATATATAAATATATAAATATATAAATATATAAATATATAAATATATAAATATATAAATATATAAATATATAAATATATAAATATATAAATATATAAATATATAAATATATAAATATATAAATATATAAATATATAAATATATAAATATATAAATATATAAATATATAAATATATAAATATCTAAATATCTAAATATATAAATATCTAAATATATAAATATCTAAATATATAAATATATAAATATATAAATATATAAATATATAAATATATAAATATATAAATATATAAATATATAAATATATAAATATATAAATATACAAATATACAAATATACAAATATACAAATATACAAATATATAAATATACAAATATATAAATACATAAATACATAAATACATAAATACATAAATACATAAATACATAAATATATAAATAATTAAATATATAAATATTTAAATATTTAAATATATAAATATATAAATATATAAATATATAAATATTTAAATATATAAATATTTAAATATATAAATATATAAATATATAAATATATAAATATATAAATATATAAATATATAAATATATAAATACATAAATATATAAATATATAAATATATAAATACATAAATATATAAATACATAAATATATAAATACATAAATACATAAATATATAAATACATACATATATAAATACATAAATACATAAATATATAAATAGATAAATATATAAATATATAAATATATAAATACATAAATATATAAATATAAATATATAAATATAAATATATAAATATAAATATATAAATATATAAATATATAAATACAAATATATAAATGTATAAATATATAAATATATAAATATATCAAAATATAAATATATTTTATATTTATATATATTTTATATTTATATATATTTTATATTTATATATATTTTATATTTATATATATTTTATATTTATATATATTTTATATTTATATATATTTTATATTTATATATATTTTATATTTATATATATTTTATATTTATATATATAATTTATATTTATATATTTTATATTTATATATATTTTATATTTATATATATTTTATATTTATATATATTTTATATTTATATATATTTTATATTTATATATATTTTATATTTATATATTTACACGGATAAATATAAATATAATTTATTTGTAAATTATTTTCAAAATAACCTAATAGCTTAGTGGTTGGAGTATCGGCCTCCAACTCGAAGTACTGGGTTCGAATCCCGCCAATGACAATTCCTTAATCTAATAATAATTCAAAGTTTCGAAAATATAATAAATAATAAAAATATAATATAAAGGGAGGGGGCGTTCTAGGTAATAATAAAAAATAAGGGAGGGGGTTGTAATAAATAAAAATATTTTGTTAAGGTAAGTGCATTACCTACGGATTATAAATCCGTAGGTAATTACCTACGACCAAATTACCTACGAATTTTCTACGGAAAGAAATCCGTAGGTAAAGTGACATTACCTACGGATTTTTGTCATTACCTACGGATTTTACCCGTAGATAATAAGCGTTTTTTTTGTAGTGTTTTTTTTAAAGTGTGGTTTCAACGCCTTTAGGTTGTCCGATAACCGGGCTGAACCTAAAAGCGAGGTTTTCGAAAGGTTCAAGGAGTCGCCACCAATGTTTTTACCAGAAACATTGGAGAAGGAAAAAGAAGGTAGTGATTTTTTAAGAAAAACCAACTTTGGTCATTACAACCAGAGTTAGGTAAGGGAGTTAGTTACGTGCAGGGAAGGTATTAGCTTCCCTACAATGCCCCTTTTGGGATCCCTATGATGGACCATTTTTATAAAGAAATAATAACTCTAAATTGCGCTTTTACCCTTATTTATTCATTGCGAAAGTTAAGTTATTGACTACATGACCCTAAATGACTAATGCACAACAATACTATCTAAAAAGCAGTAAAGTAGAGAAGGGAGTATATAGGAACCTTCGAAGCAAGCTTTTATAATACGTTCTTGGAAGATGGTGCTTTTTGGCAATCCCCATGCTCTACAATGATGATCGCTCTTTCTCGCAACACGATAGAACGCTTTCTAAGAACTCTGGAAATGCTTCATAGGGGTCCTAGGAGAGTAATTCGAAGATTTTACAGAAGGGAAAGTGGTAGAATGTTGTGTAAAGAGTGAGAAAGTCCCCCCTTTTATAAGAATTCACACCTGTCAGGTCGGGACCGCCGTCTCGCCTGACAAGGTCATGACCATCATCTCACCGTCAACATGCCAAAAAGATCAGCTGGAGGGTGAAGGAGTTAACCCTCTTGCTCGGTTGTCCTTCGGTTGATGAATATGAACCTCCATATGGTTTAAGCCCCCTTTTGTAAGGCTTGATGAGTACGCACCCCCATCTGGTTTGACGAGTATGAACCTTCGTCCGGTTTAAGCCCCCTTTTGTAAGGATCGATGAGTACGCACCCCCATCTGGTTTGACGAGTACGAACCCCTATCCGGTTTAAGCCCCCTTTTGTAAGGTTTGATGAGTACGCATCCCCATTTGGTTTGACGAGTACGAACCCCCGTCTGGTTGTGAAGTCCACTTTGTAGGACTGCTGCGACTTACTACTCTGGCTCATGTGTAATTCCTTGTGAGGAGTGTTTCTGCTTTGACATTCTATTTTTGACTTTTTGTAGTCGCCCGACGCACCAGGGATTCTTTGTTTTGATCTTTTGTAGTGGTCATCTGACTTTGCTGGTTGTCGAGGATTTGTTGGTCTTCTTCCAGCTGATTGAATGCTGGGGATTTTGTTGATTTTTTGGTAACACCTTTGAGTAGGCGGACGTTTTGTTTGTTTGCCTTTTTTCTCTTTGTTGGGAGAATGGTGCCTAATGCTTTGAGATTAATCTCGCCTTTTTTCACGGTTTATTCTTTTTTATCGCGATTTGGATTTTGGTTTTTTTGGGATAACGTGTAAGCCTTTTTACTTTTTAGTCTCTTTTTATTATGTTGGCTTTTTCTTTTTCGGAAGAGAATAAAGGCAAACAACTTAACCAAAAGATTTTATTTATATATATCATGAATTTTGTACAATGATTATATATACAATGATGTTCCTAAGGCGGTGGCGGGCTCGACTGTGAGGTTGAAGACGACTCAGGAGGAGGAAACTATCGGAGCATGTGCCTCTAAAACTCTTCCTGGCTTCGGATCATGCCGAGCACGTGCTAGCCGATCATATCCAGGCTCTGAATCACTCCCTCCTGCCTCTGGCTGATGGTCTCCAGCCGCGTCTCGAAGACGTCCTGCCTTAGGGACATCTGGTCTAACTGTTGGCAGATGTCATCCATGTGACGGTGGACACCAGAAAATTCATCCCCATACTGCTGCTACTGCGACTCGAACTCTGGGGGTATCGAGATTTCCTGTGATGCATCCAGATACTGGATGTCTAGGGTCATGGCGAGTGCCGGGTGGAGGGTCACCTGGGACCCTTGCCTGATGAGTATGCCCATGCTGACGAGCATGGACCCACTGATAAGCTCAGGTCGCAGGATGGAGGGAATGTCCTCTCCGTTGGCGCATCCCCATCTCTCGGCCAGTGGGGTGATGAGGGGAGCCATGAGGATGGCTCCAACGGGGTGGCTCCCAAAGTCCTTCAGAGCCCTAAAAAAGAAGTAGCCAGGATTACACCGGTGTCCGTGTAACATGCAGTGCAACATGAAGAGATCGGGTTGAGAGATCTTCCCCTGACTCTCTTTCCGTGCATGGATCGTCCCTGCCAACAACTTGTGACAGATCTAGAGAGGAGGGCTGAGTGCCGACCCTTTCATTAGGGCCGGTAGGATCTGTGACCCGGTTAGACCCTCCCATATCTCATCGGTTGTGAGGGCGGTCGGCCGCTCACAGATAGCTCCCTGATATTCCGGCGTCAGGGTGTCCGCGGGCTGGTTGAAACCCATGGTGACATTGAACTCATCCAACGTCATCGTCCGATAGGTCCCGTTCATGTAGTACGAGACCATCCTCGCCGGAGGGACATCCGGGAATAGTGTAGGCATGTCGACCATCGTGACGGAGGCGAGGAACTCCATCACGACCTCCTTGTAGATGCGGGTCAGAGGGTCCTGGAGGAGGAAGTCCCACCCGATGCTATGGATGTAGTCTTGTACATCCTCTTCCCAATCGAACTCGGCCAGGATACCGTAGTCTAAACGCAGCATGGGGTTCCAAGAGTAGCCCCTAATGTGATCCAGCCTAGCCTGGTGTTGCCGCCATTAAAAGAGGCGGTCGGAGCGATGCGATGGTTTTGGATTAACTCGCGTTTTTTGAAAGAAGTGGTTCAATGCCTTTAGGCTGTCCGATAACTGGGTTGGACCTAAAGGCGAGGTTTTCGAAAATGTTCGAGGAGTTGTCATCAGTATTTTAACCTTAAACACTGAAAAAGGTAAAAAGAGAAGAAGGCAGTGGTTTTTAAAAAAAACTAACTTTGACCATTACAACCAGAGTCGGGTAAGGGAGTTAGTTACGTGTGGGGAAGGTGTTAGCACCCCACAACACCCCTTTCGGGTTCCCTATGATGGACTAGTTTAGAAAAATAAATACTTAAAGAAATTATGCTTTTACCCTATTATTCTATCTACTTGCAGAATTTAAATGTCTACATGGCCCTATCATCTAATGCATACAAAGAAAGTGATAAAGAAAGCAGTAAAAGATAAGAGATATGAAAGAGAACCTCCAAAGTGAGCTTTTATAAATCTCGAACTTGAGGACGCTTTTTGGCAGTCCCTGCACTCTACAGAGTCACTCCTCCCTCGAAAAAAATAAGAGTACCGCCGTACCAAGGGCCGGATGTCTCAAAAGGAGACTTCCTTAACCTATTTCTACCTTAAACGGAAATCGGAAAGCTCACTCAAACTCTGGAATAATGCTCAGAGTCACTCTAAAGTTCCAAAAGGCTTCCTAGAGAGTGTAGGAGTGGAGAGGTGTGAAAATTCAGAGAATGGGAGCTCCTATTTATAGGGAATCGAGCCAGGAAAAAGTGGACGGTTGTCTGGACTTAGTGGACGGTTGTCCATGGCAAAAAGTGGCCATGGACGGTCGTCCATGTAGTGTGGACGGCCATCCATGGCCAAAAGTTAACATGGACGGCCGTCCAAGCTAAGTGGACAGTCGTCCATAGCCATAAAGTTGGCATGGACAGCCGTCTGACTGTCCTGGACGACCATCTGCTAACTCTGGTGGATTTTCCGATTTTTAATGCCTCTAAAAACCTTCCCTATCTTAAATGGAACCTAGAAAAAGCTACTAGGGACTTAATAAAGTCTTGATCATCTTCGAAACAGGCAATTTTTGGCTTTATTGGAGAGCCGGACAATATTTGGGGTCTACACTTGGTGTTGCAGCATGAGCTGAGTAGGGTTTGGCGGAGCCTGTGGTGCGGGAGTGCTCTGGCTGGATCCCCGACCTCTCTTTTGGGGCCTGGAAGATTCTCCTTGTTGCATTTTGTTCAAAGACACTCAAAGATGTACGAGAATGTATGAGAGGATGCGGGAATGGAGTGCTTTAAAACTGACCCAAAAACCCCTTTATATAGAAAAAATTATTTTTGGTCGGGACCGCCATCTGGGATTCGGGACGGCGGTCTCAAATTTTTGAAGTTCGGGACCGTCGTCTGGAATGTCAAGACGGCGGTCTCGCTCTTTGCGATGTGGCGAGACGGCCGTCTCGCCAAACGAGAAGGCGGTCTCGCCTTTAGCAAATGACGAGACTACGGTCTCGCCAAATGAGATGGCGATCTCGCTGTCGTCGCCATCAAAAGAGGCGGTCGGAGCGACGCGATGGTTCCGACTTCCGTTTTTGCATTTTATGTGGGTGGTGTTACAACACCTTTAGGTTGTCCGATAAACAGGCTGAACCTAAGGGCGAGGTTTTCGAAAGGGAGCTTTTAGGTTGTCCGATAACCGGGCTGGACCTAAAAGAAAGGTTTTCGAAGGGGATTCTTATGGAGTCGCCACTGATGTTTTTACCGAAAATATTGGAAAAGGAAAAAAGAAGGCGTTGGTTTTTAAGAAAAACCAACTTTGGCCATTATAACTAGAGTTGGGTAAGGGAGTTAGTTACGTGTGGGGAAGGTATTAGTACCCCCACAACGCCCCTTTCGGGTTCCCTATGATAGGCCGATATTTCATAAATAAACTTAAAAAAGACGCTTTTACCCTTTTATTTGCGAAATTAAAAGATAATGACTACATGGCCCTAATAGCTAATGTACATATAAATGACAAAGCGATAAAAGAGAGGGAGAGAGTGAAGAAACCTCTGGAGCAAGCTTTGATTAATTCTCTAAAAATTAGGACGCATTTTGGAAGTCCTTCGCTCTACAACATTGACTTTTCTCTCTCGCAACGCTATAAAAACTCTCTAAGAATTCTCAGAAAACTCCAGAAATGCTTCGGAGGGGCTCTAGGAGAAGAATTTTAAGAAATGCTAGAAGGAAAGGTGGAAGAACTGTGTGAAATGAAGGGGAGAGCGCCCCCCTTTTATAGGGATTCGCGCCTGTCAGGTCGAGACGACCGTCTCGTCTTTGACAAATGGCGAGACGGCCGTCTCGTCTTTGACAAATGGCGAGACGGTCGTCTCGCCAATCGGGAAGGCAGTCTCGCCATTAGCAAGTGGCGAGACAGTCGTCTCGCCAAACGAGATGGCGGTCTCGACCTTTTAAGTGTAAATCCTTATTTTTTCTGTATAAAAAATTTTCCTACTCTAATATGGGGCCTATTGGTCTATCCTAAGGACCTTTTAGGCCTAGCCCATCTTCGAATCGGAGGTCTTCTGCTTTTTATTTTGAGGCCGAACAAGATTTGGGGTCTACACTCGTTATTGATGAATGAAGAGACGACGGTCTCATCAAACGAGACGACCATCTGGGCCTTTCGAAAGTTTTTTTTTTTTTGAAAATATAGGACCTTGTTCAAAAACATCTATGCATGCAATGTTTTCATGTTATGTGTCCTATAATGCTATTTCATTGATTTTTCAGAAGGATTAACTGGTGTGTCTTTTGAAGACGAGGTCCTTCTGTTGTCGTTTTCTAATTGTACTTATTTGTACCATTCCAGACTTAATATGACCGAAAAATAATTGTTGATTGAGGAGCAAACTTGCCATGTCGGTGCGTTTTTTCCTTCCTCTAGAGGTTTCAATCCTCTTGTTGATTATATGCCTCCATATTCCCCCACTAATTATCAGAATGTTATGATACGGGTCAAGAGAAGAGAAGTAATAGGATAATTTATTCAAAGGCTTGTGTTTTAGACGGTTGGATTTTTTTATTTTTTATTCGAAAGGGATTTTGTAAGAATGGTTGGCCAAGGTTGGTCAAAGTGTTTAAGCTAATGTTAAACAAAAGTCTTACTTTGAGGATTTGCGTCTTAGCCAATTTCTATTACTTTCTATGGCTGATTGACTTCCCTAGACTGCCATTTGGGTTTTCAGACTAGGATATTGTGTTTTGGTCCTAACTTTTGTCTTGGTTCCTTTTTTTCTTGTTTTGGGAATCCTAGCGGACCTTATTTTGTAATCCTAACTTCTGCCTAGGCTACCCTTTATTGTTGTTTGGGTTTCCTAGCGTAGCCCCCCTTGGTGGGTTTCCTACTGGGTAATTTGCCCCCTTTTTTTTTGGCCTTTGGCTTCTATGGGCTTCTTTTTTTATTTTTTATTTTATTTTTTTACACAGTATTGGCGAAACACGGTTTTATTATGATGAGGTAAAAACCTTATTTTGTGTTTCTAGTCAATTAGTTTGATTATTTTTGCGATGACACATTTTGATTATTTTGACGCACTTTGAAAATGTTTACTTAAACATGGTTATTATGAGGTCTAGTCATGAATAGCAAGAAGAGAAGCAAATAGTAAGAAATGTATTCTTATTAATTAATAGGGGAATATGTGCCCAAAAGATGCCCGGGGGTCGGGCTAGCCCTGGGGGATAATCTCTAACGATCATTGAGTTTACATCCCTTGAGAAAGAAAAAAGAACTCCTAATGACTAGAGTTGCTCTCAACGCTTGTATCCCTCCACTTCGGAAGATCTACTTGAGTGTGCGGGAAGGAGACTTCCCTTTTCTTCTTTCAGCTCGACCCTTTGTAGGGTCATATCCTAGGCCCTGCTTTAAAAGATTATCTCTGAATTCAGGGGGCTCCTTTATTCCCTGGGAGTCTGCCCCGGGTCCTTAGCCAGGATGGTAACCATACTTCATCATCATGTAGGCTACCTTCGTATTACTGGGAAGTCTTTCTACATTGGCGATTTCAAGCGCTTGAAAAGATGTTTCAAGGGCCTCTTCAGCCGCATCCACATAGGGTTGGGTAGACGGTCCACTGATCAAGATATCATCTTCTGCTTGGACCATGACCAGTTTGTCATTTACTATAAACTTGACTTTCTGGTGGAGTGTTGAAGGTACTGCCTTAGCATCGTGAATCCAAGGTCTGCCAAGGAGACAACTGTATGCTGGAGTAATGTCCATCACGTGGAAATCAACGTTGAAGATAGTGGGTTCAACTTGGATTGACATATTGATTTCCCCCACTACCTCTCGTTTGGATCCATCGAAGGCTCGAACGATAGTGCTACTTAGGCGTATGCGGGTTCCTTGAATAGTCAACTTGTCAAATGTGCACTTGGGCATCACGTTCAAGGATGACCAATTATCCACAAGAACTTTAGCAATGAGATATTCCTTGCATTTGATGGAAATATGCAAGGGCTTGTTATGGCTCGACCCCTCTGGAGGGAGTTCTTCATTTGTGAAGGTGAGGTGATCGCTAGTTGTGATGTAACCAATGATCCTCTCAACTTTTTCTTGGGATATTGTATGAGGTACGTGCGCTTCGCTCAAGACCTTCATCAGGGCATTTCTGTGCGGTTCCAAACTCATCATTAGAGATAACAAAGTTATCTTTGCTGGTGTATGATTGAGTTGATCGATGATGGAATACTCGATTTGCCTTATAAACTGGAACAATTCATCAGTCTCTTCCTTGGATTCTTTATTTTTTCTTTCTTCAGTCTGTTTATTTTTCCCTTTATTTTTGTGGGCATCTTCTTGTGACTCCTTGGGGGAGTATATTCTTCCGCTTCTAGTCATGCCCCCAATGCCGGCTATATTGGAGATGTCCTCCTTTATTGGTGAATATTCCCCGTATCTCCACGGTACAACTTTATTTGAGTCATAGGGGAAAGGACGAGACGCAAATAATCGCAAAGGCGTCCTTGTCCCCTCTTCCTTATTGACTTTGATAACCAACGACCGAGGCTTATTGTCCTCTTGGGGTGAATCGACCGTTGGGGAGAGCTTGATTACGAACGGTTTTCTCTCCATCCTTCTGATTATGGAAGACATATCAGTTAATCCTTCCTTTTTGTTATCTTATTTATTAGAAGTGAAGGAGGGGTAATCAAGTATGCAAATTATGAATGAAATGCATGCAACTAGACAATTATTGAATAAAACGAAATTTTATTTATTTATAGAAAGTGTACATTCCCCTATACCATGCTACAAAGCACTTTTTGACAGAAACGGAAAAGCCTAAAGAAACCCATAGGTGGGTTCTGATTTCTATGTAATTCTTCTTCGACTTCCCATACATGATGAGCGAGTGCTTCGGTCTGCTGGTGGACCGCCTGACTCATATCTTCACTATACTTCTGAGCCTCTTTAATCTTCGCCTCTTGATGGATGACCAAGGCTTGTAAATCGTCGAGTCATTCAAGGGCTCGGTCTCTTTCTTGTAGCACTTGGCCATACTGAGCTAACCCATCTCTTTCTTTGCAGCACAACTCAGTAAGGCTTCTGTTAAGTCTCTGGGTGGTCTCCCGTCCTTGACGTATCTCAGACAGTCCTTGCGAGATCTTGTAGCATTCTCTTGATCGTCTGAGCCTGTTTTGCACATTCATCCTCAAGCTGTGCTGATTTGATGGTTATTTCTTAAAGTTGATTATCTGAGTTTAATCTGGAAACTTTGGATGCTCGGATAATCTGCTCACTAGAATCTGCGCATTGGTCCTTGAGGCGCTCTATCTCTTGATCTTTCTTCTTGCACTTCCTTTGTAGACCATCTATAGTGAGGATAGATTCTTGCTCTTTTTCCTCAAGGGCCTTTATCTGAGCTCCCATGATTTCTATCCTCTGGGTCAAGGCATTGACTTGGCTTTGGAGCTCTCCACTGGCTGAAGGCGCAGTAGGTGGGGCGGATGGTTGTGACATCCCTCTATTTCTCCTCCACTCCTCATAGTCACTAGAGACAGTTACTCGAGCTTTGCCTAGCTCTCTATCTCCCATGAAGACTGGTTTCTCCCATGCTCTCTGTAGAGTAAGTGAGTTCGCAACATTGCATGGGTCTCCGAAGAAACACAGTCCTCCGAGCTCCTCCCGTGATAATGCGGTTTGGGTTCTCATAAGTTGTCTCATAGCCACTTTTGGAGAATAAGCTATGCAGCCTCTGAGATCTATTAATGGTACGCTCGGATAATCCCCACATCTGATGAGGATAGGGCCAGGTCGGAACCAAGGACATGCCCGGGATAAGCAGTTGGCATCCCATTGTTCCAACTCGACCTTCCACTCCATGGTTAGACGTCGGTGGAGAGGGATTCTTGAGAAGCTCTTTAAAGGGTCGGGGAACATCCCCATGTGACTAGAGGCGTAGAAATGCATGATACCCCACACAAATAGCAGTGAAGAGCAGCATCTGAGTGTTCTCCCTTGCTTTTGGTGAAACAATTCAACCGAAAGCAAGGTGTCGGCAAGAAGTGCAGGCAAGGGAATCTTCGAATGCACGTCCCAGGCAAAGAAGGCGTCCATGATGGCTTGATCCACTGTGTTGAGGTGAATGGGAAACAACATGGTTCCAAACACGATCAAAGCCAGGGTTTTGTTAAAAGCGAACCAGTCTGCCCTTTCATCCAAAGAGGACAGATGGTCTTCTAACATTGCGACTTTCCAACCCTGGATATTCCCTTTTGCTATCAGGGAAGTCTACAAAGGTGGCAATCGGATGATGGCAGCGACTTTGGCTGCAGGAATATACGTTTCGTGGCGAATATGGACCCCGACTAACTTGGGTCATGTCGCCGCCGTCAACAAGAGGTGGTCGGAGCGACGCGATGGTTCTGACTTTTCTGTTTTTCGCGTTTTTATGGGTGATGTTACAATTACAACACCTTTAGGTTGTCCGATAACCAGGCTGAACCTAGAGGCGAAGTTTTCGAAAAGGTGTTCTTAGATTGTCCGATAACCGGGCTAACCTAAGAACTAATTTGGAAGGGTTCTTATGGATTCGCCATCAATGTTTTTACCGAAAACATCGAAAAAGGAGGAAAAAGGCGTTGGTTTTCGAAAACCAACTTTGGTCGTTAAAACCAGAGTTGGGTAAGGGAGTTAGTTACGTGTAAGGGAAGTGTTAGTTCCCTTACGACGCCCCTTTCGGGTTCCCTATGATAGGCCAACTATTTTATAAATAAACTTTTGAAAAGACGCTTTTACCCTTTTATTTACGGAATTAAAATAACAATTACATGGCCTTGATGTCTATTATGCAATTTAATCATAAAAATAAAGACAGTAAAAGAGAGGGAGAGAATGAAGAAACCTCCGATGCAAACTTTTGATTAATACTCTTGAAAATAGGGTGCGTTTTGGCAGCCCTTTGCTCTTACAATGCTGGAAATCTCTCGGAAACACTATAAAAATGCTCTCTAAGATACTCAGAAACTCCGGAAATGCTTCGGAGGGATTCTAGGAAGAGAATTTGAAGAAAGTGTAGAAGGAAAAGTAGAAGAACTGTGTGAAATGAAGGGGGAAGCACTCACTATTTATAGGGATTCGCGCCTGTCAGGTCGAGACGGCCGTCTCGACTTGTAAAAGTGGTGAGACGGCCGTCTCGTTTGGCGAGACGGCGGTATCGACTTTTCCAGTGACGAGAGGGCCTTCTTGCCAAACGGGAGGGGGGTCTCGCCATTGGTAAATGGTGAGACGGCCGTCTCGACTTGCATCAATGGCGAGATGGCGGTCCCGACAAGCGAGACGGCGGTCTCGACCCTTGAAGGCAAAAATCCTTACAGAAAATCCTTCCTATCCTAATATGAGGCCTAATAGTCTGCTCTTATTTTGAGGCCGGGCAAGATTTGGGGTCTACATTCCGTCTTGCAGCAGTTGATCTTCTGGGGAAAAGTGTGTCGTGCGCCTCCAGGATGCTCCTTCTGACGATAACTGATCCCTTCGGTTGATGAGTATGAACCCCTATCTGGTTTGACGAGTATGAACACCCGTCTGGTAAGCCCCCTTTTGTAAGGCCTGATGAGTACACACCCTCATCTGGTGTTTGACGAGTATGAACCCCCGTCTGGTGTTTATCGCGAAGGTCACAAATGTGCTCGGGGCCTCTTTCGCCATTGTCTTAGGGATATCTAGTGCTCCCTAGAATGCATGTATTTATGCATGCACCAATACAAAAGGGTGGTAGATGTTCAAAGTGCGATAACTTTTGACTGAAACGTCGGATTTGGATGCACAACATATCAAAACGAAGAGAAAAAGGTGAAGAATCAGGTTGCAAATTCCCAAAGGGGATTTGACCCAGTAATTTTCCCAAAAAACGCTTCTAAGACCCATTTTTTAGGGATTTATTAAAATGATGCATATGCATACTTTCCTTATGCATTTATTTTCTCTCTTGATTTTTCCACTTATGATGCAATATGAATGATACGACTTTGTCAAAATTCATTTTATTTATTTGTGTTATTATTATTTTATTTGGTTTATTCATAACATTTTATCTCTTCTGTAGGACTGCGTGGCTACTTAGCTTACAAAGAACCTGAAACCAGGCTAACTAAAAGGCAGACTGTCCGAGATAAGATGGTTTATTGTGAAAATATTTTTGTGGTTTTTCTATTTTTATCAGTGTTTGGTTATGCTATGCAATTAGATGCAATAAAAAATTGCACACACAATTCACTCATCCATGAACGCGCAAGAAGACGTTTTAATCACGAGGTAGGGTTTTCCTGTAGAAAAGTGCGTTGGCAAAGGTAGGTTCTAACTGTTCTCACCAAGGCTTAGGCCCCCAAGGTGCCCCCATTATAGGGTCCCCACTCTCCAGCCTTCCGACCATGCTTAGCACTAAGGCCATAGTCAGTCTTTGTGCCAAAAGAGGAAGGTTATCACCTTGAGTGGTGGTTTCCAATCACACCGGTGGGCTCAGGGCCATCACTACGGTGAATTGTACCAGCCACCTACTCCCTATGTATTTCTCACTTGCCCCCGGGTATAGAGGGAACTGTTGTGTGCAAAGGTTTGTGTACAGTTTTTTATTTTAAACAATTGCGTAAAATAATCAAACAAAAGTTATTAAAGCCAAATAATTAAACATGTTATAATACAAGGTAGGGTAAAATCAAAATTTCTTAGTTTATTTATTAAACTGGCCCATCATTAAATGAGATAAACTCTCTAGGCTTCCCCAGTGGAGTCACCATCTGTCGCCGCCGTCAAAAAGAGGCGGTCAGAGTGACGCGATGGTTCCGAATTTTCCATTTTTCACGTTTTTATGGGTGATGTTACAACGCCTTTAGGTTGTCCGATAACCGGGTTGAACCTAGAGGCAAAGTTTTCGAAAAGGTGTTCTTAGATTGTCCGATAACCGGGCTAAACTAAGAACTAATTTGGAAGGGTTCTTATGGAGTTGCCACCGATGTTTTTACCGGAAACATCGAAAAAGGAAAGAAAAGGCATTGGTTTTCGAAAACCAACTTTGGTCGTTAAAACCAGAGTTGGGTAAGGGAGTTAGTTACGTGTAAGGGAAGTGTTAGTTCCCTTACGACGCCCCTTTCGGGTTCCCTATGATAGACCAACTATTTTATAAATAAACTTTTGAAAAGACGCTTTTACCCTTTTATTTGCAGAATTAAAATAATGACTATATGGCCCTAATGTCTATTACACAATTTAATCATAAAAATAAAGACAGTAAAAGAGAGGGAGAGAATGAAGAAACCTTCGAGGCAAGCTTTTGATTAATTTTCTTGAAAGTAGGGTGCGTTTTGGCAGCTCTTCGCTCTTACAACGCCGAAAACTCTCTCGAAACGCTATAAAAAGCTCTCTAAGACTCTCAGAAACTCCGGAAATGCTTCGGAGGGACTCTAGGAAGAGAATTTGAAGAAATTGTAGAAGGGAAAGTGGAAGAACTGTGTGAAATGAGGGGGGGAGCGCTCACTATTTATAGGTATTCGCGCTTGTCAGTCGAGACGGCCGTCTCGCCATTCGGGACGGCAGTCTCGACTTGTAAAAGTAGCGAGACCGTCGTCTCGGTTGGCGAGACGGCGGTATCGACTTTTTAAGTGACGAGAAGGCCTTCTCGTCAAACGGGAGGGGGTCTCGCCATTGGCAAGTGGCGAGACGGCCATCTCGCCAAACGAGACGGCGGTCTCGACTCCTGAAGGCGAAAATCCTTATTTTTGTATAGAAATTTCTTCCTACTCTAACATGGGGCCTAATAGTCTCTCCTAGTGGCTTTTTAGGCTTCATCCATCTTCGAAAAGGAGGTCTTCTGCTCTTATTTTGAGGCCGGGCAAGATTTGGGGTCTACAGGCCATCTTAACATAATCTCATACTCCTCCAAAGTGGGTACCATATCAAACTGCGAAAACTCGAAGCAATGCAGACTGGAGTTCAAAAAATTAACCAAAATCCTGATGAAAATGGAGTCGACACAGATCTTCAATAAGTCGAGAATCCGTCCATAGAATTTTTCAAAGTCGGAGCGGACCTCTAGTGGCATTAATGCGCAGAGCCGTTCTATCTTCTCCATATGCGGGGAATATCCACTTTCTTCAACTGTCTACTAGCCCCTTCCATTTTCTAGAAAACAAAAATGCATGCTATGAATATGATGTTAATGCAGGCATGCATGTAAGTGTTTATTTTTCCTAAACATTATCATGTTTTATTTTCTACATGATGCATGATAGTGTTTGGTTTTTTGTATTTTTTCAAGAGAAAGATAAACTACCTATATGGATGTTCATGAGTTTAATGCTTATGAACAGGGTCCCATTTTATTTATTTATTTGGTTTATTTGTTTTTATTTTATAACCTTTTATCTCTTTTGTCGGACTACATGGCTACTTAGCTTACAAAGAACCTGAAACCAGGCTAGCTAAAAGGCAAATTGTCTGAGATAAAAATGGTTTATTGCAAAAGAATAGTTTTAACGTCCCTTATCTCTTCTGTCGGACTGCGTGACTACTTAGCTTGCAAAGAACCTGAAACCAAGCTAGCTAAAAGGCAGATCGTCCGAGATAAGGGGGTTTATTGTGAAAAGATTTTTTGAGATTTTTATTTTATTTTTATGTTGTATGTTTATGCTGTGCAACAATAAAATGCAGCAAACAAATGCACACAAAATTCACTCATTCGCGAATAGTGGAACGATGTTTTTAATCACGAGGTAGGGGTATCCTGCAGAAGAGTGCATATTCAGGGTAGTTCTAAATTTCCTCACCAAGGCCAAGCCCCCAAGGTGCCCCCATTATAAGGTCTCCACTCTCCTAGCCTTCAGACCATGCATGGCACTAGGGCCTAGTTAGTCTTTGGGCGAAAAGAGGAAGCTTATCACCTTGAGTGGTGGTTTCCGACCATACGGGTGGGCTCATGGCCCTTAGTACGACAAATCGTACAATGCCACCCACTCCCTATGGATATCCCACTTGCCCCCAGGTATAGGAGGAACTTTTGTGTGCAAGGGTTTGTGTACAGTTTGTATTTCAAACAATTGTGTAAACATACAACAGTTATTAAAGTCAAGCAATTAAAACATGTTATAAAACAAGGAAGGGTAAAGGCGCAATTTTAAATTTTATTTCTTAAAACTAGTCCATCACTGTAGACCCCAAATCTTGTCCGGCCTCAAAATAAAAAGCAGAAGACTTCTGTTAAGGATAGTTCGGTTAACGAGCATCCTAAAAGTGATGACCATTTATTTTACGAAAACGCGAGTCACAAACCATCGCATCTCAACCGCTTGCACCTTTCGTTCCCCCCTCTACGGGGGACGGCGACGACAGATGGCAACTCCACTGGGGAAGCCTAGAGAGTTGATCCCATTTAGTATGAATTAATTCAAAATAAAATAAAAGATTTGAAATTACGCTTTTACCCTTCTTTGTCTGTATAACATGTTTTATTTGTATGACTTTAATAACTATTGTATGTTCATTTTCCACACTTGTTTGAAATAAAAACTGTACACAAAGTTTGCACACAACAGTCCCTCTATACCGGGGGGCATGAGCGATAAATCTTAGGGAGTGAGTGGCATGTACGACCGACTATGGTAATGGCCTTAGTGCCAGTAGGTCGTTGTCAAAAACCACCACTCAAGGTGAAAACCCTCCTCTCTCAATTTGTAGGACGTCGACACGGCCTTGAGCCACGCAAGGTTTGAGGGCTAAGAGATCGTGGGAACCCTATAATGGGGGCACCTTGGGGACAGACCTTGGTGAGGACAGTTAGAACCTACCTTGACTATGCACTTTTCTGCAGGATACCCCTACCTCATGATTAAACGTTGTCACTCTGTTCACAGATGAGTGAATTGTTTGAGCATATGGTTGTTGCATTTGTTTGATTGCATTAGCATAAAATGATCATACAATAGCCAAAATAAATAAAAATTCTTAAAACATAAAATATTAAAATATATAATAATAATAGATGTCTAACCTGCTTTGCCAGATCCAACATCTTAAAATCTTATTTTGAACTTTTCTTATTATAACCGACTTTATCTTGGATAGTCTTCATTTAAGCTATCCTGGTTTCGGGTTCTTTGAAAGTTAAGTAGCCATGTTGACTAACAAAAGAGATAAGGAGTTATAAAACCAAACAAACAAAATAAAATATAATAAAAAGATTTTAAACAAAGTCAAATAATTCATATCCTCATCATTTCAAGAGTGGTAAAAATAAGAGAGAAAATAAATGCATAAGGAAAGTGTGCATACACATCATCCTAATAAGTCTCTCATGCATAAACACATTCATTCTAAGGGACACTAGATATCCATAAGATAAAGGCAAAAGAGACCCAAGTGCGTTTGTAACCTTCACCATACTTGTCAATCTATGACAAGGAAGGGACAAGTGTGTTAAGGTGTGGTAACCTTCGTTATACTTTTCAATCCATGATGGGGAAGGAACCATTACACCAATGTGGGTGTGGTGCTCCATGAAGCGTAAGCTTTAAGGAGAATACCAAAGTCATTGTCTTAAGGCATATCCATCCCATACTAATCATTAAAAAACAAAAATAAAAAACCTAATTCATTTGCATTCTAGAAAGTGGTTAGTCTTCTTCCTATCCTCACCCACGCGCAAAAAGCTAAGAGGATGGAGCAATTGGAAGAGCAAAATTGTAAGTTCACCGCTGAGCTTAATGCCATGAAGGAGCAGATGGCGCAGTTAATGGAACACTTAGAAGAACAAAACCATAAGCTCATCGCTGAGCTTCATACCGTGAAGGAGCAGACGACACAATTGATGGAGTTAATGTGCCCATAGTACCTCCACAATGAGGGCCCCCATAATGACCATATTGGAAAAAAAGTGGAGAAAGGACTGAAGAGTGGGAGGATTGTGCAGCCTTCCTCACCTAATACATCATTCAAAAAGTTTGTTGGCAAGAAGGAGGAGGTAAGCGTGAATGCCATCAACCTTGCTACCCCTTCTTCCTCCTCACGACTAGCTAGGCAGCCACACAAACAAGAGAGGAAATTTACTCCCCTTCCAACATCCTATGGGAGTCTGCTACCCAAGCTGTTAGAGGCCAAACTCCTAACACGTGTCCCTCCGAGGAAGAGGGATCTACCCTACCCCAAGTGGTAAAACCCTAACGAAAAATGTGATTACCACTCAGGCGCTCCTGGGCATTCTGTGGAGAATTGCTTGAACTTGAAGTATAAGGTTCAAGAATTGTTGAATGCCGGGTGGATCACTTTCGATGCTCTCACTCCTAATGTTAATATCAAACCTCTATCGCCACCAGAGTAATGGGGTTGGATAGAGAAGACCATCTGAATAGGGATCCTTATTTTAGTATTTACATGTTTTTTAAGCTTTCAGTGTATTTCTCGCAGTTCTTGCCCGTGGTCGTGAGATCTCTGATTAAAAGGGCTTTATAAATATTTACTTTTTATCAATACAATGAGGCATTTGCATAACATTTATATTCTTTTCCATTCTTTTCTCCCTCATTATTATTTCAAAATAATTGATAATAAAATCTAAGCCTAAACATAACCACACAAAAAATAATGTATGTGATTGATGACTCTTTGTGGGATCCGAAAGTCGAAGGCGAATGGATCGAGTCAGACAATGAGGAGGGGATCGTCTCCCCGAATATGTAAAAGGCTGCTAGAAATGAAAGCTCAATCTATACAACCCTACTAGGAAGAAACCGAGGCCATTGATTTGGGGCAAGGAGATGACAAGAAAGCAATAAGTATTGATACAAAAATCGATGATAACGTCAGGGAAGGATTAGTACAACTACTAAGAGAGTATGTGGACGCATTCGCATGGTCTTACCATGACATGCCAAGACTTCAGAATCCAACATCATAACTCATCTCCCTACCAACCTAAAATGAAAGGTGCAGTAGAGGCAGTCAATAAGAACGTCAAGAAGATCATCCAAAAGATGGTCAAAACCTACAAGGATTGACATGAAATGTTGCCCTTTACCCTTCATGGTTATCGAACTTCCGTACGGACCTCCACAGGAGCTACTCCATTCTCCCTTGTATATGACATGGAGGTCGTATTTCCAATAGAGGTCGAAATACCTTCCTTGCGAGTTATCATGGAAGCAAAATTGACAGAAGTCGAATGAGTCCAAAAGTCGATACGACCAGTTGAACTTAATCAAAGAAAAATGGTTGGATGCCATAAGTCTTGGACAAGCCTATCAAAAGAAGATCAAAAGGGCTTACGACAAAAAGGTCAACCCCCATATTTACCATGAGGGGGATTTATTGGTAAAGAAATTGCTTCCGGTCCAGAAGGACAAAGTTGGAAAATGGGCGAAAAATTATGAAGGGCCCTTCGCAGTTAAGCGAGCTTTCTCGGGAGGAGCTCTTATCCTCACCGACATAGATGGAGAGGAACTTCGACACCCAATCATTTCTGATGCGGTGAAGAAGTATTATGCTTGAAGGAATTGCTCAAGACCAGTCGGAATGAATACCTGCAAAGGGCATCTTGGGCAAAAGATAGGGTCCATATTCCTTGCTAGGATACATCCTAGGAAAAATTTAGAGGTTTCAAAAAAAAAAATCCTAAGAGCAATGGTTACCTTAGTCGAAAACTAAAAGGCGGCTAAGGTAACATCCTTCTAGAAGCAGGCAGCTTGTATAGTCTTCACTCTGGGCTCGAACATCTCGACTAAAGCAACTAGGAGAACTAGGAGGAAAGATATCATAGACATGATTGTTGAAGCCCATACAGAGTAGCCAACCTTGGCCAACCATTCTTCTAAATCCCTTTGTAATCCTTCTGTAAAAATAAAAAAAGAAAAAACTTTTTGCTCATACATATCAATAAAATTCTCTTTCATTTCTTTTCTCTCGACCAATTTATGGAAATGTCTCTATATTGATAAATCATAAATATGCGCAAAATCTTTTTGTCAAGATCAAATCATGCATCTAAAACATGGAAGCATTAGAAAAGAAAAAATGAAAATAGAAAAATAATGCCTGCTAGGAGATTCTTAGGCCAAAATTAGGGTAGTCTGCTAGATCGAAAATCCCAAAAAGGGCGGTCTAGGCAAAAGTTAAGACATTCATAAAAAAGGAAAAAAGCCCGTTAATATATCCTAGGCAAAAACTAAGGCAGCCCGCTAGATTGATAACCCCAAAAGGGCGATTTAGGCAAAAGTTAAGGCTAAACAAAAAAAAATGAATAAAAGAGGAGCCCATCAGCATAATCATGAGTGCCCAGCAGGAGAATGTCGGTCACTTTTCTAGATGCATCAAATAAAAGAATAGATTGCATTTAGGACATTCACACACAAGTAGTCGCACAAAATGACTCTGTCAAAATAAAAAATAAAAAATAAAAATTGCTTTAGATAAATAACAAAAACACAAGAATCATGCATATAAGGAGAATAGGCTCCACGTTTGTGATTGAAAACAGGATCGTCGAGACCAAGTCTCCAAATAATGCTCTCCCTCAAGAAAACGGAGCAAGTTGTCACCAATAATCAAGCAAGTCAAAGCAAAATAAGGGCTTCGAGAATCCAAAGCTTCAACCGCCATCCTTCCACCCAATAAAGAGAAGGCACAAGCCATCAGCAAAAATAAGCTGACGGAAAGGTCCAGTCATCCCCAAGTAGATCTTTGCCTACTCTAGAGGCAAAACCAAAAAATATTACCCTAAGGCTCAGCACCGCCACCACATACGTCATCAAGCATATTCAACCAAATCTCTACCACATTCCCCAACAGAGAATAAAGGCTTCACAAAAGCCCATAATCAAGAAGAAAAAGAAAAGAAAACCCTTCATCCCCAACAGATACCTAAAAAGAAAAAAGGCCATGACAAAGGAAGACCAATAAATCCCCAAGTGGGTCACGTCAAAAAACAAAAAAGAAGAAGAATAAAGCAACCAAATCAAGGAATCAAAAATTCTATTTCCCCAGCGGAATAAGAGCTTCACAAAGTTAGTTCCTATCAGCATCAATCAAAGAGGCAAGACTCTATCCCCCAGAGGGCAATAAAAAAATCAGATCCCCAAGAAGCCAACTAATTCCCTGGTGGATCACCAAAAAGAAAGATATATCCCCAGTGAGCCTACTGCAAAGGCAATCTTCAGACTCATATCCTCAGAGAGTCGCTTGCCTATGCATAGGCAAGACCTAACAAGCAAGAGTCAGCAATTCCAAAAGGAATATAAGCCTATTCAGAGGCAAAGCAGTGCAACCAAAAGCCTTCACTTCTAATGAAGCATTTGCCTACTCAGAGGCATTATCCAAATCAACAAATCCTTAGTGGATTCCTGCCTACCTCAGAGGCAATTACCAAAAATTCCCAGCGATCAATAAGCTGGATGGCTGCCCAAAAATAACAAATCTCCAGCAATCAACAAGCTGGATGGTTATGGAAAAGCCAAAAAAAAAAAAATCTCCAGCAATCAACAAGCTGCATGACTATTAGAAAAAGCCCAAAAATAAAAGAATCCCCGGAAATCAACAAGCTGGATGGCTATTGGAAAAGCCCAAAAACAAAGAATCCCCAGCAATCAACAAGCCGAATGACTATTAGAAAAGCCTAAAATCAAAGAATCCCCAGCAATCAACAAGTTGGATGGCTATTGTAAAAGCCGAAAATCAAAGAATCCCCGACACACCGGATGACTACACAGAAAAAATAAAAAACATTCCCAAGCAGAGCTACTCCCCACAGAGTCAGTGCGTGACCAAGATCAATAAGTCACTATCACACAACGAGTCTTACAAAGAGGGACTCAAACCAGATGGGGGTTTGTACTCATCAACCACAGGATTAAAGAGAACATCCGGTGGGCGAGTCTTACTAAAGTGAGACATAGACCAGATGGGGGTCTGTACTCATCAACCACAGGATCAGAGAGAACATCCGGTGGGCGAGTCTTACCAAATGGGGACTGTAGACCCCAAATCTTGCGCGACCTCAAAATAAAGAGCAAAAGACTTCCGTTCAAAGATGGGCAAGGCCTTAAAGGTCCCTAGGATTGATCAATAGGCTCCATACTAGAATAGGAAGACTTTTTGTATACGAAAAATAAAAATTCCACCCAAAGGGTCGAGACCGTCGTCTCGCCGTTGGCTAAGGGCGAGACCGTCGTCTCGTTTGGCGAGACGACCATCTCGCTATTTGCCAAAGGTGAGACGGCGGTCCAAAGGTCGAGATGGCAGTCCTGACCTTGTCAGGTGAGACGGCGGTCTCGATCTGACAGGTGCAAATTTCTATAAAAGGGGGGGCATTCTCCTTGTTTTCATAACCTTCAACAACTTCTCCAACTGCATACTTCTCAAAATACTCTCCTAGGAACCCTCTGAAGCATTTCCAGAGTTCTAGAGTTCTTAGGAAGCATTCTAAAGTGCTTCGAGAGAAGAGTGAGCTGCATTGTATGGGGTTTGCCAAAAAGCGTCCTTTTCAAGAATATTTTATAAAAAGCTTGTTTTGAAGGTTCTTTCATATCCCTTATTTTGTTTTATCACTTTTACTAGATACTATCTCTATGCATTAGTTATTAAGGACCATGTAGTCGATAATTTAAATTTTGCAATGAATAAATAAGGGTAAAAACATAGTTTTAATATTCTTATTTCTTTATAAAAATAGTCCATCATAGGGAACCCGAAAGGGGAGTCGTGGGGAAGCTAATACCTTCCCCACAGGTAAGTAACTCCCTTACCTAACTCTGGTTGTAATGACCAAAGATGGTTTTTCTTAAAAGCTATCGCTTTCTTTTCCTTTTCCAATGTTTTTGGTAAAAATATTGGTGGCGACTCCTCGTACATTTTCGAAAACCTCTCCTTTAGGTCTAGCCCCGTTATCGGACAACCTAAAGGCGTTGAACCACAATTTAAAAAACGCAAGTCAAACAAAACCATCGTCTCTCTTTAACTGCCTCTTTTGATGGCGGCAACAGGGACTCAGACTAGATGGGTGTCTGTACTCATCAACCACAAGATCGGAGAGAACATCCGGTGGATGAGTCTTACAAAAGGGGACTCAGACTAGATGGGGTTCTGTACTCATCAACCACAAGATCAGAGGGAACATCCGGTGGGCGACTCCTACAAAAAGGGGACTCCGACCAGATGGGGGTCTGTGCTCATCAACCACAGGATCAGAGAGAACATCCGGTGGGCGAGTCTTACAAAAGGGGACTTAAACTAAGTGGGGGTTCGTACTCATCACCACAGGGTCGAAGGGAACACCCTGTAGATAACCTTAATGAAGTCATCAAGACAACCACATTTATTGTCTAGAGGTTCAGCTACCGCATCGAAGGAGCATCCAAAGGACGACCTGGCAAGAGGGTTAACTCCTTCACCCGCCAACCGGTCTTGCGGCACATTCGCCAACAACCGGTTAGTCGGGTGAAGGGGGGGCAACTGTAGACCCCAAATCTTGCCCGATCTTACAATAAAGTTCAGAAAACCTCCATTTCAAAGATGGACAAGGCTTCATTAGGCCTCTAGTAGTGTTTTCTAGGCTCCATTTAAGAAAAGGAGTTTTTTTTTAGAAAATAAAAATTAGGAATTTTGTAAGAAGCTCGAGACAGCCGTCCTGGATCCCGAATGACCATCCCACCTAGTCGATTAGCTCGAGACGACCATCCTAGATTCTAGACGGCTGTCCCAGATCCCGGGACGGTCGTCCCAAGGCATTTTACCAGGCAAGACGGTTGTTCCAAAATCCCAGTTGGTCATCCCGACTGACAAAGTTTGGGTTTGTCGTCTCGGCCTCCTTGGTGAGCGTGCCTATAAATAGGATGTCAGTCCTGATGGAACATATTTTATTGCATAAATACATATCATTATGGCCCTAATTACTCTCACATTTAGACTTAATTTCGTGGTAGTATGATGTTTGTTAACTGTCATTTGAATTATGGACTTAATTGCAAAATTAATTAATTTTCGTATTTATTTGCAGTTTGACCTTTGCTCAGTAATAAAACCATATCTGGAACTACAGAACTCCAAATTGAGAAATTCAAAGTGTGTAGGTAAAGATACAAATGTCTCTCCCACGTGTATTGTCCAAATCCAACCGGAAGATGGCAAAAGTTGAGTACGAAAAACCACCATGGAAGCTGCCTTGTAGGTGTCCGGATTTGGGTTTCATTTTATCATATTTTACGTTTTGGGCCAATTTGTCTTTAGATGATCCAATGCAGTGAGTGAATCAGAATTGTTATGAGCCCAATCGGAGAAACCTAGGTTAAATAGCCATGCAGAGAAAGAATAAAGAGATTAGGGGTTTTACGCAAATAATAGACATATGGAGGTAGCATCGACACTAGGGTTTTACGTAGAGTTTTATTTTGGTTTGTTCTACACTTTGTTCAATTTCAATTCTACAATTCGTTTTCAATTCTGCAGTTCAGGTTCAATTTCAAATTCCAATTGCAATTTTGCATATATTCAGTTTTCTGAATTTTCAATTTCAATTTCCTGTTGCAATTTAAATTTCGGTAATTCAGTATTCAAAATCAATTTCTTAATTTAATTTCATTTCGATTTCATAATTGAATTCCAATTTCTTATTATTGTGATAATTAAGTGTTAATGGATAACTAAATCTTTATATTGATTTTCTGAGGAGAATAGAGTAGATCTTTGAGATTTTGTTCTTCTATTTCGGTTGTTCTCTTAACTCTTCATCTCTTAATCTCAGTATTGAATTATAATTTGTTTATGCTTAATAAACCAAAATTAATATCACAGCTTGCTTAATTCTGTGTTCGAGATGAGATTCTGTGATGTATGCAATGCTTAATTGTATAAGGATAATTTGGGGTTAATCTTCGCTTAGTTGGTTAATTTCATATTGGAATAAACGTTAAAGCTAATTTGGGATTAATTTTCGCTTAGTTGATTAATTTTGAATTGGAATATAATTTGGGATTTATCTTCGCTTAGTTGGTTAATTTCGAATTAATTTCATAACCTAAGATAAGTGACACTACATTGAAATCAGGAAATCAATTACATTCTAATATGTTTTTAATCCGTATTTTTATTATCTATTTTTGTTCTGGTTCATCTAATATTTTAAATCTGAAAAATTCCCCTTTTATTTCTGTTCTAATTCGAAAAATTGACAAACTTTGATAGGAATTTGTTATCCTTGGGAGACGACCTAGGAAAGCTTCGTAGTACTATATTTATCTGTTTTAATTATTTGACTGAGTACAATATCGATCAAATTTGGCATCATTGCTAGGGACCAAGATTTACGTCTAGGTTTTCAATTTTTATTTTACTGTTTCTGTTTTTATTTTATGTTATTTGAATATTTTATTTTATTTTTAGTTATTTGAATATTTTATTTTATTTCCAGTTATTTGAATATTTTATTTTATTTTCGAGTTTTTTGAATATTTTATTTTATTTTCAGTTATTTGAATATTTTATTTTATTTTCAGCTATTTGAATATTTTATTTTATTTTCAGTTTTTTGAATATTTTATTTAACATTCTTACTTCTCTCAATGCTATTTTGATAACCCACTATTGGGTTCTTTAGTTTAATTTTTTGAAAAAAATTCAAAAAGTTTAATTTTTTTTATTCAAATTTGTTTTTCTAGCTTTATTTAAAAAAAGTTATTATAATCTTTATTGTTTATTTCCTAAATCAATTTTGCAAGAAAATTCTTGAAAACCATTCTCATAGGAAACTCTGGATATAACTTGGTAGTGTGAGAGTGAATGTCTAGGAGGGTTCTGGCTAGGAAAGACTTGATACTTAAGCGTGTCCATTAGTGACCCACCTCTCTTTCCTGGAAACCTACCTGGATAGACAAAACCTTTCATAAATTAGTTAGACATTCTAGGAATTCATCTCTTGAGTCTGAACCATTAGATAGTCTTAGGGATAGTACTACACCTAATACACCTTCTTCTAATAATTTCCAAACTGATAACATGGGTGATCAATATGCTGGACCTCGTGAGAGAACACTTAGGGAGCTTACTGCTCCTGAATTCACTTATGATAACTTATGTATCCAGTATCCTAATGAAGATGTACCTTATGTTCTTAAAACTGGACTCATACACTTGTTGCCCAAGTCATTTAAAGAAATTTCACATTATATGTTCCACCATGAAACCTGCGAATGTTCAAGAAGACCATGTGTTTCTGAAGGCTTTTTCTCATTCCTTGGAGGGAGTTGCAAAGGATTGTACTACTTAGATCCCAGGTCCATTACTAGCTGGGATGTCCTGAAGAGAGTGTTCCTAGACAAATTCTTCCCTGCATCCAGGACCACTGCTATTCAAAGGGATATTTCTGGAATCAAGCAAACTGCTAGAGAGAGCTTGTATGAGTATTGGGAAAGATTTAAAAGTCTTTGTGCTAGTTGTCCTCATCATCAGATTTCTGAGCAATTGTTACTACAGTATTTTTATGAGGGGCTAAACATCATGGACAGAAGCATGATTGATGCAGCCAGTGGAGGAGCCTTAGGAGATATGACACCTGTTGCTGCTAGAGGACTGATTGAGGAGTTCATGATGTTGGTTCCTCGGATACAACTGCACAAACGCTGGAGAGTATGATTGATGCTCTCACCACACTGGTCAACCAACTTGCTGCAAATTAGAGAACTGCACCTGCTGCAAGATTTTGTGACATCTGCACTTCAAATGATCATTTATATAGATGTTTGTCCATCATTGCAACAAACTACAGGTTTTGATGCTCCCCAAGCTTATGCTGCAAACATTTTCAACAACAGAGGTCCACGTAGCAGCAAAATTTTGACTTGACCTCAAATAGATACAATCCAGGTTGGAGAAATCACCCAAACCTGAGATGGTCTAATCAACAACAACAACATCCTCCCACCTTCCAAAACAATGCTGGGCCAAGCAGATATGTTCCTCCACCTTTTCAGCAGCAATATCAAAGACAAAATGAAGCTCCAATAACAACACCAGCTCCACCTCAACCTTCACTTGAAGAACTGGTCAGGAAGATGTTCCTACAAAATATGAAGTTCCAACAGGAGACAAAAACTTCCATTCAGAGTTTGACAAATCAAATGGGGCAGATGGCTGCTCAACTTAATCAGGTACAGTCCTAGAATTCTGATAGATTGTCATCCCAGACACTACAGAATTCGAAAAATGTCAGTGCCATCACTTTGAGGTCTGACAAGCAGGTTGATATCCCAATAGCTACACCTGTACCAGTATTTGTGCCTGCACCTCAGATAGATAACAGTGCTGCATCAAAGATAAAGTGTCCTGAGGAAAAGGAACCTGCAAGTGGTAGTATAGAATCCTCAGTTCTACTGCATAGAATAGTCAGCAACTGCATCAACCTCCTATCCCTCTTCCATTCCCTCCAAGAGTAATTTCAAGTAAAAAGATGGAAGAGGTATACAAAGAGATTCTAGAAACATTCAGGAAGGTGGAGGTGAACATTCCTCTTTTGGATGTCATCAAGCAAATTCCTAGATATGCCAAGTTCCTGAAGGAGTTGTGTACTTACAATAGAAAACTAAAGGGAAATGAGCGGATTAGCATGGGCAGAAATGTGTCAGCACTAATATGTAAATTTGTTCCTCAAATTCCTGAGAAGTGTAAAGACCCAGAATGCATTAACCTTGTTGCAAGAAGTACTCATGAATTTGACTTTCAGGTCAGGTTACAAGTTGTGGAGACCATTCCTTCTCCTTCTTTAGTTCCTTCTGTTGTTCAGCGAACACCCATACTAGAGTTAAAACTCCTACCAGAGAACCTCAAGTATGCTTACTTGGAGAATGATGATAAGAAACCAATGATTATCTCGACCTCCCTCACTGCTGATGAAGAGGAAATATTGTTGCAAGTGTTTAAATTATGGAAAAAGGCCATTGGATGGACTTTGGCTGATCTTCCTAGAATTAGTCCATCCACATGCATGCATAGGATTTTATTGGAGGATGGAACCAAACTAGTGAGACAGCCACAAAGGCGACTAAATCCTATCATCTTAGATGTCGTGAAGAAGGAGGTGACCAAGCTTCTACAATCTGAGATTATTTACCCTATTTCTGATAGTCGATGGCTGAGTCTAGTTCAGGTGGTTCCAAAAAAGATAGGCCTCACTATTGTAAAAAATGAGAGGGATGAATTCATTCCCACCAGATTGCAAAATAGTTGGAGAGTCTGCATTGACTACCAGAGGCTAAATCAAGCAACCAGAAAAGATCATTTTCCACTACCTTTCATTAATCATATACTTGAGCAGTTAGCAGGTAAATCTCATTACTATTTTCTTGATGGTTTCTCTGGCTACTTTCAAATACACATTGCTCCTGAGGATCAAGAAAAGACCACATTTACTTGTCCCTTTAGCATTTTTGCCTATAGGAGGATGCCTTTTGGCTTATGCAATGCCCCTGGCACATTCCAGCAGTGCATGCTTGGTATTTTCAGTGATTTTCTTGAAAATTATATAGAGGTATTTATGGATGATTTTACTGTGTTTGGATCCTCTTTTGATACATGTCTGCATAGTTTGGATAGAGTACTTCATAGATGCATTGAAACTAACCTTATTCTTAATTTTGAGAAATGTCATTTCATGGTTGAGTAGGGTATAGTTTCAGGGCATATCATTTTCAGTAAGGGCATAGAAGTAGATCCTGCCAAAATATTTGTTATTTCACAACTGCCTTACCCTTATTGCGTGCGAGAGGTTTGTTCTTTTCTTGGTCATGCACGATTCTACAGGCACTTTATCAAAGATTTCAGTAAGAAGGCCCTACCATTATCCAACTTGCTGCAGAAGGATGTTGATTTTATCTTTGATGACAGGTACAAGGAGGCCTTTGACTGCCTCAAGAGTGCTCTGACCACCACTCCTATCATTCAGGCACCAGATTGGACAACCCCCTTCGAGTTAATGTGTGATGCATCAAATTATGCACTGGGTGCTATCTTGGCTCAGAAAGTGGATAAGCTGCCTAGAGTTATCTACTATGCTTCCAGGACTTTAGATGCTGCCCAAGCTAACTACACCACCACTGAGAAATAGTTATTGGACATTGTTTTTGCTTTGGATAAATTTAGGTCATATTTGTTTGGTTCTCGAGTTATTGTGTTCACTGACCATGCAGCTCTGAAGTACCTATTGAAGAAGGCTAAATTGAAGCCTCGAATGATTAAGTGGATGTTATGGCTACAGGATTTTAATTTAGATATCCATGACAAAAGTGGAGCCCAAAATTTGGTAGCAGACCATCTCAGTAGGATTGAGAAAGATGAGGCTCATGGTGATGTTTTGCCCATCCGGGATGACTTTCCCGATGAAAATTTGTTTATTATATCCAACTCTTTCCCCACCCCTTGGTTCGTAAACATTGTAGATTATTTAGTTGCTTCTATTTTTCCTCCCATGTCATCTAGAGCACAAAATGATAAACTTAAGAGCGATGCTAAGTATTATATATGGGATGACACACGTTATGAGAGATGTTGAAGGGGGTTGGTTGCTCCGTTATATGCATGCTAATGGGGCAAGTATGTTTCTCATTGTGGTTCACCTTCATATTTTTCGTGGTCTATATCATGCGAGGTTAATGATTGTGACAACTTTTACAGGATATGTACTACCTTGGGGGTCAGATGAGCTTTTGGGGAGCTACAGTAATTATAAGCTTAGCTAGCGCCATACCTGTAGTAGGAGATACCATAGTGACTTGGCTTTGGGGTGGTTACTCCGTGGATAATGCCACCTTAAATTGTTTTTTTAGTCTTCATCATTTACTCCCCTTTCTTTTAGTAGGCGTCGGTCTTCTTCATCTGGCCACATTGCATCAATATAGATCAAATAATCCATTGGGTGTACATTCAGAGATGGATCAAATTTCTTTTTACCCTTATTTTTATGTAAAGGATCTAGTAGGTTGGGTGTCTTTTGCTATCTTTTTTTCCATTTGGATTTTTTATGCTCCTAATGTTTTGGGCCATCACGACAATTATATACCTGCTAATCTGATGCCCACCCCGCCTCATATTGTGCCAGAATGGTATTTCCTACCGATCCATGCCATTCTTCGTAGTATACCTGACAAATCGAGAGGTGCACCAGTTTTGAGCCATTCTTCGTAGTATACCGATCCATGCCCACCCCTATCTGTGGAAGTTGTGAAGTGACCAGGTAATTAGGAGATACATACCAAATCAGGAGATCGACTCGGTGCTAAAATTTTGTCATTCTACTGCAACCGGTGGTCATCTTGGCATTCAGAGGACAACTCGTAAGGTTTTTGACTGTGGTTTCTACTAGCCCACCATCTTCAAGGATGCATGGAGGATTTGCAGCACTTGTGAGCAATGTCAGAGAGCAGGAGGATCCCTTACATGGAGACAGCAGATGCCTTAGCAACCAATGTTATTTTGTGAGGTGTTTGATGTATGGGGTATTGATTTCATGGGTCCTTTCCCTGCTTCTTTTGGTTTTTATTATATTATCCTTGCAGTTGACTCTGTTTCAAAATGGGTGGAAGCCAAAGCCACCAGGAATAATGACTATGTTTCTCCTTTAACTCTTTTATCTTGCTTGTCATATTTGTTTAGTAGATATGATTGTGTTTACATTGAGGACAATGACTGATTTAAGTGTGGGGGAGACTGTTCTTTGTTTAGGATTTTTAGTTTTCTTTGTTTTGTGTACATTTTGCATGCTTCTCTTGAATTTTTGGGTTTTGTTTAGGTTTTGAGAATTTTCTTCACTCTTGGATATAAGTTGCTTGATACTTTATGGATTGAAATCCTTGTTCTTCTTTGCATGCCAAGTTGATTTTGAGGTTTGAGAGGTTGAATTGGAAGTGACAGATTTACCCTATGTGAGGTTTTGAGACACTCTCTATTCTTTCTTTCTTGTGTGTTATGCCTCTTGATTGCTTGCACAGTGGCCTTGGTTTGACTATTTTTTTTTATGTTTCTTGATTCACATGCATGTTTGGAGCTGATTAAGGCAATTTTTGTTGTGATTAACCTCTAGCAAAATAAGCCTACCCTGAATCAATTCCCTTGATAGCCCCTTTGAGCCTATGTTTCCCTTTACTTTTTTTAAGCTCATTACAAGCCTCAAGTGAAAAACCCATGATTACCTTAACCTTAGGGATTTTTGGAGCTTTGGAATCGTTTTGGAAATAACTGAATAAGTGTACGGGTGTGTTTTCATTAGATGATATACTGGCTAGTTGGTTCCTTAATGTACAGTTTATGCAATTTAATTTTTCAAAAAAAAAAAAGTTCAAAAGAAAGAAAAGTGTTGTTGAGGAAAAGGAAATTGAAAGGATTGGTATTAGAGGTCTTTGAGCATATACTCTGATGTTTATTTTTTACTTATTCCTCATTTCTCCTCTAATTCCTAAGGTTCTTAGCTATGTCCCATATGATATCCTCCACCTTGTCCTTGACCTCATTACAACCTTGGAAACACCTTTTGATCATTTTCACTACAATAAAATCGTATATTTCTGACGGATTTTTACCGATGGATTTGTAGCCATCGGAAAATGAGTAATTATCGACGAAAATTACCGACGGATATAGAATTTGGTCTTACCGACGGATATATCCATCGGTAAAATAATAATTAGTTACCGACATCGATAAATTAACAACTAATTACAGACGAATATATCTGTCGATAAATTCATCGAGTAAATTAACAATTATTTACCGACGAATATTTCCATCGGTAAATCCATCGGTAAATTAACAAATAATTACCGACGGATATATCTGTTGGTAAAATTATATAATATTTACTTAATATATTCTGATAAATTAATTATTCACCTAATTAAAAATTAAATATTTTTTTATTTAATAATTTAATTTAATCATAATTAGATTAATTTATAATAATTTATTAAATTAAATCATTTAAAAAAATAAATATTTAATTATATATAAATATATAAATATATATATATATATATATATATATTTGTATATAAATATAATTTATTTGTAAATTATTATAAAAAAAATTTAGTAGCTTCGTGGTTGGAGTATCAGCCTCTAACTCTAAGATACTCGTTATCGACGGACTATTTAAATCTAGGGATGACAATTAAACCCGTACCAGTGGGGACCGACTTGTCCCCGCCCGACTTTATATTTAAATTTAAAATATTAATACTTTAAATGTATTTTCTTTTCTTTTTCTATTACATATAAGGTTATTTTTTTAATATTTCACTAATTTTTATTTTTCTTCTACCCACTTTTAATTTTTTTTCTGATTTTTACATTTCCTTAATTTCTCCCATCAATTTATTTATTTTTTTAATCTTTTCAATTAATTTGATGAACACAAAGTAAATTTTTTTTCTTCTATATCATTTTCTAAATATTTTACATAAATCTTAGTAGTAACTAATATTATTTTATTTATAATTTATATTTATTAGGTTTTATTATGTAATATTTTTTTATCTTATTATTCTTATTTATCATATATCAAATTTTATTTTAATAAAATAATTATATTTTAAATGATTAAAAGAAATTGATAATTTAAACTTTTATTACTTCAAACTAATTAAATAAGAATTAACTTATTAAATATTTTCTTATAAACTATATATTTCATATTTTTAAATGACAACTTAAAAATGAATTAACTTATATATATAATTAAATGTTTGAATACAGTATTATAATAATAATGTTATAAGTATTCAAATATTTGAATAGTATAATAATAATAATAATAATAATAATAATAATAATAATAATAATAATAATGTTATAAATATTCTCTCTCTATATATATAAATAAATAAAAAATTAAATATTTTTTACATACATATTTTAATATAAATATAATAAATTAAAATGTATATTTAATTAATAATAATTATAAATTATAAAAATTTATTTATATATAAAAAATACATAATAAAATTAATTTATTATAAATGTAATTATCTTTTTAAAAATAATATAGATCGGGGACGGGGACGGGCGGGGCGAGGAACCCGAAACCCAGTGGAGACGGGGATGGAGACTTAATTTTTAACCCCGGCGAGGATCGGGGGAGGAGACGGGAATGGTTAAAAAAGTCGGGGGCGGGGATCGGGGAGACAAAACCCGCCCCGCCCCCCGTTGCCATGCCTATTTAAATCCGTCGATAATATTTACCGACAACCCAATTTCTGACGATTTTTGGTCGTAAGAATTCCGTCGATAATATCTATTTACCGATGGAGTTTTGTTATTACCGACGGATTTTGACCGTCGGTAATTTCAATATTTCTTGTAGTGTTTGTGCATGTGTTTTTGGTTATTGATTTTAGAGACTTGCCAAGTCTATGTGGTGTTTGTTTTTCATGGATGCTTTGAGAGTAAATAATAGCCTAAACATTTGAGTGATATAGTGCATATCTTGTGAGGTTATGTTGATTTTCATTCACCTCTTGAATAAATTGATTTTCTTGACATGTTTTGAATTATTTGGGGATGTCTGGTTTCTTTTACTCTTTGAATGTTGGAGGTTATTAAAGAGTATGTAAATCTGTTTATGTTTTTTTTTTTTGTTTCTGTCCTTTGCATGTTTTTCTTTAAATGTTTTTGGATTTGTTTCCCTGCTCTGCTGCATTTCATGATTTTGCCCAGAAGTGCAAAAGGCTAAGTATGGGGGTATTTGGTGGAACATATTTTATTGCGTAAATACATATCATTATGACCCTAATTACTCTCACATTTAGACTTAATTTCGTGGTAGTATGATGTTTGTTAATTGTCATTTGAATTATGAACTTAATTGTAAAACTAATTAATTTTCGTATTTAGTGGCAGTTTGACCTTTACTCAGTAATAAAGCTATATTTGGAGCTACAGAACTCCAAATTGAGAAATTCAAACTTCGTTGTAAAGCTAAGAGGCAAGCCTACAAATGTCTCTCTCACGTGAATTGTCCAAGTCCAATCGGAAAATGGCAAAAGTTGAGTTCGAAAAACCACCACGGAAGCTGCCCTGCAGGTGTCTGGATTTGGGTTTCATTTTATCATATTTTATGTTTTGGGCCAATTTGTCTTTAGATGATCCAATGCAGAGAGTGGATCAGAATTGTTATGAGCCCAATTGGAGTAACCTAGGTTAAATAGCCATGCAGAGAAAGACTAAAGAGATTAGGGGTTTTATGTAGAGAATAAACGTACGGAGGTAGCATCGACACTAGGGTTTTACGTAGAGTTTTATTTTGGTTTGTTATGCACTTTGTTCAATTTCAATTCTACAATTCGTTTTCAATTCTATAGTTCAGGTTCAATTTCAAATTCCAATTGCAATTTCAATTTTGCATGTATTCAGTTTTCTGAATTTTCAATTTCAATTTCCTACTGCAATTTAAATTTTGGTAATTCAGTATTCAAATTCAATTTCTTAATTTAATTGCATTCCGATTTCGTAATTAAATTCCAATTTCCTATTATTGTGATAATTAAGTGTTGATGGATAGCTAAATCTGTATATTGATTTTATGAGGAGAATGCAGTAGATCTTTGAGGTTTTGTTCTTCTATTTCATTTGTTCTCTTAACTCTTCATCTCTTAATCTCAGTGTTAAATTATAATTTGTTTATGCTTAATAAACCGAAACTAATATCATAGTTTGCTTAATTGTATAAGGATAATTTGGGGTTAATCTTCGCTTAGTTGGTTAATTTCATATTGGAATAAGGGTTAAAGCTAATTTGGGATTAATCTTCGCTTAGTTGATTAATTTTGAATTGGAATATAATTTGGGATTTATCTTCAATTAGTTGGTTAATTTCGAATTAATTTCATAACCTAGGATAAGTGACACTGCATTGAAATTAGGAAATCAATTGCATTCTAATATGTTTTTAATCCGCATTTTTATAATCTGTTTTCGTTTTGGTTCATCTAATATTTTAAATATAAAAAATTCCCCTTTTAATTCTGTTCTAATTCGAAAAATTGACAAGCTTTGATAGGAATTTGTGGTCTTTGGAAGACGACCTAGGAAAACTTCCTAGTACTACATTTATCTGTTTTAATTATTTGACCGAGTACGACATCGATCAAGTCCTCAGCCTTTCACACACTTCAGAGACACATTCTCACATTCCTAGACAGTTCTAGGCACCGAGTAGTCTTTCTGATAGTCCATTTGGGCAAAATCGGTTAAGGAAGTCTCCTTTTGAGTCATCCGACTCTCGGCAGTTTAATAATTTTATTGTTTGAGGGAGGAGTGCTCGTGTAGTGGGAGGAGACTGCCAAAAAGTGTCCTCAAAGTTTAAATATTTATTAAAGGTCGCTTTAGAGGTTCTTCTCAATCCCTTACTCTTTTATCACTTTCCTTTGTGTGCATTAGAAATTAGGACCATGTATATATTTAATAAATACTACGAATAAATAGATAGGGTAAAAGCGTAATTTCTAGAAGTTTTTATTTTCTGAATTAATCTGTCATAGGGAACCCGAAAAGGGCATTGTGGGGTGCTAACACCTTCTCCACGCGTAATTAACTCCCTTACTTGACTCTTGTTATAATGACCAAAGTTGGTTTTTCTTAACCAATGCCTTCTTTTTTTTATCCTTTTTCAATGTTTCTGGTTAAAACATTGGTGGCAACTCCATAGAACCCTTTTTGCAAAAACCTCGCTTTTAAGGATAGTTCGGTTAACGAGCATCCTAAAAGTGATGACCATTTATTTTACGAAAGTCACAAACCATCGCATCACGACCACTCGTACCTTTTGTTCCCCCCTCCGCGAGGGACGACGGCGACAACCACTACTGTAGGAAATTCTAGATATAACTTGGTAGTGTGAGGGTACATGTCTAGGAGGGTTCTGTCTAGGAAAGACTTGGTACTTAAGCGTGTCCATTAGTGACCCACCTCTCTTTCCTAGGAACCTACCTAGTGTACTTGTTCACTGTCTACTATTTGTATTCTGGTAGGACCTTTAATTGTGCATGACTAGGAGCAATCCTGACCTTTTACAACCTTTTGATCCTGAAATAGATAGGACCTTTCATAGATTAGTTAGACATTCTAGGAATTCATCTCTTGAGTCCGTACCATTAGATAGTCTTAGTGATAATCCTAATAGTCCTGCATCCAATACACCTTGTTCAGATAATTTCCAAACTGATAACATGGGTGATCAACCTGTTAGACCTCATGAGAGAACACTTAGGGCGATGGCTGCACCTGATTTTACATATGCGAATTTTTGCATTCAATATTCCGAAGTGGATGTTCCTTTTGTTCTTAAAACTGGACTAATCCATTTGTTGCCTAAGTTTCATGGTCATGTAGGTGAAGATCCACACAAGCATCTTAAGGAGTTTCACAGAGTCTATTCTACCATGAGGCCTCAAAATGTTCCAGAAGATCACATCTACTTGAAGGCATTTCCTTTCTCTTTGGAGGATCTTGCTAAGGACTGGTTGTATTATTTGGCTCCTGGTTCAATTGCAAACTGGGATGACCTGAAGAGAGTGTTCTTGGACAAATTCTTCCCTACATCCAAGACCACTGCTATTCAAAAGGATATTTCTGGAATAAGGAAAACTAGTGGAGAGAGCTTGTATGAATATTGGGAAAGATTTAAAAGAATTTGTGCTAGCTGTGCTCATCATCAGATTTCTAAGCAAATGTTACTGTAGTATTTTTATGAGGGGTTAAATAGAAGCATGATTGATGCAACTAGTGGAGGAGCCTTAGGAGATATGACACTTGCTGCTGCTAGAGGTCTGATCGAGAAGATGACATCCAACTCGCAACATTTCAACATGATGAGTGATGCTATAGTTTTAAGAGGAGTTCATGATGTTGGTTCCTCGGATGCAGTTGCACAGAAGTTGGAGAGTAAGATTGATGCTCTCACCACATTAGTCACCCAGCTTGCTGCAAATCAAAGAACAACACCTGTTGCAAGAGTTTGTGGCATTTGCACTTCAAATGATCATTATATAGATGTTTGTCCATCATTGCAACAAACTGTAGGTTCTGATGCTCCTCAAGCTTATGCTGCAAATATCTACACTAACAGGGTTCTACATCAGCAGCAAAACTTTGACTTGTCATCCAACAGATATAATCCTGGCTGGAGGAATCATTCAAACCTGAGATGGGGCAATAATCCAATGCAAAACCAAACACCATTTCAGCAGAATCAACCTTCGAGTTTTGCACAACAGCCCCTTCCCCAACAAAGAGTTGCACCTTCACCTTCACCTTCGTTGTAGGAAATGGTCAGACAAATGGCTGAGTTGAATCTGCAGTATCAACAGAAAAATGATGCCTTCATTTAGAGTTTAACCAACCATATTGGCCAATTAGCCACTGCTATGAACCAACTGTAATCACAAATTTCAGACAAGCTTCCTGGACAAACTGTTGCCAATTTGAAGAATGTTAGTGCCATCACCTTGTAGTCAAGCAAGACAATTGTACCTGACGTCCCTATTCAGATAAGTGATGGAGCTGAAATAGCAAAGGGAAGGGTCTAATGCAACTAGAAGAGGAGCAGATTGGTAGTAGAAATCAGTTAACCAGCCCTTCTCCAACAAGCCAACAATAACAGTCTTCCATCCCCCTTCCGTTTCCAACAAGAGCAGTTCCAAGCAAGAAAATGGAAAAGGTGGGTAAGGAGATTTTGGAGACTTTCAGAAAGGTTGAGGTCAATATACCTCTCCTTGATGGAATCAAGAAAATTTCGAGGTATGCCAAGTTCCTCAAGGAGTTGTGCACTCACAATAGGAGGCTTAAAGGTAATGAGTGAATCAGTTTGGGCAGAAATGTGTCTGCACTCATAGGTAAACCTATTCCCCATACTCCTAAAATGTGTATGGATCTTGGTACATTTACCTTGCATCATAGGCAATAGGAAATTTGAAAATGCCATGCTAGACTTAGGAGCATCTATAAATGTCATGCCTATGTTTGTTTTCAATTCTTTGTCCCTTGGACCCTTAAAACCCACAGGTGTGGTTATTCAATTGGCAAATAGAAGTACTGCCCACCCTGTTGGTGTTATTGAGGATGTTTTGGTTCGAGTTGATAAACTCATTTTCCCTATTGACTTTTATGTTCTTTAAATAGAAGAAGGGTATTCCCACCATTCAGTACCCATTATTTTAGGTAGGACATTTTTAAGTACAACCCAAACTAAGATAGATGTCCATGCTGGTGCACTTTCTATGGAATTTGATAATTGTGTGGCTAGGTTTATCATCCATGATGTTATGAAACACCCATCTGAGGATCATTCTGTCTTTCATGTTGATTTGATTGTTGAATTAATTGATGAACATGTACTTGAATTCTTTCATGATGTTGACTTCCCATCTCTGAATAATTCCTTCACCTATCTTGCATGTACTGATTCTGAAGTGTGTAGTTCTTGCATTGTTCAGTTTCTGAATATTGATATTGATACAACTACTGACATGACTGATATAAATGCTGATACACATTTTGATCATGCACATGAATTTGATGCTTCCGGTGTTGTACCTCTTGATTTTGATTTTATACAGTTAGAATGCACTAACCATGTTGCAGGAAGTACATGTGAATCTAAATTGATTGTTGAGGTGCATTCCACCAGTATTGTTCAGCCACCCACCTTCGAGCTTAAACCTCTACCAAAAAATCTCAAGTATGCATATTTAGACGAGGATGAGAAGCTCCTAGTGATAATGTCCACCTCCCTTGATGTCTAGCAAGAAGAAAAGTTGTTGCACGTGTTGAGAAAGCATAAAAGAGCTATTGGTTGGACTCTAGCTGACATTCTTGGTATTAGCCCATCTACATGCATGCATAGGATACTCTTGGAGGATGTAGCTAAACCAGTGAGATAGCCACAAAGAAGGTTTAATCTAGTGATTCTTGATGTGGTAAAGAAGGAGGTGACCAAGCTTCTACACGTTGGGATAATATATCCTATTTCTAACAGTCAGTGGGTGAGCCCAGTTCAGGTTGTCCCCAAGAAGACAGGCATCACTGTAGTGAAGAATGAGAAAGAAGAGCTTATCCCAACAAGGGTGCAAAACAGTTGGAGGGTCTGCATTCATTATAGGAAATTAAATCAAGCAACAAGAAAGGACCATTTTTCCTTGCCCTTCATTAATCAAATGCTTGAGCGTCTGGCAAGAAAATCTCACAATTGTTTCCTTGATGGATTATCTAGCTATTTTCAGATTCATATTGCTCCTGAGGATCAGGAGAAGACCACATTCACTTGCCCCTTTGGTACCTATGCCTATAGGAGGATGCCTTTTGGCCTATGCAATGCTCCTGATACATTCCAGCAGTGTATGATGAGCATTTTTAGTGATTTTATAGAGAGTTGCATGGAGGTGTTTATGGATGATTTCATTGTTTATGGGTCTTCATTTGATGTATGCTTACATAGTTTGGATAGAGTGTTACATAGATGCACTGAGACTGATCTTGTTTTGAATTATGGTGCAACAAGGGATAGTCTTAGGTCATGTAATATCTAGTAAAGGCATAGAGGTAGATCCTGCCAAGATTGATGTTATTTTACAGTTGTCTTACCCCTCTTGCGTGCGAGAGGTTCATTCTTTTCTTGGACATGTAGGCTTCTACAAGATGTTCATAAGAGATTTCAGCAAGAAAGCCCTTCCGTTATCTAGCTTGTTATAGAAATATGTGGCATTCCACTTTGATGAGAAGTGCAAGGAGGCTTTTGATTGCCTAAAGAATGCTTTGACTACTACCCCCATCATCCAGGCCCCTGATTGGACGGTCCCTTTTGAGCTAATGTGTGATGCTTCTAACTATGCATTAGGGGTTTTCCTTGCACAGAAAGTAAATAAGTTGCCTAGAGTGATTTATTATGCTTCTAGGACTTTAGACGCTACACAAGTTAATTACACCACCATTGAAAAAGAACTCTTAGCCATTGTGTTTGCTCTTGATAAGTTTAGATCATATTTGCTTGGCTCTATAGTTGTTGTTTTTACCGACCATGCAGCTTTAAAGTACCTATTGAAGAAGACCAACTCCAAGCCGCATTTGATCCAATGGATGCTTCTACTACAAGAGTTTGATTTGGAGATTCAAGATAGGAGTGGAGCACATAATTTAGTGGCAGATCATCTAAGCAGAATTGAGGGAGTTATTGACACTTCTCCTATCTGGGATGACTTCCCCAAAGAGCAACTCCTTAATATTTTTGTTTCTCACCATACTCCTTGGTTTGCTGATATTGTTAATTATTTGGTTGCTTCTGTTTTCCCCCCACTAGCATATAGATCTCAGATTGATAAACACAAAAGTGATGCTAAATATTATATATGGGATGACCCATATTTTATGGAAAATGTATAGTGACCAGGTGATTAGGAGATGCATTCCAGATCATGAGATCGAGTCAATCCTTCATTTCTACCATGCTTTAGCAGTTGGTGGGCATCTTGGCTCCCAAAGAATTGCAAGGAAGGTGCTTGACTGTGGTTTTTATTAGCCCACCATCTTCAAGGATGCATGGAGGATTTGTAGCACCTATGAGCAGTGCCAGAGAGCAGGAGGTACCATTACTTAGAGATAGCAGATGCCTCAACAACCTATGTTGTTTTGTGAGGTTTTTGATATCTGGGGTATTGATTTCATGGGCTCTTTCCCTATTTCTTTTGGTTTCTCTTATATTTTGCTTGTTGTTGATTATGTTTCCAAGTGGATGGAGGCTAAGGCAACCAGGACTAATGATGCTCGGGTTGTTGTGGATTTTGTTAGATCTCATATTGTTTGCAGGTTTGGCATACCCAGAGCCATTGTTAGTGACCAGGGCTCCCATTTCTGCAACAGATCCATGCAAGCCATGCTCCGTAAGTATGGGGTCGTTCACAGAGTTTCTACTCCTTACCACCCCCAAACTAACGAGCAAGCTGAGATATCCAACAGAAAGATAAAGAGGATCTTGGAGAAGATGGTGCAGCCTAACAGGAAGGATTGGAGTCGTAGGCTTGAGGATGCTCTTTGGGTGCACAGGACTACCTACAAGGCACCTATAGGGATGTCTCCCTATCGGGTTGTCTTTAGCAAGGCATGTCACCTACCAGTTGAGATAGAGCATTAGGCATATTGGGCTATGAAGACTTGTAGCTTGGCTCTTGATCAAGCTAGAAAGGAAAGGAAGCTCCAATTGAATGAGCTTGATGAGATCCGCCTAGAAGCTTTTGAGAACTCCTAGTTCTACAAAGAGAATACCAACAGATTCCATGACAGCTTAATAGCTAGGAAGGAGTTTCTTGTTGGGTAGAAAGTGTTGTTATTTAACTCTAGACTTAAGCTTATTGCTGGTAAGCTCCGCTCTAAATGGATTGGACCTTTTGTGGTTGCAAATGTTTTTCCATATGGAGTTGTAGAGATCAGGAGCAAATCCTCCAACAAGAGCTTCAAGGTGAATGGTCATCGCCTAAAGCATTTTCATGAGAGCCCTTCACTTGTGGATGTCACTATGGAGGAGTGTGCACTGCAGGAGCCTACCATTGACCCACCATGATCAGGGAGTTCTTTTTTCCCCTTCCACTCTTTTATCTTGCTTGTCCGATTTGTTTAATGGATATGATTGTGTTTACATTGAGGACAATGTTTGATTTAAGTGTGGGGTGGGAGATGTAGGATTGTAGGTTTATATTTTGTTTTGTGTATAGTTTTGCATTTTTTTTTATTTCTGGGTTTTGTATAAGTAGTAGGCACTTACTTCACTCTTGGATATGAGTTGCTTATGGATTGAAATCCTTATTCTTCTTTGCATGTCAAGTTGATTTTGAGGTTTGAGAGGTTGATTTGGAAGTGACATATTTACCCTGTGTGAGGCTTTGAGCCACTTTCTATTATGTCTTTCTTGTGTGTTATGCCTCTTGATTGCTTGCACAATGGCCTTGGCTTGACTCTTTTTTATGCTTCTTGATTCACATGCATGTTGGAGATGATTTAGACATTTTTGTTCTTATAAGCCTCTAGCCAAATGAGCCTACCTTGAATCATTCCCTTTGATAGCCCCTTTGAGTCCATGGCCCTTTTTCATTGTTTTATAGCTCATTACAAGCCCTTAGCCTGAAAAACCATGACTACCCTACCTTAGGAAATTTTGGAGCTTTGGAATTGTTTTGGGAATGGGTGCTCAAATAGTGGGGGGTTGTACCTAGTTGTGTTGGTTCTTGGATTCTTCATTTGTGTATATATGAGTGGCTATCTCGTTTTCTTTTGTCTTTGAGGTTAAAAAAAAAATAAAAATAAAAACATGAAATTTAAAAGAAAGAAAAGTTGTTGTTGTTGTTGTTGAGGCAAAGGAAAATAAAGGGATTGGTATTAGAGGTCTTTGAGCATGCTCTGATGTTTATTTTTTACTTATTCCCTATTGTTCCTCTAGTTCCTAAGATTAACTACATATCCCATATGATATCCTCCACCTTGTCCTTGGCCGCACTATAATCTGAAAAAACCTTTTGATCCTTTTGTGCATGTGTATTTAGGTGTTGATTTAGAGGCTTGCCAAGATTATCTATTGTTTGCTTTCTATGAGTGCTTTGAGAGTAAATAGTAGCCTAAACACTTGAGTGATACAGTGCATATCTTGTGAGATTTTGTTACTTTTCATTCACCTCTTGAGCAGATTGAATTTCTTGACATGTTTTGAATTTTTTGGACTATGTCCATAGATGTCTAGTTTCTTAGACTCTTTGAGTGTTGGAGGTTGTCTATTCCTTTCCCATGTTTCATTGAGGAGTATGTAATTCTATTTATGTTTTTGTTTGTCGTTGTTTTTGTTTCTGTCCTTTACATGATTTTCTTTAATGTTTTTGGATTTGTTTCCTTGCTCTGCTTCATTTCTTGATTTTGCTCAGGAGTGCAAAAGGCTAAGTATGAGGTGATTTGATGAGTCATTATATTCTCATACTTTCTTACCTTTCTATACTTATTTTAATTAGTATTTAGGGTTTAACTGTCTGTTATTAATGATTTTTTATTAATTGGGCTTTATTGGGCCAATAATTCAGATTTTAATTAATTTGAATATATTTGATCTAATTTTTGCTCATTATTATTTTCAAGACAGTTTAAAGCAATTTGGGCTTAGAAGATTGGACCAAATGCCATGTCAGTTATCCATTAGGATTAGGGTTTTTTTTTTATTTGTTTCTAATGTGTTTTGTGGGCCATTTGGGCCCAAAACTAGAGGCAGACTAGGGTTTAAGGTTATTTATGTTAGTGAATGCGGAGGCACATCACAACGCACATCATGCAGCTGCATCCTCCGAACGCCATTTTCGTCTTCTACATTTTATATTCACGTTCGTTTACTCTTTTGTCATTATTTTTAACACATTCTTTGTTTCAATTTTAATTATGTCTCTTCTTTTGCGTTTCAATTTTTCCATGGATAACTAAATCTTTGTATTGATTTTCTGAGAAGAATGCAATAGATCTTTGAGGTTTTGTTTATTCTCTTAACTCTTCATCTCCTAATCTCAATGTTGAATTATAATATGTTTATGCTTAATAAACCAAAACCAATATCAGAGTTTGCTTAATCCTGTGTTAGAGATGAAATTATGTGATGTATGTAATGCTTAATTGTATAAGGATAATTTGGGTTAATCTTTGCTTAGTTGGTTAATTTTGGGTTCGAATAAGGGTTAAAGCAATTTATTTTCGTAACCTAGGAAAAGTGACACTGCATTCGAATCAGGAAATCAATTGCTTTCTCACTGTTTTACTCAAACTCTATTTTAGTTAATTTCAAATTTAATTACTACACTATTTTATTTCAAAACAATTATTGATTCTTGCAATTTTAATTAAAAGCACTTTATTTTAATTTTATAAATTTCAATTATTTAAATTCGATTTCGTTTAATTTTAATTATTGTTAATATTCTATAGCAATTTGATTTTAATTTTTATTATTCTACATCAATTTATTTCTTTTTCACTCTTTCATTCATTCTCTTATTTACAGTTATTTACTTGTTTTAGAGAGAATGATATGTGATAATGAGTATGTTCCTATAATTGTGTCCTTGTGAGATTCGATACGAGTTAGCTATACTGCATTAGTTTAGCAACTTTTTTATTATTTTTTATCGAGTATTTTGTGAAAGTGATGAAGATCTTATTGAATCATTGGATAAAACGAAAGTCTTGTGGATTTGATGAAGTCAAAGGCTACTTGGGTTAAAGGGTACAATGATTAGTGAGTATACATCTATACATAGGTATGATCATTCATATCTCTCTGCTGCATGAGAATTAATCATTTGAAAGAAATCGAAAATGCCTCTAAAAACGTTTTAACATTGCATTAATCGATTAAACTGTTTTTTAGAAATTGTTTTATCTGATATTATATGAGCTTTAACAATTAAAATGTTCTTAAACTTACATGATAGATTTTTAAGATAGATTTTAAATTGATATGTTTTCGAAATAATCGATTAAAACCATTTAAAACATTTGTTGGAGCTGTTTTAATCGATACACTTTCAAAATAATCGATTACTATCATTAAAAGAGTGTTTGAAAATCTTCTTCCAGTATTTTAACTGATATAGTTTCAAAATAATTGATTAAAATCACTTAAGACGTTTTGAAAAGTGTTCAGACAGTATTTTAATCGATATAACTTCGAAATAATCGATTAAAAATGTTCTGTCAGTATTTTAATCAATGTAATCTCGAAATAATCGATTAAAATAACTTTAGATGTTTTAAAAGATGTTCTGTCAGAATTTTAATCGATGTAAAATCGAATTAATCGATTAAAACAACTTAAGGAACTTTTTGCTAACTGTTTTAATCGATTAAAACTTGTTGTTATTAATTAAAATCACTTAGAAAGTTTTGTGAAAGTTTTTGGCAGAATATTAATTGATTATATTGTGAATTAATCGATTAAAACAACTTAAGGGACTTTTTGTTAAATGTTTTAATCGATTGAAATGGCGTCGCATCAGTTAAAATAAATATAGACAATTATCAAGAATATTTTAATGGATTAAAAGAAGTTTTAACCGATTAATAAAAAACTTTTAATAGATTAAAAGAACGGTTTAACAGATTAATTAAATCAGAAGTTGAAAATCTTTTCTATATAAACAGATTTGATTCAACGTTTTAAAATATACTTTTGAGCAATCAATCAAGCAATCATAAGAGCTACTTTCAAGAAAGAATCACGCAAGTTTTGTGGAGTTTTTCAAAGTTCTTTCTTGAGGTAATTTTTGCATTCTTTTTGTGAAGAAACTCATTCTGCAAGAGCTATATAATACGGATTTGATTGTTCTAGTTTCTTATCTTTGTTCTTTTCAATTCTTTACTGTATTGTGAGTGTCTAGAATTTCTTTGTTGCTAGAATTTGGCTATAGGTTGGTAACTGGAACTTGGTTCTTGGGTGGTGAGTGTTTGGAATTGTTGGGCACTGGTTCTGTAGCTGGAATTTGGCTACAGGTTGGTACAAGAACTAGAACTTGGTTCTTGGGTGGTGAGTATCTGGAATTGTTGGGCACTGGTTATGTAGCTGGAATTTGGTTGCAGGTTGGTTCGAGAACTGAAATTTGGTTCTTGGTGAAGGTTTAGGTGCAAGATCTGGAATTTGGGTCTTGTGGTAGATTGGGTGTGTGATTGAAATCTGTAATCTGTAAAACATTCAATCTAGTGGAACTCAGCTGGAATTTGGCTGAGAATTGGACGTAGCCCTGAGATTGGGTGAACCAATATAAATCTTTGTTGTATTTCTCTAAACCTTACTCTCTTTAATTCTGCTACTATCTTACTTTGAATAGCTTGATTTTGTTGGTTCAAGATTTGGTCAAAAATCTTAATCTTTGAAATAGATAACTTGTAAATTGAGAAAATCTTTTAACGATCAATTCACGCCCCCTCTTGATCTCCGCCTCTTTTTTTAACAATTGGTATCAAGAGCAGGGCCTTGAAAATCACTTAAGACTTTCGGTCCAAAATCTTTCATGACTGAAAACAAATTACCTTTTTTTGAGGGTGCTTCTATTAATAGACCTCCACTGTTTTGTGGACACAGATTATTCATTTTGGAAGATAAGGATGAAGATCTTTATTTAATCTATTGATATAAATGTTTGGAATATTATTGAACAAGGGTCTTCTGTTTTCAATAGAGAATGGTCCAGCTTGAATGATCATGAAAAGAAACAAATTCAAGATGATTGCACTGCTAAAAATATCATTACATCTACACTTAACATGAATGAATTTTTCAGGGTATCTCATTGCCAAACTGCCAAACAAATGTGGGAAGTTCTTGAAATGGCTTATGAAGAAACAGTAGAAATATGTTTGATGGCTAATTCAAATTCCCCAACATCTATTGTAAGTTTTGATTCTTCAACAAATACTATGAATTACAGCTCATTACAAGATGTTTTTGATGAAATGCATGCAGTAGAAAAAACATTAGAAATTGAAAATAAAAGATTAAAGAGCATGAACAGTATATTAGAAAACAAAATCATCCTTCTTGAAAAGAAAATTCTTGATGAAGAAACTAATGATGAAAACCTGAAAATGAGTGATAACAATTCTGATTGCATGTGTAATGATAAAAAAGATTGTAAAAATTGTCTTGAATAACAAAAGAAATTAGCATATCTAATAAAATCTGTCTCTAAATTTGCATAAGGAAAAATCAGTCTTGATGTTATACTTGATTCTCAGAAATTGGTTATTGATCACAGTGGTATTTGTTTCACACCTCTTGTTGGAAAGAAAACTAGAGCATTCAAAAATTATTTTTCATACAGTAAATATGTCTCATCACTATTTATTACATGTTTTTATTGTATGAAAAGAGGTCATTCTGTCAAAATTTGTAGAATTAAGAAATATGCTATTCCAAGAGGAAGAATGAAGTGGGTTCCCAAAAATTTATTACAAATAACCTGATTGGATCCTGTAATTTTACAAAGGGTACCAGATTGTATCAAATTTGTTTTGCAGGAACAGTAATTTGAAGATCCCTTGGTACCTGATCAACAAATATTGATTATGGATTCAAGGATTGATTATTTTAATTGATATAAAACTATTTTAATCGATTAAATTCACTTACAGAGAATTCCAAAAAAGTTGTTCGTACAGTTTTAATCAATTATTCTACGAATTAACCGATTAAAATGTTCTTAGGATTTCAGTATAGATTTACCATCTCTGTTTTAATCGATTAAAAAGGATTTACATCAATTAAAATCATTAAAATGTCAAATTTAATTGATTCTTTTTCGTTTTAATCGATTAAAATTATGTGATCATTTCATTAAACATATTCATTACAAATTTAATCAATTCTTTTCTGTTTTAATCGATTATTACACTATTGCTACTTCTGACCTAAGATTCCAGATCAAATTAATTGATTGATTTAATAATTAATTGATTAATTCGCTCTTGGAAACTACTATAATATGGTTTAATTACAAAATTTTCAGCAAATCAAAAGTTAATTTTTAAAAGATTCATTTTTATCACTTCTGCAAAAAGCATTTAATGTGCTTGTTGACCAAGTCAATATCTATCCAAGAACACTTTAGCTAATGTACCCACTGCCCAAAGCATATGATTATGCATTCTGACAAGGGAACACGATCAATTAAAGCTGAAACATTGCAGGTTTGTCACTCGGACTTCAAAAATTTGGAATCCGAACTTCTATTCATCAATGAAAAATCAGGTTCTACATTTTCAGTTTCTCCTCTTCTCTCGCCCTCATATCCTGTCTCAGTAAAATTCCTTCTCAAATTTTTTATACAAAATGTTTAAAAGATCAAAATCAAGGAAGAAACATAAGGGGAAATCTTCCTCCACTGCCAATCCTGGTGGACAATTAGAAGCTTTGTTCGATGGTGACATTGGTAGAATGAATACCTTCATTGCTGAATTAAGTCAGAAGCGAATTGTAATTCCCAAGTTTATAAAGTTCAATTGGCTAGATGAAGAAATATTTACAGCTCTAAGAAGGCAATTGAAAATATAGAAGGTAAAAACCTTCATGGAATATACTGGAAATATTCAACCTGATTTGGTTCGTGTTTTCTATTCCAATCTGAAGGTGAATGTATCTACCATCAAATCTCAAGTAAAGGGAGTTAATATGGAAATGACTCCTTTTGTTTGGGAGCAAGTTGCTGGTCTCAAAGACTTTGGTGTTAAAGTATCTAGAGGGAATGTCTCTGACTTACTCGATTTCAACAAGATACAATACTTCAGATCCTATCTCAAAGACCCAAATAATTCTGTAAGGGGTTTAAATGCTGGAAAGTTGATGCTTGAACCAAGGCTACTAGCCTTCATTGTTGCATGGATACTCACTCCTGTTGAACATTCAAGGACTTGATGGACATGAAGCTTGTTGATTTTGATGATGATTCAAGATCTCAAGAACGTAGAGAGTTGAAGACTTGTTTTATAGTGTAATAACTCTTTGATTAGATTGAGTCTGTGATATTAGATTTTGAGATAACCGGTACATAGTTTGCACCTTAGAAGCTTCAAAAAGCTCAATTTTATCAAAGTGCCTCGGCTTTAATCGATTAAATGGTGAAATAATCGATTAAAACAGTGAGAAAAATCATTTTCTGTATTTGCTCACTGGTTTAATCGATTAACACCCCTATTAATCGATTAACATGCCTATTAATCAATTAACATGTCTTTTAATCGATTAAAACAGAGAGTTTTGGGGTTTTGTTGATTTTGGCTCTGTAATAATCGATTAACACTTCATTTAATCGATTATTTCAGTTAGATTTTGATTTTTAACTTCAAATCAACCCTATTTTCGAAAACCCTAATTCCAAGACTCCTAGTTTCGAAAATCCCAATTCCCAAACCCTAATTTCTCTACTTAAGCTTCTCTATGGCACTCAGAAAAGAAGAACAACCTTTTTCATACAAAAGTTAAGTGTTTTGAGTGCCAGAGAACTGTTTGTTGCAAGAAAAAGGGGCTTTTGGAACCTGGTGTGGGCTAGAAGCGATAAGAATCACTAAGTGGAGTTCTTAGTGGATTGTGTGCTGTGCCGTCTCTGGGGAAAATTGTTCTTCATCTCTTGTGGATTTCAAGAGAGGTGTTTTCTTTACTTTATCTTTTCAATTGTAATCTGTTTGTAACAACTGTGATTATAGTGACAGCGTTAATCCTCTGTTTGAGTGATTAGCAACTGGACGTAGGATCTTTTGATCCGAACCAGTATAAATCTCCTATGTAAGATTCTATCTCTTCTCTATTTACATTTACACAGTTTTTAATCGGTAAAATTTGGGGAAAATTTTGAAAACCTAATTTTTGTTAAGAAACCAATTCACCCCCCCTCTTGGTTTTTGTCCGACCACGCGAACATTCCGCTGCGCGATTCTAACAACTCCCACGGGGAGCAATCATGCATTGCTAAATGAAGGTGACCTCGCTCTCATGTATTGCATTTCAAATAGTATTCGGGTCAACTGGGTATATGTGATCAAGGATCACATGTTGAAAGCAAAGAGGTTATCCGATTATAAACTGCCTTATGCCATGCTAATTAACAATTTCTTTAGATATTTTGAAGTGGACCTTGCAGGAGAAAATGTGGAGACCCCTAAAGCATCAAACGAGATTGATGATTCCACTCTACGGAAAATGGGGTTCATCAAAATTGATGGTGAATAGATCTCCAAAGTTGAGGCTGGAATGTCCGAAGATGAGGATTAAGATAAAGAAGAAGCTGATCAAGATCAAATTCCTTCTTCTCTGGGTGTTGAGGTTCTTGAGTCCACTAGTGGTCAAACATCCTACGAGAACATGGAAATCATTCCCTACATAGAGCAACCTGACCGTGAGACTCCTCTTTCTCAGTTTAAAAGGACTATGTTATCCCAAATGTCCTCATTGCAAGAAAATCAAAGGAAACACATGCAAATGACATACCAACACTTCAAGCAATCCTGTAGACCCCAAATCTTGCCCAACCTCAAAATAAGAGCAGAAGACCTCATATTCGAAGATGGATGAAGCCTAAGAAGCCATTAGGAGAGACTATTAGACCCCATGTTAGGATCGGAAGGATTTTCTGCATAAAAATAAGGATTTTCGCCTTTAAGGGTCGAGACCGCTGTCTCACTTTTTAGGACCGCCGTCTCGCTTTTTAGGACCGTCGTCTCATTTGGCGAGACGGCCGTCTCGCCACTTGCCAATGGCGAGACCCCCCTCGCGTTTGGCGAGAAGTCCTTCTCATCTCTGGAAAAGTCGATACTGCCGTCTTGCCAAACGAGACGGTGGTTTTGCCACTTTTACAAGTCAAGACGGCCGTCTCGACCTGACATGCGCGAATCCCTATAAATAGTGAGCGCTCCCCCCCTCATTTCACACAGTTCTTCCACTTTCCCTTCTACACTTTCTTCAAATTCTCTTCCTAGAGTCCCTCCGAAGCATTTTTGGAGTCTCTGAATGTCTTAGAGAGCTTTTTATAGCGTTTTCGAGAGATTTCCAGTGTTGTAAGAGTGAAGGGCTGCCAAAATGCACCCTATCTTTAAGAGAATAAATCAAAAAGCTTGCCTCGGAGGTTTCTTCACTCTCTCCCTCTCTTTTATTGTCTTTTATTTCATAATTAAATTGCATAATAGATATTAGGGCCATGTAGTCATTATTTTAATTCCGCAAATAAAAGGGTAAAAGTGTCTTTTTAGAAGTTTATTTATAAAATAATTGGCCTATCATAGAGAACCCGAAAGGGGCGTCGTAAGGGAATTAACACTTTCCTTACACGTAACTAACTCCCTTACCCAACTCTGGTTTTAACGACCAAAGTTGGTTTTCGAAAACCAATGCCTTTTCTTTCCTTTTTCGATGTTTCCGGTAAAAACATCGGTGACGACTCCATAAGAACCCTTTCAAAATAGTTCTTAGGTCAGCCCGGTTATCGGACGACCTAAGAACACCCTTTCGAAAACCTCACCCTTAGGTTCAGCCCGGTTATTGGACAACCTAAAGGCGTTGTAACATCACCCATAAAAATGCGAAAAATGAAAAAGTCGGAACCATCACGTCGCTCTGACCGCCTCTTTTTGATGGCGGCGACAGATGGAGACTCCACTGGGGAAGCCTAGAGAGGTGATCTCATTTAATAAATAAACTAAGAAATTACGCTTTTACCCTACCTTGTATTATAACATATTTTAAATGCTTGGCTTTAATAACTGTTGTTTGTTTATTTTACGCAATTGTTTGAAATACAAACTGTACACAAATCTTTGCACAAACAGTTCCCTCTATACCCGGGGGCAAGTGAGAAATCCATTGGGAGTGGGTGGCAGGTACGGTTCGCTGTAGTGATGGCCTTAAGCCCACCGGTGTGATCGGAAACCACCATTCAAGGTGATAACCTTCCTCTTTTGGCACAAAGACTGACTATGGCCTTACTGCTAAGCATGGTCGGAAGGCTAGAGAGTGGGAACCCTATAATGGAGGCACCTTGGGGGCCTAAGCCTTGGTGAGAACAGTTAGAACCTACCCTTGCCAATGCACTTTTCTGCAGGAAAACCCTACCTCGTGATTAAAATGACTCCTCACATGTTCACGGATGACTGAATTGTGTGTGCATTTGATTGTTGCATTTGATTGCATAGCATAACCAAACAACGGATAAAAACAGAAAAACCACAAAAATATTTTCGCAATAAACAACCTTATCTCGGACAGTCTTCATTTAAGCTAGTCTGGTTTCAAGTTCTTTGTAAGCTAAGTAGCCACATTGACCTACAGAAGAGATAAGGCGTCATAAGAATAGAGAAAAAGCTTTCTTTTTGCAATAAACGACTTTATCTCAAACAGTCTTCATTTAAGCTAGCCTGGTTTCGGGTTCTTTGTAAGCTAAGTAGTTACGTTGATCAACAGAAGAGATAAATGGTAAAAAAAAATAATAATAACAACCAAAACAATAATCACAAAAACATAATACAACAATTTTGATAAAATCAAAACATTCATTTCAAAATAAAAATAAAATGATAAAACAATTTTAACAAAATAGTCATCTCAAAATAAAATAGATAATAATATAATTTTTGACAAAGTCGTATCATTCATTCTATAAAGTGGTAAAACCAAGAGAGAAAATAAATGCATAAAGAAAGGTATGCATAAATATCATTTTAATAAAAATCTTTCATGCATAAATACATTCACGCTAGGAAATACTAGATATCCTTAAGATAAGGGCAGAAGAGACCCAAGTGCGTTGGTGACCTTCACGACAAGGAAGGGACAAGTGTACTAAGGTATGATGGTGACCTCCATTACACTTGTCAAATCTGTGATGGAAAAGAAATCATTACACTGAGGTGGGTATGATACCCCACAAAGCGTAAGCTTTAAGGAGGATACCTAAGTCATTGTCTTAAGGCATATCCATCTCATAAATCATTCATTTTAAAATAAAAATCTTCTTGCATTCTAGAAAGCGGCTGGTATTCTTCATGTCCTCATCCGCATATTAAAAAAAAACACAAAATCCCAAACACTATCATACATCATGTTAGAAAATAAAACATGATAATGTTTAGGAAAAAACAAACACTTGCATACATGCATCCACCAAACTTCATCCTCATAACATGCATCTAATAATAGACAGTCGAAGAAGTGGACATTCCTCAATACCATGAAAAGAGGATTAGGGCATTTGCATGCCATGCACAGGAAGTCAAAAAGAAAATAAATAGAAATTCTAACCCGCCTATGGGTTCATTTAGGCTTCTCCACTTAAAAAAAAAAAGAAATGTACTTCGAAACATTGCATTGAGGAATGTACACTGTCTGGATGAAATAAATAAAACTGTTTATTTTCATCATCTCTTCAAACGTCTATTGCATTCATAAATTGCATTCAGTCTCACTTTAATAATAATAAGATAATAAAAAAGAGATGATTAGTTGATGTGCTTTTCATGAATCGGAATAAGATGAAGAGCAAACTTTTCGTCATCAAGTTCCCTCCAACGATTGATCCGCCTAAGGAGGATAATAAGCCTCAACCGTTGGTCATCCGAGTAAATAAAAGAGAGGGGGCAAGGATGCCATTGCGTTTGTTCACGGTTCATACGTCAAATAAAGTTGTACCATGGAGGTACGCAGAAACATCGCCCATCATTGAGGATATCTCCAGCATAGCCGGCATTGGGGGCAAAATTAGAAGTAGAAGAATTTACTCCCCCGAGGAGCTACAAGACAATGCTCCCAAGAATAAAGGAAAAATAATAAGATCGAAGAGAAACATAATCCAAAGAAGAAATTGAATAGAATTTGGATTCACGATGCTAAGGCAGTTCTTTCAACGCTCCGCCAAAGAGACAAACTCACGGTAGGCGACAAGCTGGTCACGGTTCAAACTAAAGACGACATTCAGATCAGTAAGTCGTCTGCCCTACCTTGTATGGATGCGGCTGAAGAGGACCTTTGAAATATCTTTTGCCAATATGAAAAGACTTCCCCAACAATATGAAGGTGACCCACAAGATGAGGAAATATAGATGCCACCCCAAACCAAGGGCTTATTAGAAACTCTCAAGGAATAAGGGAGCCACCAGATTTTAAAGACAATCCTTTAAAGCATTACCCTACAAAGGATCAAGCTGCACAGAGAAAAGGGAAGTCTCCCCTCTGCACCTCAAATCAGATTTTCCCGAGTAGAGGGGTTCAAGCGTCAAAAGCGACTTTAGTCATTAGGTGTTCTCCTTCTAATTCTTAGGGTTTGTAAATCCAATGACTATTAGAGATTACTCCTCGGGGCCAGCCCAACCCCCGAGCATTGTAGGGCACATATTTCCCTATTAATTACAAAGAATGTCATTCTTACTATCTATGTCTCTTCTTGCTATTCATATCTAAACCTCATTAATAATCATGTTTAAGCAAAAGTTTTCAAAATGTGTCAAAGTAATCAAACTGCGCCATTAACCAAAGTAAAAGTCAAATCCATCACTACCGATTGACTAGAAACACAAAATAAGGTTCTACCTCATCATAATAAAGTCATGTTTCGCCAATGTTGTGTAAAGAGAAAACAAAAAACAAAAATCAAAAGGAGCCCATAGAAGCTAAAGGCCAAAAAAAGAGAGGGCAAAATACCGGTAGGAAACCCACCAAAGGGGGCTACGCAAAAGTTAGGGTAAACCCGTTAGGAAACCCGAATAACCATAAAGGGTAGTGTAGACCCCTAATTTTGCCCGGCCTCTCAAATAAAGATAAAGGAGATCACCCGTAACAAGATAAAGCTTGTCTAGCATTCCAAATAAAGGCCAAAAAGACTTCCTATATGAAGATAAAGCTTCAATAGACACATATCGGCATCAACTGACGTCCAAAACAGGCAAGGAAAGCTTCCCGGAGCCCCGAAACCCGCAAAACTGGACAGAACAGGTTGAGACGGCCGTCCCAGTTGGGACGGCCGTCCCAACCCCTTAAATCCAGTTGGGACGCGCGTCCCAAAGTTGGGACGGCCGTCCCAAACCCATTTTAAGTGGGACGGCCGTCCCGACCTTCCTGGGGGTCCCGCTCTGTGTAAATTTGCCATTTGGGACGACCATCCCAGTCCAGACGGCCGTCCCGACCCAGACGGCCGTCCCAAAGTGCGCCAGCTGCGAAAAACTATAAATAGGAGGCTCATTTGCCACTTTTTCACACCACAGACACTCCAGAGAGCTCTGAAACACTTTAGAGCACTCGTCTACTTCTCTCCCTCTCTCAAATGATCTTTCCGATTGCCTTAAATAGGTAACAATCGGTTAAGGAATTAGATTCCGGCATTTGATTCTTCTTTAAATTTTTAAGAGAGTCGTTCTTGTATTGGTGAGGAGAGTCTGTGTAGAGAGAGGGGTTGCCAAAACGCATCCTCACGGTTCGAGATTCTCAATATCAAGCTTGCTACGGAGGTTCTTTTCAATTCTCTTCTCTTTTATTGCTTTATTGTTTTATTTAGCTTTATTTATGCCATGTAGAATAAAATCATGTAGATATCTATTTTGTCTCTTTTATTGCTTTATTTAGCTTTATTAATCATTTTATGCATGCAATATAGAATAAAATCATGTAGATAGCCATTTAATATTATGTAATAAAATAGGGTAATCGCATAATTTCTCGTAGTCTTTACTTAAATGAATTAATCTGTCATAGGGAACCCGAAAGGGGCGTTGTGGGGTGCTAACACCTTCCCCACACGTAACTAACTCCCTTACCCAACTCTGGTTATAATGGCCAAGTGCGGTTTTTCTTAAAATCAACATTTTTTCCTTTTCCAATGTTTATGGTCAAAACATTGGTGGCGACTCCATAAGAACCCCTTTTCGAAAACCTTTTAAAACAAAAACGCGAGTCTAAACCATCTTTTCGCGACCGCTCGCATAAACGTTTCTAAGACGTCCCCCTCCGGACGTCGGAAAGGGACGGCGGCGACAGATGGCGACTCCACTGGGGAAGCTAGAGAGTTGATCCCATTTAGTGACAGATAAATTCAAACTAAGTGAAGATTTGAAATTACGCCTTTACCCTTCTGTATGTTTTTATTGTATGGCTTTATATAAGCTGTCTGTATGATTATTTACGCAATTGTTTGAAATATAAATTGCACACAAAAACCCTTGCACACAACAGTCCCTCTATACCCGGGGGCAAGAGTGAATACCTATAGGGAGTGGGTGGCAGATACGATCGGTTAGTTGGCACACGGGGCTACTACCGTTGTCGGAAAACCACCAACTCAAGGTGATAACTCTCTTCTTTTGGTCTAAGGGTGTCGACACGGAGTTCCGTGCATGACCCGAGGATTGAGAGTTGAGAGGTCCCTATAATGGGGGCACCTTGGGGACCTTTGGCCTGGTGAGAACAGTTAGAACCACCTAAACCAAACACGTTTCTGCAGGAAAATCCTACCTCGTGATTAAATAAGCGTGGCTCTGCTCGCGGATGTATGAATTGTGTGTGCATACGTTTGCTGCATTTGTATTGATGCATTAGCATAGGGTAATCATACAACAAACAAAAAAGTGAAAAACCCTAAAAATCATAAAAAAAATATAAAAACAAATTAAAGCCATAAACATACCTTTTATAATAAAAACATTTTTGGCAAAGTCGTATCATTCATACCATATCATTCAATAAGTGGTAAAACCAAGAGAGAAAACCAATGCATTAAGAAAAGTATGCATAAACATCATCATAATAAAACCTCTCATACATAAACACATTCATCCTAGGGCATATTTATTCCACGCTAATCATTTAAAATAAAAAGTCATAATAAGAATCATTAAAATCATTTAGAAGGTGGCTGGTCTTCCGCCCGTCCTCACTCGTGCTCAAAAAGCTAAGAAGATGGAACAACTAGAAGAGCAAAACCAAAAGTTCACCGCTGAGCTTACTACGCTGAAAGAACAAATGGCTCAAATGTTAGAAATGATGCATCAACAGAATCTTCATCGAGAGGGTCCTCAGAATGGACAAGCCTCTCACCAGGAAGAAGAAGAGGAACCTCAAAATGAGCACGATCAATCTGATACAAGGGCAGTGCATATTCATGCACCAGAAGTATCAAAACAACAGCTGACTGCCCTTGAAGAGCGATTGAGAGCCATGGAGGGGCATAATTTTGATGTTAAAGAGGCGGCTGATATGTGCCTCGTCAAAAACATCCAATTCCCTAACAAGTTCAAAACTCCGGACTTCCCAAAATACATGGGAACAACCTGCCCAAGAAGCCATCTTACAATGTACTGCCGTAAGATGGCTGCACATGCTGATAATGAAAAACTCTTGATCCACTGCTTTCAGGAGAGCCTGGCTGAATCAGCCTTAAACTGGTATATGCAACTGGAAGGAGGGCAAATCCAAACCTGGAGACATATGGCAGATGCGTTTCTTCGTCGTTATAAATACAATATCGATCTGACCCCTGAAAGAGCAGATCTACAACTACTAAGCAAGAAAAACGATGAATCTTTTAAAGCATATGCTCAAAGATGGAGGGAATTGGCAGCACAAGTGGAACCTCCTCTATCCGACAAGGAAACTACGTCCATGTTCATCAATTCTCTGACTGGTCCCTATTATGACAAAATGATAGGGAACACATCAACACTCTTTGCGGATGTGGTCACTATAGGAGAAAGAGTAGAGCAAGGTCTAAAAAGCGGAAGAATTGCACAACATACTTCCTCTAATTCCTCTACTCCTGACGTTAAAAAAGGTTTTGGCCGAGAAGAAGGAAGGAAGCGTAAATGCCATCAACCTTGCTACTCCTTCTCCCTCTTCGCCACCAGCTGGGCAATCACGCAGACAAGAGAAGAAATTTACCCCCATTCCAACCTCTTATGGGAGTCATGTTGCCAAAAGCTGTTAGAGGCCAAGCTCCTAACACGTATCCCTCCAAAGAAGAAAGATCCACCTTACCCCGGTTGGTACAAGCTCAACGAAAAATGTGATTACCACTCAGGCGCTCCTGGGCATTCTGTGGAAGATTGCATCAACTTAAAATATAGGGTTCAAGAATTGTTGAATGCGGGATGGATTACCTTTGACGCATCTACTCCAAAGGTGGACGACCAACCCTTATCGAAGCCCGAGTAAAAGACGGGATAAGGGAGACCAGCAGATTAGGGCTCATCATTTTTACCATTTTTTGCAATAAACATAAAGAAATAATTCAAGCTTCAGATGTATCTCTCGTGATCCTCGCCCTTGATCACGAGATTTCGATTAAAGTGGGCTTTATATATATTTCTCTTTTCATCAATACAATGAGGCATTTTCATAATATTCATATGCTTCTCTTTCTTTTCTCTCTCATTCCAAAATAATTGAATAACATCTACACCCAAATATATACCATATAAACAGTCATGTCTGTGATTGAAAACTCTCTACGGGATCTAAAAGCCGAAGGCGAATGGATTAAGTCAGACAGTGAGGAGGGGACCATTTCCCCGGACATGCAAAGACTGTTGAAAAAAAAATAAGCTCAATGGATATAGCCCAGGACGAGGGCTTGGAAAGGATGTTCAAGGAATAAGAGAGCCACCAGATCTTAATGATAATCCTTTAAAGAACAACCCTACAAAAGGACAAGTTGTACGATGAAAAGGGAAGTCTCCCCTCCGTACCTTAAAAAAGACGATCTTCCAAAAAAAGAGGGATATTAGCATCAAGGGTAGTATTAGTCATTAGATGTCCTTCTTCTGATTTTAAGGGACGTAAACCCAATGACTGTTAGAGATCACTCCTCGGGGTAGGCCCGAACCCCCGAGCATCTTTAGGGCACGCATTTCCCTTTGAATTACAAAAGAATGCTATTCTTACTATCTGCTTCTCTTCTACCTAAACATTTCTATACCCCATTAAATAACCAATGTTTAGACAAACGTTTTGTTCCAAAATGCGTCAAAATGCCATAGACAAAATGAAGCCAAAGTTAACATGATTGATTAGCTAGAGACACAAATAAGAAAATCGTGTTTCGACAATGTTTGAGAAAAGAAATTATTATTAAAAGAAGCCCGTCAAGGTCAAAGACCAAGACAAAAAGATAAAAGGGCAAAATCCTAGGCAGACTAGGAAAGTTGATCAGTCACAAATAGGCAGTTGATGACGCCACATCATTAAAACAAAACGTTTGTTTAAACTAGCCTAAACACCGACCAACCTTGGCTAGCCATTCTTACAAAAACTATTATTTCAAAAAAAAAATCCCACTAAAACACAAGCCTTTGCAATAAATCCCTTTTCTTTCTCTTCTCTTGACCATTCATTGTAAAGCATTCAAGTAATTGACTGGGAAATGTGGAAATATAGTGATCAATAGGAGGATTGAAATCCCTAAGGAAAGGAAAAGGGGCATTGACATGACAATTGCTCTACATTCAAAAGAATTACTCTTCGGTTACAGCAAAGATCCGAGACGGAAAATCGGTACAGCTAATCATGTTGACAAAAGCACATGATGATGGAATTCAACTTAACAGAAGCTGAATGGGTTCAAAGCCGATATGACCAGCTAAACCTTATTGAAGAAGAACAGCTGAATATGATATGTCATGGACAAGCCTATCAAAGGAAAAGAAAAAAGGCTTACAAAAAAGGTCAACCCTCATATTTACCATAAGAAGGACTTAATGGTAAATAAGTTGCTTCCGAGTCCAGAATAATAAAATTGGAAAATGGGCGAGTGAACTATGAAGGACCCCTTGTGGTCAAATGAGCTTTCTCGGAAGGGGCTCTTATCCTCGTTAGCATGGATGGAAAGAAGCTGTGACACCTAATCAACTCCGGTACGATGAAGAAGTATTATGCTTGAAGACATTGCTCAAGACCCGTCGAGGAATGAAAATCCGCAAAGGACATTCTTGGGCAAAAGATAGGGTCCATATTCCTCGCTAGGATACGTCCTAGGCAAAAAGAAGAGGTAAAAAAATAAAAGTATATAAAAAAAAAAACTAACCAAGAGCAATGGTTACTTTAGTCGAAAACCGAAAGGCGGCTAAGGTAGCATTCTTCCAGAAGCAAGCAGTCTGCATGATCTTCACTCTGAGCTCGGGCATCTCAACTGAAGCAATTAGGAGAACCAGGAGGCAGATATCATGGACATGACTTGTTTAAGCCTATACGGTATAGCCAACCTTGACTACCCATTCTTCTAAATACCTTTCGTAATCCTTCGTAAAAGAAATAAACTTTTGCTCATTTATCAATAAAATTCCCTTTTATTTCCTTTCTCTTGACCAAATATTATGGAAATGCCGCTTTATTGATAAATCATAAATATGCGCAAAGACTTTTAATCAAAGATCAAACATGCATCTAAAAAAGGGAAGCATAACAAAAAAAGAAAATAATAAAGGCCTGCTAGTACATTCTTAGGTAAAAACTAGGGTAGCCTGCTAGATCGGAAACCCGAAAGAACGATCTAGGCAAAAGATAAGGCAAAAGCCCCCTAAGATATTCTAGGCAAAAATTAAGGCAGCCGCTAGATTGAAAACCCGTAAAGGGCGATCTAGGCAAAAGATAGGGCTAAAAACAAGAGATGGATAAAAAGAGAAGCCCATCATCATAGATAGGAGCCCATCGGCGTATTCATGAGAAGCCAACGGGAGAAGGCCGAGTTACTTTCTAAATGCATCAAAAATAAATAAACATTAGATTGCATTTAGGACATCCACACACAAAATAGTTGCATAATACGACTTGTGTCAAAATTAAAAAAAAAATAATAATTTTCTTCAAACAAGAATATTAAACATGCATATAAGGAGGCTAGTCTCCATACTCGTGATTGAAAACGGGAGGCGCCAGAATCTAGTCTCCATATGAAAATCAAAATCGCAAAAGACAAAACCAAAAACCATTTCAGCGAGAATAAGGAGCTTCAAAGAGACTAGCTCCAACCATCTACAACAATAAAAGAAGGTACATCAAAAACGGAAAAGAGCCAACGGAAAGACTTGATGATCCCCAAGCGAGACCCTTGCCTACTCCGGAGGCAAAGCAAAAATTACTTCATGACTCATCCTCATCATCATATGAGTCGTTGACCATAATCATTTGAAGCCTCAATCAACATCTTTCCATCCAAAAAGAAGGAAGTCATCAAAACAGAAAAGCTAACGAGAAGGCTCAATTATCCCCAAGAGGATCCTTGTCTACTCTAGAGGCAAGACAAAAAGATTACCTCACGACTCGAAGACATCACTGCGTGAGTCATCAAGCACACTCATTAGAGAGTCGCCGCCTCAAGGAGTCCATAAAAAAAAAAAAAAAAAAAAAAAAAAAACAGAGTCAAAATCCCCTACATCACTGGGGGCAACAAAAAGAAGGAAGAGAAAAGCCTTTCATCCTCTAACAAAGGCCACTGCAAGAAAAAGCCGAAAGAAAAATCCCCAAGAAGAGCACATCAAGAAAAATCTATAAAAGAAGAAAATGAGAAAAATTCCATCCACAGGAAGGCAAATCAACCCCCGGTGGATCACCAAAAAGAAAATTTTCTCCCCAGTAAGCCTAACCGCAGAGAAAAAAATTACAAATCCACAAGGAGTTAAGCACCCAATATGAATATCCCCAGCGAAGTACAAAACCTTCACTCCCAAGAACGCCTATGCTCACTCAGAAACAAGCAAAGAGCCGATATCCCCAAGAAACGGGAAATCAACCTATAAGAGGTAATACAAGCAAAGCTTTCAAGAAACATCTACCTACTCAGAGGTATTATCAAGAACAGATATCCTCAAGTAGAACATCAGCCTATTCAGAGGCGAACAACAAGTAAAAAGCCTTCACCACTATCGAAGCACCCGCCTAATCAAGAGGCACAATCAAAAATCAACAAATCCCCAGTGGATTCCCGCCTAATCAAGAGGCACAACAAAATCCCCAGTGGATTCCCGCCTAATCAAGAGGCACAACAAAATCCCCAAGTGGATATTCGCCTAATCAAGAGGCACAATCAATGAGAGAATTCAAAATCCCCAAAGGATTCCCGCCTAAAAAGAGGCAATCGACAGAATCCCCGGCCAATACCGGATGGTTAACAAGAAAAGCCAAAATACAGCAATCCCTGGTAAAACCAGATGACTAAAACAGAAAAGTCAAAAAGAAAAATCAATTACTCCCCAAAGGCACATGATCAGAGACAATAAGCCGCCAACACATATCCAAAAACCGGGTGAGGGTTTGTACTCATCAAAAGATTGACCGCCAAAAAGAGAATCCTAAGAGCCTTGCAAAACGAGGCTCGTCAGAGAGTTTAGCAAACGCGAACTCAAACATAGTGGGGGAAAGTACCCACAAAAATCTAGCAAATACAGACTCAAACCGGGTGGGGGTTTGTACTCACAAGAGCCTTACAAAAGAAGGTTCGAATCAGATGAGGGTTCATTCTCATCAAACCAGATAGGGGTTGGTACCTATCAAAACTATTCATCATCCGAAGGATCGGCTACCTCTCCAAAGGAGCATCCTGCAAAACGAAGGATCGGCTACCTCACCAAAGGAGCATCCTGCAGACCAAAGGATCGGCTACCTCACCAAAGGAGCATCCTGCACACCAAAGGATCGGCTACCTCACAAAAGGAGCATCCTGCGCACCGAAGGATCGGCTACCTCTCCAAAGGAGCATCCTGCACACCGAAGGATCGGCTACCTCACCAAAGGAGCATCCTGCACACCGAAGGATCGGCTACCTCACCAAAGGAGCATCCTGCACACCAAAGGATCGGCTACCTCACAAAAGGAGCATCCTGCGCACCGAAGGATCGGCTACCTCTCCAAAGGAGCATCCTGCACACCGAAGGATCGGCTACCTCACCAAAGGAGCATCCTGCACACCGAAGGATCGGCTACCTCACCAAAAGAGCATCCTGCACACCGAAGGATCGGCTACCTCACCAAAGGAGCATCCTGTACACCGAAGGATCGGCCACCACATCGAAGGAACATCCCAAAACTACAAAATTCATACTCATCAACCACAGGATCAGCTACTGCATCGAAGGAGCATCCTGAGGTTCACATTCATTATCCGAGGGGTCAGCTACCGCATCAAAGGAGCACCCTAAGGGAAAAATCTTCATTCACTAGCCAAAGGGTCAGATACCGTATCAAAGGAGCATCCTGAAGCTTCACACATATCGACTAAAGGATCAGCCTCCCTAGCAAGGAAGCATCCTGAAGACAACAACACAAAATATTTATCATCCGAAGGATCAGCAAAGAGCAGCATCCGAAGGATGACCGGGCAAAAGGGTTAACTCCTTCCCCTACCAACTAATTTTGTCGACATATCCAGCCGACCAATTAGCTAGGCAGGTGAAGGGGGGGCAGCTGTAGACCCCTAATTTTGCCCGGCCTCTCAAATAAAGATAAAGGAGATCACCCGTAACAAGATAAAGCTTGTCTAGCATTCCAAATAAAGGCCAAAAAGACTTCCTATATGAAGATAAAGCTTCAATAGACACATATCGGCATCAAGCGACGTCCAAAACAGGCAAGGAAAGCTTCCGGAGCCCGAAACCCGCAAAGCTGGACGAACGAGGTTGAGACGGCCGTCCCAGTTGGGACGGCCGTCCCAACCCCTTAAATCCAGTTGGGACGCGCGTCCCAAAGTTGGGACGGCCGTCCCAAACCCATTTTAAGTGGGACGGCCGTCCCGACCTTCCTGGGGGTCCCGCTCTGTGTAAATTTGCCATTTGGGACGGCCATCCCAGTCCAGACGGCCGTCCCGACCCAGACGGCCGTCCCAAAGTGCGCCAGCTGCGAAAAACTATAAATAGGAGGCTCATTTGCCACTTTTTCACACCACAGACACTCCAGAGAGCTCTGAAACACTTTAGAGCACTCGTCTACTTCTCTCCCTCTCTCAAATGATCTTTCCGATTGCCTTAAATAGGTAACAATCGGTTAAGGAATTAGATTCGGCATTTGATTCTTCTTTAAATTTTTAAGAGAGTCGTTCTTGTATTGGTGAGGAGAGTCCGTGTAGAGAGAGGGGTTGCCAAAACGCATCCTCACGGTTCGAGATTCTCAATATCAAGCTTGCTACGGAGGTTCTTTTCAATTCTCTTCTCTTTTATTGCTTTATTGTTTTATTTAGCTTTATTTATGCCATGTAGAATAAAATCATGTAGATATCTATTTTGTCTCTTTTATTGCTTTATTTAGCTTTATTAATCATTTTATGCATGCAATATAGAATAAAATCATGTAGATAGCCATTTAATATTATGTAATAAAATAGGGTAATCGCATAATTTCTCGTAGTCTTTACTTAAATGAATTAATCTGTCATAGGGAACCCGAAAGGGGCGTTGTGGGGTGCTAACACCTTCCCCACACGTAACTAACTCCCTTACCCAACTCTGGTTATAATGGCCAAGTGCGGTTTTTCTTAAAATCAACATTTTTTCCTTTTCCAATGTTTATGGTCAAAACATTGGTGGCGACTCCATAAGAACCCCTTTTCGAAAACCTTTTAAAACAAAAACGCGAGTCTAAACCATCTTTTCGCGACCGCTCGCATAAACGTTTCTAAGACGTCCCCCTCCGGACGTCGGAAAGGGACGGCGGCGACAGGTAGCCTAGGCAGAAATTAGGGTTACAAAATAAAGTCCGCTAGGTTTCCCAAAACAAGGAAAGAGGAAACCTAGACAAAAGTTAGGACATAGCACAACATCCTAAGCTGAAAAACCCAAAGGGCAGACTAGGGAAGTCAATCAGTCATAGCAAGCGCCATAGAATAAGACGCCACTCCATAAACAAAATGTTGTTTAAACTAGCCTAAACACTCTAACCAACCTTGGCTAGCCGTCCTTACAAAAACCATTTTTTTTTCAAAATAAAACAATTCTAAAACACAAGCCTTTGATTTTAAATATCCTCTTCTTTCTCTTCTCTTGACCCTTACTACTACAACATTCAAGTAATTAGTAGAGAAATATGGAGATAGTAATCAATAGGAGGATTGACATCCCCAAGGAAAGGGAGGGGCACACGGACATGGCAAGTCACTTTATAATCAACACAATCATTCTTCGATCATGGAAAGATCAAGACGGCAAAATCGGTACAACCTATCATGTTGACAAAACACATAACGTCAGAAGCAAAAACACATTTGATTAACCCTTTTGAAATATTAATTGAAATAGCATTGTAGGATGCATATCGCGAACATTGCATGCATATGATAGGGTCCTATTTCTCAAAACAAAAAAGAGAAAGAAAAATGAAAATAAAAATAATAATGCCTGCTAGGAGATTCTTAGGCAAAAGTTAGGGTAGCCCGCTAAATTGAAAACCTGCAAAGGGCGGTCTAGGCAAAAGTTAGGGCATTCATAAAAAAGGAAAAAACCCGGTAAGATATCCTAGGCAAAAATTAAGGCAACTCGCTAGACCGAAAACCCCAAAAGGGCAATCTAGGCAAAAGATAGGGCTAAACCAAAAAATGAATAAAAGAGAGGGGCCCTTCATCATAATCATGAAAGTCCAGTAGGAGAATGCCAGTCACTTTTCCAGATGCATCGATAAAAAAAGATAGATTGCATTTAGGGCATCCACGTACAAGTAGTCGCACAAAATGACTTTGTCAAGGTAAAAATGAAAGAAATAAAAATCACTTCAGATAAATAAAATGAAAAGCATTCATGCATATAAGGAGACTAGCTCCATGTTTGTGATTGAAAACAGGATCACCAAGACCGAGTCTCCAAATAATGCCCTCAAGAAAACATAGCAAGTCGTTAATCAAGCGACTCAGCAGAATAAGAGCTTCCGAAAATCAAGAGCTCCAACTACCATCCTTCTACCCAGAAAAAGAAGGCACATATAAGAAGTCTCCAAACATTGCTCTCCCTTAAGAAAAAAGAGCGAGTTGTCATAAGAAGCTTCCAGAAGCCAAAGCTCCAGTCATCATTTTTCTACCTAATAAAAGAGCGCACAATCATCAGACATCATAAAAGAAAAGCCGATGGAAAGGCTTAGTTATCCCCAAGCGGATCCTTGCCTACTCCAAAGGAAAAATAAATATTACCCCACGACTCAGCATCACCACTACATGAGTCATCGAACACACTCACCAAAATCTCCTCCATACTCCCCCAATGGAGAATAATGGCTTCAAGAGCCCATCATCATCAACAATCAAAAGAGTCCAAACCATCAAGGGCTCAACAAAAAGAAAGAAGAGAAAAGAAGAGAAAAGAAAACCCTTCATCTCCAGCAGATGATAAAAAAGGCCATGACAGAGAAGGCCAAATAAAAATCCTCAAGTGGATCTCCTAAAAATCTACAAAAAGAAATAAGAGATTCTCATCCCCTAGTGGAATAAAAGCTTCACAAGTTTAGCTTGCATCAACATCAATCAAAGGAGCCAAGACTCCATCCCTAGAAAAGAAAAATCAGATCCCCAGGAAGTCAACTAATTCCCTGGTGGATCACCAAAGAAAGAAAACTCCCTCACTAGTGGACCCCCCCAAAAAGAGGGAAAAAGCCAGCGTAATAAAAAGAGACTAAAAAGTAAAAAGGCTTACACATTATCCCCGTAAAAAAGCCAGATTTCAAAATCGCGATAAAAAAGAGATAAATCGCAAAAAACGCGAAATCAATCCTAACTTTTAGGAAATCAATAAAATCCCTAAGTGGGTCATCTCAGAAAAGGGAAAATCAACGAAAAAGAAGGAATCAGAAAACCCAACAAAAGTATCGACAAAGCCATCTCATACCAACAACATCCAACAAGGAGTCAAAACTCCATTCCCTCAAGGGGGAAATCAAAATTAGATCCCCAGGAAGGCAATCAATTCTCCGGTGGATCACCAAAAAGAGAAAGATCATCCCCAGTGAGCCTACTACAAAGGCAAAACTTCAAATTCATCCTCAGAATGTCATTTTCCTACGCATAGGCAAGACCTAATAAGCAAGAGCCAGCATCCCCATATCAGCCTAGTCAGAGGCAAAACAAATGCAGCCAAAAATCTTCACTTCCGATGAAGCATCTGCCTACTCAGAGGCATTACCAGAAACTCAATGGAGTATCTGCCTGCTCAGAGGCACCATCAAAATCAATAAATTTTTCAATGGATATCTGCCTACTCAAGAGGCCTCACCAAGATCAACAAATCCACAGAGGATTCCTACCTACCTAAGAGGCACTCATAAAAAATCCCCGACAACTAGCAATGTCGGATGAATACTACCAAAGGATCAAACACAAAGAATCCCCAGCAATCAACAAGCTGGATGACTGTTGGAAGAGCCGAAAATTAAAGAATCCCCGGTACACCGGAGGACTTCACCAGAAAAATAAAAAACATTCATTAGAACGAAGAGAGCATTTCTCATAGAACTGGCGCATGAGCTAGAGCAGTAAGCTGCCACCATAGCCAAAGGGTCAACTACAACAAAAAGGAGCATCCGGAGGCACTTTACCAGATGGGGGTGTGTACTCATCAGGCCTTACAAAAGGGGGCTTACCAGATGGGGGTTCATACTCGTCAAACACCAGATGGGGGTGTATACTCATCAGGCCTTACAAAAGGGGGCTTACCAGACGGGGGTTTATACTCGTCAAACACCAGATGGGGGTGTGTACTCATCAGGCCTTACAAAAGGGGACTTACCAGACAGGGGTTCATACTCGTCAAACCAGATGGGGGTTCATACTCATCGATCGAAGGGATCAGCTACCGTCAGAAGGAGCATCCTGGAGGCGCACAACACACCTTTTTCCAGAAGATCAACCGCCGCAAAGACGAAACATCCGAAGGGCACACCATGCAAGAGGGTCAACTCCTTCACCCTCCAACCGACCTTCTTGGCACAACAGGCCAACAGTCGGCTAGTCAGGTGAAGGGGGGGGGGCAGTTGTAGACCCCAAATCTTGCCCGACCTCAAAATAAGAGCAGAAGACCTCCTATTCGAAGATGGACGAAGCCTAAGAAGCCATTAGGAGAGACTATTAGGCCCCATGTTAGGATAGGAAAGATTTTCTATATAAAAATAAGGATTTTCGCCTTTAAGGGTCGAGACCGCCATCTCACTTTTCGGGACCGCCGTCTCACCATTGCTGCAAGTCAAGACCGCTGTCTCGTTTGGCGAGACCCCCTCTCGTTTGGCGAGAAGGCCTTCTCGTCTCTGGAAAAGTCGATACTGCTGTCTCACCAAACGAGACGGCGGTCTCACCACTTTAACAAGTCGAGACCACCGTCCCGAATGGCGAGACGGCCGTCTCGACCTGACAGGCGCGAATCCCTATAAATAGTGAGCGCTCCCCCCCTCATTTCACACAGTTCTTCCACTTTCCCTTCTACACTTTCTTCAAATTCTCTTCCTAGAGTCCCTCTGAAGCATTTCCGAAGTTTCTGAGTGTCTTAGAGAGCTTTTTATAGCGTTTTCGAGAGATTTCCGGCATTGTAAGACCGAATGGCTGCCAAAATGAACTCTATCTTTAAGAGAATTAATAAAAAAGTTTGCCTCGGAGGTTTCTTCACTCTCTCCCTCTCTTTTACTGTCTTTTATTTCATAATTAAATTGCGTAATAGATATTAGGGTCATGTAGTCATTATTTTAATTTCGCAAATAAAAGGGTAAAAGCGTCTTTTCAGAAGTTTATTTATAAAATAACTGGCCTATCATAGGGAACCCGAAAGGGGTGTCGTAAGGGAACTAACACTTCCCTTACACGTAACTAACTCCCTTACCCAACTCTGGTTTTAACGACCAAAGTTGGTTTTCGAAAACCAACGCCTCTTCTTTCCTTTTTCGATGTTTCCGGTAAAAACATCAGTGGTGACTCCATAAGAACCCTTTCAAAATAGTTCTTAGGTCAGCCCAGTTATCAGACGACCTAAGAACACCCTTTCAAAAACCTCGCCCTTAGGTTCAGCCCGGTTATCGGACAACCTAAAGGCGTTACCCATAAAAACGCGAAAAATGAAAAAGTTGGAACCATCGCGTCGCTCCAACCGTCTCTTTTTGACAGCGGCGACAAATCCAATACTCAATTCACCAACTTGGGAAATCAGATTGCTGACATTTATACAAAGTTGGAGGACATGAAGCTCAATCAAGGGAATTGGGATGACTAATCTCATCAAGAAGGGTCTTTTCTATCATAAGCTTTTTATGTTTTCATTTGATTCTCTCCTTGATATTTCGTTTATCTTTTTTATTTGGTCTGTAATATTAACTGGTATATGATAAAAAACAATCTATGAACTCCCTTTAATATAATGCAGGTATGTTAACTTGAGATTAGAATTGAATTAGAGATCCTAGATAACACATTCAGATAATTTTAGTTGATAAAGAAATCATTTTAATCGATTAATTTCATTCATAAACATATTCACAGTAACATTACGTACCTTTTTAATCGATTAAATATAACATTAATCTATTAAATTCATTTACAGAAAGAATCACCTAGACTATATGGATGTTTTTAATCAATTATTTTGTGAATTAATCGATTAAAAGATATAGGTTATGGATCTGCATCGATTAAATATGATCTACATCAATTAAATTCACTAACAAAGTTGTTACATTCTGGTTTTATGCTACTTTTTCAGCTATAGCTTAAGTCTTGCTTTATCAATACTCATCTGCATGATTCCTAATCTTTCTTCACAAGAATTAAAACAATTAGCTGATATATTTACAAAACCTCTTGCTCGTGATTGCTTTTATAAAATCAGAACTGAATTAGGTATTCTAGATGCATCAAACATCGCTTAGTTCTCACTTCTTATTGTTTTATTGAAATAAACCAGCTTTAATCGATTAATTTCACTTGTAATGTTACTTTTCATACTATTTTAATCGATTAAATGTCAATTTAATCGATTAAATACTCTTTGAAGTTTAATAAACATTTGTAATTCCTGTTTTAATCGATTAAAACATTATTTGTATCAATTAAAATCATTAACACGATCAATTTAATCGATTATGTCCTGTTTTTAATCGATTATGTCCTGTTTTTAATCGATTATTATTCTGCAAAACAATTTAAAGGCTTTAGTTAATGACTGCTCTTGTAACATGCTACTAAAGCAAGATTTTCTTATCTTTACACGTATTTATTATATTCATTGCAAACGTGTTAAGGAAGATAAGTTTGAATCTACTTTAATTTTCCTTGTTAGAATAATATGTCTCAATTTTTCTGAACATATAATTTCTCTCTGATCTTTAATGTTTGTTGTGACCTTAATACATCTTAACATCTTTATATTTTGTGCTCATGTTTTTAGTATATCTTTTCTTCCCTATTTTTGATGAAGTCAAAGGGGGATAAATGATTAATATTGAATACTCACTAATCTATATATCTAAGTAATTTCTTTTGCAGATCAAGATCTTTCAAAGAGATGTTTGTCTTCATCAAATAGGGGGAGACTGAAAGTGATGAAGATCTAATTGAATCATTGGATAAAACGAAGGTTTTGTGGATTTAATGAAGTCAAAGGCTACTTGGGTTAAAGGGTAGAGTGATTAGTGAGTATGCATCTATACATAGGTATAATCATTCATATCTCTCTGCTGCATGAGAATTAATCATTTGAAAGAAATCGAAAATGCCTCTAAAAACATTTTAATATTGCATTAATCGATTAAACTGTTTTTAGAAATTGTTTTATCTGATATTATATGAGCTTTAACAATTAAAATGTTCTTAAACTTACATGACAAATTTTTAAGACAGATTTTTAACTGATATGTTTTCGAAATAATCGATTAAAATAATTTAAAACATTTGTTGGAGCTGTTTTAATCAATACATTTTTGAAATAATCAATTACTATCATTAAAAGAGTGTTTGAAAATCTTCTGTCAGTATTTTAACTGATATAGTTTCAAAATAATTGATTAAAATCACTTAAGACGTTTTGAAAAGTGTTCTAGCAGTATTTTAATCGATATAACTTCGAAATAATCGATTAAAAATGTTATGTAAGTATTTTAATCGATGTAATATCGACATAATCGATTAAAATAACTTGAGATGTTTTGAAAGATATTCTGTCAGAATTTTAATCGATGTAAAATCAAATTAATAGATTAAAACAACTTAAGGAACTTTTTGCTAACTGTTTTAATCGATTAAAACTTGTTGTTATCAGTTAAAATCACTTAGAAAGTTTCGTGAAAGTTTTTGGCAGAATATTAATCGATTAAATTGCGAATTAATCAATTAAATTGCAAATTAATCGATTAAATTGCGAATTAATCGATTAAATTGCGAATTAATCGATTAAAATAACTTAAGGGACCTTTTGTTAAATGTTTTAATCGATTGAAACAACGTCACATCAGTTAAAATAAATCTAGAAAATGATCAAGAACATTTTAACAGATTAAAAGAAGTTTTAACCGATTAATAAAAAACTTTTAACAGATTAAAAGAACGGTTTAAAAGATTAATTAAACTAGAAGTTGAAAAACTTTTCTATATAAACATATTTTATTCAACATTTTAAAATATACTTTTGAGCAATCAATCAAGCAATCATAAGAGCTACTTTCAAGAAAGAATCACGCAAGTTTTGTGGAGTTTTTCAAAGTTCTTTCTTGAGGCAATTTTTGCATTCTTTTTGTGAAGAAACTCATTCTGCAAGAGCTGCATAATCCGGGTTTGATTGTTCTAGTTTCTTCTCTCTGTTCTTTTCAATTCTTTATTGTATTGTGAGTGTCTAGAATTGTTGGGCACTGGTTCTGTAGTTGGAATTTGGTTGCAGGTTGGTACAAGAACTGGAACTTGGTTCTTGGGTGGTGAGTGTCTAGAATTGTTGGACACTGGTTCTGTAGCTGGAATTTGGTTGTAGGTTGGTACAAGAACTGGAACTTGGTTCTTGGGCAGTGAGTGTCTGGAATTGTTGGGCACTGGTTCTATAGCTGGAATTTGGCTACAGGTTGGTTCAAGAACTGGAATTTGGTTCTTGGTGAAGGTTTAGGTGCAAGATCTGAAATTTAGGTCTTGTGGTAGATTGGGTGTGTGATTAGAATCTGTAATCTGTAAAACATTCAATCTAGTGGAACCCAACTGGAATTTGGTTGAGAACTGGATGTAGCCTTGAGATTGAGTGAACCAATATAAATCTTGGTTGTATTTTTTTAAACCTTACTCTCTTTAATTATGCTGTTGTCTTACTTTGAATAACTTGATTTCTTGGTTCAAGATTTGGTCAAAGCTCTTAATCTTTGAAATAGATAACCTGTAAATTGCAAAAATATTTTAAAGATCAATTCATCCCCCCTCTTGATCTCAGCCTCTTTTTCTAACATTTTGTGGGACCGAAATGCTGTTATCAAACACTACTAAATTTTCCAAACACCTAGGAGACTTTTGAGGCCATATAAGGATTTATAGTGACGACATACCAATTTAGAAGCCTAGCCGAGATGATATGATGGGTAGCATCGTTTGAATGAGACGATGTGATTAGTGGTGTCACCGATCTTGATGGTTGTGACGGTGACGAGGCATGACGATGAAAAAAATATGAGTAGTGAGGTCACTAGGAAACCTAAATCAAGATACCATGTGAAATGTTATAAATAGGGTATAAGATTAATTTCCTTATGTAAAATACACACATAAGATCATGTATTTATAATAGAAGATTATACATAAAATATGGGTTAAGCCCATTTCATGATTAATACAAATGACATTATATCTAATACTATCTAATAATAGCTAACAACATCATTTGATGAGACCATCATATCAACTAGCAGACAATGTATCAGCTAATGCCTATTAGATCAACTAGAGATACGAGTGTGAAAATAGATTTAGCCCAATGGGTCAGACTGCAATAAATGCAAGAATATTTACTTCCATAATCTTTATTAAGTTATATTTCTCTTCAATTTTCCACACAAATTACAGGATTTAATCCCATAAAGATTATAAATCTTTCAACAAAGGTGTCAATTTGATTTTGATCATATCAAATTGGATTAATGTCACAAATAATAAAATTTGAGCTATCAAATCAGGAAGATCTTTTAACCATACTAAATAAAACAAAAACACATTTTTATTCTAGATGAAATAGACGAAAAAAATTTGTGACTTAAATTGAATTAGGCATACTTTAGATCGATCCGTTTAAGTCATAACTTACATAAGCTTAGGTTAGGTTAGCATGTAGGCTTATGAATTGACCTGTTCTATAAAATAAAAATTATTTTTAAAATAAAACTAAAAGTAATATTATTTTATTAAAAAATATGTATGTATTATAAATTAATTTGATGAGACATTCACTTATTCTAAGATTAAATATAAGAGTAAGTCTCTAACATTTATTACACAATCTACTATTTTAGCTCAATAAATCACTAAAAAATTAATGATGATAATAAAGAATAAATTTTTAGCTCTTATTTTAGGATTAAATGTATATTTTCTCTTATAATATATAAATAGATCATTATATTTGAAATAAAAAATTAATTTTATTAATATAATTTAAATTTTGAAAATATTTTTTTTATTTAAATATTTTTAATTAATCATTTTGATATAGACACATTAATATTTTTTTTAATTTTTAATTAGGTCAAAATTGGTACGTCAACCTATTGGCTTAACATAAGGTCAGACTAGTAAAAAAATATGGTATGTTTAAAAATATAGGTCAGGTTAGACCAATATATTTTTTTACTTAGTCTGTAGTGTCAGGTCAAGCTAGGTCAAGTCGCCCGTTTTAACAGTCTTAACTAGGTTGGGTCAATCCTCCTATAAATACCTTGTTTAAGTAAAGATAACCTCGTTTGAGTGAGAATTAAACAGACTTAGCTCTCGCTTGAGCAAGAAAACTTTACTTTAATGAACCTGTATTGCCTTAGGCTAACCCTTCCATTGGTTTACCCTTGTTCAAGCGACACACGTCTCACTTGAGTGAAAACATAGCCGAATAGAGAGGTTTGTCTAGTTTGTAACCTTTTCTCATCCAAGACCCAACAAGACAACTCATTTATACCATAATCATGCATTAGAGACATCATACTCACCAAAACAACATAAACATATTTTTCTACTTTCATTTCAATGTACCAAATACATCCAATCACACATACTTTGAACTGAGTATTTTACTACTTGAATAAGTAGTTCCCTTAACCTCGATATTCTTAAATCCTAACTTCTCTAGGTATGTGTGTAACCCACAATTAATACTCCTATTTCAAAACCTGAGCTAAGATTCCTTCAACTGAGATTACATGTCTTAAGAAGTATACTTTATCTATCCAAAACTTATATTTGGATAATTTAGCATTCAATTGCTGCTTTCTCAAAACGCCCAATATTATTTATAGATGCTTCTAATGTTCCTCTATAATATAAAAGTATATGAGTATGTCATCAATGAACACCACCACAAGCTTTTCCAAGAAAGCATGAAATATTTTGTTCATATAGTCCATAAATATTGTTCGGACATTTGTCATTCCAAAAGACATGACCACATACTCATAGTGACCATATCGAGATCTGAAAGTAATTTTCTATATATCCTCATCCTTCACTAATATCTTATGGTATCTTGATCTCAAATCAATTTTCGAGAATACTATTTCCTACACAACTAATCCAATAAATATTTTATCCTTAGAAAAGCATATTCATTTTAATAGTCAACTTATTCAACTGCCTATAATAGATGCACAATTTGGAGTTTTCATCTTTTTTCTTAACCAACAATACTAGTGAACCACATGGAGATACACTCGGTATGATGAACTTTTTCTCCAATAAATCTTCAACTTTTCTTTAGTTATGCTAATTCTACTAGAGCCATCTTCATATACGGAGCCACTAATACAAAAATAACATTTTATGATGATTATAATTTGAACTGACATAAAAATTACTTTCTATGTTAGTTCAAAATTAAATTGTCATAGTAAGTAACTTTGTAAATTGTAAACTTGGACAATTTTTATGTTGGTTCAATTTTGAACTGTCATAGTAAGTACTTGTAGACCCCTAATCTCGCCTGACCTCATAATAAAGACCAGAAGACCTTCTATTCGAAGATGGATGAAGCCTAAGAAGCCACTAGGAGAGACTATTAGGCCCCATACTAGGATAGGAGGGATTTTTGGCTCAAATATAAGGATTTTCGCCTTTTAAGGTCGAGACTGCCGTCTCGGATTCGAGACCACCATCTCGCCTTGCGCGGATGGCGAGACGATCGTCTTGACCTTGTCAGACGAGACGGCCCATCTCGACCTGACAGGCGCGAATCCCTATAAATAGGAGCGTCATTCCCCTCATTTCACACAGCTCTTCCATTCTCTCTCTAGACTTTTCTCCAAATTCTCTTTCTAGAACCCCTCCGAAGCATTTCCGGAGTTTCTGAGAGTTTTCTAGAGTATTTTAGAGCGTTTTCGAGAGATTCCGACGCTGTAAAGAGTGAAGGGCTGCCAAAAAGCACCCTATTTTTGCAAAAAATTAATAGAAAGCCCGCTTCGGAGGTTCTTACTCTCTCTCTCTACTTTACCGCTTTAATTTTAAATTATGCAATAGAAACTAGGGCCATGTAGTCATAATTTTAAATTCCGCAAAATAAAGGGTAAAAGCGTATTTTTCATCGGTTTATTTATTTATCCAAAGTAGCTAGCCCATCATAGGGAACCCGAAAGGGGCGTCGTAAGGGAACTAACACTTCCCTTACACGTAACTAACTCCCTTACCCAACTCTGGTTCTAATGACCAAAGTTGGTTTTTCGAAAACCAACGCCTTTTTAACTCCTTTTCTGATGTTTCCGGTAAAAACATCAGTGGCGACTCCAGAAGAACCCTTCAAAAACTAGTTCTTGGTTTAGCCCGGTTATTGGACAATCCAAGAACACCTTTTCGATAACCTCGCCCCTAGGTTCAACCCGGTTATCGGACAACCTAAAGGCATTGTAACCACCAATAAAAATGCGAAAATTGGAAAGTCGAAACCATCGCGTCGCTCCGACCGCCCTCGTTCCGACGACGGCGACAGATGGCGACTCCACTGGGGAAGCCTAGACAGTTGATCCCATTTAGTGATGGGCTAGCCTGAAGTAAATAAACCAAGAAAATAACGTTTTTACCCTACCTTGTATTATAACATGTTTTAATGCTTGACTTTAATAACTGTTGTCTGTTTATACTTACGCAATTGTTTGAAATACAAACTGTACACAAACCCTTGCACACAACAGTTCCTTCTATACCCGGGGGCAAGTGAGAAATCCATAGGGAGTGGGTGGCAGGTACGGTTCGCTGTAGTGATGGCCTTGTGCCCACCAGTGTGATCGAAAACCACCACTCAAGGTGATAACCTTCCTCTTTTGGCACAAAGACTGACTATGGCCTTAGTGCTAAGCATGGTCAGAAGGCTGGAGAGTGGGGACCCTATAATGGGGGCACCTTGGGGGCCTTAGCCTTGGTGAGAACAGTTAGAACCTACCTTCGCCAATGCACTTTTCTGCAGGAAAACCCTACCTCGTGATTAAAACGACTTCTCGCCTGTTCGTGGATGATCGAATTGTGTGTGCATTTGTCTGTTGCATAGCATAACCAAACAACAACAAAATCACAAAAATAAAAAAAAAATTCTTTTGCCATAAACACCCTTATCTCGGACAGTCTGCCTTTTAGCTAGCCTAGTTTCAGGTTCTTTGTAAGCTAAGTAGCCACACAGTCCAACAGAAGAGATAAGGGACGTAAACTATTCTTTCGCATAAAGCCATTTTTTATCTCGGACAGTATGCCTTTTAGCTAGCCTGGTTTCAGGTTCTTTGTAAGCTAAGTAGCAACGCAGTCCAACAGAAGAGATAAAAGGCTATAAAATAAAAATAAAGATAAAACAAAAAATAAAACAAAAATCCGATTCCAAAACAATAAATGGGACCTGGTTCAAAATATTACCCACATATAAGTAGTTTATTTTTTCAAAAAAAAAATACATCATGCAAAACATGATAAATAAAAATAAACACTCACATTCATTCAATAAGCATCATTTTCATAAAACATGCATTTTGGTTTTAGAAAATGGAGGGGACTAGTAGACAATTGAAGAAGGTGGACATTCCCCAATACCATGCTGAAAAATTGGAACGGCTTTGCGCGGTAATGCCACCAGAGGTCCGTTCCGACTTCGAAAAATCCTATGGACGGATTCTCGACCTACTGAAGATCTGTGTCGACCAAGTTTTCGTCAGGGTATTAGTTCATTTCTGGAACTCCAGTCTGCGCTGCTTCGAATTTCCATAGTTTGATATGGTGCCCACCTTAGAGGAGTACAAAATCATGCTAAAATGGCCCAAATCAGCCGGGGTCCATATACGCCACGGGGCATATACTCCTACAGCACAAGTCGCTGCCATCATTCAACTACCATTCCAGCAGACTACCCTGATAGGAAAAGGGAATGTCCAGGGTTGGAAGGTCTCAATGTTAGAAGACCACCTGTCCGATTTGGCTGAAAGGACAAAATGGGTCACTTTCAACAAAACCCTGGCCTTAATAATATTCGGAACAATCTTGTTTCCCTTCCACCTCGACACAGTGGATCAAGCCGTCATGGACGCCTTCTTCGCTTGGGACGTGCACTCGAAAAGTCCCTTGCCTGCAATTCTTGCCGACACCTTGATCTCGGTGGAATTCTGCCACCAGAAGCAAGGAAAAACACTCCGTTGCTGCTCTTCACTACTTTTTGTGTGGGGCATTACACACTTTTACGCCTCTAGTCACATGGGGATGTTCCCCGATCCTTTGAGGAGCTTCTCCAAAATCCCTCTCCAACGACGCCTAACTTCAGAGTGGAGGGACGACTTGGAACGCCTGGATGCCAACAGTTTATCCTGGGTCTGCCCTTGGTTCCGACCCGGCCCAGTCCTCATTAGATGCGGAGATTATCCGAACGTACCCTTGATAGGACTCAGGGGTTGCATAACCTACTCACCTAGAGTAGCCATGAGGCAGCTCATGAGAACCCAAACTACCATTTCTCGAGGGGAACTCGAAGGATTGTGTTTCTTCGGAGACCCATGCACAATCGCCAACTCACTAGCCGTGAGAAAAGCATGGGAGAAACCTTTCTTTATGGGAGATAGAGAGCTAGGAAAAGCTCGAGTGGCTGTCTCCAGTGACTATGAGGTGTGGAGAAAAAAAAGAGGGATGTCTCGACCATCCACCTCACTCATTACAAACGCCAATAGTGAAAAGCTGCAGGCTCAAGTCGATGCCTTGACCCAGAGGATAGAAATCATGGGAGCCCAGATGAGGGCCCTTGAAGAGAGAAAGCAGGAATCTATCCCCACCATTGATGGTCTGCAAAGGCAATGCAAGAAAAAGGATCATGAAATAGAGCGCCTCAAGGACCAGTGTGCGAACTCTAATGAGCAAGCTATCCGAGCATCCAAAACTGTTAGAACAAGCTCGGATAGCCAACTTCAGGAGATCACTGCCAAGACAGCACGCCTTGAGGCCGAATAAGCAAAACAGACTCAAACGATCAAGGACTTGTTGCAAGACCTCACCAAGACTCGGTCGGAAATACGCCAAGAGCGGGAGGCCAATCGGAGACTCAACAGAAGTCTCACTGAGCTACGCTGTAAGGAAAGAGACGGGCTAGCTCAGTACGACCAAGTACTACAAGATAAGGACTGAGCCCTTGCCAAACTCGATGAACTACAAGCCTTGGTCATCCATCAAGAGGCGAAGATCAAAGAGGCTCAAAAGTACAGCGAAGATATGAGCCAGGCAGTCCAGAAGCAAAGCGAAGCACTCGCTCGTCACGTCCGGGAAGCCGAAAGAGAATTACATAGAGATCAAGACCCGCCTGTGGGTTTCTTTAGGCTTTTCCATTTTTTCCAAAAGTTGCTTCGTAGTATGGAATAGGGGAATGTACACCTTCTAATGGATAAATGAAATTTTTCCTTTATTCAACAATTGTCTACTTGCATGCATATCATTCATCTGCATATCTAATTTCCCCTCCTGTCACGCTTAATAAATAAGATAATAAAAAGGAAGGATTAACTGACACGTCTTCCAAATCAGAAGAATGGAGAGAAAGCCACTCCTAATCAAGCTTTCTCTGACGGTCGAACCATCATGAGAGGAAAATAAGCCTCGACCATTGGTCCTCAAAAATAAGGAAGAAGGGTCAAGGACACCAGTGCGACTATTTATGCCACGTCCTTTCCCCCATGAGTCGAATAAAGCTGTACCGTGGAGATATGGGGAATCTTCACCAATAAAAGAGGACATCACGAATATAGCCGGCATTGGGAGCATGATTAGAAGTGGAAGAATCTACTCCCCCAAGGACTCACAGGAAGATGTCCCCAAAAATAAAGGAAAAAATAAAAAGACCGAAGAGGAAAAAGAAAATAAAGAATCCAAGGAGGAGACAGAAATTACTCCAGTTTATAAGGCAAAGCGAGTATTCCATTATAGACCAGCTCAATCGTACACCTGCAAAGATAACCCTGTTATCTCTAATAATGAGCTCGGAACTGCACAGAAACGTCCTGCTGAAGGTCTTGAGCGAAGCGCATGTACCTCACACCATATCCCAAGAAAAGGTTGAGAGGATCGTCGGCCACATTATGGCAAGCGATCACCTCACCTTCACAGAGGTAGAACTACCCCTCGAGGGGTCGAACCACAACAAGCCCTTGCACATCTCGATCAAGTGCAAGGAGTACCTCATCGCCAAATTTCTTGTGGATAACGAGTCATCCTTGAACGTGATGCCCTTGTGCACACTAGACGAGTTGACTATCCAAGGAACTCGTCTGCGCCCAAGCAGCACTATCGTTCGAGCCTTCGACGGATCAAAACGAGAAGTAGTGGGAGAAGTTAATTTGCCAATCCAAGTTGGACCCACTATCTTCAATGTCGATTTCCACGTAATAGATATTACTCCAGCATATAGTTGTCTCCTCGGCAGGCCTTGGATTCATGACGCTAAGGCAGTACCTTTGACGCTCCACCAGAAAGTCAAATTCATAGTGGTCGACAAATTGGTCACGGTCCAAGCAGAAGACGATATCCTGATCAGTGGACCATCCACCCAACCCTATGTGGATGCGGCTGAAGAGGCCCTTGAAACATATTTTCAAGCGCTCGAAATTGCCAGTATAGAAAGACTTCCCAAAAACACAAAGGTAGCCCGCATGATGATGAAGCACAGCTACCATCCTGGCCAAGGACTGGTGGCAGATTCCCAAGGCATAAGGGAAACCCCAGAATTCCAAGATAATCCTTTCAAGCATGGTCTAGGATTTGACCCTACTAAGGGCCGAGAAGAACAAGGAAAAGGGAAGTCTCCCCTCTGCACACTCAAGCAAATTTTCCGAAGTGGAGGGGTGCAAGCGTCAAGAGCTACCCTAGTCATTAGGAAATCTTTTTCTTCATTTAAGGGATGTAAACCCCATGATTGTTAGAGATTATCCCCCGGAGCTAGCCCGATCCCCGGGCATTTTAGGGCACATATTCCCTTATTAATTAATAAAGAATGCTTCTTACTATCTGCTTCTTTTCTCGCCATTTCTGACTAGACCTCACAATAACCCTGTCTAAGTAAACGGAAAAAGAAAAAGAGAGAATAAAAAGCACATCCAAATAACCAAAAATTCACCATTGCCAACACAGTCAAGCTAGTTGATTAGAAGCACCAAAAAAGACTCACTTCACCATTAAAAAAAAAAAAAAGTCATGCTTCGCCGATATTGTGAAAAAAAAATATGCACAAAAAAAAAACCATAAAAGCCAAAGGCTAAGAAAAAAAACCCGGTAGGAAACCCACTAAGGGGGCTACGCAAAAGATAGGGTCAACCTGGTAGGATACCCGAACAAAAATAAAGGGTAGCCTAGGCAAAAGTTAGGGTTACAAAATAAGGTCCGCTAGGATTCCCTGAAAACAAAAAAAGGAACCTAGACTAAAGATAGGGCCGAAGCACAATATCCTAAGTTTGAAAACCCAAAGGGCGATCTAGGGAAATCAACTAGTCATAAAGAGCAATGAAAACAAAACTAAGGCGCAAATACAAAAAAAAAGGGGGAAATGCTTGCTTAGACAAAAAAACTTAAACATCTAAGCCTAATCCTGGCCAGCCGTTCTTACAAAATCTCTTTCTAAATAAAATTAACCTTCTAAAACACAAACCATTGAATTTACCTTTTTTAATTCTCTTCTCTTGACCCTCACAACAATATTCTAATAATTAATTTGGGAATATGGAGGCGTATAGTCAACAAGAGGATTGAAACCCATAGAGTGAAGAAAAAGGGACACTACATGACAAAGAGTGCTCTACAAAAAGGGAGAAAAAGGAAAAACAAGCTACCCTTCGGTCATAAGAAGTCCGACATGGTACAACCAAACGCAAAAACACAGATCAAAGGACATCCGGCACTACAAGACACGTCAGATAAATCCTTCTGAAAAACTAATTGAAATAGGCATTATAGGACATCAAACATGAAAACATTGCATGCATAAAATGTTCTTGAACCAGGTCCTATTTGCTTTTAACAAAAAAAAAAACCCTGAAATTCGAGACGGCTGTCCGGAATTCCCAGACCGTCGTCTCGGTCCCCAAGCAAAATGAGATTGTCGTCTCGACTTAGCTGAAAACGAGACCGCTGTCCCGCTTGGCGAGACGGCCGTCTCGTTTAGGGCCAAAGTCGAGACCACTGTCTCGACTTCTCAGACCACCGTCTCGACTTCCCAGACGGCGGTCCCGAATCCAAATTTTCCCCTATAAATAGGGGAGGCGTCCTGGAGCTCCTCACAACTCTCTGGCACTCCAACTCTCAGATATAACACTTCCAAGCACCTTCTTGACAAAATGTTCCGTGGAAGTCAGTCAAGGAAGAGAAGAGGACCTGCTGGCCCTAGCAGTTCCTCAGCACCTGCTCCTCAAGACCCCGCACAGCTCTCACCGCTACACCAGGCTCGCCTAGAGCACATCAGGGGGTACGCATGGCACCCCATGCTCAAGTTAGACTTCGGAATCCTCGCCGAATTTGGATGGGAGGACGACGTCCGGGCCAACATTGACAACATTGGATGGGGCTTCCTCCTGCAGGCTCCTCCCACCCATGTGTACCCTCAAGCAGTGATGGAGTTCCTGGCCTCCATCTCCTACGCCGAAACTCCCGCCATGATCCCAGGCCTGTCACCAACGAAGATGGTGACATACTTTATGGGTGGGATGTATCAGACCACCACCCTGGACGAATTCAACGTGTCCATTGGATTCGTCCGGCCCGAAGACGTGCTGACCCGGGAATACCAGGAGGCCATCTGCGCACGCCCCACCAACCTCACCGCCGGCGAGATGTGGGAGGAGCTCACCAGGGCACCCACATTGCCCACACTGATGAAGGGCTCAGCACTCCCCCCGGCCCTCCGCATTTGCCACAAATTGCTGGCGGGGACCATCCATAGCAGGAAGGAGAGCCAGGGAAAGATAACGCTCCCCGACCTCTTTGTCCTTTATTGCATGTGTCAGAGGTGCCGATGCAACCCTGACTACTTCTTCATGAAAGCCCTCAAGGACTTCGGGAGTAGGCCATTGGGAGCTGTCCTCATGGCCCCCCTCATCACCCCCCTAGCAGAAAAATGGGGGTGTAGTGGTCGGGAAGAACTGGCCTCCAGTCAACGGCCCGAATCTATCAACGGGTCGATACTGGTCAGCATGGGGATGCTCATGCGCCGCGAAACCCAGCTGGTCCTCCACCCATCGCTGGATTTTTCCTTTGACCTCCAGGACATCGTGGCAATGCACGATCTCCCGACACCTCCAGATTTCCAACAACAACAACATCAACATCAGCAACAGTACTCTGACAACTTTGTTGGCATAAACCGCAACATCCACGATCTGTGCCAGCAATTCGAACAGATGTCTGTAAGGTAAGAACTGATATCCCTAAGGCAAGAAGCCTTCGACACCAGACTAGAGACGATATACCAGTATCAGGAAGGGATGAGACAAGACTGGGCAACATTCCAACAAGAGTATCGCGATGAAGCCCGGGACCAAGCAGAGTTCCGGAGACATATGTACCAGCAATTCCCCTCCTACGAATCGTCTCCAGACGATAGCCCATAGTCTTAGGGATATAGAATAGGGCTGTTGTAATAAAATATTTCATAAATAAAATTTTATTTCATGCATCTTTTTATCCCTTCCAAAAGTCAGCGTAATCAAAAGAAAATAAAGAGTAAAAAGACTTACGCTTAAAAAAGCCCAAATCCAGAATCGTGAGAAAAAAGAGATAAAACCGCGAAAAAAAAGAGGCAGGATTGAAACAAAGTCAACCACCTTGACCAACAAAACTTCGACAACCAACCAAGAGTCGAACACAAACAAAGTCCACCCGACCAACCAACAAGAGTCGGGTAATCATCATCAAAGGACCAAAAACAATGAATCCCCAGCAACCAACAAAGCTGGATGAACACCAACAAAATCCCCGGCGCAAACCGGATGACCAAATAAAAAATAAGAAAACACATCTCAACATGTGGCGCATGAGCCACCTGAGCAGTAAGACGCCACCACCACCAGTCCAACACACAGCGGACTGCAACTACCAGCCTGATGGGGGGTTCATACTCATCCAGTCCAACACACAGTGGACTGCAACTACCAGCCTAATGGGGGGTTCATACCCATCCAGTCCAACACACAGCGGACTGCGACTACCAGCCTGATGGGGGGTTTATACCCATCAACCGAAGGATTGGCTACAGTCAGAAGGAGTATCCTGAGGTTCTACCACGTGTCAACCAAAGGGATCGGCTACCGTTAGAAGGAGTATCCTAGAGGTGCACGACACAAATTTTCCCAGAAGATCAACCGCCGCAAGACGGAACATCCGAAGGGTAACCGGGCAAGAGGGTCAACTCCTTTACCTTCTAGTCGTTCTTCTTGGCACAACAGGCCAACAACCTACTGGTCAGTAAAGGGGGGGGGGGGGCAGCTGTAGACCCCTAATCTTGCCCGGCTTCATAATAAAGACTAGAAGACCTTCTATTCGAAGATGGATGAAGCCTAAGAAGCCACTAGGAGAGACTATTAGGCCCCATACTAGGATAGCAGGGATTTTTGGCTCAAAAATAAGGATTTTCACCTTTTAAGGTCGAGATCGCTGTCTCAGATTCGAGACCACCGTCTCGCCTTGCGCGGATGGCGAGACTGCCGTCTCGCCATTCCTGCAAGGCGAGACGGCCGTCTCGACCTTGTCAGACGAGACGACCCGTCTCGACCTGACAGGTGCGAATCCTTATAAATAGGAGCGTCATTCCCTTCATTTCACACAGTTCTTCCATTCTCTCTCTAGACTTTTCTCCAAATTCGCTTTCTAGAACCCCTCCAAAACATTTCCGAAGTTTCTGAGAGTTTTCTAGAGTATTTTAGAGTGTTTTCGAGAGATTCTGGCGCTGTAAAGAGTGAAGGGCTGCCAAAAAGCACCCTATTTTTGCAAAAAATTAATAGAAAGCCCGCTTCCGAGGTTCTTACTCTCTCTCTCTACTTTACCGCTTTAATTTTAAATTATGCAATAGAAACTAGGGTCATGTAGTCATAATTTTAAATTCCACAAAATAAAGGGTAAAAGCGTATTTTTCATCGATTTATTTATTTATCCAAAGTAGCTAGCCCATCATAGGGAACCCGAAAGGGGCGTCGTAAGGGAACTAACACTTCCCTTACACGTAACTAACTCCCTTACCCAACTCTGGTTCTAATGACCAAAGTTGGTTTTTCGAAAACCAACGCCTTTTTAACTCCTTTTCCAATGTTTCCGGTAAAAACGTCGGTGGCGACTCCAGAAGAACCCTTCAAAAAACTAGTTCTTGGTTTAGCCCGGTTATCGGACAATCCAAGAATGCCTTTTCGAAAACCTCACCCCTAGGTTCAACCCGGTTATCGGAGAACCTAAAGGCGTTGTAACCACCAATAAAAACGCGAAAATTGGAAAGTCGAAACCATCGCGTCGCTCCGACCGCCCTCATTCTGACGGCGACGACAGTACTTATTATAATAGTTCAATTTTGAATCGACATAAAAAGTGAATTTATCAATTTTAAATATGAGTAACTTTCTATGTCGGTTAAAAATTGAATCGTCATAGTCAGTACTTACTATGGCGGTTTAAAATTGACTGACATAAAAGTACTTACTTTGACGATTAAACCATCATAAAAAGTGTCCATATTTAAATTTTCCATGCTCATTTTATCCTATTTATCTTTCTCATTTTTTTCATTTTTTCCCCTTCCATGTAAGAGAACTCCATTCAATTTCTTCTTTCTTTTGTTTTATTGTCTCCTCATCACACTCATCTACTTTTGTCTTTCTCATGCTTGCACCACCACTTCTACAATCTTGTTTTTTCCTCGTTTACATTAAATATAATATATGGAAGCATTATCTCATTTTTCTGTATTAGTTTAGATTTCATGATTTAGTTTAATGCATTGTTCTAATATATGTTAGATTACAATTGTTATTATGAATTTTTTTCTTTTGTGAATGATGCTTCATCCAACTTAAGTATAATGATTTACATTTTTCTTTTGTGAATGAAATTTGTTGTTGCATTAAAATTGTTTGATAAAATGTTTGTAAGAAATATGACTATATAAAAAAGTTTAACACAAGATTTTCTATGTCGGTTATGTTAAGAACCAACATAGTTAGTACTTACTATGTCGGTTATTTAACAATCGATATAGAAAGTCTAAAATAATCGTCATAAAAAATTTTCCTTACACCAGTGAGCTATGGAATAGGATCTACTCTTGAAACTAAATTAATCCTAAACTTCACCTCTTTTCTTAAGGGTAATCTTGACATTTCATCGTTTGAAAATCATGATTATGTTTCTGTACTACATGAATATCACTTATCTAGTCATCGCTAGTCATCTCTATCTGTGTTAGGATAATGAAATATTTAGTTCTATTTTTCAGTTCACTACTAATATGTTTGATTGAAATTTTCTCTCCTCCTCTTTGTTGGGCCTTTATGAGGGGATTTGCTACGGAGAGACAACACTTTGACTGAACCACGTAAATTCCTTGTATTGTTGTTATTTACTTTCATCTTGTATTGTATTTATGTTCTCAATAACTGGTATCAAGAACTTAGGTTTTTTTCATGCGAGTGAGAGAAATGGTAGAAGACGGGAAAGTGAAGATTGACAAGTTCGATGGAAGCGATTTCAGATTTTGGAAGATGCAGATTGAATATTATCTTTATAAAAAATGTTGTATCAGCCTTTATTTGAGAATAAACTAGAAACAATGTCTCAGGCATATTGGGAGTTGCTAGATCAATAGAATTTAGACGTCATCAGATTAACATTAGCAAAGAATGTTTCCTACAACATCATCAACGAGAAGATGACATATGGTTTGAGTAAATCATTATCAAACATGTACGAGAATCCATCAGCATCAAATAGGGTATTTTTGATTTGTTAATTAGTTAATACGAAAATGCGAGAAAGTGCTAGTGTTAAAGATCATGTGAATGAATTTAATTCCTTATTGTCAAGATTAGTGTCAGTGGATATTAAATTTGATGATGAAGTACAAGCCCTGTTATTGTTATCTTCATTACCTGATAGTTGGTCAGGAATTGTCACAGCAGTCGCCAGTACATCTAGGACTATGAAATTAACCTTTGAAGAAATTAGGGATTTAATCCTTAATTAGGATGTTCGTAGAAGGAATGCTAAAAAGTAAACAAATTCCTTATTAAGCGCCGAAGGTAGAGGTAGAAAGCCTGAAAGAGGGTAAGACTCTAGATATGGTAGATCAAAGTCTAAGGAGCAAAGACAGTCCAAATCTCGCAAGGATATTACTTGTTGGAATTGTCAGCAGAAATGACACTTTAGGAACCAATGTACTGCTCCTAAGAAAAGAGGCATGATAATACAATGAATGCAGCAAAAGAAGACAATGATGATGCGTTGATCTATTGTGTTGAGAGTAAGTTTGAATCCTGGATCATGGATTCTATTACATCTTTCCATGCTTCTCCTTGCAAGGACTTGATGAAAAATTTTAGAAGTGGAAATTTTGGCAAAGTGCGTCTAGCAGATGATGAAGCTTTAGACATTACAGGCATGAGAGATATAAATCTTAAAGCATCTACGGGTATAGTATGGACTCTGAAGGATGTTAGATATATTACAGGACTTAAGAGAATGTTAATCTCTGTGGGTATGTTGGATGTTCAAGGATATCAAGTCATATTTGGAGAAGGCCAATGGAAGGTGGTGAATGGTAATCTAATTGTTACTCATTGTTGGAAGAAAGGAATCTTATACATGGCAGAATTACCTATAGAAGAAGTAAATTCAATTAATGATGATGTTGGTCATTCTTCGACTTTGTGGCACCATAGACTTTGTCACATGAGCAAGAAGGGTATGAAGATACTAGTCTCCAAGGGGAAGATTCCAGAACTGGAAAAGGTAGAAGTTGGTTTCTATGGACCATGTGTGTTTGAGAAGCAGAAAAGAGTTACATTTACAAAGTCAGGGAGGATGCCCAAGGTAGAGAAGTTGAAACTTGTTCATACATATGTGTATGGTCCAACATCATTATTATCATTGGGAGGATCACGATATTATGTCAGCTTCATTAATGATTTCACTAGAAAGGTATGAGTTTATTTTTTGAAGGAAAAATCAGAAGTATTTAATACCTTTAAGAAGTGGAAAACCATTTTTGAAAATCAGAAGTATTTAATACTTATTTTCCTAACCTTGCAAACACACATTCACAATAAAAGCATAACAATCTCACTTCTCTTAGCTCAAATAAGAATATAACCAATTTTGATATCATATTTTAATGACGTTAAAAATCGCTACAAGTATTTAATAAAAATGATCTCTACTAGTACGAGAACACCACAAAATATTAATAAAGATATGTATAAATTTTCTACTACAACTATATCCTAAACTAGTCCTTTTTTTCATATGTAGTTTATACTCTTGCAATAACATTTGCTCTTGTGTAATAAACATATTCATATTATTCAAGTATACAAATAAGAAAATAAAAGTAAGTTAATTATTCAAATGATAACTATCCATCCAATTTATCACATATATAATATTACACACTTATATCTCATTAGGGATGACAATTAAACCCGTACCCATGGGGACCGACCCATCCCCGCCCTGAGTTTGACGGGGAAAGCCCGAGTTGACCAGGGCGAGGGCGAGGGCGAGTTTTCCCGCTTTAAAAGTCGGGGCAGGGCGGGGATGGGTAATGCAATCCCCACCCCGACCCCAGTCATCGCCCCGACTTTATATTTAAATTTAAAATTTAAAATATTAGTACTTTAAATATATTTTTTTCTTTTTCTATTACATATAATGTTATTTTTTTAATATTTCACCAATTTTTATTTTTCTTCTACCCACTTTTAATTTTTTTGTCTTTTTTAATCTTTTATATCAATTAATTTATTACATTATTCTCTCTCTTACCTTTCTGTTTTTTACATTTCCTTAATTTCTCCCATCAATTTTTTTAATCTTTTCAATCAATTTGATGAACACAAAGTAATTTTTTTTTCTTCTTTGTCTTTTTCTAAATATTTTACATAAATCCTAGTAGTAACTAATATTATTTTATTTATAATTTATATTTATTAGGTTTTATTATGTTATTTTTTATCTTATTATTCTTATTTATCATACATCAAATTTTATCTTAATAAAATAATTGTATTTTAAAGGATTAAAAGAAATTGATAATTTAAACTTTTATTACTTTGAACTAATTAAATAAGAATTAACTTATTAAATATTTTCTTATAAACTATATATTTCATATTTTTAAATGATAACTTAAAAATAAATTAACTTATATATATAATTAAATGTTTGAATGCAGTATTATAATAATAATGTTATAAGTATTCAAATATTTGAATAGTATAATAATAATAATAATAATAATAATAATAATGTTATAAATATTCTCTCTCTATATATAAATAAAAAATAATTAAATATTTGTTTACATACATATTTTAATATAAATATAATAAATTAAAATGTATATTTAATTAATAATAATTATAAATTATAAAATTATAAAGATTTATTTATATATAAAAAATACATAATAAAATTAATTTATTATAAATATAATTATCTTTTTAAAAATAATATAGATCGGGGACGGGGTGGGGGCGAGGAACCCGAAACCCAGACGCGAGATGTGGTTGGGGACTTAATTTTTAACCTCGACAGGGATCGGGGACGGGGACGAGAATGGTTAAAAAAGTCGGGAGTGGGGATCGAGGAGGCAAAACTCGCCCCCGCCCTGTCGCCATGCCTATATCTCATCATATCATATCATGTTGCATCATATCACACCACATCTGACTTATATAGACATCTTTCGGAAGATCAACACTATGTTCCAAACTTAAAGACTAACATTTATGGGTCAAGTTAAAACCGATACTATACTATATACTCTCGAAATACCACCATCATTTTTTGTTTTCCTAACAACAAAGTAGGATTACTAATGACATTAATTATTCATCTTGATGCACCTCTGTTGTGAGCTCAAAGCAGGCAATCAGTAACCCCCAAATTTGCTTCTCACCTATTGATACCTTTAGGACTTTTAGTGGAACTTCAGATCTCATTGAACCCTATAAACGTAGTAACTGTACTAATAGTACTTAAATACTCATAACTACTTACATCTCAGTTGATTATGGATCACATTCCTAACTCGACTTTTCCTCACACACAAATATATCTCAATCAATTATGATTTTTCTCTTGGCTCGACTTAGCCTTAAATAGATATGTTTTAGTCTTATCGACACACATTACCAACATATTATCATACAAATAATCATATATGTTTTTTTTGTTCACTTAGGAAACATTTTGTTACCTCTCGCTTGAGCTATATAAATTTCTTATTTTAGCTAGAATTTCTCATGAGCTAGAATTAAACCAAAAAACAACCTCATGGGAACTTGTCGCTTAAGCAAGAATTTGGTTACCCACTTTCCTCCTCGCAACACCTCACTTGATCGAAAACAATTTTGCTTAAGCGAGAAATAAACTAACTTAACTCTAGCTTGAACGAGAAAATTCTAACTTGAACAAACCATCACCGTCTTAAGTTACCCCTTTCATCATTTTATCCTCGTTTAAACGACACATGTCTTTCTTGAGAAATACATATCTAAATAAAAAGTTTTGCCCAATTTTTAAGTATTTATCATCTCAATATCTAACAATGTAACTCATTTGTACCATAATCATTCGACATAGATATTATAAAATACCAAAACAACATAAACATATTTTCTAATTTCATTTCAATGTTCCAATATACATCCCATCACACATATACTTTGAACCAAATATTTTACTACATTAGTAAGTAACTCTTCTAACTTGAATATTCTTAAATCTTAACTTCTTTTGGTATTTCTGTAACCTGGTATTTCTGTAACCCACGGTCAATAATCTTGTTTCAAAACCTGGACAATACTCCCATATAACCAGAATAAACATTACAAGCTTATTATCTCCCTTAAACTTAGAAATATCCATTAGCAAATAGAGGAAATAACTTACACATTCAAAATTCTGTTTGGACAAATTTACTCCTTATCATTTCAACTTTCTCTATCAATTCCAGATCTAAAATTCACGAGTTTTAATATATTGGATTTAGAGATAAACTAAAGAGTTCTATTTTAGAGAAATAAATATTTATAAAACCAACCCAACTTAATCCTTCATATTTGATTTTCAACGTTTAATTATCACCAATTTGTAAACCTTTTACCCTTTTTTCAATTAAGTATATTTATTAATAGTTACTAACTATTTTTTTTTTTAACATTTGATTTGAATAGTTTAGTTCCTTTAATAGACCTAGGCCTGAAAAGGTGGAAAAATACCTGAATTTATAGAAAAAATATTTCACAAATGTAACAATTATTTAAAGAGATATAGCTATTATCTAAAAACTAATTATTTATATAAAAAATATATTAAATTAATTTTAATTTTTTAAGGTAAATTATTAATATAAATTATATATGGGTTAGAGACATACTTTGATCTGAACAGATAATTTCAATTTACTTGAATTCTTTTTTTTTCCTTTTGGTGTTTTTATCTGGGTTTAGGTTGATTTTGATCTGGTGATAAAATTTATTATTAAAATAATAAAAAATTAAAAAATAAAATTGATATCGTTCTAATTATTGTGAAAAATATAAAATTACAATATTATAAAAGAAAAACACTATTAAAATTGCAAACAATTTATTGTTTATTAACACAAACACTTAACAAAAACGTAATATCAATTCTAAGACTGATGTGAATAGTGAAATAGGTGAAAGATGGAAACTTTTTTATAAATTAAGCCTAGAAAACATGTTAAAAACATGTTTAGAAGATTGTGATTGCATCTTATTGTATTTTTTATTATAAAATACTAGCCAAACACCACTTTAATTAGAATGAATGGATTGTTGAACTCTAAAGCATGTATAAAACATAAACCAATGAATACCACTCACCAAAATAAAGGTTCCCAAACATGGAGCATTGAGTGTTTGGCTCTTGTTACCACTTGGCAAGTGATTCTTAAAGAATGTTATTGAGGGGACAAAAACACAAAAGAATTCTAAAAGTATAAAGTGGAAAATATCTAACAATTTGTTTAGTGGATAATAATCTTCCCAATATTGTGTTGCAATCATGAGTTTGGAATTTGCATAATGGTGCGAAATATTTATTTTTTATTTGATTGATAATTAATTTTATGTGAGAACAACTAATGTATTTTCATAAGTTTTCTATGTATAAGAATAAAAACATTTTTCGATTATAAAATCATAAAAATGTTAAATTAGATAGAAGGTAAGAATAAGATATATAAAATTAATCTTTATTTATTCTCACTTTCACTAATACATATTTATATTTAATTTAATTGTTAATATTAATATTATTTTAATTACATATCAAAATTACTATTATGATCATTGTAATGATTATTAAGATTATTAATATTTTTATTATTACTGTTATTTTATGTTCGTGTCAACGTATTTTATGTTCGTGTCAACTTATTATTGTAATTTGCTTATTTAGTTTTTTATCATATTTTAATTGAGGGTGTGACATCCCTTGTTAGAATTAGAATTTAACAAAACAAAATTTTGTTAATTTCTTTTGAAGAATTTAATAAAAAGGTTACCAAAATAGTCATAAGTTTACAATAAAATTATGAAAAGAAAGTAAATCAAGATGAAAAATACTAAATTAAAATATATTAAACTCGATTTGTTTTAAATATAAATAAATAATTTAAAAACAAAAAATTAAAAAATATATATTAAATATTTTTAATATAAAATAGAACTACAAATATATACACAAAATATATCATCACACCTTATATACAAATGCTTTCGTGCCTAAAGAGATAGTGAAGTGAAGTATGTTTGATCCGTGAGAGTAGCATTGGGTTTGAGCATAGTAAGATGCACTCATGTTCTCACAAAGAAGATGAGGTAAGCATTAATTGTATGACAGGGGAAACAACCTAGTATTTTGCTTCTATGGAGGATTCACAATTGTTCATTATTTATTTCACAATCATGATATGGGGTTACCACCAAAGAAGATGGTGCAGGCCAACGTAGAGTTTTTCTCATCAAAATTTCCAGGCGTATGAAAAGATATCTAATTATATCTTAATGATAATTATATCCACTTATATATTATATAATATTATTATATTTTTAAGAAATATTGAATTTTATTATATTTTTTCATTTTTGGAAATTTTTTAATAATTTTAATATTATATTAATAATAAAAATATATATAACTCAATTTTATAAAATTAATATAATAAGATGAGAACTGTATTTAGGATTTGACGACAAACTTAAAAAGTCACAACCAAATTCTTTATATTCAATCATTTTGAATAACATTTTCACACTCTGTTTTATCGTGATTGTTAATACAAAGTTAGTCGATATTTATTTTTTTATACTATCATTACTTCTTCTTTGAGAAAAGAAGTTCATGAACCGTGAGTGTTCTACTTTCATGCAATAAGCTATTGTCTTACCAACTAATCAGACCCTATACTACCATTAATATATATATATATATATATATATATATATATATATATATATATATATATATATATATATATATATATATAGTAAATAAATAAAGTAAAAATTTGAGAAGAGATAAATAAAGAATAAGAGATTAATAAGGTAAAAATCTTGAAATATATATAATAAATATTTATTACGATAAAAAATTTTATTGAATGAATATTATGTTTTAATCTAATATTAAACTTATAAACATCAAATCTAACTTTTTTTTCTTTTTTACAATGAGACTTTATATTTTTTTAATTTTATTTTAAATATAATTAACTTTTTTAATTAAATCATATATTATATTATATTTATTCTAGAAAAGACAGGACATTATAATATTTGAAATTATTAAAGTATGTATCTCTGTATCCTAACATTAACACACTTTTATGTTCTGAAGTGGTAAAGTGAACGTTATAGAAAAGAAAAGTGCTAAAGTGAAATATTTAAAATGCATCCTTTTTGCCTTACTACAAGTTGTAATTTTTTTAAACCCATTACAAGTTGTGTCTTAACTTTTGATGTCACTTTTCCAGTAATGTCTTAATTCAAATTGTATCATATCTTTTGTTTACAAGAACTTTAAATCCAGTAATTATTCACTAACCATTTCTATTTTTTTTTTCTTATTATAACATCTATAGACTATAATGTCTTATTGTTATCTTAATCTTAAATGTCGTCACACAAATTTAAACATTTTTTACATTTATTTTATATATTAATATTTAAAATAATTTTTTTATTAATGTCTTTTCTTTATACAAATTTTTTTTTATGAAACATTCTCTTACTCAGTCAATTAATTTTCAACAAACAATTCTACAATACAAAAATTATATATGTATTACTTTTAAAAATTTGATTTTAATCTTTAGATTAAAATGAACATGTATTTGTTTTCTTGATAATGATCATTCTAATCCGATTGATGTATGTTGTTTGAAATGATGCCGATTCGATAGAACCACTTAGATTGAATGAAGCATGAAAGGTCAATTATTTTGAAATCTGAGATATTATTTTTCTTTCAACCCTTCGTTAACAAGAAATATGCTTACAAAATTTCGACCTTCAAATTAAAATATATATAACCATCTTAATTATTATAATTGTTTATGGTCTTCATTTTTATATATGGTATTCAACTTCATAATTTTTAATTAACCTGAGATTTAGACTCAGATTTTCCATCAAGGTTACGAGGTTTTTATCAAAGAATGTACTCAGTAAGCTTTCAGTTCACTTTCTTTTCGTTGAACTCACAAAAAATCCATCCAATAAAATCTCAATATAAGAATTGGGTTCGGATCCTCTCCTCTAAGAAATCAATACTATGATGTCATCTTATGAGTCACGAAAGCACAAAATAATTATAATAAAAACCATTTGTGTAGGTTCCCATTAATATTGTGTCTTTCTCAATATTTAAATATAGCAACTTGTAAAGGCCTAAAGGGAGAAGAGTGAGGTGAAGAGTTCTATATAAGGGTTGGATATGTGGTCATGTAACCACAACCCAAACCCACTGAAATTCCCAGAGGCAAAAAATCACAACATGACCAAGTTTCTTCTGATTTTCCTATTCTTGGGACTTCTCAAATGTGAAGCACAGTCTAATGGCAACCCATATGATTACCTAGAACTAGCCTTAAGGTGGCCAAACTCTTATTGCTTGACACATGATGGTGGTTGCAGGGAAATAATTCCCCAATATTTCACTATTAGCTTCCTTCGTCCAAGGAAAAGGGGAGGACCTGATATGCAATATTGTCCCTCGCCCTTTACTATGCCAAATAGCACTGTTAGTATATATCTCTCTTCCATTCCCATACATACTGGAAGTATATGTATAGTTATAACATGTTGAATAGTTCTTCTATATATTTTGGTATTCATGCAGATGGAGACAAACAAAAACGACCTGCTAAAATTCTGGCCTGATCTGAGAACTGATAATTTCATAGAGAGCAAGTTATTATGGAGGGACCAATGGAAGAAGTTTGCATCCTGCTATAACATGATGCCAGATGACTATATCGGTTATGCCCTCAACAATAGAAAGAGAAATGACTTCAAAAAAATCTTGACAAGTGCAGGTAAATGAAAATGGCTTCATACTACGTTTGTGTAAAGAACATCCTAAATATGTATACAATTGTGTTGTTATTGTCAGGTATTGTTGCGAGCGGAAATCCATATCCCACACGTAGGATACTGCAAGCTTTCAGGAAAGCTTTAGGTGTGAATGTGGACATAGTGTGTGAGCCAGACAGAAGTGGCAGTGTGTATCTTGCAGAGGTTCGTCAATGTCTTGATGTTGCTGGAACAACGCCTATAGATTGTGACAATATAGCAAGAGGGTGTGACGATGACCCCATCTTTCCTTATATGGGATTCCAACCTGACAAAGATCCCAAGTAATATAACACCATGCAATCATAGTCACCTAAGTTGTATTACCCCTAAAAGAATCACAAAATAAGGGGCTCTAAGTGTATGTTAAGGAAGTAATTAATAAAATAAAATTTTGAATAAACTTCAGAAATTATTTTATCTATTTATGTATAAAACAATAACTTTTAGCCTGTGATAATTATAGGAGTTTTTTTTTTTTTATGAATAATTTTGGAGACTGGTTGATCTTAATTAAGAGATATGTAATAGATTAACACAATGAATATAAAAAAATAACACAAAATATACATGTATATAACCAAGTGATCCTTTAAAACCCGAGAAAGGTAGAATAAATTAGAATTTACAATAAAGATGGGTGTTGTTGGGATAAAACTAAACACGAAAACAGATAGAGAGAATAAAAGAGATTGAACTGATAATAGTGGAGAGATTCTCATTCACTATGAGAATATATACATAAATAAAATTTTATAACGATATTTCAGTTAACATCTTAATAAAATAATTATTTATTTTGGATTATCATATAGAACTCATCTTTAATCTAAAATATTCATTAAACTTTGTTTCTAATAAATCTCTCAATTTGGTAAGTGATTCAATAAAAACATTTGGCACTTGATCTTTATTGTAGCCATACACCAATTTCAATTTGCCTTTGCTTACTTAATCTCATAGAAATTGAAACTTCATTTTTATACGATTGTTTCTGTCACGAGATACTAAATTTCTAGACAATTTATTGTCAACAAATAATTATATTGATTTTTCATACTTCAAATTTGGTTTTTTTACCGTGTCTCTAACCATAATCTCTTACAAGCAACTTTTGCAAATGGTATGTACTTTGTCTCACATGAAGAAAGTACTACAATACAATACCTAGTATCTTTAAACATCAAGAACAAATTTGTATATTTAGATACTTGAATAAATATTCAAATGTGTTTCTTTGTCACCACACCAATTAAAACTAAGATAGGATTTTATATTTGTTTCAATTTGATCATGTCCTTCTTGTTATAGCACTTCGTAGTCATGTCTTTCTGATATCTCAAGAACATGTTTAGGTGCAACCAAACATCCTAAAATCACTCATAAATCTATTAACCAACCTAATTCTATAGCTAAATATATAAGATCCTGACGACTCTATAATTTGTTTAAACAATGTTATATATCTACAATTTTCTCATCTAATTTTTAAGTTAACTCTAAATTTTCTATTACAGGGGCAGGTATAGCATTAATATTTCTCATTTTCAATTTTTCCAGTACTTCACAAGTATACCTCTTTGACGTAAAAATACTTTCATACTAGTGTGTATAAACTCAAGAACAAGAAAATAATTAAGAATTCCTAAGTCAGACATTTCAAATTTTGATTTCATCCTCCTCCCTTGATTCCTCAAGTTAAGTCTACTCCCTTTGAATCCTCGCGGATTTCCTTTATACGTATACACCAAATTCCATTATATATTTTAGAAAGCCTTATTTGGACAACAAACTTATTCCAAATTTGAGGGACTTATTTATGGTCATATAAGGTCTTTTTCAATTTATACACATCATTTTTTTTTCCATGATTTCAAATCCTTCCTCTAAACACTAATATAAAGAGCATTTTACACCATGATACCATATTGGTAGCCTATAATAAAAGATATAATGACATTTTTGTAAATATTAAAACAGATTTTATATCAGTTGCTATAGCAACCAATGTAGTATGTAAGATACTACATTTGTTACAACAATCGATGTAATATCTCCTTTTTAAAATGTAAATCTTCTTCTTTGTTGCACCTTGAAGAGAAATATGGAAATGCTCCATTGCATTCTAGCTTTTCCACCACTATTTTGTGTCATCTTTTGTCACCGCCAACGCCATCCTTTGTGCACCACCATTTGACACATGTGTCATCATCCTTCTTTGTGTGGGTGTGCTTTTCTCCGTTGTGACGTACTTTTCTCTGTTTCATTATGCATTCATTTTCTCTTTTCTGTGTATGTTAGGGATTCTTTCCTATTCATTTGTCTTTATCTTGTAGTTGTAACTCTTGTATTCTTTTGATTTGAGTTTGTCACCCTTACGAAATCGAGAATCGAAAAATCGCTGCCTGGGAATTCTTGAAACCCTAAGTCTTTGTTGTTGTTATGAATCTCTATTTTTCAGCCTCTCTTTTTGGATTCTCAAGTTGTCGCAGCATATTACTAGTGCCTCCTCTGCCAATGCCTCTCCACCAATGCCTCCTTCATAGCTTTGCCTGCCGCTAGTGTATCCTCTGCAGCATCGCGTGTCTCCATAGCATCCTCTATAGTTTCGTGTGCCACCATTGCCAGCACAACTTTGTGTGCCACCATTGAGAAAGAAGACAATGCATACAAAATGCAAAAAGAATGAAAACTATATATTGGTTCTGTTTATAACCGATGTTATATATTCTACATCGTCTGATTTTACATTAGTTTCCAAATCAATGTAAAATGTGTATATTAATGATCTAAAAAATGGTTATCCCATTAGTTAGGGCCATTGAGAAAAGTTGACTTAACAATCACGTTTTTACATAAGTCAACTTTTGGAACTAGCAATAACAATCACTAGTCCAACTATTTCCATTCTTACAACTAGTATATATACTTTCATGTAATCAATTTCTTGTTTGGGAAAGAAGTCTTTCGCTATTAACTTAGCTTTGTGTTTCATGAGACTTAAACTTGACCTTAAATACTCACACCATATAAATAGGATGTTTAATAAATAATAAAAAAATATGAAAAGGTGAGAGTATATAAAATATTTTTTTAACGTAAGAGAATATAAAATATTTATTTATTGAATAAATTTTCTCAAGAATGGATAATGGTGACAGAAAAAAAAATATGGAACACTCTGAGCATGCTCAATATTCCTACTTCGGGTAATTACTTCACTTGGTCTAATGGCAGAAGGGGGGAGCAGAGAATTGAAATGAAGTTTGATAGAGCTGTTTGCAATCTGGATTGTGTGGATAAATGGCCTGACATACACCGCCATACTTTAATCAAGAGTTATTCAGACCATTTTTCCTATCATGGTTTCTATAGGGTAAATATCTCCTGCAAAGAGGTCTCCTTTCAAGTTCTTGTCCATGTGGAATGAGCACCAGGACTTAAAGGATTTGATCAAGATCATTTGGAATGAAAATGAAGTTGGACGCCCCATGTACATTCTACAGCAAAAGCTGAAGAAATTGAAAAATGCTTTGAAGACCTGGAATAAAACTATCTTTGGGAATGTGCAGGATAATATTACAAAAATATGAAGGAACCAGAATATATTCATTCTCGGGATAATGAGATTGGTGTTGATGATGAGTTACTCAAACAACAGGAAAAGGCTCAGCAGGATCTTAATCAGGCTTTGCACTATGAAGAAATGTTTTGGATAGAAAAAGCCAAATTGAACTGGTTTCCTGCTGGAGATAGAAACACCAAAATTTTCCAATTAATTGTTAAACACAGGCGCAACACAAATCTTATAACCAGGATCAAAGATGGTGAGACAATTCTCGATGACAATAAACTAATTGAAAAACATATTCTGAGATATTACATTGATCTATTTGCCTCTGGAAATCAGGTTTGTATTAGTATATTATTGATGAATTGATTCCTAAACTTGAGACTGATCAGTAAAACAATTTTCTCACTGCCATTTCCCATGAGGATGAAATTAGGCTAGTTGTGTTTAATATGCATGGCAGCAATGCTCCTGGTCCAGATGGATTTGGTGGTAGATTTTACCAATTTAACAGGGATATTGTTGGTCATGATGTGGTTGCTGCAGTCATCCAATTTTTTAAAAATGGTTAGATTCTCCCTGGCATGAACTCTAGTGTCATTTCTCTTATAACTAAAGTGGTTGGTGCTGAAAAAATATGCAAGATTAGGCCTATTGCGGTTGCCAATTTTCGATTCAAAATCATTACTAAAATATTTGCTAATAGGCTGGCCAATATTGCATCTAGAATCATATCTGTTCAGCAAAATTGGTTTATTAAGGGTAGGCACATCAGAGATCGTATTTGCATTAGGAAAGCATTTGATACACTTACATGGAATTTTCTGGGATTAGTTCTTAAGCAGTTTGGTTTCCATGTTAAATTTTTTGAAGTGATTAAAATAATTATTTTATCTGCAAAACTTGCCATCAATGTGAATGGGAGTTTAGTGGGTTATTTTAATTGTAAGAGAGGAGTAAGGCAGGGAGACCCTATCTCCTTTACTTTCTTGTAAAGCAGAAGATGTTCTCAGCCGTGGTTTCCTGAAGTTTTGGTGCAAGACAAAAAAATCCTTCACATGGGTAGTCCTAACGGTATGCCATTTCCTACACATGTTTTATTTGCAGATGACATATTTCTATCTTTAGAGCTAATAAGTCTAGACTAAAAAATCTAAAGGAGTTGCTGGAGAGATATGGCATGGCCTCAGGTCAATATGTGACTGCTGATAAGAGCCAATTTTTCACTGCTGGCAACTCTGCTGAGTCCTTTAATTCTAATATCAAGTCTGTCCTATAGTTTAACAGAGGATATCTTCCTCTTGTGTATCTGGGGGTCCTTATTTTCAAAGGTGCTCGATATAGTCAACTTATCTCTTGGAAAGGCAAATTTTTAAGCATGATGGGGAGAGTGCAGCTGGTCAATTCTGTTGTTGGTGGCAAAATATTTTACAGCGTTCAAGTCTGTAAGTGGCCTGCACAACTTATCAAAGAAATGGAAAGATGGACTAGAAATTTCGTTTGGACTGGGGATGTTAACCGAAGGAAACATATTACTGTCAATTGGCACTAGAGAGGAAGGTGGGTTAGGGGTTGTCTCCCTCAACCATTTGAATTCAGCTGCTATACTCAAGCTTACCTGGGATATGTCATATAGCTCTGTGACGTGGGCTAATCTGTTTCAGGATAGATTCATGAAGAATGGAAATGCTAATTAGTCCTCCTATAAATCTTCCTCCATTTGGCACAGCTCTTTCCAATTTTCAGCAAACTGTTCGGGATGGCACTCACTGTATTGTGGGTAAGGGTGATAATATTAACTTCTGGACTGATAATTGGGGCAAAGACGAATCACTGACTCACATCCTCTGTATCAATGCTTCTAATTCTAACAGTATAAAGCTGACATCTAAGGTTGCTGATGCTTGGAGAAACAATGCCTGGAACATTCTTTCTTGACTGTATGAGAAAATTGTTGTTCAACATCATAATAGTGAGAGTTTGTACCATATATAAATGTTCAGTTTTAATTTGAATAATATTCTTGTTTAACAGTAGATGTAGTCGTAGGGAGTTTGTTTTGAATCATGATTTTTCTCTTTCTACTACCGATAGCCTTTAATTTTGTTAAGTGGGTTATTTCACATTACATAGTATATTGATTGGCTATTTAAAGTCAATATTGCCATTAATAAAATTGAGTCATTTTCAGTTCTAAGTTGTTATATTTTTTCAGTTTTATTCTTAACAATCTCGTATCAGAGCCCCTACTCCGTTTGATAGAAAGTTGTTGTCTTTGCCATTTTGGATCATCATAGAAAATGACTACAGAAGGGAGTTTCTTTCAACCAACTATTCCCCATTTCATGGTCATTATAACCATTGAAGCATATTAATGAAAAATTTCCTTCCATCTAAGAAATATTGGGAGTTGATTGATCTTGGATATGTAGCTCTAGCAAGCGGAATAATACCACCAGAATCACAACAAAAGAAGAATGATGAGATAAAGTTGAAAGATCCAAGAGTAAAGAATTATCTTTTCTAATCAATTGATCAAACTGGCCTTGACACTAACAAGGGCACCTCTAAAGAAATATGGGATGTTATGAAGAAGAATTTTGAAATGAAAAGGTCTCATCTTCAAACTATTTATAGAGAAATTGAAGTTTTTGAGATGAAGTTTGGTGAAGGATTGACAAAGTTCTTCTCTAGTGTCATGTTGCCAATAAAATGTGTATTTATGGACAAGATATGTCATATGTTAAAGTGGTAAAAAAAAATTGTGCTTATTAATTGAAAAGTATAACTATATTGTATGTTCAATTGAGGAATCAAAGGACATTGATACCCTTCTATTAAGGAGTTGTAGAGTTAGTTGATAGAACATGAACAAAAATTCCTAAGGAACAATGGTGAAGAACAAACTTTGAAGAGCTTTGAAGGAGAAAGGGGTTGTGGTTGAGGTAGAGGAAGAGAAAGGGGAAGAGAAAGAGGTAGAGTTCGAGCAAACTTTAGCAAGGGCAACTATCGAATGTTATCAATGTCATCAACTTGGGAATTTTTTCTATGAATGTCCTCATAATAAAGAAGCACATTATGCAAAGATTGGTGATGAAGAAGAAATGTTTTTGATATTCTATATGGAGATGTATGGGCTAAAAGAGAAGATGCTTGATTTCTGAACTCGGGAAATTTCAATCACATGCATAGTAATCTATCTCTATTTAATGAAATTGATGAAAAATTCTACCATTATGTAAATTTAGGGAATAACTCCAAGATGAATGTGATGGGAATAGGAAATGTGAAATTGTTGCTCAATGAAGTTAATTTTATTGTTACTTATGTCTGTTATATCTCTGAGTTGAATAATAATTTATTAAGTATTGGACAATTGCAAAGGTTTGGTGGTTTTGATTAAGGAAGGAATTTGTAAGATATTTCATCCAAATAAAAATTTCGTAATTCAAATCAACATGAGTGCTAATATAAAGTTTGTATTATTGCCTTAGCCACAATCTAGTCAATGTTTTCATATTTATCTCAACTTTGGCATCGGGTTATGGGCATTTCAACTACATTAATGGAAAACAACATTGTGATTCTACTCTAAAGAAAAGTAATTGGAGAACAACATAACAATTGGAACTTGTTCATACAAATATATGTGATCCTATAACTCCAATATCCAACCATAATAAGAGGTACATTTTTTTATTTATTCATGATTATCGTAGAAGAGCATGGGTATACTCTTTGGTAGAGAATTCATAAGCTTTACATATTTTAAAACCCTTTAAGAATAGGGTTGAGAAGGAAGCTGAAATGTTTATTAAGTGCCTACAAAGTGACAGAGGAGGAGAATTCAACTCAAATGAGTTCAATGACTTTTGAAAATACAATGGGATGAAGAGGCAATTAACCACTGGTTATACTTCGCACCAAGACAGTCTTGTTGAAAGGAAAAACTGAGTTATGATGAACATGGTTCGTTCCATGCTGTCTAAGAAAAATATTCTGAAAGATTTCTAACCAGAGGCATTGAATTGGACTATCTATGTTTTGAATAAGTGTACTACATTAGTAGTCAAGGATGTAACACCAGAGAAAGCATGGAGTGGCATCAAACCTATAGTGGATCACTTTCAAGTCTTTAGCTACATTACTCATATTCATGTTCCAGAAGCAAGGAGGAATAAACTTGATAATAGAAGTATTTCTTGTGTATTGTTGTGTGTTAACGAGGAATCCAAGGTTTACAAACTATTTGATCTTATTACTATGAAACTTAGTTATTATCCATAGAGATGTGATTTTTGAAGAATAGAAGTAATGGAATTAGGAATAAAAACATATTGGTGTTGAACATACAAGGATATGATGCCCGAAGATTTTGATGATGTTTCAGAGTCAAAGGACTTCAAGATTAAAAGACTCATATATAGTTGTATCTACTTGTAATAACCATGTTTTATTATATTGAGTCTGTTAAAATAGAGTCCATGTAGTCAGCACATAGTTCATCCTTTGACAGTTCTTTTTTATCAAAACCACTCTGTGATAATCGATCATCACCCAGGATAATCGGTCATCACCCAGGATAATCGATTATCCTGCTTGAAACTTGTTTTTGAAAAACTTGCTGCAATAATCTATTATCTGGGTTGATAATCGATTATCCTAGTTAATTTTGGTTTCTGAAAGTTTTGGAATAATCGATTATCTTAGAGGATAATTGATTATCCTGGTCCAGATTTCACTTTGCGAAAATATGTTCTGTAATAATCAATTATCACTTATGATAATCGATCATCTACGTTTGTTATGATTTTGAAATTCAAATTTGGACCTATTTTCGATGCATCTATTCCCCATACCCTAAATCTCTCTATCTAAGGTTCTCTTAGGCTCTCTAAAACACACAACCATTTTCATATAAAAGTTAAGAGTTGTGATTGCTAGTGAACCTATTATGGGCTAGAAGCGATAAGAATCACTGAGTGGGTTTCTTGGTAGATTGTGTGTTGTGCCGTCTCTAGGAAAAGTTGTCATCATCCTTTATGGATTCAAAGGAGGTGCTCATCTCTTGTGTAATCTTCTTTCCCTTATCTCTTTACTTTACAAGTACTTTAATCAGTGAAATTTGGGAAAAATTTTTAAAAACCCTAATTTTTATAAGAAACCAATTCACCCCCCCCCCCTTTTTGTTGTTGTCCTACACACAAACATTCCATTGCACGATACCAATAAGTGGTATCAGAGCTTGCTTTGATAGTTTTTCAAATTTTCGAAAATGGCCAGACAAAACCAAACCTTTGCTGAAGGTGTTTCTATTAACATACCCCCACTTTTTACTGGACAAAATTATCCGCTTTAGAACGTGAGTATGCAAATATTTTTGGAGTCTGTTGATAGGGGTGTTTGGGATGTTGTTGTAAATGGTCTGTTTATTCCAAAAATGATTGTAGATGAAGTAGATGAACCAAAACCTTTTTCTAGATGGACTGCAGAAGAAAATAGAAAAGCTCAATATGATGTTAGGGCTAGAAACACTATTTCATCTGATTGACCCTTGATGAGTTTTATAGGATATTAGTTTGTAAAAGTGCTCAAGAGATGTGGAAAATACTAAGAGCAACACATGAAGGAACTGATGATGTTAAAAGAGCACGAAAGAACTCATTGATACAAGAATATGAGATGTTTCGAATGCAACAAGGAGAAACAATCTTTGACGTCCAAAAGCATTTCACTCATATTGTGAACCATCTCACCGGACTTGGTAAGAGTTTTGATACTGACGAGTTAAATGTTAAAATTTTGAAATCTTTAGACAAGAAATGACAACCAAAGGTGACTGTTATCACGGAGTCAAAAAATCTTGCATCAATGACCATGGCGGCTCTCTTTGGAAAGTTAAGAGAGCACGAACTTGAATTAGGTGTTGAACATACAAGGATATAAATGTTGAACATACAAGGATATGAAGTTTGTAGATTTTGCTGATGATACAAGAATAAATTACTTAAAGATTTGAAGACTTGTAATGTTATGTAATAACTCTGTTTTTATGTTTTTGAGTCTGTAATATTAGAGTCCAAGATAGCCATCACATAGTCCACTCTATAAAAGCTCTAAAAACTCAATTTTATCAAAAATACACTAGATTAATCGATTAAATGGCAGGATAATCAATTATTACAGAAAGAAAATCATTTTCAGCATTTGCTCTCTGGAATAATCGATTAAATGGCCTGTTAATCGATTAACTGGTGTTGTTTTGGCTCCTCTGCGAGAATGGTTCTGGAATAATTGATTAACACTCAAGATAATCGATTATTTGGGTCTGATATGCATTTTAAAATTCAAAATTGGACCAAGTTTCGAAAACCCTAGTCCCAATTCTTTCAATTTGAAAATCCCCAATTCCCAAACCCTAATCTCTCTACTTAAGGTTCTCTAAGGCTCTCTGCAAACAGAACAACCTTTTTTCAAAAAAAATTTAAGAGCTGTGACTGCTAGAGAACTGTTTGTTGAGAGGAAAAAGGGGTTTTTGAAACCTAGTGTGGGCTAGAAGCGATAAAAATCATTGAGTGGGTTTTCTTGGTGGATTATGTGTTGTGCCGTCTCTAGGGAAAGCTGTTCTTCATCCTTTGTGGATTCAAAGGAGGTGTTCATCTCTTGTTGACTCAAGAGAGGTGTATTCTTTACCTTATGTTTTCATTTGTAATTTGTTTGTATAACTGTGATTATAGTGACAGCATTAATCTCTGTTTGAGTGATTAGTAACTGGACGTAGGGTCTTTTGATCCAAACCAGTATAAATTGACTGTGTAATCTTCTATCCCTTCTCTATTTACTTTACACAACATTTTAATCGGTGAAATTTGGGGAAAATTTTAAACCCTAATTTTTGTTTAAGAAACCAATTCACCCCCCCCCCTCTTGGTTTTTGTCCGTAAACGCAAACATTCCGTTGCGTGATTTTAACAAGTGGTATCAGAGCTTGCTTTGATAGTCATTCAATTTTCGAAAATGGTCGGACAAAATCAAACGTTTGCCGATGGTGCTTCTATCAATAGACCCCCACTCTTTGCGGGGCAAAATTATCCCTTTTGGAAAGTTAGAATGCAAATATTTTTGGAGTATGTTGATAGAGGTGTTTGGGATGCAATTTTAAATGGTCCCTTTATTCCTAAAATTACTGAAAACGGAGAAGAGGTACCAAAACCATTTTCTAGATGATCGGCTGAAGAAAATAGAAAAGGCCAATATGATGTTAGGGCTAGAAATATTATTTCATCTACTTTAACCCTTGATGAGTTTTACAGGATCTCTGTTTGTAAGAGTGCTCAAGAAATGTGGGAAATGTTAAGAGTAACCCACGAAGGTACCGACGATGTAAAAAGAGCACGGAAGAATTCATTGATCCAAGAATATGAGATGTTCCGGATGCAACAAGGGAAAACGATCTTTGACGTTCAAAAACGTTTCACACATATTGTGAACCATCTCACTGGGTTAGGCAAAATATTTGATATTGATGAATTAAATGTAAAAATCCTTAAATCTTTGGATAGGAAATGGCAACCTAAAGTGACGGCCATCACGGAGTCACAAAATCTTGCAACAATGTCTATGGCAGCGCTCTTTGGAAAGTTGAGAGAGCATGAACTTGAATTTGGAAGGCTAAATGATGAAGAAGGACAACACCAAAATAGGAACCTTGTCTTCAAAACAAAAATTTCCAAGAGTAAGAACAAGAAGGAAGAAGAAGACTCAGAAATTGAAGAAGAAGAACAATTGAGTCTAATGATAAAGAAATTTACCAAGTTCATGAAAGTCAAAGGAAAGAAACCCTTCAAAGGTAAGAGAAAATACTTCGTTAAATATTAAATGTTATGGTTGTGGTGAAACAGGACATGTAAAAACCGATTGTCCAAATAAGAAAAATGAAGACCATAAGGGCAAGAAATTTTTCAAGAAGAAATCCTACATTGCTTGGGATGATAGTGACTCAAGTTCGGAGTCAAGTGATTCGGAAATTGAAGCTAACATTTGCTTGATGGCAAAAGACAACATATCTTCCGACTTTGAGGTTAGTGATTCCGACTCTTCCTCAAGTGATGATGAAAATGACTTTGATGCTTTACAAAATGCATATGGAGAATTGTTTAATGCTTTTAAGGACTTGAAAAATGAATATAAAACTATGAAAAAGTGTTTAAATAAATCCGAAAAAGAGGTGTAGTCCTTAAAAACGAAAATTGCATGTTTAGAAGAAAAGGATAATAAGAATATAACATGTGAATCATGTAAAGAGTATGTACATGATATTGATATACTTAGCCATTTTCTTGATAAAGCTAAGAAGGAAATAAGTGATAATTATAAGGATAAAGTTGCTATTGTTCAAAATTGTCATGTTCCTTTGAAAAAGCCTAAAATTAAAAATAGAAGAGTATGGGTTGAAAAAGGAACTAAAACTTCAATAGTTAGAAATGTATCATATTCTAAAATTACATCTAATGCATGCTTTTATTGTATGAAACATGGTCATACTTCAAATAGATGTAGAATTAAGCATTTTTGTGTTCCTAAAGGAAAATATATTTGAGTTCCTATAGTTAAATGATTTGTTTGTCTCTAACCCCAAGGACCCAAAAGTTATGGGGACCTAAGATTACTATGTTCTTGTTTTGTAGGAAACTTTCAAATCCAAGAAGTCTATGTGGTATCTTGATAGTGGATGCTCAAAACATATGACCGGAGACAAAACGAAATTTGTGAGTTTCAAAGCTAAAGAACAAGGATATGTAACCTATGGGGACAAAAACAAAGGAAAAATACTTGGAATCAGAAACATTGGTAGTGAAAATACTTTGGAGATAAAGGATGTGCTTCTTGTTGATGGGCTAAAGCATAATCTCCTAAGTATAAGTCAACTTTGTGACAAAGGATTAAAGGTAATCTTTGAAAGTAAATTTTGTAACATACATTTAGTGAATTCCGAAAATATAGCATTGAAAGGCTTTAGGCATAATAATATCTATTTGATTGATTTGGATTGTGTACCTAATACTAGTATAACATGTTTAGTTGCTAAAGAAGAAAACTCATGGTTATGGCATAAGAGAGAGGCTCATATAAATATGCATCAATTAAACAAATTAATATCAAAGAACTTAGTTGTTGGTTTGCCTAAGTTAAAGTTTAAAAAAGATAGATTATGTGATGCATGTCAAAAAGGTAAACAAGTAAAATCATCCTTTAAATCTAAGAATGTTATTTCCACATCAAAACCTTTAGAATTATTACACTTAGATTTATTTGGTCCATCTAGGATAAAAAGTTTTGGTGGAAATTATTATGCTCTTGTAATTTTTGATGATTTTTCTAGATATACTTGGAAATTTTTCTTAACATTAAAAAGTGAAGCTTTTAAGGTTTTTAGGAAGTTTGCCAAACAAATCCAAAATGAGAAAGACTTAAGAATTAAGGTGTTAAGAAGTGACCATGGTGGAGAATTTCAAAATGAATAGTTTGAAAATTATTGTGAGGAAAATGATATTTTGCATAATTTTTCTACACCTAGGACTCCCTAACAAAATGGTGTAGTAGAAAGGAAAAATAGATCACTAGAGGAACTTGCTAGAACAATGTTGAATGAATCAAATGTTCCTAAGTATTTTTGGGTTGATGCTGTAAGTACTGCATGTTATGTTTTGAACAGGATGCTTATTAGGCCAATTATAAAATCAACTCCTTATGAACTGTTAAATGGTAGAAAGCCTAATGTTACTCATTTAAAAATATTTGGATGTAAATGCTTTGTTTTAAATAATGGAAAATATAACTTAGGAAAATTTGACTCAAAAGCCGATGAGGGCATTTTCTTAGGTTATTCACTAACTAGAAAAACATATAGAGTGTTTAATAGAAGAACTTTAAATGTTGAAGAATCTGTGCATGTCACCTTTGATGAAATTGTAGACCTTGAGAGAAATCCTCTTGAGTCAAATAAAGAACATGCAGGTGATGATGAGTACATAAGAGAGGCTTTAGAAGAAATGTACTTGAATGAGAATGAGCCATCTCAACCAACTGAATTAGCAAAAGAGTGGCAATCATCAAGAGGACTTTCAATGGACAATATAATTGGTGATATCTCAAAAGGGGTAAGAACTAGAAATATGACAAATTTCTGTATATCTGTAGCTTTTGTTTCACAGATAGAACCCAAAAGTGTTGAAGAAGCTCTTAAAGATGACCAATGGTGCATAGCAATGAAAGAAGAACTTAATCAATTTAAAAGGAATCAAGTCTGGGAATTAATTCCAAGAGAAGAATCTCATCAAGTGATTGGAAAAAAATGGGTATTTAGAAACAAACTTAATGAAGATGGAAATATAACAAAGAACAAAGCTAGACTTGTTGCCAAAGGTTATTGTCAGGAGGAAGGTATTGATTATGATGAAACTTATGCTCCTGTTGCCAAGTTAGAGGCTATACGCCTACTTCTTGCTTATGCCCCATTGATGAAATTTAAATTATATCAAATGGATGTTAAAAGTGCATTTTTGAATGGGTTTATCAAAGAGGAAGTATATGTGGAACAACCCCCTGGATTTGAAGATTTTAAATATCCCAATCATATTTTTAAATTGAAGAAAGCCTTATATGGTTTGAAACAAGCTCCTAGGTCTTGGTATGAAACATTAAGTAGTTTTCTAACTTCAAATGATTTTTTTAGAGGAAAAATTGATTCCACTCTATTTATTAAGAAAGTAAAAGAACATATCTTATTAGTTCAAGTATATGTTGATGATATCATTTTTGGATCAACTGATAACTCCTTGTGTGTAGAATTTGCTAAGATAATGCAGGGTGAATTTGAAATGTCAATGATGGGAGAATTAACGTTCTTCCTTGGACTTCAAATTAAACAACCTAAAGATGGTATTTTTGTGTCTCAAACCAAATACTGCAAAGAGATTCTCAAGAAATTTGGAATGGACACTTCAAAGGAAGCTAACACACCCATGGGAACTTCATGCTATTTAGACAAGGATGAATCAGGAGGTATGATAGGTTCACTATTATACTTAACTGCAAGTAGACCTAATATTATGCATTTTGTTTGTGTGTGTGCTAGATTTCAAGCATGTCCAAAAGAATCTCACTTAACTGCAGTTAAACAAATTTTTAAATATTTAAAAGGAACTACAGAATTTGGATTATGGTATCCATTTGAAGTTTCTCCTAGTTTAATAGGATATTCCGATGCTGATTATGGAGGATGTAAGATTGATAGAAAGAGTACTAGTGGAACATGTCATTTATTAGGATCATTGTTAGTGTCTTGACATTCTAAGAAATATTTATTTATAACCCCTTTCTATTTTATCATTATTAGATTGAAAGAATTGTCACTAAGCTACTAGGATTTTTTGATAATAATTTATAAATAAATTATATTTATATACAAATAAAAATATATATCCGTATAAATATATAAATATAAAATATATAAATACAACTACAAATATATTTATATATTTATATGTTGGATGTAAGGGCGTGCTCGAGGGTGAAAGTGTGTGTCGAGTGGATTTTCAAAATTTGATGTCAAATTTGTGAGCGAGTCTCTTTATATGGGTTTATAATTTAATGACAGAATATAATCTTTATAATTTATTTATATAATGATATAAAATAATTTTTTTCATTATTTATTTTTATTTTATTTTAATTTATTCTTTTTTTATTCTATTATTTAATTAAAATTCTTATATTAAAATAATATTTTCAATATTAAAAATAATTAAATATTTATTTTTAAAATTATTTAATTTAACAAATTATTATAAATTAATCTAATTATAATTATTAATAGAACAATTTTTTCCTAACATACATTATTATAAATTAATCAAAATCATCTTTTAATAATTATTTTTTCCAGACATAGATTAATTTATAATAATTTTTTAAATTAAATAAATTTAAAAAATAATTTTGAAAATAAATATTTAATTATTTTTAATAATGAAAAATTATTTTAATATAAGAATTTTAATTAAATAATAGAAGAAAAAAAAGATAAAAAGATAATTTAAAATAAAATAAAAATAAATAAAGAAAACAATTATTTTATATCATTATATAAATAAATTATAATGATTACATATAAAGAGACTCCCTCATAAATTTGACATCAAATTTTGAAAACTCACTCGACACACACTTTCACCCTTTAACGTAACCCCGACATCGAACATATAAATATATAAATATATCAAAATATATAAATATATTTGTATTTATATATTTTATATTTATATATTTACACGGATATACATTTATTTGTATATAAATATAATTTATTTGTAAATTTTTATTAGAAAGTTCTAACAGTTTAGTGGTTTGAGTATTAGTATCTAACTCTAAGGTACTGGTTTTGAATGTTATTAGTCATAATTTTCTTAATCTGATTAAAAAAAACTTTCTTAATAAGAGAAATTATATATTTTTGTGGTAAGACGATGAGATTTTTAGGTTAAACTAAAATTAGGACAATTAAGTTGTTGTTATGGACTAAAACCCAAAAGTAAAAAATAAAAAATAAAATTAAATAAAAGAAAAAATATATACTTTTGAATTTTTATTTTCAAATATTAGTTTTTTTATGAAATTATTTTTAATTAAAATAATTAAAGTGATATATATATATATATAATTTTTTTTATTATTTTAATTTATTAATATTATCAAATTTTAGTTTCATGATTAAAAAATACCAATAATTTAAATTTTATTAATTCTATAATTTTATATAATTATTATTATAAATTTAATTCTCCAATAACTAATAATATTAACACATTTATTAAATTAAAATTCTTTATTTTAATTAATTATTTTGATTTTTTTTAACAATTTTTTTTAAAATAAAAACGATAAAACTTAAAATTAATTTCTAACTAAATTTTCACTTATCTATGTTAATAGTATATTATATTATTATGTTTAATTAAATTTTAAAATAAGTTCACTTAATTTTTACACTTTTATAAAAATACTAATATAAACTTAAAATATTTATCCAATTATTAAATTATTTAAGATATTAATATAAATTTGAAATATCAATTCAATAATTAAAATAATTTTAATTTTTTTATAAATACATTGGAATACATTTTTATTAACATAAAAGTAATATATATATATATATATATATATATATATATATATCAAAAAGAGACTAAATTAATAATTAATTTAATCATTGATTATATATATAAATGAGACTAAATTAATAATTACTTTAATGATCGATTTAGTGATCGAATCAGTGACCGATTCGGTGACTAATTTAATAATTAATTTTAATTTTTTTATTCACATACTAAATTAAAAAATAAAATCAAATAATTATATTACTAAATTATTTAATAAGTTAATAAACAATTTTTTTAAATTTTTATAATGTTATTAAAAATTTTATCAATTATTTTAAATTATTAAGTAGATTTATATTTAATATATTATTAAAATATTTTAAAAAAATATTTATATAAATAAAAAATGGTCACTAATTTATAGATTATTTGTTTAGTGATCTGAAATTTTAGTCACTAAATCAGTCACTAAATATAAAAAGAGAAATCGATCCATTGATTCAGTTACTATTAGTAACTGAATTTTTCAATCACTAATTTCGATCACTATTAACCATTTTTCTAGTAGGGACCGAATCAATGACTGATTTGGTGACCGAATTAGTGACCGATTTCCATGACTGAAATTTTAGTCACTAAATCAGTCACTAAATATAAAACGGGAAATCAGTCACTGATTCAGTTACTATCAGTGACTGAATTTTTTGGTCACTAATTTCGGTTACTATTAACCATTTTTCTAGTAGTGATAGTATCTTTCTAAGTAACATTCAGTTAATGTGTGATAATACAAGTGCTATCAATCTCACAAAGAATCCAGTAATGCACTCTAGAACTAAGCATATAGAGATTAGACATCACTTCTTAAGAGATCATATTAGTAAAGGAAATTGTAAAATTGAATATGCTGATACAAAGCATCAATTAGCAGACATTTTTACTAAACCTCTTCCCAAAGATAGATTCTATGATCTTAGAAGAGACTTAGGAATATTAGAAATAGCCTAAATTCTGCTTAACTAATCAATTTTTGCATGATTGTACTTAATAATCGATTATGCAGGGTTTTAATCGATTATCATGTGTCTAAACCTTAAAAATTTGATGATCTCTTTGGAATAATCGATTTTTTTGGGAAATAATCTATTATCTGCTCCTAAATGTCCAAAATCAGAAGTTTCTCTCTGGAATAATCGATTATTTGAAGCAATAATTGATTATATGCTCATTTAATCGATTAACATCAGTTAATCGATTAATTGGTTCAGTTGATGATTTAATCGATTAACAGAAGCTTTAATCGATTATCTTGGAACGTTTTTTATAAACTAGCCATTTGAAACGACTATTTTGGCACCCTTTCACCCAAATATGACCGTTTATGACCGTTATACTTGTTCTCTATATATAGGAAGGCTTCATTTCACATCTCTACACCTCAAATCCTTGAATCAAAGCATTCTTGCATCATTCAAGCTCTCTTGCTTTCTCACAACCTCACTTGCCTTCAAAACTCTCTTGTTTTCTTTCCTTCTAATCCTCATAGCTTCCTCATCTCGTGCTAATATCCCCACAAGAAGAAGATCCGCTCCTGCCTCTCATCTCCGTCCAAATTCTATTGAAGGATGGATCTCAGACGATGAAGGTAGACAAGAACTTCTCACCTTCTAGAAAGAAAGGGGTATCATCACTCCAAAATATATTATTGGTGATCAATCCATTAATAGGGGATTTAATTTTCCAAATCTTCTTGAAATATAAGGTGTCCTCCCATTTATCCAAATGCAACGTACTTACTACCCTGATTTAGTTAGAGTATTCTATTCTCGTTTTAAATTTAGAGATCATGTAGCCACTTCTCAAGTCAAGGGTGTGACTATCATCCTTGATGATGATATATGGGAAAATGTTGCCCACTTTACTGTAAGAGAAGATGCTATCAATATTTTTGCGGAGTTAGAATATTTTGATAGAATTATGGCTTACCGCTCATTTCTCCGCAACCCCTCCATGGAAATTGGGCGACTTATATTGGTTGGCCCATTAAAGAAGGAAGAACGCTTGTTGCTGCATCTCATTGTCTGGATTTTATGTTCCTGGGCAACCAACCATGCCCAATGCTCATCTATTGATCTTCGCATTATTCATGTCATCATGAATAATGAGCCAATTGACTGGGGTAGTCTTGTCACCATGACAATGCTTAAATCTAAGCGTCATCCAACTTTCAAAATTCCATATGCTCTTCTTATTTCTTGTATTTTAGAATACAAAGGAGTAAATGTTGAAGGAGAGCAAACGGTCAGGATGATAAATTCAAATAGAATGCTTGACAGCACGCTAACTCAGCTTCAAATGGTGCGTGTAAATGGAATTTATGTTCACAAAGATGACGCTCCCAACATGGCTAAAGATGCTCAAGATTTCGATGAAGAGATGCCTGTTGCTGAGTTTCCTACTGAAAATATTCATACTGCTGGGACATCATTTGCCCCTCCTACATCCCATCCATAAATGGAAGATATGCTCTTTGATATGAATCAAAGAATGCAAAAATTCTTCACTATTTCTCAAGAACGGCATCAGGAAATCATTCGTCGTATCTCGGATGTAGATGATAGGATTTGTAACTTAGAAGATAGATTTGATGCCACATTTAACAATGATGGGAGTGAAGAGTTTTAATCTCTTCAATATATCATCTTGCTTGTAATTTATTTGTTTTATGGAATAAAATTGGTATTTTTTCTTTGTTTGAGGGGGAGTTGTTTATTTCTATTATGCATATGTTGAGGGGGAGCCTTTCATTTTTTTTATTATAATAAAAATAGGGGGAGAAATTATATAAAGCCTTATGTTTATTAAATTTAAATGTTGTCTGGTAGGTTTAATGTTTTTGTTAGCTGTGACAGGCAAAACAGGTTATTACAAAAGGCTTTAAAGGAAATTTTGATCATCATCAAAAAGGGGGAGATTGTGGAAAATACAATGATATAAATATTGAACATACAAGGATATGAAGTTTGTAGATTTTGATGATGATACAAGAATAAAGGACTTAAAGATTTGAAGACTTGTAATGTTATGTAATAACTCTGTTTTTATGTTTTTGAGTCTGTAATATTAGAGTCCAAGATAGCCAGCACATAGTCCACTCTTTAAAAGCTTTAAAAACTCATTTTTATAAAAAATGCACTGGATTAATTGATTAAATGGCACGATAATCAATTATTACAGAAAGAAAACCATTTTCAGCATTTGCTCTCTGGAATAATCGATTAAATGCCTTGTTAATCGATTAATTGGGCTGTTAATTTATTAAATGGCCTGTTAATCGATTAACTGGTGTTGTTTTGGCTCCTCTGCGAGAATGGCTCTGGAATAGTCGATTAACACTCAAGATAATCGATTATTTGGGTCTGATATACATTTTGAAATTCAAAATTGGACCAAGTTTCGAAAACCCTAGTCTCAATTCTTTCAATTTTGAAAATCCCCAATTCCCAAACCCTAATCTCTCTACTTAAGGTTCTCTAAGGCTCTCTGCAAATAGAACATCTTTTTTCAAACATAAGTTAAGAGCTATGACTGCCAGAGAATTGTTTGTTGAGAGGAAAAAGGGGCTTTTGAAACCTAGTGTGGGCTAGAAGCGATAAGAATCACTGAGTGGGTTTTCTTGGTGGATTGTGTGTTGTGCCGTCTCTAGGGAAAGTTGTTCTTCATCCTTTGTGGATTCAAAGGAGGTGTTCATCTCTTGTGTGACTCAATAGAGGTGTATTCTTTACCTTATGTTTTCATTTGTAATTTGTTTGTATAACTGTGATTATAGTGACAGTGTTAATTCTCTGTTTGAGTGATTAGCAACTGGACGTAGGGTCTTGTGATCCGAACCAATATAAATTGATTGTGTAATCTTCTATACCTTCTCTATTTACTTTACACAACATTTTAATCGGTAAAATTTGGGGAAAATTTTAATACCCTAATTTTTGTTTAAGAAACCAATTCACCCTCCTCTTGGTTTTTTTCCATAAATGCAAACATTCCGCTGCGCAATTCTAACATTAGGAAGGTTAAATGATGAAGAAGGCCAACATCAAAAGAGAAACCTAGCCTTCAAAACTGAGGTTTCCAAGAACAAAAATAAGGAGGAAGAAGACTCTGAAAATGAAGAAGATGAAAACTTGAGTCTTATGATTAAGAAGTTTACAAAATTCATGAAAGCAAAAGGCAAGCAACCCTTCAAAGGTAAGGGAAAGGTAAAAGAAAGTTCTTCTTTAAGTTTCAAATGTTATGGTTGTGGTGAAACAGGACATTGGAAATCCGATTGTCCTAACTATAACAAAAAGAGTGATGACTCAAAAGGAAGAAATTCATTCAAAAAGAAAGCCTATATAGTGTGGGAAGAAAGTGACTCTAGTTCAGAGTCAAGTGAGTCTCATATTGAAGTCAATCTTTGCTTGATGGTAAATGACAGTATTTCTTCTGATTGTGAGGTAAGTGATTATGATTGTTCTTCAAATGATGATGAAAATGATTATGATGTCTTGCATAATGTATATCAAGAATTGTTTACTGCTTTTAAGGACTTAAAATCTGAATATAAAACCTTAAAAAACTATTTGAATAAATCAAAAAAAGAAGTGGAATCCTTGAAAATGAAAATTGCATCTTTTGAGGAAAAACAAAATCAACCAAATGCATGTGCATCTTGTAAAAGCTATGAATTTGATATTTACATACTTGAGCATATGTTAGATAATGCTACAAAAGATATGTGTGATTGTAAAAACTATGAAGATCAAAATTTTGTAGAAACTAAAGGTAATAGTCATGTTCCTTTAAGAAAATCTAAAAATCAAAGTGAAAGTGATGAACATCTTATTGAATCATTTGATCTGTAGAGTGATTAGTGAGTCTGCATCTATACTTAGGTATAATCATTCATATCTCTCTGCTGCATGAGGGTTCATCATTTAAAAGATTTTGCAAATACCTCTAAACATGTTTAATCTGGTAAAAACCAAAGTTATCGGTTACATGGTTTTTAAGTAATTATTTTAACTGATATTATATGAGCTTTATCAGTTAAAATGTTCTTAACACTTACATAACAGGTTTTTAACTTATTGGTTTTCAAAATAATCGATTAAAACCTTTTAAAACATACATTGGAACTGTAATCGATATATCTTCTAATTAATCGATTGTTTTCATTAAAGGAGTTTTTGAAAACCTTCTGCCAGTATTTTAACTAATGTAGAATCGAAATAATCGATTAAAATGACTTAAGAAGTTTTGAAAAGTGCTCTGGCAGTATTTTAATCAATACAAACTTGAAATAATTGATTAAAATAACTTGAAGTGTTTTGAAAGATGTTCTGTCAGTATTTTAATCGATGTAAATGTTAATTAATCGATTAAAACCACTTGAAAGTTTTTGAAAGAAGTTCTGTCAGGATTTTAATCAATGTATTATCAGTTAAAATAACTTAGAAAGTTTTATGAAACTATTTGGCAGGATTTTAATCGATTAAAATGAGAATTAATCGATTAAAATAACTAAGAGATTCTTTCCAAAGTGTTTTAATCGATTAAAACAAGTTGTTATCAGTTAAAATGATTTAGAAAGTTTTATGAAACTATTTGGCAGTATTTTAATCGATTAAAAGGCGAATTAATCGATTGAAACGATGTCGCATAAGTTAAAACATATCTGGAAAATGATCAAGACCATTTTAACAGATTAAAAGAAGTTTTAACAGATTAATTCAAGACTTTTAACATATTAAAAGATTGTTTTAACAGATTAATTAAACCAGCAGTTGGAAAAATCTTTTATATAAACAGGATTGCTTGAGTCTTTTAAAATATACCTTTGAGCAACCAATCAAGCAATCATAAGAGCTACTTTCAAGAAAGAATCACACAAGTTTTTTGAAGTTTTTCAAAGTTCTTTCTTGAGGCATTTTCTACATTTCTTTTATGAAGAAACTCATTCTGCAGAGCAGCATAATCCGGGTTTGAGTGTTCTAGTTTCTTCTCCTTTGTTCTTTTATATTTCATTACTGTATTGTGGGTGTCTAGAAGTGTGGGCTCTGGTTTCTGTAGCTGAAATTTGGCTGCAGGTTGATTCAAGAACTGGAACTTGGTTCTTGGTGAAGGTTTAGGTGCAGGAACTGGAATTTGGTTCTTGTGGTAAGATTGGGTGTCTGGAAGTGTGGGCACTAGTTTCTGTGGCTGGAATTTGGCTGCAGGGTGGTTCAAGAACTAGAAGTTGGTTCTTGGTGAAGGTTTAGGTGCAAGGACTGGAATTTTGGTTCTTGTGGTAGATTGGGTGTGTGATTGGAATTGTAATCTGTAAAACATTCAATCTAGTGGAACTCAGCTGGAATTTGGCTAAGAACTGGACGTAGCCCTGGGATTGGGTGAACTAGTATAAATCTTGGTTGTATCTTTCTAAACCTTTCTCTCTTTAATTCTGTTGCTGCCTTTATTTTGATTGTTTGTTTTGTTTGATTTAAGAATTGGTCAGAATTCTTAATCTTTGAAATAGATAATCTGTAATTTGCGAAAATGTTTCAAAGATCAATTCACCCCCCCCCCCTCTCTTGATCTCAGCCTCCTTTTCTAACACAAAGAACCCGAAGGGTATGGGTTGTGAAAGGGACTAAACCTCATCAAAATAGAGTTGAATATTTTCCAAAATCTAAAACCCCAAATGCATGCTTTTATTGTATGAAACATGGTCATACTTCAAATAAATGTAGAATTAAGCATTTTGATATTCCTAAGGGAAAATACATTTGGGTTCTTATAGTTAAATAATTTGATTGTCTCTAACCCCAAGGACCCAAAACTTATGGGGACCTAAGATCTTGTGTTCTTATTTTGTAGGTATCTTCTAAATCCAAAAAGTCTATGTGGTATCTTGATAGTGGTTGTTCAAGACACATGACTGGGGATAAAAATAAATTTACAAATTTCATCAACAAAGAACAAAGATATGTAACCTATGGAGACAACAACAAAGGTAAAATCCTTGGTACCGGAAACATTGGTGGTGTAAACACTTTGGAGATAAAGGATGTGCTCCTTGTTGATGGACTAAAGCACAATCTTCTAAGTATAAGTCAACTTTGTGATAAAGGACTTAAGGTAATCTTTGAAAGTAATTAATGCACCATACATCTTAAGGATTCTAAGGAAATTGCATTAAAAGGTATTAGGCATAAAAATATTTATGTGATTGACTTGGATTGTACATCTAATGTTAATATAACATGCTTAGTTACTAAAGAAGAAAACTCATGGTTATGTCATAAGAGAGCGGCTCATATTAATATGCATCTATTAAGCAAATTAATTTCTAGAGACTTAGTTTTTGGTTTGCCTAAGTTAAAATTTGAAAAAGAGAAACTATGTGATGCATGTAAAAAATGTAAACAAGTAAATCATATTTTAAAACTAAGAATATAATTTCAACATCAAAGCCTTTAAAACTTTTACACTTAAATCTATTTGGACCATCTAGAATTAAAAGTTTTGGTGAAAATTATTATGCTCTTGTATTTGTTGATGGTTACTCTAGATTTACTTGGACATTTTTCTTAACATTGAAAAGTGAAGCTTTTAAGGCATTTCAAAAGTTTGTCAAGAAAATTCAAAATGAAAAGGAATTAAGAATTAAAGTATTAAGAAGTGATCATAGTAGAGAATTTCAAAATGAATCTTTTGAAAAGTTTTGTGAAGAGAATGGTATTCTACATAATTTTTTTGCACCTAGAACCCCCCAACAAAATGATGTAGTTGAAAGGAAAAATAGATCACTAGAGGAACTAGCTAGAACAATGTTGAATGAATCTAATGTTCCTAAATACTTTTGGGTTGATGTTGTAAGTACTGCTTGTTATGTTTTAAATAGAATGCTCATTAGACCTATCTTGAAAATGACTCCTTATGAACTATTTAAAGGAAGAAAACCAAATGTAGCTCATTTGAAAATCTTTGGTTATAAATGTTTTGTATTAAATAATGGAAAAGACAATTTAAGTAAATTTGATTCAAAAGCCGATGAGGCTATCTTCTTAGGTTATTCACTTTCTACCAAAGCATATAGAGTTTTCAATAGAAGAACTTTGAATATTGAAGAATTTGTGCATATTTCATTTGATAAAATTGTAGACCTTGAGGGAAATCCTCTTGAGTCAAGTAAAGAATATGCAGGTGATGATGAGTACACAAAGGAAGCATTAGAAGAAATGTATAAATGAAAATGATTCATCTCAACCAACTGAATTGACAAAAGAATGGCATTCACCAAGAGGACTTTCAACTAGTGCAAAAAAGGCTTTTTACGTTAGGTATTTTGGGTTTTTGACGTCGTATTTAAGACTGACGTTAAAATGGGAGACGTAAATTTACGTCGGACCCTTAGCCTGACGTAAATTCATGTCATTTATCGAGACCCGACGTTAATTTATGTTGCATTTACACTAAACAGATGTAAAAAATATCAAAAATTAAAAATTTTGGAGCAAATTTACGTCACGTATTGTTATACGCGACGTAAATTTGCTCCTTTTTATAAAAAAATTGGGTTTATTTTGTTTTACAACCAAAACCTGCAAATATATATTATAACCAAAAAATCCAGAGGTTCATGTTTCTTTAGCTATGTAATTAAAAAATATAATATTATATATAATTCAAACTACATAATAAAACAATATAATACAAACAATAACCTACAAACTAAAATCTATTACAAACTAAAAGTTGATACAAACTAAAAATTAGTACAAACTAAGCTACCTAAACTACATAATACACACAATATAATATAAACAATAACCGAAAGTGATGAAGATCTTATTGAAATACTCGGCAAAGATCTTATTGATTTGATGAAGTCAAAGATAAAGTCAAAGTCAACTTTGTAGCGGTCAACAGATCACTTAGATAAAAGAGTAGAGGGATTAGTGTGTCCGCAGCTGTGCTTAGGTATAATCATTTTTATCTTTTCTGCTGCATGAGGTTTCTTCACTTAAAAGATTTTGCAAAATGCCTCTAAAAACATTTAAGCAGTTAAAAACAATATTTTAACAAAAGCTTTCTTAAACAAGTCTTTAACTGATATAATTTCGAAATAACCGGTTGTTTCCATTAAAGAAAGTTTTGAAAACTTTCTGTCAGTGTTTCAACTGATAAAGCTTCGATATAACCGATTAAAATCACTTAAAATGTTAAGAGAAGTGTTTTTGCAGTATTTTAATCGATACAACTTGGTTTTAATCAATTAAATCCACTTAGTGTTCATGATGATCGATCAGAATGCAATTATGACCGATCAAAATCAGATATGATCGATCAGAATTGAGTTATGACCGATCAGAGCTTTTTCAATCGATTAAAACATGTTTCAATCGATTAAAACAACTTAGAAAATTTCTACACAGCGTTTTAATCGATTAAAACTTAGTTTTATCAGTTAAAATCACTTGGAAAATTTTACAAGTAAGTTTTGCAGTATTTTAATCGATTGAATCACGAAACAATCGATTAAAACAAATTAGAAGACTTTTTGTAAAGAGTTTTAATTGATATAAACGTTGTCGTATCAGTTAAAACAATCTGTTAAAGAATCAAGAACATTTTAATGGATTAAAAGAAGTTTTAACAGATTAAAACTACACTTTTAATAGATTAAAAGATTATTTTAATAGATTGATTAAACCAGCAGTTTTGAAAATCTTCTATAAAAATAGATTGGCTTGAACTTTTTAAACATCATCGAATATCAATCTTTTACACATCCTTTAGCAATCAAGCAAGCAAACTTTAATACTCTTTCAAGAAAGATTTGTGCTAGTTTTTGTGAAGTTCTTTGAAATTCTTTCTTGAGGCAATGTAGACCCCTAATTTTGCACGGTCTCTCAATAAAGGCTGAGGAGACTTCCTATAACAAGACAAAGCTGACAAAGCTCTCCTGGCATCTCAATAAAAGCCAAAGAAGACTTCCTATATGAAGATAAAGCTTCAACGGGCGTCTATCGGCATCAACCGACGTCCGAATAAAGAAAGGAAAGCTTCCTGGGGTCCCAGAACACAAAAGCTGGCCAAAACAAGCTGAGACAGTCGTCCCAAAGTCGAGACGACCGTCCCAAGCTACCCTGGCCAAGTGGGACGGCCGTCCCAAGTGAGACTGCCCGTCCCACACTTCAAGGGGTAGATCCAAGGCCAAAAAATTCAAGTGGGACGGCCGTCCCAACCCAGACAGTCGTCTCAACCCAGATGGGCGTCCCAAATTGTCAGGCTGCGAAAAACTATAAATAGGAGGCTCATTTTCCACTGTTTCACACACCAGACAACTCCCAGTACTTGTCTTTTCTCTCCCTACTTCGAATGAACTCTCTGATTGCCTTAATAAGGTAACAATCAGTTAAGGAATCATATTCCACCATTCGATTCTTCTGTAAAATTTAGTAGAGTCGATCTTGTATTCGGAGAGGAGAGTCTTTGTAGAGCGAAGGATTGCCAAAACGCATCCTTACGATTAAAGATTCGCAATACAAAGCTTGCTACGGAGGTTTTGTTCAATTCTTTTCTCTTTTACTGCTTTATTTATTGCTTTATGTATGCAATATAAAATAAAGTCATGTAGATAGCCATTTTTAATATTATGCAATAAAATAGGGTAATCGCTTAATTTCTTGTAATCTTCACTTAAATGAATTAATCCATCATAGGGAACCCGAAAGGGGCGTTGTGGGGTGCTAACACCTTCCCCACACGTAACTAACTCCCTTACCTAACTCTGGTTATAATGGCCAAGTTTGGTTTTTATTAAAATCAACGTCTTTTCATCCTTTTCCAATGTTTAAGGTCAAAACATTGGTGGCGACTCCATAAGAACCCCTTTTCGAAAACCTTGCTTTTATTAGAGGATAGTTCAGTTGTTGAGCACCTCAGAAGCAATGAACATAATTTTAACATAAAAACGCGAGTCTTAACCATCTTTTCGCGACCGCTCGCATAAACGTTCGAGATGTCCCTGGACGTCGGAACGGACGGCGGCGACAGGCAAATTGCTTTCTTTTGGAGAAGAAACACTTACTGCAGAATTGCATAAAACTGGTTTGAGCGTTCTAGTTTCTTCTTTTCATTTCTTTTCATTCTTTTACTGTATTGTTTGGTGCCTGGAATTGTGGGCACTGGTTTCTCTGCAGATGGAATTTGGTTGTAGAGGTTGTCAAGAACTGGAATTTGGTTCTTGGTGAAAGGTTAGGTGCAGGAACTGGAATTGTGGTTCTTGTGGTAGATTAAGTGTAAGATTATAATCTGTAAAACATTTGATCTAGTGGAACCCAGCTGGAATTTGGCTGGAGACTGGACGTAGCCCTGGTATTGGGTGAACCAGTATAAACACCGGTGATATCTTTCTAAACCTTTCTCCTCTTTTAATTCTGTTGCTGCGTTTATTGTTGATTGATTGCTTTGTGATTCAAGAACAGATCTGAAATCTTATTTTTACAAATAGATAATCTGTTAATTGCGAAAATCTTTCAAAGATCAATTCACCCCCCCTCTTGATCTCAGCCTACTTTTCTAACAATTGGCATCAGAGCGAGGTGCTTGAAAGTTATTCAAGTTCTTCGATCCATGGCTGAAAACAGATTACTTTTTTCTGAGGGAGCTTCTATTAACAGACCTCCACTGTTTTGTGGAACAAATTATCCTTTTTGGAAAATTAGGATGAAGATCTTTATTGAGTCTATTGATAGAAATGTTTGGGATGTAATTGCTAATGGCCCTTTAATTACAGAAAAAGAATGGTCCAGTTTAAATGATGAGGAAAAGAAAAAAGTTCAAAATGATTGCACTGCTAAAAATATAATTACTTCTGCACTAAACATGGATGAGTTTTACGGAGTCTCCCAATGCAAATCTGCCAAGGAGATGTGGGATGTTCTTGAGGTTACTCATGAAGGGACAACGAGATGTAAAGAGAGCCGGAAAGCATACTCTCATAAGAGAATATGAGCTCGTTCAAAATGCAAGCTGGTGAAAGCATTGCGGATGTGCGAAGCGATTCACTCACATCATTAATCATCTAATGGGCCTAGGTAAAACCTTTGATAAAGAAGAATTAAATATTAAAGTCTTGAAATGTCTTGACGAGTCATGGCGACCAAAGGTCACAACAATTTCGAGTCAAAGGATTTGTCCATCATGACAATAGCTTCTTTGTTTGGCAAACTCGAGAGAACATGAAATGGAAATTAACAGATTTAATGAACAAGAAGTCTCCGAGAAGAAAAGCAAAAGTATAGCACTCAAAGTTGAAGAAAGAAATCAAGAATCGGAGGAGGAAAGTGAGAATCTTGGACTGCTTGTCGAGAAAATTCAACAAATTTCTCAAGAAAAAGATTCAAGACAAGGAAAAACATAAAAGGTATGAGAAAAAACTGATTCTTCTAACTTTAAATGCTATGGTTGTGGTAAGCGGGGCCATGTAAGAATGGAGTGCCCAGAAAAGAACAAATATAATGACAAGAAAGAAGAGAAAGTCAAAAGAAGAGCCTATGTAGCATGTGATGACAATGACACTTCATCAACAGACAATTCTGATAATGAAGAAGCCAACCTGTGTCTAATGGCAAATTAAAACCTTCAATCCAGCAGTGTAAGTTCTAATTCTTCTTCAAATTTAGTGAACTATAATTCATTACAAGAAGCATTTAATGAAATGCATGAAGAGGCTAAGAAACTGCAAAAAGAAAATGATAGGCTAAAAGGATTGAATAATTGGTTAGTAAATGGGTCTACAATCAGATCTCAGGTAAAGGGAGTAAATATGGAAATTACTCATGCTGTTTGGGAGCAAATTGCTGGCCTTAAGGATAGAGGTGTCAAAGTTTCAAGGGGGAATATTTCTGAGATTCCTGAGTTCAACAAGATTCAGTTTTTCCGGTCTTGCCTTAAGGATCCAAATGATTCGGTAAGAATTCTAAATGCCGGAAAACTTGCACTTGAACATAGATTACTTGCTTTTATTGTGGCATGGATGCTTACTCCAAGAGGGAGTAATCATGCTATTCTTAATGAGGGAGATCTTGCCCTCATGTATTGCATTTTTAATAATGTTCGGGTAAACTGGGTGTATGTGATCAAAGATCACATGTTGAAAGCTAAAAGGTTGGCAAATTTCAAATTGCCATATGCTATGTTAATTAATAATTTCTTTAGATATTTTGAAGTTGATCTTTACGGGGAAAGCATAGAAACCCCCAAGGCATCAAATGAAATTGACGACTCCACCCTAAGAAAAATGGGATATATAAAAGTTGATGATGAATGGATCTCCAAAATTGATGCTTGGGATGTCCGAGGGTGAGGAAGAAGATGAAGATGAAAATGAACAAGGCCAAATTCCTCCCTCTCCAGCTGCTGCGAGAGGTTCCTGAGTCAACCGGTGGTCAAGCCTCATATGAGAATATGGAAATTATTCCTTACATGGAGCGGCTGACCAGTGGGACTCCTTTATCTCGGTTTGAAAGAACAATGCTTTCTCAAATGGTCGTTGTGCAGGAAAATCGGAGAAAGCATATGCAAATGACATTCCAACACTTCCAAGCAAACAAACAATCAATTCGCATCCCTTGGAAATCAAATTGTCGATATCTACACCAAGTCTGGAAGATATGCAGTTGAGCCAAGAAACTGGGATGATTGATTTTATGGATTAAAAGGGTCCCTTCTTATCTTATCTTTTATTTCTTATTTCTTTTGATGCTAATTTCAATTTACAGTTCGTAATATTTACTTGGTTGTATACCAGGTACAATCTCTTTAGCGTTGATCAATATAATGTAGGTTTTAAATCGAATCAAACTAGTCTAGATAGAATTCAACATAGATTCCGGATATTTTTAGTTGATACAAAATGGTTTTAATCGATCAAATCGATTAAAGGAAACACTTTCACAACAAAATAATCGAGTAAACTTCGTATCAATCGATTAAAATCTATATAAACAAGTTTACATCAGTTAAATTGGCTAAATAAGATTTTATCCTGATTTTGATGGATCTATTGGTTAAAATCTAAATCGATGTAGTTGATATTATTGTAAAACATCCTTCTAAATGATCGGTGTTACAAAAATTACACTGGATTAGAGATGATAAATTCGCATAAAACATTACTTAGTTTGCAAAACTGGTTGTTTTAATCAATAAAAAATCTTTTAAATCGATTAAAAGAATTTATACAACATTTTTCTTTACTGTGTTTAATCGATTAAATGTCGAATTAATCGATTAAATGCACTTATGTTTCATACTTTCGAAGTCCTTCACTGTTTTAATCGATTAAACCTTTATTTCAATCGATTAAAATCATTAAACAATAACTTTTTAATCGATTTTGTCCTGTTTTTAATCGATTTTTATTCTGGAAAGAAAAATTAAAGGCTTTAGTTAATGGTTGTTCTTGTAACATGCTACTAAAGCGTGATTCCCTTATCTTTACACGTGTTAATTGTATTCATTACAAAGGTGTTAATGAAGATAAGTTTGAATCAACTTTGATCAATCCTTACATAAGTAAAATATCGTATTCATTTTTTTTTTCTCTATTTTCAAAATCTCAAACTTATTACATACCTTTGCATTGTCTCTCTTCTGATCCCTATTTTTGATGAAGTCAAAAGGGGGAGAATAGTTGTTTTACTGTTGATCAGAAACAATTTAGGATTATTTAGGGGAAGCAACAATTTAGGGGGAGAAATAGGAAAATAATTCATTTTTTTATTTCTAACTAATCTGTTTTATCAAGTGACTTCTCTTGCAGAGTTATTATTCAAAGTAGTGTTTGTCTTCATCAAATAGGGGGAGACTGAAAGTGATGAAGATCTTATTGAAATACATTGGCAAAGATCTTATTGATTTGATGAAGTCAAAGATAAAGTCAAAGTCAACTTTGTAGCGGTCAACAGTCACTTAGATAAAAGAGTAGAGGGATTAGTGTGTCCGCAGTTGTGCTTAGGTATAATCATTTTTATCTTTTCTGCTACATGAGGTTTCTTCACTTAAAAGATTTTGCAAAATGCCTCTAAAAACGTTTAAGCAGTTAAAAACAGTATTTTAACAAAAGCTTCCTTAAAAAAGTTTTTAACTAATATAATTTCGAAATAACTAGGTTGTTTTCATTAAAGAAAGTTTTGAAAACCTTACATCGGTGTTTTAAGCTGATAAAGCTTCGATATAACCGATTAAAATCACTTAAAATGTTAAGAGAAGTGTTTTTGCAGTATTTTAATCGATACAACTTGGTTTTAATCGATTAAATCCACTTAGTGTTCAGGATGATCGATCAGAATGCAATTATGACTGATCAGAATCAGATATGATCGATCAGAATTGAGTTATGACCGATCAGAGCTTTTTCAATCGATTAAAACACATTTCAATCGATTAAAACAACTTAGAAAATTTCTACACAGCGTTTTAATCGATTAAAACTTATTTTTATCAGTTAAAATCACTTGGAAAATTTTACAAGAAAGTTTTGCAGTATTTTAATCGATTGAATCACGAAACAATCGATTAAAACAAATTAGAAGATTTTTTTTAAAGAGTTTTAATTGATATAAACGTTGTCGTATCAGTTAAAAAAAATCTGTTAAAGAATCAAGAACATTTTAATGGATAAAAAGAAGTTTTAACAGATTAAAACTACACTTTTAACAGATTAAAAGATTACTTTAACAGATTGATTAAACCAGCGAGTTTTGAAAATCTTCTATAAAAACAGATTGGCTTGAACTTTTTAAACATCATCGAATATCAATCTTTTACACATCCTTTAGCAATCAAGTAAGCAAACTTTAATACTCTTTCAAGAAAGATTTGCGCTAGTTTTTGTGAAGTTCTTTGAAATTCTTTCTTGAGGCAAATTGCTTTCTTTTGGAGAAGAAACACTTACTGCAAAATTGCATAAAACTGGTTTGAGCATTCTAGTTTCTTCTTTTCATTTCTTTTCATTCTTTTACTGTATTGTTTGGTGCCTGGAATTGTGAGCACTGGTTTCTCTGCAGCTGGAATTTGGTTGTAGAGGTTGTCAAGAACTGGAATTTGGTTCTTGGTGAAAGGTTAGGTGCAGGAACTGGAATTGTGGTTCTTGTGGTAGATTAAGTGTAAGATTGTAATCTGTAAAACATTTGATCTAGTGGAACCCAGCTGGAATTTGGCTGGAGACTGGACGTAGCCCTGGTATTGGGTAAACCAGTATAAACACCGGTGATATCTTTCTAAACCTTTCTCCTCTTTTAATTCTGTTGCTGCGTTTATTGTTGATTGATTGCTTTGTGATTCAAGAACAGATCTAAAATCTTAGTTTTACAAATAGATAATCTGTTAATTGCGAAAATCTTTCAAAGATCAATTCACCCCCCCTCTTGATCTCAACCTACTTTTCTAACAATAACCTAAAAAATTAAGTACTAGAATTGTTGAACGAAAAACCTTGCCCATTATTCTCTAATTTGTGTGATATCATATTCTGGTAATGGAGATGGATCTCGAAATACTTGAAACATTAATTTGACTCTTGTAAACATGCAACACACATAAAGTTAAATAAACTTAACTAATGTTGAAAGCAATTACCTCCGTCCAAGAATCAATTATACCCGCACAAATTATGGCTCTCATCCAATACATAACATAGTAACCACATTCAAATGAGTCTCGTTTGCTTATTACATCTGAAATGATGAATAAAATATAATGTTATTTTTAAAATTTAAATACAAACAATAATTATGGTATTGACTTATTATAATAAGTTTCTAACCTTAGGATAAATGAACTGCAAAGTCTTTGTTCTGGGTTTTCCACTTAGAACATTAGTTATAGACACGATTCTAAATGAAAAAAAGTCATATATTATTCAATACCTTTTCCATTTTCACTAGCAAATTTCAAAAATTCATCAACTCCCTTTTCGTACTCTTCACTAATACGACGTGCATTCATCCAACTTCGATTCATATTATGTTATAAAGTTTCGTCACTCCTGTAAACCCCTAATTTTGCCCGGCCTCTCAATAAAGGCTAAGAAGACTTCCTATCTGAAGATAAAGCTTCGATGGACGTCTATCGGCATCAATCGACTTCCAAATAAAGAGAGGAAAGCTTCCCGGGAGTCCCAAAACACAAAATCTGGCCAAAACAATCGAGATGGTCGTCCCAGAAGTCGGGATGGCCGTCCCAGTCAGCCTAGACGACCGTCCCACATGCCAGACGCCCGTCTCAGCCAATTTTGTTGCTTGGGACGGCCGTCCCAGATCCCAGACGACCGTCCCGGCCGCCCTAGATGGTCATCCCTGTTTTCTGCACCCCAGACGACCGTCCCGAGCTGCCAGGCTGCGAAAACTATAAATAGGAAGCTCATTTGAGCATTTTTCAGACTCCAGACACTTGTCTTCTCTCCCTCTTTCGAATAAACTCTCTGATTTCCTAAAAAAGGTAACAATCGGTTAAGGAATACTCTTCCAGCATTCAATTCTTCTTAAAATTTTAGTAGAGTCGATCTTGTATTCGGGGAGGAGAGTCTTTGTAGAGCAGGGGATTGCCAAAACGCATCCTCACAGTTAAAGATTTGCAATACAAAGCTTGCTACGGAGGTTCTTTTCACTTCTCTTCTCTTTTATTGCTTTATTTATTGCTTGATGTATGCAATAGAAAATAAGATCACGTAGATAGCAATTTTTAAATATTGTATAAATAAAATAGGGTAATAGCATAATTTCTCGTAATCTTTACTTAATGAATTAATCCATCATAGGGAACCCGAAAGGAGCGTTGTGGGGTGCTAACACCTTCCCCACACGTAACTAACTCCCTTACTCAACTCTGGTTATAATGGCCAAGTTTGGTTTTTATTAAAATCAACGTCTTTTTATCCTTTTCCAATGTTTACGGTCAAAACATTGGTGGCGACTCCATAAGAACCCTTTTGCGAAAACCTTGCTTTTATTAGAGGATAGTTCAGTTGTTGAGCACCTCGGAAGCAATGAACACATTTAAAAATAAAACGCGAGTCTAAACCATCTTTTCGCGACCGCTCGCATAAACGTGCGAGATGTCCCTAGACGTCGGAACGGACGGCGGCGACAGATGGCGACTCCACTGGGGAAGCTAGAGAGTTGATCCCATTTAGTGACGGATAAATTCAAACTAAGTAAAGATTTGAAATTACGCCTTTACCCTCCGTCGTATGTTTTATTGTATGGCTTTAATAACTGCTGTATGATTATTTTCTGCAAATTGTCTGAAATATAAACTGCACACAAAAACCCTTACACACAACAGTCCCTCTATACCCGGGGGCAAGAGTGAATACCTATAGGGAGTGGGTGGCAGATACGACCGGCTTGTTGGCACATGGGGCTACAACTGTTGTCGAAAACCACCAACTCAAGGTGATAACTCTCTTCTTTTGGTCCAAGGATGTCGACATGGAGTTCCGTGCATGACCCGAGGACTGAGAGATTGAGAGGTCCCTATAATGGGGGCACCTTGGGGACCTTTGGCCTTGGTGAGAACAGTTTAGAACCACCTAAACCAAGCACGTTTCTACAGGAAAACCCCACCTCGAAAATAACGTGGCTCTGCTCATGGATGAATGAATTGTGTGTGCATTCGTTTGTTGCATTTGTATTGATGCATTAGCATAGAGTAATCATACAACAGACAAAAAATAATGAAAAACCTAAAAAACCATAAAAGTGATAAGAATAAACCAACTTTATGTCGGAGAGTCTTCAGTTAAGCTAGCCTGGTTTCAGGTTCTTCGTAAGCTAAGTAGTCACGTTGACCAACAGAAGAGATAAAGGGTCATAAAATATATAAAAAACAATTCAAAGCCATAAAAATACCTTTTACAATAAAAAGATTTTAGACAAAGTCGTATCATTCATACCCACCATCCAATAAGTGGTAAAACTAAGAGAGAAAATAAATGCACTAAGAAAAGTATGCATAAACATCATTATAATAAAATTTCTCATACACAAACACATTCATTCTAGGATGTATTAGATATCCTTAGACAATAGCAAAAGAGACCCAAGTGTGTTTATAATCTTCCTACAAGATATAAGCGCATTTAGGTATGATGGCAACCTTTAAAAAAGGAGCTATCACACTAAGGTGGGTATGGAACCCTTTAAGCATAGGCTTTTAAGAGGATACTAAAGCTATTGTCTAAGACATATCTATCTCACACTAATCATTTGAAATAAAGAGCTATAATAAAAATCTTTAAAATCATTTAGAAAGTGGCTGGTCTTCCGCCCGTCCTCACTCATGCTAAGAAAGCTAAAAAGATGGAACAATTAAAAGAACAAAACTGAAAGCTCACCACTGAGCTTAATACGCTGAAAGAGCAAATGGCTCAAATGTTGGAAATGATGCATCAACAAAATATCCACAAGGAGGGTCATCAAAGTGGACAAGCCTCTCACCAAGAAGAAGAAGAGGAACCCAATGATGAAAACGCCCAATCTGATACAAGGGCAATACATATTCATACTCCGGAAATATCAAAACAACAAATTACTGCCCTGGAGGAGAGGTTGAGAGCCATGGAAGGGCATAACTTTGATGTTAAAGAGGCGGCTGATATGTGCCTCATTAAAAACATCCAATTCCCCAACAAATTTAAAACTCCGGATTTCCCAAAGTACATGGGGATAACTTGCCCCAAAAGCCATCTTACAATGTACTGCCGTAAGATGGTTGCATATGGTGACAATGAGAAACTCCTGATCCATTGCTTTCAGGAGAGCCTGGCTGAGTCAGCCCTAAATTGGTATATGCAACTGGAAGGAGGGCAAGTCCAAACCTGGAGACATTTGGCAGATGCTATTCTTCGTCATTATAAATACAATATTGATCTGACACCAGAAAGAGCAGATTTACAATTACTAAGCAAGAAAGACGACAAATCCTTTAAGGCATATGCCCAAAGATGGAGGGAATTGGCAGCACAAGTAGAACCTCCTCTGTCTGACAAAGAAACCACATCCATGTTCATCAATTCTCTAACTGGTCCCTACTATGACAAAATGATACGGAACACATCAACACTCTTTGCGGATGTGGTAATTATAGGAGAAAGAGTGGAGCAAGGTTTGAAAAGCGGAAGAATTGCACAACATACTTCCTCCAATTCCTCCACCCCAAATGTTAAAAAGAGCTTTGGAAAAAAGAAGGAAGGAACTGTGAATGCAATCAACATTGCCACTCCTTCTTCCTCCTCGCAGCAGACCAAGTCACGCAGATCGGAAAGGAAATTCACTCCCATTCCAAGCTCCTATGGAAGTCTGCTTTTAAAATTGTTGGATGCCAAACTTCTCGTGCGCATCCCTCCAAAGAAGATGGATCCACCCTACCCAGAATGGTACAAACCTAATGATAATTGCGATTACCATTCAGGCGCTCCTGGGCATTCTGTGGAGAATTGCATGGCCTTGAAGTATAAGGTCCAAGATTTGTTGAATGCTGGGTGGATCACCTTCAATACTCCCGACATGAATACCAAGCCTCTATCACAACTAGGATAGTGAGCTTGGGTAGAGAAGGCCAGCTAACTAGGGCTCCCCATTGCATCTTTTGATTAAAAAAATATAATAAAAAAAAAATAAAAAGCTTCCGATGCATCTCTCGCGGTTTCTGCTCGTGGCCGCAAGATCTTTTGATTAAAGGGGCTCTGTATATATTTCTCCTTTCATCAATACAACGAGGCATTTTTCATAATATTCATATTCTTCTCATTCTTTTCTCTCTCATTCCAAAATAATTAAATAAAATCTAAACCCAAATAAGGACCATATTGTTAGAAAAAGAGGCTGAGATCAAGAGGGGGGGTGAATTGATCTTTGAAAGATTTTCACAATTAACAGATTATCTATTTCAAAAATCAAGATTTCAGATATGTTCTTGAATCACACAGCAAGAAATCAAAAAATAAATGCAGCAACAAAATTAAAGAAAGGAAAGGATTAGAAAGATATCACCAAGTTTTATACTGGTTCACCCAATCCCAGGGCTACGTCCAGTCTCCAGCCAAATTCCAACTGGGTTCCACTAGATTGAATGTTTTACAGATTACAACCTTAACCTTACACTCAATCTACCACAAGAACCACAATTCCAGTTCCTGCACCTAACCTTTCACCAAGAACCAAATTCCAGTTCTTGACAACCTCTACAACCAAATTCCAGTTGCAGAGAAACCAGTGCCCACAATTCCAGGCACCAACAATACAGAAAAGAATGTAAAGAAACAAACAGAAGAAACTAAAACGCTCAAACCAGTTTTATGTAGTTCTGCAATATGTTGTTTCTCCTTCAAAAGAATGCATTTGCCTCAAGAAAGAACTTTAATGGACTTCACAAAAACTAGCGTGATTCTTTCTTGAAAGTAGTACTTTTGATTGCTTGAATGATTGCTAAAAGATGTATTGCAGATGTTTTTTAAAATGATCAAGCAACTCTATTTTTATAGAAGATTTTCAAAATTGCTGGTTTAATTAATCTGTTAAAATAATCTTTTAATCTGTTAAAAGCCTTGTTTTAATCTGTTAAAACTTCTTTTAATCCATTAAAACGTTCTTGATTATTTTCCAGATTTGTTTTAACTGATACGACAACGTTTATATCAATTAAAACTCTTTGTAAAAAATCTTCTAATTTGTTTTAATCGATTGTTTCGTGTTTCAATCGATTAAAATACTGCAAAACTTTCTTGTAAACTTTTCCAAGTGATTTTAACTGATAAAAACTCGTATTAATTGATTAAAATGCGTAGTATAAATTTTCTTAAGTTGATTTAATCGATTGAAACGTAATTTAATCGATTGAAATAATTCTGATCGGTCATAACTAAATTCTGATCGATCATATCTGATTCTGATCGGTCATAATCGCATTCTGATCGGTCATATAGTATACCAAATGAAATTAATCGATTAAAACAAAGTTGTATCGATTAAAAAACTGCCAAAATACTTCTCTAAACATTTTAAGTGATTTTAATTGGTTATTTCAAAGCTGTATCAGTTAAAATACTGGCAGACGGTTTTCAAAACTTCTTTTAAAGAAATCAATCGATTATTTCGAAGTTATATCAGTTAAAAACCTGTTATAAAAGTGTGAAGAACATTTTAGTTGATAAAGCTTATATGCTATTAGTTAAAATAGTTGATTAAGAAAGCTTTTATCAAAATACTTTGGTTTTGATCGTTTAAACACTTTTAGAGGCAATTTGCAAAAATCTTTTAATTGAAGAAACCTCATGCAGCATAAAAGATAAAAATGATTATACCTAAGCAGAGCTGCAGACACACTAATCCCTCTACTCTTTTATCTAAGTGACTTTTGACTTCCACAAAGTTGCCTTTGACTTCATTCTTGACTTCATTAAATCAACAAGATCTTTTGCCAAAGTATTTCAATAAGATCTTCATCACTTTCAGTCTCCCCCTATTTGATGAAGACAAACACCACTTTGAATAATAACTTTGCAAAAGAAGTCACTTGATAATATAGATTAGTGAGTAACCAAAAATGAATTATTTTCCTATTTCTCCCCCTAAATTAAAAAGTAAAGCAACTCTTTCTCCCCCTTTTGACTTCATCAAAAATAGGGAACCAAAAAACAATGCATGGTATGTATTATGTCTTAGATTTCGAAAATAAAAAAAAATGGATACGATACTTTACTCATGTAAAGACAAATCCAAGTTGATTCAATCTTATCTTCATTAACACGTTTGTAATGAATACAATTAACACGTGTAAAGATAAGGGAACCACGCTTTAGTAGCATGTTACAAGAACATCCATTAACTAAAGCCTTTAATTTTTCTTTCCAGAATAAAAATCGATTAAAAACAGGACAAAATTGATTAAAAATTTCTTGTTAATGGTTTAAATCGATTGGAATAAAGGTTTAATCGATTAAAATAGTGAAGTAATTCAAAAGTTTGAAACATAAGTTCATTTAATCGATTAATTCGACATTTAATCGATTAAAATAGTAAGAAAAATCATGTATAAATTCTTTTAATCGATTTAAAAGATTTTTTATTGATTAAAACAACCAGTTTTGATAACTAAGTAATGTTTGATGCATTTAAAATGCCTAGATTAGTGTGAATTTTGTAAAACCGATCATTTAGAAAAGTGTTTTACAATAATATCGATTAACTTTTAATCAATAGATCCATCAAAATCCGAACGAGAATCTAATTTAGCTAATTCAACTGATGTAAACCTAGTTTTAGTTGGTGGCATACAAATTTTAATCGATTTATACGCAGTTTAATCGATTATTCTGTTGTGATTTTCCTATGTAAGTGTTTCTTTTAATCGATCTAATCGATTAAATCCATTTTGTATCAGCTAAAAATATCAGGGATCTATGTTAAATTCTACCTAGGCTATCTTACTTCAACTTAAAACCTTAATCATATTAAGCAAAGAGAAAAAAAATTGTGCCTGGTATAAAACCAGTAAATATTACAGACCAGAATTTGAAATTAGCATCAAAAGAAATAAAACATAAAAGAAAGATAAGAAGGGACCCTTTTTATCCACAAATTCAATCATCCCAATTTCCTTGGTTCAGCTGCATATCTTCCAGCTTGGTGTAGATATCAGCAATCTGGTTTCCAAGGGATGCGAATTGATTGTTTGTTTGCTGGAAATGTTGATATGTCATCTGCATATGCTTTCTCTGATTTTCCTGCATTGCAGTCATTTGAGAAAGCATTGTTCTTTCAAATTGAGATAGAGGAGTCCCACGGTCAGGTTGCTCCATGTATGGGATGATCTCCATATTCTCATATGAAGCTTGACCACTGGTTGACTTAGGTACCTCTGCAGCAGCTGGAGAGGAAGGAATTTGACCTTGTTCATCTTCATCTTCATCTTCTCCCTCATCCTCAAACATCCCAACATCAATTTTAGAGATCCATTCATCATCAACTTTTATATACCCCATTTTTCTCAGGGTAGAGTCGTCAATTTCATTTGATGCCTTGGGGGTTTCTATGCTTTCCCCAGTAAGATCAACTTCAAAATATCTAAAGAAATTATTAATTAACATGGCATAAGGCAGTTTGAAATCTGCCAACCTTTTTGCTTTTAACATGTGATCTTTAATCACATAAACCCAGTTTACCCGAATATTGTTAAAAATGCAGTACATGAGGGCAAGATCTCCCTCATTAAGAATAGCATGATTACTCCCTCTTGGAGTAAGCATCCATGCCACAATAAAAGCAAGTAGTCTATGTTCAAGTGCAAGTTTTCTAGCATTTAGAATTCTTACCGAATCATTGGGTCCTTAAGGCAAGACCGAAAAAACTGAATTTTGTTGAAATCAGGAATCTCAGAAATATTCCCCCTGGAAACTTTGACACCTCTATCCTTGAGGCCGAGCAATTTGCTCCCAAACGAAGGAGTAATTTCCATATTAACTCCCTTTACCCGAGATCCGATTGTTGAACCATTTACTTGTCAAATTTGAATAAAACACTCGAACCAGATCAGGTTGTATGTTCCCGAGTAAACTCCATGAAGGTTTTTAGCTTTTGACTTTTTAGCTTTCTTCTCGAGACTAGTAAATCCCTCTTCATCAAGCCATTTGTATTTGATAAATTTTGGAATAACAATCTGTTTCGATTGAACTCGAAAATGAAGGTGTTCATTTTTCCTATATCACCATTAAACCATGCTTCCAGATGACCACCAGGATTAGCAGCGAGAGGAAGATTCCCCTTTTTGCTTCTTTCTTGACTTTGATCTCCTCGACATCTTGTTGTATAGTTTAGAGAGGGTTTTTGAGACGTGAGTACAAGAAAAAAAATTGAACCAGAAAGAGAAGAATGAGAACAATGAGCTACAAGTGAGCAAAGTGAAGATTCACGGATGTCAATTTTCGTGAATTGCGGTTAAATTTTGACAGAACCTGCAAAATCAGCTTTAATTGTGTATGTCCCCTTGACCGAAGACAGAGGCACAGTTTTCTGGATAGTGGGTGCATCAGCTATTTTGTTCTTGGATGAACTTTTGACTTGGTCAATAGATGTAATAAATGTATTATGCAGATTTTGATTTAACACAAAACTTGAAGTTTTGACTTTGATTTACTGACCAATTTTCAATTGGTAGTTGTAAAAATGATTTTCAGGAATGATTTAATCGATCAATCAGCAAATTAACCTATTAATTTGATTTTTAATATTAGGTTTTGAGACTGTAATAGTGAAGTAATCGATTAATACACAACAGAATCGATTAATTTTGTATTGGAGAAATTCAATAATGTGATAACAGAATTTTAATCGATTAAAACGAAAAAGAATCGATTAAATTTGACATCTTAGTGATTTTAGTTGATATAAATCCCTTTTAATCGATTAAAACAGTTAAACTAAAATTCCTGAGAGCATTTTAATCGATTAATTCGTATTTCAATCGATTAAAACTGTACGGACAAATTTTCTGATATTCTCTGTAAGTGATTATAACCGATTAAAACTATTTTATATCAATTAAAAACATTCAGTTTAAGAAATCAGAACCTGATTTGCTGTTTTTAAAACACCAGGGGACTTCTAGATTTTGTTCCTGCAAAACAGATTAGGCATATTTTTGGTACCCTTTTTTTTTTTAATTACTGGGTCCAATTATGTTATATAAAATGAATTTTGGGGAATCCATTTCATTCTACCTCTAGGAATAGCATACTTCTTAATTCTACAATTTTTTACAAAATGACCTTTTTTCATGCAGTAAAAACATTTAATCACTGAGTATGATTTCCTATTTGTTTTTCTGAATTTGTTAGATTTAAATCCAATTCCTGATTTGTCAAAAATAAGTTTTTGTGACCCAAGTAAAACGTCAAGATTAGCTTGACCTTGTGTAAACTTTGAAACAGTTTGTGATAAAAAGTTAATCTTCTTTTGTAATTCTGGACAGTTATTACATGGTTTATTACATACACAATCAGAATTATCATGGATTAATTTTAAAAAGTCAAGATCAGTTTCATCTTCAAGAATTTTCTTTTCAAGAGAGTCTACTTTATTTACTAGCCAATTATTTAAGCCTTTTGGCCTATCATTTTCTTTTGCGGTTTCTTGGCTTCTTCATGCATTTCATTAAAAGCTTCTTGTAATGAATTATAATTCACTAAATTTGAAGAAGAATTAGAACTTACACTGCTGGATTGAAGATTTTGATTTGCCATTAGACATAAGTTGGCTTCTTCATTATCGAGAATTTTCGTTGATGAAGTATCATTGTCATCCCATGCTATATAGACTCTTCTTTTGACTTTCTCTTCTTTCTTGTCATTGTATTTATTCTTTTCGGGCACTCCATTCTTACATGACCACGCTTACCACAACCATAGTATTTATAGTTAGAAGAATCAGTTTTTTCTCATACCTTTTATGTTTTTCTTTGTCTTGAATCTTTTTCTTGAGAAATTTGTTGAACTTTCGACAAGCAGTCCAAGATTTTCACTTTCCTCCTCTGATTCTTGATTCCTTTCTTCAACTTTGAGTGCTATACTTCTGCCTTTCTTCTCGGAGACTTCTTGCTCATTGAATCTGTTAATTTCCATCTCATGTTCTCCGAGTTTGCCAAACAAGGAGGTCTGTTGTCATGACTGATAAGTCTTTTGATTCCGAAATAGGCTGTGACCTTGGGCTGCCATGACTGTCAAGACATTTCAAGACTTTAATATTTAATTCTTCTTTATCAAAAATTTTACCTAAGCCCATTAGGTGATTTATGATGTGAGTGAAGCGCTTACGCACATCTGCAATACTTTCTCCAGGTTGCATTTTGAACAACTCATATTCTCTTATGAGAGTATGTTTTACGGCTCTCTTTACATCGACGAGTCCCTTCATGAGTAACCTCAAGAACTTCCCACATTTCCTTGGCAGATTTGCATTGGGAGACCCTAAAAAACTCATCCATATTTAGTGCGAAGTAATTATATTTTTAGCAGTGCAATCACTTTGAACTTTTTTCTTTTATTCATCATTTAAACTGGACCATTCTTTTTTTGTAATTAATGGACCATTAGCAATTACATCCCAAACATTCCTATCAATAGATTCAATAAAGATCTTCATCCTAATTTTCCAAAATGGATAATCTGTTCCACAAAACAGTGGAGGTCTATTAATAGAAGCTCCCTCAGAAAACGGTAATTTGTTTTCAGCCATTAAAGATTTGAATCGACTTGAATAACTCTCAAGAACCTTGCTCTTGATACCAATTGTTAGTAAAAGAGGTTGGAATCAAGAGGGGGGGTGTGAATTGATCTTTGAAAGATTTTCGCAATTAACAGATTATCTATTTCAAAAATTAAGATTTCAGATCTGTTCTTGAATCACACAGCAAGCAATCAAAAAATAAATGCAGCAACAGAATTAAAGAAAGGAAAGGATTAGAAAGATATCACCAAGTTTTATACTGGTTCACCCAATCCCAGGGCTACGTCCAGTCTCCATCCAAATTCCAGCTGGGTTCCACTAGATTGAATGTTTTACAGATTATAACCTTAACCTTACACTCAATCTACCACAAGAACCACAATTCCAGTTCCTGCACCTAACCTTTCACCAAGAACCAAATTCCAGTTCTTGACAACCTCTAAAACCAAATTCCAGCTGCAGAGAATCCAGTGCCCACAATTCCAGGCACCAACAATACAGAAAAGAATGTAAAGAAACAAACAGAAGAAACTAAAACGCTCAAACCAGTTTTATGCAGTTCTGCAATATGTTGTTTCTCCTTCAAAAGAATGCATTTGCCTCAAGAAAGAACTTTAATGGACTTCACAAAAACTAGCATGATTCTTTCTTGAAAGTAGTACTTTTGATTGCTTGAATGATTGCTAAAAGATGTATTTCAGATGTTTTTTAAAATGATCAAGCAACTCTGTTTTTATAGAAGATTTTCAAAACTGCTGGTTTAATTAATCTGTTAAAATAATCTTTTAATCTGTTAAAAGCCTTGTTTTAATCTGTTAAAACTTATTTTAATCCATTAAAACGTTCTTGATTATTTTCCAGATTTGTTTTAACTGATACGACAATGTTTATATCAATTAAAACTCTTTGTAAAAAATCTTCTAATTTGTTTTAATCGATTGTTTCGTGTTTCAATCGATTAAAATATTGCAAAACTTTCTTGTAAACTTTTCCAAGTGATTTTAACTGATAAAAACTCGTATTAATCGATTAAAACGCGTAGTATAAATTTTCTTAAGTTGATTTAATCGATTGAAACGTAATTTAATCGATTGAAATAATTCTGATCGGTCATAACTAAATTCTGATCGATCATATCTGATTCTGATCGGTCATAATTGCATTCTGATCGGCCATATAGTATACCAAATGAAATTAATTGATTAAAACAAAGTTGTATCGATTAAAAAACTGCCAAAACACTTCTCTGAACATTTTAAGTGATTTTAATCGGTTATTTCGAAGTTGTATCAGTTAAAATACTGGCAGACGGTTTTCAAAACTTCTTTTAATGAAATCAATCGATTATTTCGAAGTTATATCAGTTAAAAACCTGTTATAAAAGTGTGAAGAACATTTTAGTTGATAAAGATTATATGCTATTAGTTAAAATAGTTGATTAAGAAAGCTTTTATCAAAATACTTTGGTTTTGATCGTTTAAACACTTTTAGAGGCAATTTGCAAAAATCTTTTAATTGAAGAAACCTCATGCAGCAGAAAAGATAAAAATGATTATACCTAAGCAGAGTTGCAAACACACTAATCCCTCTACTCTTTTATCTAAGTGACTTTTGACTTCCACAAAGTTGCCTTTGACTTCATTCTTGACTTCATCAAATCAACAAGATCTTTTGCCAGAGTATTTTAATAAGATCTTCATCACTTTCACATATGAACAGTCATGTCTGTGATTGAAAACTCTCTGCGGGATCTGAAAGCCGAAGGCGAATGGATTGAGTTAGATAGTGAGGAGGGGACCATTTCCTCGGACATGCAAAGACTATTGGAAAATAAGCTCAATTGATACAGCCCCATCAGGAAAAAACTTAGGCCATCGATTTGGGACAAAGAGATAATAAGAAAGAAGTAAATATCAGTACCCAAATTGATAACGTCAGGGAAGGGGCAATAACACCTTTGCGCTTATTCATACCTCGTCCTTTCCCTTAAACATCCGATAAAGCTGTACTGGGATATGCACAGAAGAATTGTCCATCAATGAAGATATTTCCAATATAGCCAGCATTGGGGCAGGACGAGAAGCAAAAGAATTTATCTACCCAAGGAGCTACAAGATAATGTTCCTAAAAACAAAGGAAAAATAAAGAAACCGAAGAGGAAAAGAAAAAAGTATCCAAGGGGAAGATTAAATAGACCTTGGATTCACGGTGCTAGGGCAGTTTCATCAACGCTCCACTAAAAAATCAAATTCGTGGTAGGCGACAAGTTGATCATGGTTCAAGCTAAAGACTACATTCGAATAAGTGAGTCGTCCACCATACCTTAAAAGGATGCGGCTGAAGAGGACATTTGAAAATATAAAAAGACTTCCTAGAAATATGAAATTGGCCCATATAATGAAGAGATATGGATACAGCTCAGGACAAGGGCTTGGAAAGGATGCTCAAGGAATAAGAGAGCCACCAGATTTTAAGGATAATCTTTTAAAGTACGACCCTACAAAAGATCAAGTCGTACAAAGAAAAGGGAAGTCTCCCCTCCATACCTTAAAGACGATCTTCCGAAAAAGAGGGATATTAACATCAAGGGTAGCGTTAGTCATTAGATGTCCTTCTTCCGATTCTAAGGGATGTAAACCCAATGACTATTAGAGATCACTCCTCGGAGTGTGCCCGACCCCCGAGCATCTTTAGGGCACACATTTCCCTTTGAATTACAAAAGAATGTTATTCTTACTATCTGCTTCTTTTCTCGTTAATCATATCTATACCCCATAAATAACCATGTTTAGACAAACGTTTTGTTCCAAAATACGTCAAAATAATCAAAACGCCATAGACAAAATGAAGCCAAAGTTAACATGATTGATTAGCTAGAGACACGAATAAGAAAATTGTGTTTCGACAATGTTTTGAGAAAAGAAATTATTATTAAAAGAAGCCCGTCAAGGTCAAAGGCCAAGACAAAAAGATAAAAGGCCAAATCCTAGGCTGAAAACCCAAAAGGGTGGACTAGGAAAGTTAATCAGTCACAAATAGGCGCCAGAGTATTCATTTGAAGACGCCACCTCATAAAAACAAAACGTTTGTTTGAACTAGCCTAAACACTGACCAACCCTGGCTAGCCATTCTTACAAAAATTATTATTTCAAAAAAAAATTCTCACTAAAACACAAGCCTTTGCAATAAATCTCTTTCTTTCTATTCTCTTACCCTTCACCATAAAGCATTGAAGTAATTGACTGGGAAATGTGGAAATATAGTGATCAATAGGAGGATTGAAATCCCTAAGGAAAGGAAGAAGGGCATTGATATGGCAGTTGCTTTACATTCAAAACGATTACTCTTTGGTTATAGCAAAGATCGGAGATGGGAAATCGGTACAGCTAATCATGTTGACAAAAGCACAGGATGATGGAAGCTAAATTAATAGAGGTTGAACGAGTTCAAAGCCGATATAACCAGTTAAACCTTATGGAAGAAGAACGGTTAAATGTTATATGTCGTGAGCAAGCCTATCAAAGGAAAATAAAAAAGGCTTACGAAAACCCTCATATTTACGATAAGAAGAATTTAATGGTAAATAATGTGCTTCCGGCCCAGAAGAATAAAATTGAAAAATGGGTGACAAATTATGAAGGACCCTTTGTGGTCAAACGAGCTTTCTCGGGAGGAGCTGTTATCCTTGGCGATATGAATGGAAAAGAACTTCGATACCTAATCAACTCCGATACGGTGAAGAAGTATTATGCTTGAAGACATTGCTGAAGACCCGTCAGGAATGAAAACTCGCAAAGGGCATCCCTGGGCAAAAGATAGGGTTTATATCCCTCGCTAGGATACGTCCTAGGAAAAAAGTAGAGGTAATAAAAAAAATAAAAAATAAAAAATTAAGAGCAATGGTTACCTCAGTCGAAAACCGAAAGGCGGCTAAGGTAACATTCTTCCAGAAGCAAGCAGTCTGCATAGTCTTCACTCTGAGCTCAGGCATCTCAACTGAAGCAATTAGGAGAACTAGGGGGGTAGATATCATAGACATGACTGTTTAAGCCTATATAGTATAGCCAACCCTGACCATCCATTCTTCTAAATACCTTTTGAAATCATTCTATAAAAGAAATAAATTTTTGCTCATTTATCAATAAAATTCCCTTTCATTTCCTTTCTTTTGACCAAATATTATGGAAATGCCTCTTTATTGATAAATCATAAATATGTGCAAAGACCTTTAATCAAAGATCAAACATGCATCTAAAAAAGAGGAAGCATAAAAAATAATAAAATAATAAATGCCTGCTAGGATTTTCTTAGGTAAAAATCAGGGTAGCTTGCTAGATTGAAAACCCCAAAAGAATGGTCTAGGCAAAAGATAAGGTAAAAGCCCCCTAAGATATTCTAGGCAAAAATTAAGGTAGCCCGCTAAATCGAAAACCCGTAAAGGGAGATCTAGGCAAAAGATAGGGCTAAAGCCAAAAGATGAATAAAAGAGGAGTCCATCATCATGGTCACAAAGGAGGAGCCCATCGGCATATTCATAAGAAGACAACGGGAGAAGGCCAGTTACTTTCTAAATGCATCAAAAATAAATAAACAAATAGATTGCATCTAGAACATCCACACACAAAGTAGTTGCACAAAACGACTTTGTCAAAATCAAGAAAAAATATTTTTCTTTAAATAAGAATAAAAAACATGCATATGAGGAGGCTAGTCTCCATACTTGTGATTGAAAACAGGAGGCGCCAGAATCCAATTTACAAATAAAAATTCCCTCAAGAAAGAAAAAGGGAAATCAAAACCATTTTAGCAGAATAAAGAGCTTCAAAGAAACTAGCTCTAACCTTCTACCCCAATAAACGAAGGTACACCAGAGAAAGGCCAACGGAAAGGCTCGATGATCCCTAAATGGATCCTTGCCTACTCCAAAGGCAAAACAAAACTTACTCCACGACTCGGCATCACCACCACATGAGTCGTCAAACATAGTCATTCGAAGCTCCAACCATCATCCTTCCATCCAAGGAAAAGGAAGCCATCAACATAGAAAAACCAACGGAAAGGCTTGATCATCCCCAAGCGGATCCTTGCCTATTCCAGAGGCAAAACAAAAAGATTACCTCACGACTCAACTTCATCACCACATGAGTCATCGAGCACACTCATCCAGAATCTCTGCCACTTCCCCAAAGGAGAATAAGGACTACACAAAGATCAACCAAAGAAGATATAGAGTCAAGATCTCCATATCCCCAGGGGTTCAACAAAAAGAAAGAAAAGAAAAACCTTTCATTCCCCAGTAGAGGCCACGAAAATGCCAAATAAATATCTCCAAGTAGAGCATTTCAGAAAAATATACAAAACAGGGAAAATGAGAAAATTCCCATCCTCCTGCTCAATAAAGAGCTTCACAAAAGTCAGGAGCTCAAGACTCCATCATCAAAAAAATCAAATCAAAGTTGGATCCCCAAGAAGCCAACAAGCTCATCGGGGGATCGATAAAAAGAAAAGAGAAAAAGAAGAAAACCTCTTCATCCCCAGCAGATACTAAAAAGCCTGCGTGCATAAAAGAAATAAAAAAGGGGCACGCATTTAAGAAAGCTAAATTTTCAAAATCGCGAAAAAAGAGATAAAATCGCGAGAAAAAGATAAAAACTCATTCCCCGGCGGAATAAGAGCATAGGCAAAGCCAGCTCAAAACAGCAGCATCCAACAAGGAGTAAAAAACTCCATTCCTCCCTAGGGGGCAAGTCAAAATAGATCTTCGGGAAAACAATCAAATCCCCGATGGATCATCAAAAAGAAAAAACTATCCCCAGTGAGCCTATCAGCAAAGGCATAACTACAAATCTATATCCTCAGGGAGTTAATTGCCTATAACGCCCAATATGGATATTCCTAGTGGAATGCAAAGCCTTCACTTCCAATGAAACCTCTTCCTACTCAGAGGCAAGCAAAGAGCCAATATCCCCAAGAAACGGGAAATCAACCTATGCAAGAGGCAATGCAGGCCCAAAGCACAAAGTCTTCACCACTATTGAAGCATCCGCCTAATTAAGAGGCACAATCAACAAATCCTCAATGGATTGCTGCCTAAATTAAGAGGCAATCATCAATAAACCCCGGCAAAGACCAGATGGCAACATAGAAAAGCCCGAAACCACAAATCCCCAGGGGATTCCTACCTAAAATAAAAGACAACCAACAAGAAATCACCAGTAAAACTGGATGGCTAAACAAAAAATCCAAAAACAAGAAATCACCAGTAAAACTGGATGGCTAAACAAAAAAAGCCAAAAAACAAGAAATCACCGGTAAAATTGGATGGCTAAACAAAAAGCCAAAAATAGGAAATCACCGGTAAAACCGGATGGCTAAACAAAAAGCCAAAAACAAGAAATCACCAGTAAAACTGGATGGCTAAACAAGAAAAGCCAAAAACAAAGAATCCCCGGTAAAAACCGGATGACTAAGACAGAAAAGTCAAAAAGAAAAATCAAATCACTCCCCATGGAATAGGCGCATGATCAGAGACAGTAAGCCGCCAACACATTTCCAAAAACCGGATGAGGGTTTATACTCATCAACCATAAGATTGAATGCCAAAAAGAGAGCATCCTAAGAGCCTTATAGAATAGGGTTCGTACCGGGTGGGGGTAGGTACCTACAAGAGCCTTATAGAATAGGGTTCGTACCAGGTGGGGGTAGGTACCCACCAGAGCCTTATAGAATAGGGTTCGTACTAGGTGGGGGTAGGTACCCACCAGAGCCTTATAGAATAGGGTTCGTACCAGGTGGGCGTAGGTACCCACCAGAGCCTTATAGAATAGGGTTCGTACCAGGTGGGCGTAGGTACCCACCAGAGCCTTATAGAATAGGGTTCGTACCAGGTGGGGGTAGGTACCCACAAGAGCCTTATAGAATAAGGTTCGTACCAGGTGGGGGTAGGTACCCACAAGAGCCTTATAGAATAGGGTTCGTACCAGGTGGGGGTAGGTATCCACAAGAGCCTTATAGAATAGGGTTCGTACCAGGTGGGGGTAGGTACCCATAAGAGCCTTATAGAATAGGGTTCGTACCGGATGAAGGTAGGTACTCATCATAATCTAGCAAAATGCAGATTCGTACCAGGTGGGGGTAGGTACCCACCAGAGCCTTATAGAATAGGTTCGTACCAGGTGGGGGTAGGTACCCACAAGAGCCTTATAGAATAGGGTTCGTACCAGGTGGGGGTAGGTACCCACAAGAGCCTTATAGAATACGGTTCGTACCAAGTGGGGGTAGGTACTCATAAGAGCCTTATAGAATAGGGTTCATACCGGATGAGGGTAGGTACTCATCATAATCTAGCAAAATGCAGATTCGTACCAGGTGGGGGTAGGTACCCACAAGAGCCTTATAGAATAGGGTTCATACCGGGTGAGGGTAGGTACTCATCAGAATCTAGCAAAATGCAGATTCATACCAGGTGGGGGTAGGTACCCACCAGAGCCTTATAAAATAAGGTTTGTACCGGATGAGGGTAGGTACTCATCAGAATCTAGCAAAATGCAGATTCATACCAAGTGGGGGTAGGTACCCACTAGAGCCTTATAAAATAAGATTTGTACCGGATGAGGGTAGGTACTCATCAGAATCTAGAAAAATGCAGATTCATACCAAGTGGGGGTAGGTACCCACCAGAGCCTTATAAAATAAGGTTTGTACCGGATGAGGGTAGGTACTCATCAGAATCTAGCAAAATACAGATTCGTACCAGGTGGGGTAAATACTCACCAGAGCCTTACAAAACGGGTTGCAAAAAACTTGCTTTTATTAGAGGATAGTTCAGTTGTTGAGCACCTCGGAAGTAAGTACCCACAAAGAACCTTGCAGAACAGAGTTCTTACCAAGTGGGGGTAGGTACCCACAAGAGTTTAGCAAAATGCGGACTCATACCAGGTGAGGGTAGGTACTCACCAAAACCTTGCAGAACAAGGTTCGTACCAGGTGGGGGTAGGTACCCACAAGATCCTTATGGAATAGGGTTCGTACCAGATGAGGGTAGGTACTCATCAGAATCTAGCGAAAAGCAGATTCATATCTGGTGGGGGTAAGTACCCACAAGAGTCTAGCAAAATGCAGACTCATACCTGGTGAGGGTAAGTACTCACCAGAGCCTTATAAAAGAAGGCTCAAACCAGATAGGGGTTGGTACCTATTGAAAATATTTATCATCCGGAGGATTATCAAACTTAAGCAAAGGAGCATCCGAAGGATGACCAGGCAAAAAGTGTTAACTCCTTCACCTACCAACTAACTTTGTGGGCACATTAGGCCAACAATTAGTCAGGCAGGTGAAGGGGAGGCAGTTGTAGACCCCTAATTTTGCCCGACCTCTCAATAAAGGCTAAGGAGACTTCCTATCTGAAGATAAAGCTTCAATGGATGTCTATCAGCATCAATCAACTTCCGAATAAAGAAAGGAAAGTTTCCCGGGAGTCCTAGAACACAAAATCTGGCCAAAACAGTCGAGATGGTCGTCCCAGAAGTCGGGATGGTCATCCCAGTCAGCCCAGACGGCCGTCCCACATGCCAGATGGCTGTCTCAGCCAATTTTGTTGCTTGGGACGGTCGTCCCAGATCCCAGACGACCGTCCCGGCCTCCCTAGACGGTCATCCCTGTTTTCTGCACCCTAGACGGCCGTCCCAAGCTGCCAGGCTGCGAAAACTATAAATAGGAAGCTCATTTTAGCATTTTTTAGACTCCAGACACTTGTCTTCTCTCCTTCTTTCAAATGAACTCTCTGATTACCTAAAAAAGGTAACAATCGGTTAAGGAATACTCTTCCAGCATTCGATTCTTCTTAAAATTTTAGTAGAGTCGATCTTGTATTCGGGGAGGAGAGTCTTTGTAGAGCGGGGGATTGCCAAAACGCATCCTCACAGTTAAAGATTTGCAATACAAAACTTGCTATGGAGGTTCTTTTCACTTCTATTCTCTTTTATTGCTTTATTTATTGCTTTATGTATGCTATAGAAAATAAGATCATGTAGATAGCCATTTTTAAATATTGTATAAATAAAATAGGTTAATAGTGTAATTTCTCGTAATATTTACTTAATGAATTAATCCGTCATAGGGAACCCGAAAGGGGCGTTGTGGGGTGCTAACACCTTCCCCACACGTAACTATCTCCCTTACCCAACTCTGGTTATAATGGCCAAGTTTGGTTTTTATTAAAATCAATGTCTTTTTATCCTTTTCCAATGTTTACGGTCAAAACATTGGTGGCGACTCCATAAGAACCCTTTTTCGAAAACCTTGCTTTTATTAGAGGATAGTTCAGTTGTTGAGCACCTCGGAAGCAATGAACACATTTAAAAAAAATGCGAGTCTAAACCATATTTTCGTGACCGCTCGCATAAACGTTCGAGATGTCCCTAGACGTTGGAACGGACTGCAGCGACAACTCCTAGAGATTCAAAATTTATATTTAAAAATAAATTAATATACAAACAACAAAGCACGTAAATGGAGTGTGTAAGCCAAAAATGCACTCAAACAAAATAATGACATTCCAATAACAATCCAGTGGAGACATTCATACAATGACGTGATTGTGATCCCCAAAAACAATCACGGATTCAATTTGAACATATATCAGGAGACATAGAACACTAACATTGAGTAAACACGAAAACGATTTCAAACTCGAATCCAATCGGGGAGAAATGTCAAATTCGTAAAATGAGACACAATGTTGATGTTCTTCACTGCCAAAAATGATCGAAAATGGTGTGGAAAGGTAGTTGTCGTTGTCGTTCTCATTGTCGTTCTAAAAAACCTTTGCCGCGCGAGATGCGGGAGTGGGTCTGGAAGAGAATAAAAAGAACTTTTTACGTCGCACACCCTAGCACTTGATGTAAAAAGCCTCTTTTACGTCGCGCACCCCCATGTGACGTAAAAAGTATCACTTTTTACATCGCGCATCCCCATGTGACGTAAAAAGTGATACTTTTTACGTCGCGCACCCCCCACGTGACGTAAAAAGTATCACTTTTTATGTCGTGCACACCCCATGTGACTTAAAAAGCTCTCTTTTATTTCGCGTTGTACCAGGTGTAAAATAGGTTTTTAACGTCACCTCCTACAATATGCGACGTAAAAATTTCACCTCTTATTTACAAAATTGCCATCGCGTTTTATTTACGTCGAATATTTTGACATGCAACGACAATTGGGTGACATAAAATGTCATTTTTGCACTAGTGGTTATAAATGTTTTGTATTAAATAATGGAAAAGACAATTTAAGTAAATTCGATTCAAAAGCCGATGAGGCTATCTTCTTAGGTTATTCACTTTCTACCAAAGCATATAGAGTTTTCAATAGAAGAACTTTGAATATTGAAGAATCTGTGCATATTTCATTTGATGAAATTGTAGACCTTGAAGGAAATCCTCTTGAGTCAAGTAAAGAATATGCAGGTGATGATGAGTACACAAAGGAAGCATTAGAAGAAATGTATAAATGAAAATGATTCATCTCAACCAACTGAATTGACAAAGGAATGGCATTCACCAAGAGGACTTTCAATTGATAATATAATTGGTGACATTTCAAAAGGGGTAATTACTAGAAATATGACAAATTTTTGTATGTCTGTAGCTTTTGTTTCACATATTGAACCAAAAAATGTTGAGGAAGTACTCAAAGATGATCAATGGTGCATTGCAATGCAAGAAGAACAAAATCAATTTGAAAGAAATCAAGTCTGGAAATTAATTCCAAGAGAGGAATCCCATCAAGTAATTAGAACGAGATGAGTATTTAGAAACAAGCTTGATGAAGATGGGAACATAACAAAGAATAAAGCTAGATTTGTGGTAAAGGGGTATTGTCAAGAAGAAGGTATTGATTATGATGAAACTTATGCTCCTGTTGTCAGGTTAGAAGTTATACGCCTACTTCTTGCTTATGCTTCAATAATGAAATTCAAATTGTATCAAATGGATGTTAAAAGTACTTTTCTAAATGGTTTTATTGATGTTTATGTACAACAACCTCCAAGATTTGAAGATTTAAAATATCTTGATCATGTCTTTAAATTAAAGAAAGCACTTTATGGTCTAAAATAAGCTCCTAGATCATGATATGAAAGATTAAGTAATTTTATAATATCAAAAGACTTTTCTAGAGGACAAATTGATTCTACCTTGTTTATTAAAGCAGTAGGAGAACATATTTTGTTAGTTCAAGTGTATGTCGATGATATTATCTTTGGATCAACTGATAACTCTTTGTGTGAAGGATTTGCTAGTATAATGCAGGGAGAATTTGAAATGTCCATGATGGGAGAATTAACCTTCTTCCTTGGACTTCAAATTAAGCAATTAAAAGATGACACTTTTGTGTCTCAAACCAAATACTGCAAAGAAGTTCTCAAGAAATTTGGAATGGACACTGCAAAAGAAACTAACACACCAATGGGAACATCCTATTATCTTGATAAGGACGAATCAGGTTTAGAAATTAATCAATCAATGTATAGAGGTGTGATAGGTTCTCTATTATACTTAACTGCAAGTAGACATGATATTATGCATTATGTTTGTGTGTGTGCTAGATTTCAAGCATGTCCAAAAGAATCTCATTTAACTGCAGTAAAACGAATTTTAAAATATCTAAAAAGAACTACAGGATTTGGATTATGGTATCCATCTGAAGCTTCTCCTAGCTTATTAAGTTATTATGATGCTAATTATAGAGGATGTAAAATAGATAGAAAAAGCACTAGTGGAACATGTCATATATTAGGATTATCCTTAGTATCTTGGCATTCTAAGAAACAAGCTTGTGTTGCATTATCCACAACTGAGACTGAATATATTGTAGCTAGAAATTGTTGTGCTCAAATTCTTTGGATGAAGCAACAACTAGAAGATTATAATATTTTTCTAAATAACATTCCTTTGATGTGTGATAATACAAGTGCAATTAACCTTACTAAGAATCCTGCTATGCACTCTAGAACTAAGCATATAGAAATTAGACATCATTTCTTAAGAGATCATGTTAGTAAGGGTAATTATAAAATTGAATATGTTGATACCAAGCATCAATTAACAGATACTTTTACTAAACCCCTTCCCAAAGATAGATTTTATGAACTTAGGAGAGATTTAGGGATATTAGAAATATCTTATCTTTGAAATTTTTTCATGAAATTATATCTTGCTGGAACAATCGATTATCCAAGGCAATAATCGATTATTTTGTACCTCATTAACCTTCAATTATGCATGCCTCTATGGAATAATCGATTATTTGGGATAATAATCGATTATTGTTGCTTAAATGTGTGATACATGAAAATTCTCTTTGGAATAATCGATTATTTGGGCTAATAATCGATTTTATGTAATTCAATGCACCAAATCAATAAACTCTCTCTGGGATAATCGATTATTTCAGGTGATAATTGATTATCCATGCATATTTTTGGGCAACAGTTGAAGAAATAATCGATTATCATATGTAGATAATCGATTATTCTGCATTGTTGGAGAAAATCTAGTTATTGAGAATGACTCTTCTTGCTTTAAAACTTGAGAATATAGTCATTTATAGTCGTTGGAGGTATTCCCTATATATAGAAGGACTTAGAATCGAATCAAATCACCTCCAAGCTTCTCTTCCAAGTGTTTAGCATTGGTTCTAAGCTTATTCTTGCCTATTGTCTCTTTCAAGCTTTTGCTTCACTTAAAATTCCAAAATTTTCCATCTTCAGGATTCCCATTATTCCTAAATGGCTTCACCATCTAGAAGAAAGATCCCTACAAGGAGAAGATCTGCTCCTGCCTCTCATCCCCGCCCAAATTCTGTTGAAGGGTGGATTTCAGACGAAGAAGGGAGACAAGAGTTTCAAAATTTTTGGAAGGAAAGGAGTATCATATCTCCAAAATTTTTTATTGGAGATAACTTCATCAATCGGGGATTCATCTTCCCTAATCTTCTTGAAAATCAAGGTGTTCTTCCTTTTATTGAAATGCATGATACGTATTATCCTGATTTAGTTCGGGTATTCTACTCTCGCTTTAAGTATCGTGATCACATTGCTACTTCTCGGGTTAAAGGAGTCACCATCATTCTTGATGATGAAATATGGGAGAACGTAGCTCACTTTCCTATTCGCGATGATGCCGTTAATGTTCTAGCAGATCTTGATGACTTCAATCGCATTCTTGCATACTGCTTGTTGAATTATTGGCAAGCGTACCAAATTATCAATCGCAGTATAGTATTTCGATTAAATAAAAGTCGATCCCATGAGGAACAGTTTCAATGGAAATTCCCAATTATGCTTACTAAGTAGATTAAAACAGATTAGGTTTTGCAAATAAGAGTTGAATTGAAATTAAATGACAAAGACTTGTAAATTGTTGAGAAAATATCAATTAAAGGTACTTAGGATTGGCTTCCTTCCTTATCCCTCTTTTGTAATGGCTAAATCAATTAAGAACGTCAATTAACCTAACAATGTTGATGCCACCTACTCAAATCATCCATGTTAATTCCTCACACATGAAATTCATAAGAAAACCTAATAAATGTTGATTCCTCACACAATTAAGAGATTTTCCAGCATTAGGGTTAGGGTGTTCAAGCACTTGATACATTCATTCCATTCCTGGCAATTAACGTAACAAATATTCTTATCGTGATCTAGGGTTCAAGATATATTTTCCAATCATACCTCAAACAATCAAGAATAAATCATTCCAAAGCATAAAGGATAAGAATAACAACATCAAAGCATAGATTAATATATCAAAATATCACCATGATACAAACGAGTTCAAAGGAAGTGCACTGAATCCTAAGAGAATGAAGTTAGTCACTCATGTTGGCCATTACAATGCTTCAATTGATGAAGAAGAATTGATGAAGATTGGACAAAACCCTAACAGTAGTCGTGCCTCCTCTCCTCCAAGACTGCTTGCTTTTCTCAAAACACAACTTATCTTTTTATAAGAGAATTTGGGCCGGACCTCGCATCATTTATTCGCTTAAGCGCTCTTCTTTCTTTCAATTTTACTCTAATTATGCTGACAATTATGCTACTTCCTTTTGTATCAAGGTATTCTCGAATTCATCCTATATTGGGAGAAAAATATATTAGAATTAGCATAAGTTAAGTGGTTTCATAACAATTCCAGGCATAATTATATCAAATTTTTACCACTTAACAACTCCCCCCAACCTAGAATCTTGCTTGTCCCAAGCAAAGCAATTTTTCCAAAACAAAATCATCACCTATTATCTTTTTCTCTTCTAGAACCACAACATAAAAATTTTCATAGGTGATGCTCACAACTCCAAATGAAAATAGAACACATAAGCATTCAAGTTATAGAAACCAACAAAGAATAATTAGTCCTCAACTATCCTTAGAGAAGCATGATCTCTCAAATAGAGTTATATATACTCATCTCTAATTCTCACAGGTAAGTGTTTATCTCATTCAATCACTTCATTTAGACAATCCAATATTGATAATCATCTTCAAGCAATCAACAATTGTTAAACAAGACTTAAATCAAAAGGTCTTTTGAGGCTTGTAATGGGGCTGGGCTAAGAAAGAATTATTGGTTTTTCTGGGATATACAAAAATATTTGAGAAATTCAACTCATATGAATGATTCTTGATTAACAATTTCTCAAGTCAGGTTTCAAACTTTATGCTTTTGTCCCTAACACAATGACAATGAGTTAATAATCTCACAAGTTATTACCCCCCTTTAGACTTTTTTTTTTTTCATGTATCCTTTTTTTGGCTTTGCAAATTTTTAAGCTTTGCTTTTCCTTTTTCTTTACACTCTTTTTTTTTTTAACAATAACACCCCAACAATACCTGTAGGACCACAATAGCAATACCCAACAATAAGAAAAATAGTGACATTCATACTCATTTCCTTTCTCAAATATAGGAAGGTAGATAAATAGTGTTTAGGCTTAAGGGTTCTGTTTAAGAAACAATATTATTATTTTTTTTTTCTCAGAAGGGGTTCAAATGGATGTCCTATAATTAATGCATGGTTGGCTATTTGGCTCTGGGTTATATCTACTACAAAGAAAAAAATGCCTTTATCATTTTCAAGTCTTGCTAACATGTAATCACATCAAAGAATCAACCAATATCAGTTATCATCACAAAGTGTTGACACTCAATTTATCTGTTTGTGGTACTCTGCTCACCTGGGTTTTGGCTAGCTTCTCCAATTCAGTTAATTCCTAATTTTCCTCATCAATTCCTTTTCACTATCATACTCAATATCCCAAAATCACTTGTTATTGGAAACAATCAAAATTATTTTTCATGTTCTACATTTGAATTAGACAATAAGTAATAATTTCATATATGGATCTAAAATAAATTATGGGACAGCAAGGGTATTCAAAATTTGAAATAAAGCAACAAAGGAATTAAAAACATTAAAAATAAAGTAAGTTTCCTCCCTTATTTTCTTCACTTGTCATCTACTCCTTATCTTGTGCCTCAGCCTCAGCTGCAGACTTTCTCACCCCCTCCAAAAAAGTTGGACTATCCCCAGGCCATTGAAGTAAGGTTTCAAAGTCTTGAGGAGAAGTGCACTGTGTACCTGGAGCAATCTTGCAAAGAAAGAACCTAAGGAAGAAAAATGCACAAAAAAAACTTAAACTGCAAAAAGAAAAAAAAAACAAATTCAAAACATTGGGTTGCCTTCCAGGAGCGCTTGTTTAACGTCTTCAGCTTGACGCCTATTTGCTTTAGGGCTCATGCAAGTGAGTGATCAAGGTGATATATACGCATACTCCATCCCTTAACTGTCCTTGTGGAAATGAATTTATTCTTTTCATTGCGAATAACCTTACAACTGTCAGAGATTGGATAAATCATACCTGCTTCAGGAGGTTTCAGTACCTTTCCTTGAACAACTTCCTTCATAGTCAGACTAAGATGTCTTTGAGGTTGTGCAACATGCTTGTGATCTTGTTTTTCAGTTGAGATGGTTAATTCCTCCAAAGTGTCTATTCTGAGACAATCTTTCTTGTCTTCCGGTTGTTGTACAACTTCAAATAGATTAAAATTAACTTCATCATCTCCACTTCTCATTTTCAACTTGCCCATGTCAACATCTATAATTACTTTGGCAGTCTTCATAAATGGCCTTCCCAGGATCAATGGGACTTCCTCATTTTCCTCCATGTCCATAATCACAAAATCAACAGGAAATATGAAGTTATCCACTCTAACTAAAACATCTTCTGCTACTCCATAAGGAATCTTTACAGATCTGTCAGCTAGCTGTAATGTCATTCTTGTAGACTTTACTTCCAAGTCTCCTATTCTTTTAAGCATAGACAAAGACATTAGATTTATACAAGCACCCAAATCAAGTAATGACTTACCTACTTGTAACGTCCCAATTGTGACTGGTATAGTGAAACTGTCAGGATCCTTGGACTTTTGAGGTAATGATTTCTGAATTATAGTGTTGCATCCTGCTTCTAGTTCCACTGTTTCTGCAGTAAATCTCCTTTTCTTAGTTAACAACTCTTTCATGAATTTTTCATAAGTCAGCATCTGCTCCATAGCTTCCATAAATGGAATATTAATCTGTAAATGCTTGAAAATATCCATGAATCTTGCAAACTGTCTTTCTTTATCTATTTGTGAAGGAGCCTTGGGATACGGTAACTTCTCTACAAATGGTTTTTTACTCCCTCTTTTTTCTATCTTCTCTTCGTTCTTCTTATTAGGAATATGTCTTTCTTTATTATTCTTATCTTCTTGCTCTTCATCTTCTTTTACCAAAACTTCTTCTTCAACAACTATATTGTCACCAATCCCCTTACCTACAACTTTTCCACTCCTTGTAGTTATTGAATTGCATTGCTCCCTGGGGTTGGTTTGTGTGTTAGCTGAAAATTTTCCTCCTTGTTGCTGCTTAGATAATTGCTTAGCCAATTGACCTATCTGGATCTCTATATTTATGAATGAAGCCTCAGTATTTTTCTGATTAACCATAGTTCTTTGCATAAATTTTTCTACAATATCCTCCAATTTACTTATTCTGTCAAGCACTGAAGGATAATGTTGTTGCTGCTGTTGATATGGAGGTTGCTGATATGACTGTTGTTGAAATGCAGGTTGTCCTTGTTTCCACCCAAAATTTTGATTCTGATTTTGATTCCCTCTCCATCCTTGTGCAAAATTATTCTGATAATTATTGAGATTAGGAAAATTACCTTGTCTGCCTTGACTACTACCTTGGGCCCCCATATAATTAGCTTCTTCTTGCTGAATGTTGCCTTGATAAGAGCATTGTTCATTTGAATTATCACCTCTACACAAATCACAACTCATCTGTTGATTAGGAATAATTTGTACTATGTGCATTTGATGAGGTAATTTCTCTATTTTCTGGTTCAATGCTTCAATTTGTTGGGTCAAAATTTTATTCTGGGCTAAGAGAGCATATGTGGTGTTAAGTTCAAGGACTCCTTTCCTTTGAATTGGATGTCTATCATGTTGGGCCTGTTGGTCTATAAAGGCTAGTGCATCAATAATTCTGGTGGCATGATCAATTTCTACATCCAACATAGATCCTCCTGCTGCAGCCTCTAATAACATCTTTGCATCATGTCGCAAGCAAGTATAGAAAATATTCAACTGAGAAACGTCATCAAATCCATGATTTGGGCAACTTCTCAACAGTGATTTAAATTTCTCCCATGCTTCACAAAATTGCTCATCTGCTCCTTGTCTGAAAGAAGTGATGTCAGATTTTGCTTTGATGTAGCAGGATGGTGGGAAAAATCTGTTCAGAAACTTCTCTTCTACACTACTCCAATTGGTCAAACTCTGAATAGGATGTGCTTTCAGCCATTCCTTTGCCCTACCTGCCAAAGAAAAAGGAAATAAGATCAAATATGCATATTCAAGATTTGTTGCTCTAAATCCCATGGTACCAATCAACTCATAAAAAGTAGACAAATGAATATAAGGGTCTTCATGATCCAATCCAGTGAATTGATGAGCACTAATCAAGCTTAATAAAGATGGATTCATCTGCAATGTATGATCATCCGGAATGACAATGCTGGAAAAATATCTTGGACCTTGCTGTATAGCACAATTTCTAAGAGTTCTTCTATGTGGATTTGCATTTGGATTTTGATTTGGATTTGGATTTGGATTTGAATTTGCTCCTTCTTCCGCCATATCTTCTATAATTGGGTCTAGTAAATCAAGTGTGAAAGAAGAATTAGCAGATTCTCTTGTGACTTGTTCTTGAGTTTCCCTTCTACTTCTACCCGGCTTTCTCCGAGCTATTTTTTCAATTTCTGGATTAAATTCTAACTGCTCTCGAAGATACATGTCCTCTTAAACGCATAAATCAAAAGAGTAACTCAAGCAAATATTAGCACAAACTAAAAACTAAATAATAATAATAATAATAATAATAATAATAATAATAATAATAATAATAATGATAATGATAATGATAATGATAATGATAATAATAATGATAATGATAATGATAATGATAATAATAATAACAATAATAATAATAATAATGATGATAATAATAATAATAATAATAATAATGATAATGATAATAATGATAATAATGATGGTGATAATGATAATAATGATAATGATAATAATGATAATAATAATAATAATAATAATAATAATAATAATAATAATGATAATAATGATAATGATAATAAAAAAACAGAAATAAAAATAAAATACTCAATAAGCTAAACAAAGAATTCTCAAAGAACACCGTTCCCGAGAACTGCGCCGTAAATACTTGTTGAATTATTGGCAAGCGTACCAAATTATCAACCGCAGTATAGTATTTCGATTAAATAAAAGTCGATCCCACGAGGAATAGTTTCAATGGAAATTCCCAATTATGCTTACTAAGTAGATTAAAACAGATTAGGTTTTGCAAATAAGAGTTGAATTGAAATTAAATGACAAAGACTTGTAAATTGTTGAGAAAATATCAATTAAAGGTACTTAGGATTGACTTCCTTCCTTATCCCTCTTTTGTAATGGTTAAATCAATTAAGAACGTCAATTAACCTAACAATGTTGATGCCACCTACTCAAATCATCCATGTTGATTCCTCACACATGAAATTCATAAGAAAACCTAATAAATGTTGATTCCTCACACAATTAAGAGATTTTCCAGCATTAGGGTTAGGGTGTTCAAGCACTTGATACATTCATTCCATTCCTGGCAATTAATGTAACAAATATTCTTATCGTGATCTAGGGTTCAAGATATATTTTCCAATCATACCTCAAACAATCAAGAATAAATCATTCCAAACACTACAAGAAAAACACCAAATAGTGACCGAAATTAGTGACTGAAAAATTCAGTCACTGATAGTAACTGAATCAGTGACTAATTTCCCTTTTTATATTTAGTGACTGATTTAGTGACTAAAATTTCGATCCACGAGATATCGATCCATCGATTCGATCCACCGAATCGGTCATCGATTCGATCACTACTAGAAAAATGGTTAATAGTGACCGAAAGTGGTGACTGAATTTTTTTATAATTAGTAACCGATTTATTGACTAAATTTTCGATCACTAAAAAAATAATTTTTAAATTGATAACTATTTTTCATTTACATAAATATTTTATTTAAAATATTTTAAATATAAATCTACTTAATAATTTAAAATAAGTGATAACATTGTTAATAACATTATAAAAATTTTAAAAAAATAGTTTACTAACTTATTAAATAATTTAGTAATATAATTATTTAATTTTATTTTTTAATTTAGCATGTGAATAAAAAAATTAAAATTGATTATTAAATTAGTCACCGAATCGGTCACTCGATTCGGTCACTAGAATCGGTCACTGAATCGATCACTAAATCAATAATTAAATTAATTATTAATTTAGTCTCTTATATATATATATATATATATATATATATATATATATATATTACTTGTATGTTAATAAAAATGTATTTCAATGTATTTATAAAAAATTAAAATTATTTTAATTACTGAATTGATATTTTAAATTTATATTAATATCTTGGATAATTTAATAGTTGGATATATATTTTAAGTTTATATTAGTCATTTTTATATAAAAGTGTAAAAATAAAGTGAACTTATTTTAAAATTTAATTAAACATAATAATATAATATAGTATTAACCATAAATATGTGAAGATTTAGTTAGAAATTAATTTTAAGTTTTATTGTTTTTATTTTAAAAAAATCGTTAAAAAAATTTAAAATAATTAATTAAAGTAAAGAATTTTAATTTAATAAATGTGTTAATATTATTAGAAGAATTAAATTTATATTAATAATTATATAAAATTATAGATATATTAAAATTTAAATTATTGGTAATTTTTTTAATTATTAAGCTAAAATTTGATAATATTAATAAATTAAAAATAAAAAAAATATATATATATATATATATATCACTTTAATTTTTTTAATTAAAATTAATTTCATAAAAAATTAATATTTGAAAATTAAAATGCAAAAGTATATATATTTATCTTTTATTTAATTATACTTTTACACCTAAAAAAAGAAAAAAATAATAAAAATTTCTTTTATTAATCATTTTTATAAAATAAAAAAATATATAATAATTACTTTTATAAAAAAAAAATTTAACGTTCTTGATTCTTTAACTGATTTGTTTTAAGCTGATACGACAACGTTTATATCAATTAAAACACTTTACAAAAAATCTTCTAAGTTGATTTAATCGATTGTTTCAGCGATTCAATCGATTGAAATACTCGCAAAACTTTCTCGTAAAACTTTTCAAGTTATTTTAACTGATAAAAATAAGTTTTAATCGATTAAAACGTCTGTGCAGAAATTGTTTTAATCGATTGAAACGAGATTTAATCGATTAAAATAGTTCTGATCGGTCATAACTACATTCTGATCGATCATAATTGAAACGATATAATAGCGGTTCCAGGTTAACCGCTATCTAAGTGAGCTTTTAAGAGCAGTCTCGTGTAACCGCTATCTAAAATGTATCTCGCTGAGCGACACTCTTCTGCTCGAAGTAAACGCCTCGCACAAAATTGGCATTCTCGGGTTGTATTTCGCTTGAGCGACTCTAGTATCGCTCGAGCGATATTTGATTCTGATCGATTAGATTTTCGAAACGATCGATCATATTTGATAATTTTTTCAAATAATTAATTATAATCGATTAGTTTTCTAAATTATTGATTAGAATTGATTAGTTTTTCAAATAATAGATTAGAATTGATTAATTTCTAAATATATACTAAAAAATTATAATTAAAAATATAAATTAGTTAAGAATATTGACTATTGTAAAGATAAAGTAGAACATGGGAGGAGATGAGGATGATAATCTAATGATAGAACTTACAAAAATGTAGAATTGAGAAGTTTGAAACAAATAAAATTAAGAAAATAGATATTTAATTACACTTTTAATAAATTTAAGATAATACTAGTTTTGATTTTTATTTTTAAATATTTATTTTAATTATTTAAAACAGAGAAACTATAATTTTAGTTTCTAGCTACTGAATTTAAAGAATTAAATTTATTATTATTTAATCTTTTAATTTGTAGAATTAAACTCAATATAATTGTTAAAAATACTTTGTAGAGGCATTTGAGAAAGCTTTTGTCAAAATACTTTGTTTTTAATTGTTAAAAACATTTGTAGAGGCATTTTGCAAACATAATATTAGCAAATTTGTTTTTAATTGTTAACATTTTGAATTCGAAAGGTTTTCTCTAATAGCAAATTTAAAAACATAATATTCAAAAAAATAGTTAATGTAAGTTTTCATTATGATTGATGAAAAGAAGAACATAATTGAGAAGATATGATAGCGGTTCCACGTTAACCGCTATCTAAAGTATAATTTAGATAGCGGTTAATGGTTAACTCGCTATTAGAAGTGAACTTTTAAGAGCGGTTCTTGTGGAACCGCTATCTAAAATGTATTTCGCTTGAGCGACAATATTCTCGCTCGAGCGAAACGCCCCTGCACAAAATTGGCATTCTCGGGTTGTATTTCGCTTGAGCGACACTACTCGCTCGAGCGAAATACGATTATGATCGATTATAACTTGAAATGATCGATCATAATTGAGAGGATATAATAGCGGTTCCTTATAACCGCTATCTCGAAGTGTATATTAGATAGCGGTTAAGGCTTATACGATATTCGAAGTGTATTTCGCTTGAGCGAGACTACTCTCGCTCAAGCGAAATCCGATTCTGATCGATTATATTTTCAAAATGATCGATCATATTTGATAATTTTTTCAAATAATTAATTATAATCGATTAGTTTTCTAAATTATTGATTATAATGATTAGTTTTTCAAATAATAGATTAGAATTGATTAATTTCTGAAATATATACTAAAAAATTATAATTAAAACTATAAATTAGTTAAGAATATTGACTATTGTAAAGATAAAGTAGAACATGGGAGGAGATGAGGATGATAATATAATGATAGAACTTACAAAAATGTAGAATTGAGAAGTTTGAAACAAATAAAATTAAGAAAATAGATATTTAATTACACTTTTAATAAATTTAAGATAATACTAGTTTTGATTTTTATTTTTAAATATTTATTTTAATTATTTAAAACAGAGAAACTATAATTTTAGTTTCTAACTACTGAATTTAAAGAATTAAATTTATTATTATTTAATCTTTTAATTTTAGTATTAAAATTTTAAATTATATTTTATTAAATTAAAATAATTACAATATATTTTTCTACTTTGAGAATGAACAATATAATTAAACTCAAAATTGACAATATTATAATATATTTTTGAACTCTTTTGGATTAATTTTTTTTTCCTAATTTTTGATAAAGTTAATTTTAATATTTAAAAGTATTTAACATTTTGATATAATGAGCATGATAATATAATGATAGAATTTACAAAAATGTAGAATTGAGAAGTTTAAATTTTTTTTAAGAAAATAGAGATTTAATTATACTTTTAATAAATTTAAGATAATACTAGTTTTTAAACCTTTTTCTAATATTTGTTTTTAAAAATATAATATCATTTTTAATATTTTATAGATTTTATATTTATATATTTATAAAAGTAATTGGATTAAATTTATTATCTTCTCATATATTATTATACATTTAGCGTAATTTTAGTTTATTTAAAAATTAGAATACAAATATACTATACCAATATACCATTATATTATTTTCATTGTATATAAATTACAAAATTAATAATTTGTATACTATACTATACTAACATATTATTTGTATACTATACTAATAGTATAATATACTATATTATAATATTATTTGTATACAAAACTAATATCTTTATATATAAATATATAAATATGGAAAGATATAAATATATGTAAAAATATAAACATATAAATATATATAAATATGTAAAGATATAAACATATATCTTTAATATTTTGTAAATGTAAATATAATTTATATATATTTTTAAATCTTTTTCTAATATTTATTTTTAAAAATATAATATTATTTTTAAAATTTAATATTTTTTTTCAAATATATAAATATATAAAGATATAAATGTATAAGGATATAAATAAATATATAAATATATCAATATATAAATATATCAAAATATAAAAATATAAAAATATAAATATATAAATATATAAATATATAAATATATAAATATATAAATATATAAATATATATATATATATACAAATATATCAATATATCAATATTATCCCCTCATATATTAATATACATTATGCTATATAAATATATCAATATATAAATATATCAATATTTAAATATATCAATATTTAAATATATCAATATTTAAATATATATTAAAATATATAAATATATTTTTATTTATAGATTTTATATTTATATATTTATACGGATATACATTTATTTGTATATAAATATAATTTATTTGTAAGTTATTATTAAAATATCCTAGTAGCTCAGTGGTTGGAGTTTCAACCTCCAACTCTAAGGTACCGGGTTCGAATCCCGACAATGACAATAAACCACCTAATAATAAGTTAAACTAAATAAATATAAATAAAAACTTAAATAAGCAAAATATAATATAATTAAGAGATAGGGAAAATAAATAATAGATATAATAAAAATGTAAATAAATAAAAATAATTAAATTTGTTATTGGTTAACTTTTTCATTGATTTAGTGACCGATTCAATGACCGATTTGGTTATATATAATCGGTTACTGAATCGGTCACTAAAATCAGTGACCAAGGAAATAGTGACCGATTCCAGTTGGTCACTATTTCGGTCACTATTTTAATTAGTAACCAATTTTGCACATTTAGTGACCAAATTTTTGGTCACTATTTGGTGTTTTTCTTGTAGTGAAAGCATAAAGGATAAGAATAACAACATCAAAGCATAGATTAATATATCAAAATATCATCATGATACAAACGAGTTCAAAGGAAGTGCACCGAATCCTAAGAGAATGAAGTTAGCCACTCATGTTGGCCATTACAATGCTTCAATTGATGAAGAAGAATTGATGAAAATTGGACAAAATCCTAACAGTAGTCGTACCTCCTCTCCTCCAAGACTGCTTGCTTTTCTCAAAACACAACTTATCTTTTTATAAGAGAATTTGGGCCGGACCTCGCATCATTTATTCGCTTAAGCGCTCTTCTTTCTTTCAATTTTACTCTAATTATGCTGACAATTATGCTCCTTCCTTTTGTATCAAGGTATTCTCGAATTCATCCTATATTGGGAGAAAAATATATTAGAATTAACATAAGTTAAGTGGTTTCATAACAATTCAAGGCATAATTATATCAACTTTTTACCACTTAACACCGGTCTTTCCTCCGCAATCCTGCCATGGAGATCGGAAGACAACTTCTTGCAGGACCTCTGAAGAAAGAGGAACGTATGCTACTTCATCTTCGTGTCTGGATTCTTTGTCCTAGAGCCACCAATCATGTTCAATGTTCTACTGCCGATCTTTGTATCATTCATGCAATCATGAACAACGAGCCAATTGATTGGCCCAATCTTATTACTTTGACTATGCTCAATGTAAAGCGTCATCCCACCTTTAAGATTTCTTATGCTCTTCTTATCTTCAGGATTCTGGAATACAAGGGTGTTAATGTTGAAGGAGAACAACGGGCCCAAACATTAAATTCAAATCGGATGCTTGATGGTACTTTATCTCAGCTGCAGATGGTAAATGTTAATGGAACATTCTTTCATAAGGATGATGCACCCGATGTTGATGAGGTTACTGCAGATTCTGATGATGAAGAGATGTCTGTTGTTGATATTCCTGTCGTCGGAACTTCATCTGGTGCTCATACTGAACCCCGTTCTTCTATAGAGGACATGATTTTCAGTATGAACCAAATAATGTAAGATTTCTTTTCTATCTCTACAGATTGTCATCAAGAAATTATAAATCACATTTCGGATGTAGATGAACGTGTGTCAAATATGGAAGACAAATTTGATATGAAATTTAATAATGTCTCGGACAGCAAAGAATTTTAGAATTTTAGGTTTAGAAATTTCTGTTTGTATGTTGTATTATTTTGCTCAACTTAAATAAAAATCTATTTTTATGCATATATTGAGGGGGATCTTATCTTTTTTTTTTTATTATGATAAAATAGGGGAAGAAAATATTTAAAGCCTGGTAAGTTTAAAATTTTTATGTTGCCTGGTATGTTTAATATTTTATGTTAGATATGACAGTAAAAACGGGTTCTTACAAAGGCTTTAAAGTAGATTGTAATCATCATAAAAAAGGGGGAGATTGTTGAACATACAAGGATATGATGTCTGAAGATTTTGATGATGCTTCAGAGTCAAAGGACTTCAAGATTAGAAGACTCATATATAGTTGTATCTACTTCTAATAACCATATTTTATTATATTGAGTCTATTAAAATAGAGTCCAAGATAGTCAACACATAGTCTATCCTCTGAAAGTTCTTTTTTATCAAAACCACTATGTGATAATCGATTATCACCTAGGATAATCGATTATCCTGCTTGAAACTTTTTTTTGAAAAACTTGTTGGAATAATCGATTATCTAGGTTGATAATCGATTATCCTAGTTAATTTTGGTTTCTGAAAGTTCTAGAATAATCGATTATCTCAGAGGATAATCGATTATCCTGGTCTAGATTTCACTCTGCGAAAATATGTTTTGTGATAATTGATTATCACTTATGATAATCGATTTATTTGCGTCTGTTATGATTTTGAAATTCAAATTTGGACCTATTTTCGATGCATCTATTCCCCATACCCTAAATCTCTCTATTTAAGGTTCTCTTAGGCTCTCTGAAACACACAACCTTTTTTCATACAAAAGTTAAGAGTTGTGATTGCTAGAGAACTTTGTGTAGGGAAGAAAAAGGGACTTTTGTAACCTAGTGTGGGCTAGAAGCGATAAGAATCACTGAGTGAGTTTCTTGGTGGATTGTGTGTTGTGCCGCCTCTAGGAAAAGCTATCGTCATCCTTTGTGGATTCAAAGGAGGTGTTCATCTCTTGTGTGACTCAAGAGAGATGTTTTATATTCCTTATTGTCGCCGCCGTCTCAAAAGAGAGATGGTCGGTCGGAGCGACGCGATGGTTTTTCGACTCTTTTTGATTTTTCGCGTTTTTTATTGGTGGTTACAACGTCCTTAGGTTGTCCGATAACTGGGCTAACCTAGAGACGAGGTTTTCAAAAAGTGTCCCTGGGTGGTCCGATAACCGGACAAACCCAAGGACTTATTTATTTTGGGTTCTATGGAGTCGCCACCGATATTTTTACCATAAACATCGGAAAAGGGGTTTTAAAAAGGCGTTGGTTTTCGAAAACCAACTTGGTCATTAGAACCAGAGTTGGGTAAGGGAGTTAGTTACGTGTAAAGGAAGTATTAGTTCCTTTACGACGCCCCTTTCGGGTTCCCTATGATAGGCTGGCTAGCTTGAATAAATAATTAAACTGGAAAATAGCGCTTTTACCCTTTTATTACGCGGTATTTAAATTTATGACTACATGGCCCTAGCTTCTATTGCATATATTTATATGAAAGCGGTAAAATTTAGAAGGATAGAGAATGTGCACCTCCAAAGCAAGCTTTTTATATATTTCTCTTTAAAGAGAGGGTGCGTTTTGGCAACCCTTCGCTCTACAACTCTCAGAAAACTCCGGAAATGCCTCGGAGGGATTCTAAAGAAGATTTAGGACACTCTGTATATGCCTAAAGACACTCAGAAACTCCGGAAATGCCTCGGAGGGATTCTTAGAGAGAGAAATTCTAGAGAGAAGGGAGAGCCCTTGGTTTTTCTGTGTGGAAATGAGGGGGGGAGAGCCCCTATTTATAGTTTTTCGCGCTGTCAGGGTCCAGACCGCCGTTCTCGCCTGACAGGGTCGAGACCGCCGTCTCGCAATTCGAGACCGCCGTCTCGCTCATGTCACGGGGTCGAGACCGCGTCTGGAAAATCCAGACCGCCGTCTCGACTTGGCGAGAATCGAGACCGCCGTCTGGAAAACCCAGACCGCCGTCTCGTTTTTGTGAGTGTCGAGACCGCCATCTGGAAAATCGAGACGGCGGTCTCGTCCTGGCGCCGAAACGAGATGGCGGTCTGGTATTCCTAGACGGCGGTCTCGTCCCTTCAAGGCGAGAAACTTTATTTTTGTGCCAAAAAACCATCCTATCTTGGTACGGGAGCTTAATAGTCTCTCTTAGTGGCTTGTTAGGCTTCGGCCGTCTTCAAATAGGGGATCTTCTGACTTTATTTGGAGCCCGGGCAAGATTTGGGGTCTACAGCTGCCCCCCCTTTACCTGACTAGTCGACTGCTGGCTTTGTTGTGCCAGACAGGTAGACAGGAAGGTAAAGGAGTTGACCCTCTTGCTCGGCTACCCTTCGGACTGCCGTCTTGTGGCGGATGATCCTCTGGGGAGATGTTGTGTTTGTGCACCTCCGGAATACTACTCCTGATGTAGCCGATCCCTTTGGTTGACACGTGGTAAAACCTCCGGATACTACTCCTGACGTAGCCGATCCTTCGGTTGATGAGTATAAACCCCCCATCAGGCTGGTAGTTGCAGTCCGTTGTGTGGGACTGGATGAGTATAAACCCCCCATCAGGCTGGTACGGTCCGTTGTGTGGGACCGGATGGGTATGATCCCCCCATCAGGGTGGTAATGGCAGTCCGTTGTGTGGGACTGGATGGGTATGAACCCCCCATCAGGCTGGTACGGTCCGTTGTGTGGGACCGGATGGGTATGATCCCCCCATCAGGGTGGTAATGGCAGTCCGTTGTGTGGGACTGGATGGGTATGAACCCCCCATCAGGCTGGTACGGTCCGTTGTGTGGGACCGGATGGGTATGATCCCCCCATCAGGGTGGTAATGGCGGCTTACTGCTCGGGTGGCTCATGCGCCGAGTCTCTGGTAGATATTCTTGATCTTCTTGAATGGTCATCCGGACTGTACCGGGGATTTGGTTTGTTGTTCATCCAGCTTCATTGATTGCTGGGGATTTTTGTTCTTTTGATTTTTTGTTGGTGGTTATCCGACTCTTGCTGGTAGTCGGATCTTCTTTTTGTGTTTGACTTTTGCTTAGTAGTCGGTTTTTATTGGTTGAGGTAGTCTTAATTTTTGTCCTGCCTTTTTCTCGCGGTTTTATTTTTTTTCTCGCGATTTTTGGCTTTTTCTTGAGCGTGTGCCTTTTTCCTTTTTAAGCTTCTTTTTGTTATGCTGGCTTTTGTAAAAGAAGGTAAAAGGTCGGTGAAATCATACCAGGATACCTTTGGTTGTTTTTTCATGAATGCAAGCATGAGGCTGAATGCTTTCTATTTTCCTACAGTATTTTTGTTTGTTTTACTTTTGACAAAGTCATTTTGTGCAACTATTTGTGTGTGGATGCTGTTAATGCAATTTTATCTTAGTTGAGGACATTTAGAAAGTGACCGGTACATTCCTTCTTTTTGTCTTCTCGTGATTCTTGTTTTTACACTTTTTGCTTTAACCCTATCTTTTGCCTAGATCGCCCTTTGCGGGTTTTCAATCTAGCAGGTTTTAATTCTTTGTGTGAGGCATTTTGATGGGCTTTTTCCTTTTTTGAAAGCCTTATCTTTTGCCTAGACCGCCCTTTGCGAGTTTTCGATCTAGCAGGCTACCCTGTATTTTTTCTTGGGACAACCCTGGTTGGTGATGTGCGTCTATTGTTTTTATGCTTTCTCGAATTGCTTGTTTTATGCATGCTCATATTTTGTTAATACAGAGGCATTTATACAAGTAGGTAAGAAGAAAAGACAATTTTATTGATATAACCATATGGTTTGTTTTTACATGGGGGGTTTTACAAAAGAATTTGTAAGCATGGTTGGCCAGGGTTGGCTAAACTGTATGTGGGTACCACAATCATGTCTGTGATCTTCGTTTCCCCATTTCTTCCTGGTCCCTTCAGTTGAGATGCCCGAATCCGGAGTGAAGACTATGCGAAGTCTGCTTGCTATTGTGGAGGTATTACCTTAGTCGCCTTTGCGGTTTTCGGCTAAGGTAATCATTGCTCTTTCATCATTTCATTTTTTTTTTTTTGCACCTCTACTTTTTGCCTAGGACGTATCCTAGCGAGGAATATCGACCCTATCTTTTGCCCAGGACGCTCTTTGCGAGTTTTCATCCTGACGGGTCATGAGCAATGTCTTTAGGCATAATATTTTTTCACCGCATCTGAGTTGATAGGATATCGGAGCTCTTCTCCGTCCATATTGGTGAGGATAAGGGCTCCCCCTGAGAAGGCTCGCTTGACCACAAAGGGTCCTTCGTAGTTGGCTGCCCATTTCCCGATTTTATCTTTCTGGGCTGGGAGCAGCTTTTTTACTACTAGATCTCCTTCTTGGAAAGTACGGGGATTGACCTTTTTGTCGTAGGCCTTCTTGATTTTCCGCTGGTAAGCTTGCCCCCGACATATGGCGTCCAGCCGTTTTTCCTCTATCGAGTTCAACCGATCGTATCGGCTTTGGACCCATTCAGCCTTCGTCAATTTGGCTTCCATGACAACTCGTAGAGAGGGTATTTCGACTTCTATTGGTAGCACGACCTCCATTCCGTATACGAGGGAAAACGGGGTAGCCCCTGTGGAGGTTCGAACCGACGTCCGGTAGCCGTGCAAGGCAAAAGGAAGCATTTCATGCCAATCTTTATAGGTGACCACCATTTTCTGGATAATTTTCTTGATATTTTTGTTGGCTGCCTCTACTGCACCATTCATCTTTGGTCGGTACGGAGAGGAATTGTGGTGCTGGATTTTGAAGTCTTGGCATAATTCCCCCATCATTTTATTGTTGAGGTTGGTCCCATTATCAGTAATGAGCTTGTGAGGGATGTCGTACCGACATATGATGTTTTTCTTGATGAAGGTGGTCACCGCTTTCCGGGTTACGTGTGCGTATGATGCCGCCTCAACCCACTTGGTGAAATAATCGATTGTCACCAATATGAAGCGATGGCCGTTAGATGCTTTAGGTTTGATGGGTCCAATGACATCCATGCCCCACATAGAAAATGGCCATGGTGTAGCCAGGTTACTGAGAGGTGCGGGCGGCACATGAATGTTATCGGCGTATACTTGGCACTTATGACATTTCTTGGCGTATTGGTGACAATCAGCTTCCATTGTGGACCAATAGTACCCTGCCCTGAGGATTTTCTTTGCCATGACATGCCCGGGTGCGTGGGTTCCGAAAGTTCCCTTGTGGATTTCTTTTATCAGTGTTTGGACCTCTTCTCGGTCCACACACCTTAAGAGGGTGGAATCGGGGCTCTTTTTGTAGAGGGTTCCTTCAATCCACGTGAACCCTACGGCCCTTTTGCGAATGGTTCGCTTATCATTGTCACTGATTCCCTCGGGGTATTCTCCCTTCATGAGGTACCGCTTGATGTCGTGGTACCAGGGGTTTTGATCGCGCTCGTCATTTACTGCCATGCAGAAAGCTTGCTTATCGTGCAGTTTAACTTGAATGATTGGCATCTCATGCTCCCGGTTCAGGGCGAACATGGATGATAGAGTGGCGAGGGCGTCGGCAATTTGGTTGTCTTCCCGAGGGATGTACTGGAAAGTGACGCTTTCCATTCTTGAGACCAACTCTTGGATGTACTCTAGATATGGGATCAATTTGACGTTTCGGGTTTCCCATTCACCTTTAAGTTGGTAGATGACGAGGGATGAATCACCGAATATTTTGAGCTTAGTGACCCCATGATCTAAAGCTTCTTGGACTCCCAATGCGCATGCTTCGTATTCGGCCATGTTGTTGGTACAATCGAAATTAAGTCTGGCCGTTACAGGAATATGTTTCTTTTCAGGGGATATCAAAATAGCTCCTACCCCGTGTCCAAGCATGTTTGAAGCTCCATCGAAAAACATGGTCCATGCTTCTTCTTTGGTCTCTTCGTGATCGATGTGCATGATGTGCTCATCGGGGAAGTCATCTTGCAAAGACTGGTATTTATCTGTGGATCCATGGGCTAGATAATCCGCTAGGGGACTTCCTTTAATAGCTTTCTGGGTGACATGGATAATGTCAAATTCTGAGAGAAGAACTTGCCACCTAGCTATTCTTCCGGTCAAGATGGGCTTCTCGAAGAGGTATTTGATCGGGTCCATTTTGGAAACCAACCATGTTGTATGTCGAGCCATGTACTGCCTGAGGCGTTGAGTGACCCACACCAATGCTCAACATGTTTTTTCGAATGGTGTATAACGGGTTTCATAATCTGAGAATTTTTTACTGAGATAGTAAATGGCTCGTTCCCTTTTTCCGGTTTCGTCATGTTGGCCGAGCACGCATCCCATTGACTCTTCGAGAACTGACAAATATAGGATCAGAGGTCTCCCTTCAGCAGGTGGCACCAATACCGGTGGATTGGTTAAACAAGCTTTGATTTTATCAAACGCCTGTTGGCATTCTTCGTTCCATACCTTTGGCTAGTTTTTGCGCAACAGCTTAAAGATGGGGATACATTTATCTGTTAACTGTGCGATGAAACGGGCAATGTAGTTTATCCGGCCCAGAAACCCTCTGACCTCCTTTTCTGTGCTTGGTGGGGGCATTTCCAAAATTGCCTTTGTTTTGTCGGGATCCACCTCGATTCCTCTTTCACTGACAATGAACCCTAGGAGTTTTCCTGACCGTACTCTGAAAGTGCATTTTGCCGGGTTTAGCTTAAGTTGATACTTCCGGAGCCGATCAAAAAGTTTCCGGAGATATTGAATGTGGTCCATTTCGTTTCTGGACTTGGCAATCATGTCGTCCACATATACTTCTATTTCTTTATGGATCATGTCGTGGAATAGTGTGACCATAGCCCTTTGATATGTTGCCCCCGCATTTTTCAGCCCAAACGGCATTACTCGATAACAAAAGGTACCCCATGGTGTGATGAAGGAGGTTTTTTCTCTATCCTCCACGGCCAGTTTGATCTGGTTGTATCCTGCATACCCATCCATGAAGGAATACAACGTGTTAGTAGCGGTATGGTCCACCAGCGTGTCTATATGTGGCAAGGGAAAGTCGTCCTTAGGACTTGCTCGATTGAGGTCCCTATAATCCACGCAGACCCTGAACTTCCCGGTCTTTTTGATGACGGGCACTATGTTGGCCAACCATTCTGGGTATTTGGAAACTATCAGGAAATTGGCATCTAACTGCCTTTGCACCTCCTCCTTTATCATTAAGGACCAGTCGGGTTTAATTCTCCTGAGCTTTTGCTTTACAGGTTGGAACCCCTCTTTTAGTGGCAATCTGTGTTCCACTATGCTCGTGTCAAGCCCCGGCATGTCATGGTATGACCAGGCGAATACATCCATATATTCTTTTAGGAGCAGAATTAATCCCTTCTTTGTACTATTTTCCATTTGGGTGCCGATGTTCACCTTTTTATCCTCATCCTCTTTTCCCAAATTGACAGTTTCTATTTCTTCCTGATGCGGTTGTATGATGCGTGTTTCTCTTTCCAACATCCTTTGCATATCCGGAGAAATGGTCTCCTGTTCACTGTCGGACTCAGTCCATTCGCCTTCCGTTTCCGGAGTCCATGGGGATTCATCAATCATAGACATGATGCGTTTTAGGTTCTGTTTTAGTCATAGATTTTATTATTCAATTTATTTCTGAAAGAATAATAAATGTAAGAGAGAAAAGAATGAATGGAATGAATGTTGACGAAAAATGCCTCGTATATTAAGGAAAATGATAATGTATTTACAAGCCCTTTTAATCAAGATTCCTGCGGCCACGGGCGGGGACCGTAGGAGATATAGAGAAAGCTTAAAAAGAAGAAACCCTAGGGCCGGTCCTCCCAGTCCTCCCTCTTTGCTACTCTGGCTTCGACAGAGGTTTGTCATCGGTGCTAGAAGCAGAGGCGTCAAAAGTAATCCACCCGGCGTCAATTAACTCTTGAACCCGATACTTAAGGGTCAAGCAGTTCTCTGTAGAGTGACCGGGTGCGCCCGAATGGTAAGCGCATTTTTCGTTCGATTTATACCATTCGGGATAGGGAGGCTCCAACTGTTTCCTGGGAGGGGCATAGGTCAGGAGCTTGGCCTCCAGCAGTTGAGGTAGCAGCAGCCCGTAGGAAGTGGAGATTGGAGTGAACTTCCTTTCTTTCTTGCGGGGCTGTTTGGGTGTTTGTGGGGTAGAAGAAGGAGTGGCAAAATTGATTGCATGTACAGATTCATCCTTCTTCTTGCCAGCAGGCTTCCTGAAGGAGACACCAGCTTGGGAAGACTGTGCGATCTTTCCGCTCCTCAGTCCTTGCTCCACCCTCTCGCCTACAGTGACTATGTCCGAGAAGAGGTTGGAGGTACTGGCTATTGCCTTGTCGTAGTACGCTCCAGTCAGTGAGTCGATGAACATAGTCACTGTTTCCTTGTCCGTCAGAGGAGGCTCTATCTGGGCTGCCATTTCCCTCCACCTTTGGGCATACGCTTTAAAGGGCTCGTCGTTTCTCTTGCTCAGCGCTCTAAGATCTGACCTGTCGGGTGTCAGATCAATGTTATAACGGTAGCGACGGAGGAAAGCGTCTGCCAGCTGCTTCCAGTTCTGGACCTGCCCTCTCTCCAACTGCATGTACCAGTTGAGAGCCGTGTCCGCCAGACTCTCCTGAAAGCAATGGATCAGGAGTTTTTCGTTGTCAGCATGGGCGGCCATCTTACAGCAATACATTGTAAGATGGTTCTTAGGGCAGGTCAGCCCGGAGTACTTGGGGAAGTCCGGGACCTTGAATTTGGGAGGGAAACGGATGTCCTTTACGAGGCACATGTCAGCCGCCTCCTTGACGTCGAAGTTATGCCCTTCGACCGCCTTCAGCCTCTCCTCCAGGGAGGAGAGTTGTTGTTTGGATATTTCTGGGGTAAGGATGCGAGCAGTCTTAACATCCTTATCACCAAAGAAGTGCTCCTCCTCTTCCTCCTCTTCATGAGGAGGGATATGCTCAGCTTGGCCCTCACCGCCCTTGCTCTGGCCCTGGCGCACGACCTCCATTAATTGGGCCACCTGCTCACGGAGAATATTAACCTCTGTAGTGAGCTTCCGGTTTTGCTCCTCTAGATTTTCCATTGCCTTAGCCTTTTGCGCACGAGTACGAGTGGGGAGAGGACCAGCCACTTTCTAGAATGTCCAAGCAGTTTTATTAATGTATGTTGAGTGCTTAAGCTATCATGAGTATGCTTATGTATGAGAGGTTTTATTTAAATGATGCTGAATGCACTCTCATTTTTCATTTTCTCTCTTTGTTTTTTCTTCTTTACTCATGATATGATGTAATATGAATGAGTTGACTTTGTCAGAAGTTTGTTTATATGCTTTTGATGTTTTTTGTATATTTTTTTTTGTATTTTATTTGTTTAGTTTATAGCCTTTTATCTCTTCTGTCGGAACTGCGTGGCTACTTAGCTTACAAAGAACCTGAAACCATGCTAGCTAAAAGGCAGACTGTCCGAGATAAAATATGGCTTTATGCGAAAGAATATTTTGCATCCCTTATCTCTTTTGTAGGAACTGCGTGGCTACTTAGCTTACAAAGAACCTGAAACCAGGCTAGCTGAAAGGCAGACTGTCCGAGATAAGGGTGTTTATTTGTGAAAAATATATTTTTGTGATTTTGTTCTGTTGTTTGTTTATGCTATGCAACATACAGATGCAACAATCATATGCACACACAATTCGATCATCCCCGAACAGGCGAGATTCCGTTTTTATCACGAGGTAGGGTTCTCCTGCAGAAAAGTGTATTGGTTAGGGTATGTTCTAACTGTTCTCACCAGGCTAAGGCCCCCAAGGTGCCCCCATTATAGGGTCCCCACTCTCCAGCCGTCCGACCATGCTCAACACTAAGGCCAGAGTCGGTCTTGTTGCCAAAAGAGGAAGGTTATCACCTTGAGTGGTGGTTTCCGATCACACTGGTGGGCACAAGGCCCTAACTGCAGCGAACCGTACCTGCCACCCACTCCCTATGGTTATCTCACTTGCCCCCGGGTATAGGAGGAACTGTAGTGTGCAAGGGACTTGTGTGCAATTTATATATCAAGCAATTGCGTAAGTATAAACAAACAACAGTTTATTGAAAGCCAAACAATAAAACATGTTATAATACAAGGCAGGGTAAAAGCGCTTATTTTCTTGGTTTAATTATTTTTAAGCCAGCCCATCACTAAATGGGATCAACTCTCTAGGCTTCCCCAGTGGAGTCGCCATCTGTCGCCGCCGTCTCAAAAGAGAGATGGTCGGTCGGAGCGACGCGATGGTTTTTCGACTCTTTTTTATTTTTCGCGTTTTTTATTGGTGGTTACAACGTCCTTAGGTTGTCCGATAACTGGGCTAACCTAGAGACGAGGTTTTCAAAAAGTGTCCCTGGGTGGTCCGATAACCGGACTAACCCAAGGACTTATTTATTTTGGGTTCTATGGAGTCGCCACCGATATTTTTACCATAAACATCGGAAAAGGGGTTTTAAAAAGGCGTTGGTTTTCGAAAACCAACTTGGTCATTAGAACCAGAGTTGGGTAAGGGAGTTAGTTACGTGTAAAGGAAGTATTAGTTCCTTTACGACGCCCCTTTCGGGTTCCCTATGATAGGCTGGCTAGCTTGAATAAATAATTAAACTGGAAAATAGCGCTTTTACCCTTTTATTACGCGGTTTTTAAATTTATGACTACATGGCACTAGCTTCTATTGCATATATTTATATGAAAGCGGTAAAATTTAGAAGGATAGAGAATGTGCACCTCCAAAGCAAGCTTTTTATATATTTCTCTTTAAAGAGAGGGTGCGTTTTGACAACCCTTCGCTCTACAACTCTCAGAAAACTCCGAAAATGCCTCGGAGGGATTCTAAAGAAGATTTAGGACACTCTGTATATGCCTAAAGACACTCAGAAACTCCGGAAATGCCTCGGAGGGATTCTTAGAGAGAGAAATTCTAGAGAGAAGGGAGAGCCCTTGGTTTTTCTGTGTGGAAATGAGGGGGGGAGAGCCCCTATTTATAGTTTTTCGCGCTGTCAGGGTCCAGACCACCGTTCTCGCCTGACAGGGTCGAGACCGCCGTCTCGCAATTCGAGACCACCATCTCGCTCATGTCACGGGGTCGAGACCGCCGTCTGGAAAATCCAGACCGCCGTCTCGACTTGGCGAGAATCGAGACCGCCGTCTGGAAAACCCAGACCGCCGTCTCATTTTTGCGAGTGTCGAGACCGACGTCTGGAAAATCGAGACGGCGGTCTCGTCCTGGCGCCGAAACGAGACGGCGGTCTGGTATTCCCAGACGGCGGTCTCGTCCCTTCAAGGCGAGAAACTTTATTTTTGTGCCAAAAAACCATCCTATCTTGGTACGGGAGCCTAATAGTCTCTCCTAGTGGCTTGTTAGGCTTCGGCCGTCTTCAAATAGGGGATCTTCTGACTTTATTTGGAGCCCGGGCAAGATTTGGGGTCTACACTTATCTTTTGTAATTTGTAATCTGTTTAAAACTGTGATTATAGTGACAGCGTTAATCCTCTTTTAGAGTGATTAACAACTGGACGTAGGGTCTTTTAATCTGAACCAGTATAAATTACTTGTGTAATCTTCTTTCCCTTATCTCTTTACTTTACAAGTATTTTAATCGATGAAATTTGGGAAAATAATTTAAAAACCCTAATTTTTATAAGAAACAAATTCACCCCCACTCTTGGTTTTTGTCCTACACGCAAACGTTCCGCTACGCGATACCAACAATTGGATCAAATTTGGCATGGAACAATGGTGAGAATATAAAGAGGGTCACCGAAAATGAAGAAAATATTGATGAAGAGATAAGAGAAATTTGTGAAGAAAGACCTAATGAACATGAAGGACATAATGAAATTTTTTAAATAAACTAATTACTCTCTAATATTTAGTTTAAGGAAAGGAATGATAGAGTTTGTAATACGTAGAAATCACTAGTGCAAAAATGACATTTTACGTCACCCAATTGTCGTCGTATGTCAAAATATTCGACGTAAATAAAACGTGGTGGCAATTTTGTAAATAAGAGGTGAAACTTTTACGTCGCATATTGTAGGAGGTGACATTAAAAACCTCTTTTACGTCGCACCTGGTACAACGCAACGTAAAAGAGAGCTTTTTAAGTCGCGTGGGGTGTGCGCGACATAAAAAGTGATACTTTTTACGTCACGTGGGGGGTGCACGACGTAAAAAGTATCATTTTTTACGTCACATGAAGGTGCGCAACGTAAAAAGTGATACTTTTTACGTCACGTGAGGGGTGCGCGACGTAAAAAGTATCACTTTTTACGTCACATGGGGGTGCGCGACGTAAAAAGTATCACTTTTTACGTCGTGCACCCCCCACGCGACGTAAAAGAGGCTTTTTACGTCGCGTGTTAGGGTGTGCGACGTAAAAAGTTCTTTTTATTCTCTTCCAGACCCACCCCCGCATCTCGCGCCGCAAGGGTTTTTTAGAACGACAATGAGAACGACGACGACAACTATCTTTCCACACCATTTTTTATCATTTTGGCAGTGAAAAACATCAACATTGTATCACATTTTACGAATTTGACATTTCTCCCCGATTGGATTCGAGTTTGAAATTGTTTTCGTGTTTACTCGAGGTTAGTGTTCTATGTCTCCTGATATATGTTCAAATTGAATCCGTGATTGTTTTTGGGGATCTCAATCACGTCATTGTATGAATGTCTCCACTGGATTGTTATTGGAATGTCATTATTTTGTTTGAGTGCATTTTCGGTTTACACACTCCATATACGTGCTTTGTTGTTTGTATATTAATTTTTTTTTTAAATATAAATTTTGAATCTCTAGGAGTGACGAAACTTTATAACATAATATGAATCGAAGTTGGATGAATGCACGTCGTATTAGTGAAGAGTACGAAAAGGGAGTTGATGAATTTTTGAAATTTGCTAGTGAAAATGGAAAAGGTATTGAATAATATATGGCTTTTTTCATTTAGAATCGTGTCTATAACTAATGTTCTAAGTGGAAAACACAGAACAAAGACTTTGCACTTCATTTATCCTAAGGTTAGAAACTTATTATAATAAGTGAATACCATAATTATTGTTTGTATTTAAATTTTGAAAATAACATTATATTTTATTCATCATTTCAGTGTAATAAACAAACGAGACTCATTTGAATGTGGTTACTATATTATGTATTGGATGAGAGCCATAATTTGTGCGGGTATAACTCGATTCTTGGACTGAGGTAATTGTTTTCAAGCATTAGTTAAGTTTATTTAACTTTATGTGTGTTGCATATTTACAAGAGTCAAATTAATGTTTCGGTATTTCAAGATTCATCTCCATTGCCGAATATGATATCACACAAATTAGAGAATAATGGGCAAGGTTTTTCGTTCAACATTTCTAGTACTTAATTTTTTAGGTTATTGTTTATATTATATTGTGTGTATTATGTAGTTTAGGTAGTTTAGTTTGTACTAACTTTTAGTTTGTATTAACTTTTAGTTTGTAATAGATTTTAGTTTGTAGGTTATTGTTTGTATTATATTGTTTTATTATGTAGTTTGAATTATATATAATATTATATTTTTTAATTACATAGCTAAAGAAACCTCAACCTCTGGATTGTTTGGTTATAATATATATTTGTAGGTTTTGGTTGTAAGATAAAATAAACCCAATTTTTTTAAAAAAAGGAGCAAATTTACGTCGCATATTGGTATACGCGACGTAAATTTACGTCGCGTATAACAATACGTGACGTAAATTTGCTCCAAATTTTTTAATTTTTGATATTTTTTACGTCTGTTTAGTGTAAATGCAACGTAAATTAACGTCGGGTCTCGATAACTGATGTGAATTTACGTCAGGCTAAGGGTCCGACGTAAATTTACGTCTCCCGTTTTAACGTCAGTCTTAAATGCGACGTAAAAAACCTAAAATACCTGACGTAAAAAGCCTTTTTTGCACTAGTGAATGTTCAGTTTTAATCTAAATAATATAAAGAAGACCCCACCTTTAATTTTGTTAGGTGGGTTGTTTCACCGTTACAGATGATATTGATGGGCTATTTAAAGTCAATATGGTAATTAATAAGATTGAGTGATTTTTAACCCAAATTTTTGTGATATTTAGTTTTATTCTCAACAAATTTGAGCAAAAGCACTATTACTAATAAAGGACGAGGCTGTGTAGACTGCTGCTACTAATGACATCTTCAAACTTAAGGAAGCTAAAAGTTTTCATACCATTCAGCAAACCGAAACTTGGTGGAAAATTATTTGGAAACCTAACATTCCTTTAGCTAAATCCTTAGTTCTTTGGAAACTGTTGCACAGAAATTTACCAACCGATTATCTCATTAAGTCTAAAGGCATTCACAATGGATCTGTTTATAGTTTGTGTTACAGTTCTGAAGAATTATTGATCATCTTTTTCTGCTCTATTCCATTGCCACTAAACTCTGGACTTGTTATGATCCTCTTAATTTTGTATTATGTTTTCTTTTTCTATAGAGTAACATGAAAGCATAGATCTTTTCATGTCATTCATAAAAAATAAAATAAAATAATAGACAAAACAAATTACTTAATTTAATGAAAATCATATATCAAGTTAACTATTATTATATATATTATTATTACGGATAAGGCATTCCATGTCGGTTCTTGAAGGCCTTGAACATCGGTTGTTACATTGAAAGTCTAATTTTTCAAATTAATAATTTTTATTTATTTAAACAACCCTTTACCCCTTTATTTATCTAGAAGCCCCTCTCTCTTTTATATTATATTTTTTAGAAGTTTAATGCATTACCAAATTAATTTTTTAAGAGAATTGTCACTGACAGGATTCAAACTTAGTACCTTAGAATTGGAAGTTGATACTCCAACTACTAAACTACTAGAATTTTCTAATAATAACTTGCATACCAGATATATATTATACAATTCAAAAGATGTTTGAAATAAGAAAAACTCTTGAAATGATAAGGGAGAATAAACAATTATTATAAGTAGATTACAATTAAAATTAATACAGTGAGATCAAAACTCAACTAAAATTAAATTATGTGTACTCTTTACTATGTCATAAATGTACATATTCTCATTCTTCTCATATTCAATATTAGACATTAGAGTCCTCTACGTTGTAATTTATTTATTTTTATTTTTTTTAATCTTATTTTTATCTTAATGTATTAATCATTTTTCATATTTTATTTTGAACACCATAATTGTGCAAGTTGCAATTGTTTAAGGTTTTTTATTTAATTTATTTTTAAAAATTTTAAGAAAATTGTAAACATTAATTTAAAAACTGATTTTAAAGTTAAGTTAAAAAATATTTTTCTAAAAATTATTTTATATAAAAGATAATAATATAAATAATTTCAAAAAATTATAAAGAAATTAAAGACAATTTTATAATTGTAAAAATAAATTATTTAATGTAATTATAATTAAAAATATGAATACATGTTAATAAAAACAGAAAATTTTAAAAATATATTTTATCAGTTTTAATTTTTATTTTTTAAAAATTAAAAATTATAATTTATTTTTGAAAAATAAAAATCGTGTGTAATGATATAGAAAGAAAAATATGGATAGATGTATAAAATGGTTTAATGTTAATAAAGTGTATTAATTATTTATTATCGGATTAAATATATTTTCATTTTACATTTTTCTTCAAATTAAATTTTTATTTTTATAAAAAATTTATCAATTAGTCTTATAATCTTAAAAATATAATTTTTAGTATTAATGTTGAAGAATATTATTATTAAATATTAAATTTTGTACTAATATACTCATCAATCACACATTTTTAATTATAGTTTATATATATTTAAAGTGGAATTTCAGGACTAGCAGGCCATTTTATATATATATATATATATATATATATATATATATATATATATATATATATATATATATATATATATATATATATAATTATTTTTTAAAATTAAATAAAATTATTGTATAAATATAAATAAAATTTTTATCTTTTCATTTCTTAATTTTTATTTATAATAAATATTATATTTATTATTTTATATAATTTTTCACTTACAGTTTTTTTTTCTTTAATTTCTAAATCTTTATGTTTCTTTTCTCACCTTTACATTTTTTTCATTTTAACTTTTCCCGATACACTATTGTCTTTTTACATTTTAATCATTTATCTTTGTCACTAGTTTATTTTCATATTCTTCCTTTTCATGATTTTATTTTATAACTTCAAAATTATAAATTTTTCTCTTTAATTTTCAAATTTTTGTCTTGTGGTCAAGAAGATATAAGATAAAAAATTAAAAAATAAATGAGTTATCTCACGATAATTTGTTTAAAGTAAAAGTAGTAATCAAATTTATTTATTTTTATTATTTTTGTTTATTATTACAACATATTAACATATGTAATATAATATAAAAATATGAAATATTGATATAAATTTATTTATATATTATAAATTAGTTATTTATTTTAATATTTTATGATACTCTATTTTGATGTTAAAATATGGAAAAAAAAATCAATTTGAGTTTTAAAAATATATAAAAATAAAATTATAAACTTATTTTAAAAAAATGATGATATATGAAATAAATTTTGTTTTCTAAAATTTAAATTCAACTAATAATATTGAATATATAATATTTTTATTTTTATATGATAACTAATTTTTATATGTCAGTCTCCTTATCTAAAATTTGGTATGTCACATAGGACTATAATTTTATATTTATCTATCGTTACATGTCTAATTCTTTAAATACAATTCTTTTATAACTATTTTCAAATATATTTTATCTAAATATTGTAAGATTATTTATTAAACGGGTGTTTTTATGAATTATATTTTTTTTACTTGTATTTTCAAAAATGAATGTGATGAAATTATAGGTGTCTTTTTCTTTGCTGACATAGTGAGTAGTGTGTAACGAAGATGATGAAACCAGAGGTATGATATATTGAAAAATATCTCAGAAGATTCCCGGAGATATTTAATTATTTTATGTTGTGATTATAAAACTATACTACCAACCAAGCACCACTTAAAAGCAATGAATTAATCGTTGAACTTTTACTAAGATAAGAATATTAAACCAATGAACACCACTTTCTCCAACCTCATCACCTATGACCATTCATCGTTTGCCTCTTCCTCATTTACCACTACCAAGTGCCTGGGTGACTCATAAGGAGGTTATTGGAGAGAAAAAAAAAAAGCAACAGTTAAATAAAACAAATGTAAAATATAAAACATAAAATATCTAACAATTTGTTTAATGGATTATAATCTTCCCAATAAAGTGTGATAATCATGTCTTAGGCTGGCATTATCAAATAGTGGTTGTAAAGTATTCAACGCTTTTGAAGAGAAAACGTTTTAGTTTTTTTTTTTCTTTTTCAACTTAATTATAGTTAGATATTGATAATTACATATGATTTTTGAATTATTTATCTATTAACTTTATAATAAGTTATAAAAAATTTATAAAACATTAGATTAAAAATCTCACCTCACTAAACATACAGTCAACATAACCAAATTTTACCTTACAAATTGATTTTATGAATTCAAATAATTACATATTCAATTTTTAAATATGACATTATAACTTATTTTAGTAAGAATCATTAAACCTATTATTTCATTTATTATTAGTTTTTGGTTATCGAATCATTCGAGAAATTTATTTTTAATGGAAAAATTACAGGACATAAATATAAATATTTATAGTAACAATGGCAACTCCATAGTTTATTATCATAAATTATCGCGGTGTAAAAGTTCCTTTCATTTTGTCACGAAAAGATAGAGAAAAAGAAATGAAAAAAGAAAAAAACGAGAGAAGGAAAAAGAAAGTTGTTTTGTTTTTATTTTAACCCTTTATTTTCTAAGTTTCTCCTTTGGAAGATCGAGAAGGGTCCAGTAAATAAAAAAGAAATTTTGTTGAAGGCTTGTCCAAAATTTTGACTAGATTCCAAATTTAATGGGATGTACTTATTTGGTTTCAATAAAGTTCGATGAATATTTCGGGCTTGTGTTTGATCTCACGAGACGATTGAGATAAAAACACATCACTAATAAGAAAGTTATCTTTTGGCGAGAAGGAAAAGCTATTTATCAGTAAAATAATAAAATAGCACCTATAGTATAGTTTTATTAAAAAAAAAAAAATTCTTGAAGAAAGTGAATGTTTAAAATTTGAGAACATTTTTTTTAAAAGAAAGTTACTATCGTTAGACAATTATAATGAGTGAGTTTGACAAATTCAATCAGGTAGGTTGATATGAATTATTATTATTTTGAAATCTCCATAACTATAATAATGTTTTATTCATAAACACCATAAGAAAAACAGTTTTAGGAGATCGAAAAATTCAATCACTAATGTAAAAAAATTTGTTGTTAATTAGTTAGTGATCGAAATTAGTGAAAGTAATGTATTGTTGTAAAAAATCAAATCGCTAATTTAGCGATCGATTTTCATTTCAATGGAAAAATAGTGACCGATAAGGTGGTCACTAAAGTGATCATTAAATAATTCAGTCATTTATTCCTCAAAGACCAAAATAGCGACTTAAGTCGGTCGTTAAATCGGTGGTAAAGTTAAAAAAAATTAGCAACCGATATAATCGGTTGCTAATATAGTAATTGAATTATATAATCGGTTGCTGATGTAGTAGACTTTTTGCTCAATGTACCAATTCCATACACGTTTCCTTTTTTTATTTTCACCTCCAACAATTGAAAAGTATATTTCATTATCATCAATGGAGACAATAGGAGACTCTTGTGAAGATGAGCCTTCACGCAAAATATGTTAATGGACTTCTTCTTTGTGCTGCATATATTGCTCCTAAAAATGAAGTGAAATATAATTATTATGAAGAAAACATATACCGAATAATAAACTATAACTTAGATGTTAAACATACGGCAAGATAACTAGTCTTTTCATTGACCCATTATCCAGTTTTTAATTTCTTTGTCCTCTCAACAACCTCTCAAACAGTTGGTTCCCGTTGAAACTCCGTAGCCTACACATTAAAAATGAGACAAAATTCACTACCTAAAGTCTAATATATTGTATTAAATTACTTATATAAAAATATAATAAAATTACCATCTTCTCAAAGTGAGATGTAGTAGATCTGGAACCCCCACAGTAAGTTGATGCACCCTTATCAATAGTCCAATTTGCCTTGGCAATAGCGCTCTTGTTTTGGAAATCTGGAGAACTCCAATGTAGGTCCAACGATGCTCGAACAGTTGGCGGTATCCAGATCCCCTTATCCTTACCATTCCTAACTTTGTTTATTGAGTTTTTTAAAATTCGAGAACCTTTCTTATCAAAAATATATCTTATGGCTTGCTCTTGTTCCACATCCCAGATATACTCTTTCTGCATAAAAAAAAATACACAACAAACATTTAATTTATAAGAATGAAATGAAATTGTTTAATGTAACTATAATTCAAATTACCTTGAACTCTCCAAACCATCTATCTCGAAGCTCAAATGAAACCTTTCTCCAAGTGGGACTTGGTTCATCAAATTTTTGTTTGATGATTTTGGAGATTATAGCAGGAGGAACATTTGTTGGTATAAACTTGTGTTCAAACATATTGTGGAATTGATATTATTAAGAAATTTCATATTAAAGAATAATAATTAAATTAAAACATACTTACTTTACTTTGTCTGCTTGTAACCATGTCCTTTGATCAACCATATTGCCAGACTCAACCTCAGTTGCGATTGACCCAAGTACTTGTGTAGGTTGACCAAATGTCGCCTCAGTAGAGAAGGTAGTAGGGATTGTTTCTCCTACTATAGCTACAGGAGATTCCTATTGAGTTGAGGGAGTTGTGCGTTCTACAAACATAGGATTAGTAGACTCCATGGATCTTGGTCGAATAGAACTAAGAGAGTTTATGTTGGGCGAACCTCTATAATCAACAAGTACACCTCGGCCACCACTTCTACCCCTTTGTGGCATCTACAAGCGGATCTTATTACATATGTAACATGCATAAAATTAAACAATTGAGACAATAAATTACCCGATTCTCGTTTTCTACACCCAAACGTGTCGGTTAGCTTACCACTCATTCACTACAAATAATTAAATCATAATCATATCAATATATATATATATATATATATATGTATATATATATATATATATGCAACATTAAATAAAGGTGTACAATCAAATTTAACAATTGTAAAAATAATTTTAATGCATGAATTATCGAAGTATCTATATCATCAAAATCACTCAGTCTCATTCTCACTTGAAATATATTCCTCCTCATCTTCATCTATATTTATTTCATTTAGTAATTGTATAACTATTTCTTCTCCCCCACCATTAACATCAACAAGGGAATCATCAATGAAATTAGGATCAACATGAAGCACTACTTGAAGTCGTACAAGCTCATCATCTTGGTATGGAGTCTCATGCTCAACTTGACTTATTATATTATCAATGATTCTACTATGAGATTTTGTCTTTATTACACCCAACCAACCTTGGTGTCCCTCTGGATAACTTGTGTAATAAACTTGTTATGCTTGGTGTGCAAATATGAAAGGATCATATGCTTTATTATATCTTCGTGATTTCTTTACTTCCACGATTCCATACTTATTATCTACTTTGGTTCCTATATTAAGAATATTGTTGAATCATTCACACTGAAAGAGAACTAAATTCATCAATGGCAAGCTAGTATACTCTAATTGAATAATATTATACAATAATCCATAAAAGTATGACTCTAATTGACCATTGGTTCCTCATACATAAACACCATAGTTATAGGAATTCATGTCTTCACTCCAAACAATAGTGTGGAATTTGTATCCATTGATAACATATATAGGCCATGATTCAACTTTTCTCTTGGGACCTCATGCCAAATTAACCAATAATGGATCTTCAATATTATTTTCTGGATTTGGAACCTAAAGACAGCAAAGTCCTTTACACATTAGACTATGTAAGTCAGAATAAATATTTGTAAGACATATAAGTCAAAAACTTACATATTTTTTAAACCAGTTAGGAAAATGGGATGAAATGTCTTGGTCAATTTGGGCACCAAAAATAGTAGGATTGAGCTCTCTTAAATATTCAATATAAATACTGCAAACAAGTAACAAATTACTCAAACCACACAAAGTAACATGAGTAATTTTGATGTGAGAGGGGTCAAAGTATGGTTGAACCTCTTCACAATTTTGAAGAAAATATAATTGGGCAGCATCATAGTTTCTTTGGTGCAGAAAATATGTTTGGGATTTTCCAATTGGTCTTTCTGGGTAGTTGAAAATTGAAATAGGAGGAGGGGATGAAGAACCTTCACCTACATCAACATTTCTGGGAATCCTAGTCCTTCTTGTTTCAACATGACCAGGATAATAAAATGAGGCAAATGTAGATGTTTCTTCCACCAAGTAAGCTTCACAAATAAAGCCCTCCACCCTAGCTTTATTCTTCACTTTCTTTTTTAGGGAGTGTGTGTTGAATATTTGGCAAGCGTACCAAAATTATCAATCGCAGTATAGTATTTAGATTAAATAAAAGTCGATCCCACAAGGAACAGTTTCAATGAAAATTACAAATCATATGCTTACTAAGTATATTGAAATAAAATTGAGTTTTCATAAATATTGTGATGAAAATTAAATGACAAAGAGTTGTAAAGTGCGTTTAGATAATATCAAATAAAAGAACTTAGGATTGACTTGCTTCGTTTTCCCTCTTTTGCATAATGGCTAGGTCAAGTTAAGAACATCAATTAACCTATCAATGTTGGTGTCACCTACTCAAATCATTCACTTTGATTCCTCGCATGTGAAATTCATAAGAAAACCTAATAAACATCGATTTCTCATACAATTAAAAGATTTTCCAGCATTAAGTTTAGGGTGTTAAGCACTTGATACATTCATTCCATTCCTGGTAATTAACATAGCAAATATTCTTACCTGATATAGGGTTTCAAGATATATTTTCCAATCATATCCCACACATCAAGAATAAACCATTCCAAAGCACAAAATATAAGAATAACAACATCAAAACATAGATTACTATCTCAAAATATCACCATGACACAAAAGAGTTCCAAGGAAGTGCACCCAATTCTAAGAGAATGAAGTTAGCCGCTCATGATGGCCATTACAATGCTCTAAATAAGGAAGAATTGAAGAATCCTTGAAGAACAGAACAACAGTCACGCCTCTTCTCCAAAAACCTAAAACTTTTATCTAAAAACGCGTCTTATCTTTTTATAGGAATTATTGGGTATGGCATCGCATCATTCGCTCAAGCGATTCATTATTCGCTTGAGCGAAAAATAGTAACTTTCGCTCAAGCGAGAAATGTTCACTTGAGTGAGTATAAACCCGAAAGCTTTGTCGTATTTTCGCTCAAGCGAGAGTAGACGTTGCTTAAGCGAGTGCACACCCGAGAGGTTTGTTGTATTTTCGCTCAAGCGAGAATGGAAGGCACTTGAGCGAGTGAACTCCCGAGAGGTTTAACGTATATTCGCTCAAGTGAGCGTAGATGGCGCTCGAGCGAATTTCCAGTAGAAAATCTTCTTCTTTCTTTTACTTTTTCTTCAATTATCTTCACAATTATGATTTTTGCTCTTGTATCCAAGTATTATGCAAATTCATCCTACATTGGGAGAAAAATATATTAGAATTACTATAATTTAAGTGGTTATATCACAATTAAGAGCATAATTACACTAACTTTTACCACTTAACAACTCCCCCAACCTAGAATCTTGCTTGTCCCCAAGAAAAGTACTTTTTTCAAAATAAAATCATCACCTATTACACTTTCTCTTCCAGAACTACAACATAAAAATACTTTTCTTCCAAATGTGATGCTCACAACTCCAAATGAAAATAGGATAAATAAGCATTAAAGTTACAGAAACTAACAAAAGATAATTAATCATCAACTATCCTCAGAGAAGCATGATCTCTCAAATAGAGTGATATATAATCATCTTTAACTCTCACGGGTAAGTGTTTATCTCATTCAATCACTTCATTTAGATATTCCAATATTGATAATCATCTTCAAGCAATCAACATTTGTTAAGCAAGACTTAAATCATTATAATCATCTTCATTGGTTTTTCTTGGATATACAAAAGTATTTGAGAAATTAAAATTATATGAATGATTCTTGTTTATCGTTTCCTCAAATCAGGGTCCAAAGTTCATGTTTTTGTTCTAACATAATGATAGTGAGTTAACAATCTCACCAATTATCATTCACACCACTTTGAATTTCCTTTTCCTTTCCTCATGTTTTGCATTTATCATTTCGGCTTAGCCACAATATTTATGTTTTTCTTTTCCCGTTTGCTCTACTCAACCTTCTCTTTTTTTAAGAATATAACAATACTCATAGGAAAAACAATAACATTCATAATCATTTCATTTCTCAAATATAAGAAGGTGGATAAACATTGTTTAGGCTTAGGGGTTATGTTTCAAGAAACAATCTTGTTTTTGGCTCAAATGGGGTTCAAATGGATTTCCTATAATTAATGCAGGGTTAACTATTTGACTCTGAGTTATATATACTTTCACTACATAAGAAAAAATGTCTTTATCATTTTCAAGTCTCGCTGACTTGCAATTACATCAAAGAATCAATCAATACCAATTATCATCATTAAGTATTGACACTCAATTTATCTGTTTTTGGCTCACTCCTCTCTTGGGTTTCAGCTAGTTTCTCCAATTCAGTTAATTCCTAGTTCTCCTCGTCAATTCCTTTTTCACTATCATACTCATCATCTCAAAATCACTTGTTATTGGAAACAATCAAAATGATTTTTCAAGTTCCAGATTTGAATTAGACAATAAGAAATAATTTCATATATGGTTCTAATAAACAATGTGCGGGACAACAAAGGAATTTAGTCACATCACGTTAAGAACATTAAGCAAATTAAAGTTCCAAATATCAATTCAAAATATAAAAAACAAACCAAATTAACAAAACAAAAGACTTAAAACATCAAATTAACAAAACAAGGAACTTTAAACACATCAAAATAAAAAAAATAAAAAGAAATAAATTGTCTCCCTCCTATTCATCTTCACTTGATGTTTCTTCTTCTTCCTCTTGTGCTTCTGCCTCACCCCCTCCTTGAAAAGTTGGATTTTCCCTAGGCCATTGAAGATAGGCTGTAAAGTCTTCTGGAGAAGTCCATTGTGAACCTGGAGCTACCTGCAAAGAAAGAACCTAAGGAAGCAAAATGCAAAAAAAACTTAAAATGCAAAAGAAAAACAAATTGAAAACATTGGGTTACCTCCCAAGAGCGCTTGTTTAACGTCATTAGCTCGACGCCTATTTTCTTTATGGTTCATGCAAGTGAGTGTTCAAGGTGATCTATACGCATTCTCCATCCCTTGACTACCCTTGTGGGAATGAATTTATTTTTTTCATTGCGAATAACTGTCATTCCACCTTTCTTAGGAACAATCTGTACAGGACTCAACTTGTGACTGTCAGAGATGGGGTAAATCATACCTGCTTCAAGAGGTTTCAGTACCTCTTTTTGAATAACTTCCTTCATAGTCAAATTAAGATGTCTTTGGGGTTATGCAACAAGCTTGTAATCTTGTTTTTCAGTTTAGATGAGTAACTCCTCCAAAGTATCTACTCTGAGACAATCTTTCTTGTCTTTCGGTTGTTGCACAACTTCAAACAGATTAAAATCAATTTCATTATCGCCACTTCTAATTTTCAACTTGCCCTTGTCAACATCTATAATTACTTTGGCAATCTTCATAAATGACCTTCCTAGGATCAATGAGACTTCCACATTTTCCTCCATGTCCATAATCACAAAATCAATAGGAAATATGAATTTATCCACTCTTACTAAAACATCTTCTGCTACTCCATAAGGAATCTTTATTGATCTGTCAGTCAGTTGTAGAGTCATTCTAGTTGGTCTAACATCCAAGTCTCCTATTCTTTTGAGCATAGATAATGGCATGAGGTTTATGTTGGCCCCTAAATCAAGTAATTTTTTTTCACCGGTAATGCACCAATTGTGACTGGTATAGTGAAGCTTCCAAGGTCTTTGGACTTTTGAGGCAATGATTTCTAGAATATAGCACTACACCCTGCCTCTAACTCCACTGTTTCATCAATAAATCTTCTTTTCTTAGTTAAGAGCTCTTTCATGAATTTGGCGTATGTTGGCATTTTCTCCATAGCTTCCACAAAGGGTATATTGATATGCAGTCTTTTGAATATGTCCATAAACCTAGTGAATTGTCTTTCTTTGTCTATATGTGAGGGAACCTTGGGATATGGTAACTTCTCTACAAATGGTTCTTGACTCCCTCCTTTTTCTATCTCTTTTTTTTCTCTCCCTCTTCGTTCTTCTTATTAGGGATATGTATTTCTTTATTATTCTCCTCTTCTTCTCCACCTTCAATTTCTCCTTCTTCATCTTCTTTTCTCAAAACCTCTTCTTCAACAGCTAGATTATCATTAATCCCCTTACCTACAACCTTGTCACTCCTTGTAGTTATTGCCTTGCAATGCTCCTTGGGGATGGTTTGTGTGTTGGCTGAAAAATGTCCTCCTTCTTGTTCAGATAACTGTTTAGCTAATTGACCCATCTGAGTCTCTAAATTTCTAATCGAAGCCTCTGTATTTTTCTGATTAGACAAAGAAACTTGCATAAATTTCTCAAAAGTGTCTTCTAATTTGGATGTTTTCTCATGTATTGGAGGATAATATTGTTGTTGTTGTTGAAATGGAGGTTGTCTATTAGATGTACCAACACCTTGCTTCCACCCAAAATTCTGATTCTGATTCCCTCTCCATCCTTGTGAATAATTATTTTGATAGTTGTTCGCATTAGGGAAATTTGCTTGTCTTCCTTGACCACTACCACTTTGAGCACCCATATAATGAGTTTCTTCTTCTTGTAGGTTGCCTTGATAAAAGCAGTGTCCATTTGGATGATCACCTCCACAAAAGTCACAACTCATCTGTTGATTAGGAGTAGATTGTACTACATGCAATTGTTGAGGTAGTTTCGCCATTTGTTGGGTCAATGCTGAAAGCAATGAGGGGGAGATTGATGGAAATGTCCCTACATTTCCAAGAGATGATTTTGATGATGATTCAAGTCAACTACATTCAAGACAACACCATTCAAGATGAATTAAGGACAAGCTAAATTTAAGACGGTGAAAATGTGAAACATTTCCCTACATGCCAAAGATATGTTTTTGATAAAGATGATGATTCAAGCAAGCCCAAGATGATTCCTGAAGACTAGATAGAGTCTTAGAATACTGGATATGGAGGTACAAGTTGATGAAGTAATATTATGCATAAGCCTCCAAAGCACAAGTGTGATAAAATTCATAACATGATATTTTTCACTGTCATAATCAATTATGATGCATCAGGAATATAAAAATGTTTTTCTCTGTCATAATTGATTATACTGGTAACATAATCAATTATGGCAATTCAAATTTGAAAAATATATCTGTTTTGAAGAATAAATATTTTTGAATATATCTTGATTTTTATTCACAAAAATATTAATGTCCAATGGCCATTTTCTGATGTTATTTTTCTATTTAATTAAGTTTTGATGAAAAATCAAAAACGCACAATTACAGAATTCAAAAATACAATTTACATTCAATCAGTTTTGAGAAAAGAATTCTGAGCAAGGCGACAAAGATATTATACACCTTCTGAGAAAACTCTTTTCTCTACTGCCTTCTGTGCTTTCATTGTTAATCACACTTGTTCTTCGAGATTGACATTCTACAGGCTTCTAAAACTTGTTGTCTCCATTACCCAGGTGCGACTGTTCTTATTTTTATTATTTTCATCCTTTGATTTGTTCAAAGGAGGTTTTTATCCCTAGTATGATTCTAGGGAGGTGTTCATCCTTAGTGGGATTCTAAGGAGGTGTTTTTTCATCCTTTGATTTGTTCAGAGGAGGTGTTCATCCATAGTGGGATTCTAGGGAGGTGTTCATCCTTAGTGGGTTTCTAAGGAGGTGATTTTCTTTTTACTTAGTTTACTTTTTACTAGTTCTTCTGCTGAGTTGATTGTAATTTGTAAACTGAATTTGAAAGATAGTGAATTGGGAGTCATTCTTGTGTTAAGAGTTGACTGGGAACTGGATATAGCGTTGGTTATACCCGAATCAGTATAAATTATTGTGTGCTCTTCTCTTTCCCTTATCTCTTTCTCTTTTCCTGATTATATTATCGCTTCCGCTTTATCTGTGTTCAAAAAAATTATTAACTCAAATAAATTTTTAATTTGACATCTATTTTAATTTGTGCATCTATTCGCCCCCCTCTAGATTTCATTTGTCTAACAAGTGGTATAAGAGCTTGGTTAGATAAGATATTTCTAAATGATCTGTCAAGATGTCGATGCAGAATCATGTTTACAGGGAAGGAGCCTCAATAAACAAACCACCATTATTTGAAGGAGAAGACTATCATTTTTGGAAGGCGAGAATGGAAATATTTTTACAAACACTAGATTACGGTGGTTGGGATGTTGTACTCAACAGTTCCTACATTCCGATGAGAACAATGGAGTCTAGAGCTGTTCCAAAGACTTTTGATCAATGGACGTTGGATGAAAATAAGCGTGCCCATTATGATGTAAGAGCCCGAAATGCTATTGTTTCTGCCTTAACTCGTAATGAATTTTTGAGGGTCTCACAATGCAAGACGGCAAAAGAAATATGGGACACTCTTGAAGTAACACATGAAGGAACAAATGAAGTAAAGCGAGCACGTAAGAACACACTCATCCAGGAGTATGAATTATTTCAAATGCATCAAAATGAAAGCATCACGGATTTCCAGACATGCTTCACACATATAATAAATCACTTGAAAGCATTGGGAAATATTTTTGACAATGAGGAGTTAAGCACAAAGATCTTAAAATCCTTAGATAGGAATTAGCAACCAAAGGTCACTGCTATTACAGAATCAAAGGATCTCACAAAAATGAATATTGCTACTCTATTTGGAAAGTTGCGAGAACATGAGATGGAGCTACAAAGGTTAAATAACGGTGAACAAAATCAAACCAAGACGATAACTCTAAAAACAGAAAAATCTTCACAAGACGAAAACGAAAATGAAGGTAAGTTTTCGGACTCCGATATGTCTCTTTTTGTTAAAAATATTTCTCGCTTTATGAAGAACAAGAAAAAGAGACAACAAAGAAAGGAGAAAACAAATAAATTCCATTGCTATGAATGTGGAAAATCTGGCCATATCAAACCAAACTGTCTGGAACTTAAGAAAGATGTGAAGAAATGGAAGAACGGTATCTATAAGAGAAAACGCAAAGCTTATATTGCTTGGGAGGATAATGATTCTTCCAGAACACAAGAGAGTTCTTTCGAAAGCAGTGATGGAGAAGAAAAAGCAAATCTTTGCTTGATGACAAAAAGTGATGATGAAGCCTCATCACAGGTAAGCAGTACAAAATCCTTAAATGAATATGATGAGTTGTTTAAAGAATATCAAGATATGTATAAAGGTTTTACCAAGTTATCTAAGAAATACAATGCACTTAGACAAAAGTTTAATGCATTAGAAAATACTGTTGGTATTCTTGAAAAAGAAAATGAGTGCTTAAAGAAAGATGTTGAGAAATTTAAAACTTTGTCTAAAAATAAAGAAGTTGTTAAACCTTGTGAAAATTGTAATCTTTTGGAAAATGAGATTTTCAAGTTAGAGAAAATAATAAGCAAGTTTTCAAAATCTTCTGAAAATATTGATTCTATATTAGGTTATCAAAGAGGGAATTCTAGCAAAGCTGGACTTGGTTACAAACCCAAAGAAAGTCTAGAACCTCATAAAACTATTTTTATGAAAGAGTTAAGGAAAACAGATGTGAAACCAGTTTCAAAAACTTTAAGAAACTCATTTAGACATTTTCAAAGAAAACCAACATGTTTTTATTGCATGAAATTAGGTCATACGTCAAATAGATGTTACATGAAATTTTTGGCATATCTAATGGAAAATATGAATGGGTGCCTAAAGGAACAAAACATTTATACATGTCTAGATGATAGTTGAGCATCTAATAGATTATGAATTTTCAGATAATTTATTTTTGCGGTCATAATCAATTATGTTGATTCTGTAGGTGTTGTGATAATCGATTATTATATCATGGTTATATCCTTAGTCTTTTGGCAGAGACTTGTGATTCTACTAACCTTTTTAAGGACCCAAAAATAATTAAAGGGTACCTTGATTTGTATGTTGATGGTGCAGGTAATTATCAAGGATGAGAAATTAATGCAGGTTATTGAAGTTAAATGGGTATACAAGAACAAGCCAGATGAACATGGAAATATTACAAAGATAAGTTTATTATTGTCTCTCAAGCCTCTATAATGAATATCTGCACTTATCTGTCACATAAATTTGATTATTGACCAACTTTGAAATTTAAAAGTTTGAATTTTGAAAATTTGAATTTATGAAAATTTGAAATTATTAAAGTTTGAAATCTTGTAGTTTGAGATTCTTGAAATTTGAAATTTTGCAGTTTGAGATTTTTTTAAATCTTGCAGTTTGAGATTTTTGAAATTTGAAATTTTGCAGTTTGAGATTTTTTTTAAAAATTTGCAGTATGAGATTTTTGAAATTTTGCAATTTAAGATTTTTGAATTTTGAAATTTGGGATTAGAAATTTGAATTTGAAATTTGTTGGAATTTGAATTTGAAATTTGAAATTTGTTGCAATTTGAATTTGAAATTTGAAATCTGGAATATGAGTGAATTTGAAAGTTGCCTAAATAATAAGACTGCAATTAGGGGAAACTACTGCATTTCATTCCATTATCTCTACAATCATTCTATTCCCCTATCTTTCTCTCTTTTCATTTGTCTTGGGTATCTTAGATATTGCATCCTTAATATGATGTTCTTCTCTATGACACTTTGTAATGCATTATCTTCTTTACCTTGATTTATGTACTAATGTGCAAATTTGTTCTCAATTTCTATTGCAATATTTTTCATAATTATCAATGAAACAAGGAGATATTTTGATGATATTAATCTGTGTGAAACAGGAGGAGATTTTTTTATAATATTTTTTATGATTATCAATGAAACAGGGGCTGATTTTTTGATGAATTAAAATCTGTGTGAAATTCATTTCTATCTCTAAATTAAACAAGGGGAGTTAAGGGAAGTCTTTGCTTATATGAGTAAGCGTGAGACTTGTTATTAATATATCCAGGGGGAGATTAAGAGACTCAAACACTTGATACAAATTTGTGCTAATTTGTGCTAATCTTGAGCTGACTATATAGAGTCAATCATTTTAATTCATTTCAGGTGTTTCCTTGATCATCATCAAAAAGGAGGAGATTGAAAGCAATGAGGGGGAGATTGATGGAAATGTCCCTACATTCCCAAGAGATGATTTTGATGATGATTCAAGTCAACTACATTCAAGTCAACACCATTCAAGATGAATTAAGGACAAGCTGAATTTAAGACGTTGGTGAAAATATGAAACATTTCCCTACATGCCCAAGATATGTTTTTGATAAAGATGATGATTCAAGCAAGCCCAAGATGATTCCTGAAGACTAGATAGAGTCTTAGAATACTGGATATGGAGGTACAAGCTGATGAAGTAATATTATGCATAAGCCTCCAAAGCACAGGTGTGATAAAATTCATAACATGATATTTTTCACTGTCATAATCAATTATGATGCATCAGAAATGAAAAAATGATTTTCTCTGTCATGATGGATTATACTGGTAACATAATCAATTATGGAAATTCAAATTTGAAAAATATATCTGTTTTGAAGAATAAATATTTTTTAATATATAATGATTTTTATTCACAAAAATATTAATGTCCAACGGTCATTTTCTGATGTTATTTTTCTATTTAATTAAGTTTTGATGAAAAATCAAAAACACACAATTACAGAATTCGAAAATACAATTTACATTCAATCAGTTTTGAGAAAAGAATTCTGAGCAAGGCAACAAAGATATTTTACACCTTCTGAGAAAACCCTCTTCTCTACTGTCTTCTGTGCTTTCATTGTTAATCACACTTGTTCTTGGAGATTGACATTCTACAGGCTTCTACAATTTGTTGTCTCCATTATCCAGGTGCGACTGTTCTTATTTTTATTACTTTCATCCTTTTATTTGTTGAAAGGAGGTTTTCATCCCTAGTGTGATTCTAGGGAGGTGTTCATCCTTAGTGGGATTCTAAGGAGGTGCTTTTTCATCCTTTGATTTGTTCAAAGGAGGTGTTCATCCCTAGTGGGATTCTAGGGAGATGTTCATCCTTAGTGGGTTTCTAAGGAGGTGATTGTCTTTTTAATTAGTTTACTTTTTACTGGTTCTTCTGCTGAGTTGATTTTAATTTGTAAAGTGAATTTGAAAGATAGTGAATTGGGAGTCACTCTTGTGTAAAGATTTGACTGGGAACTGGATGTAGGGTTGGCTATACCCGAACCAGTATAAATTATTGTGTGCTCTTCTCTTTCCCTTATCTCTTTCTCTTTTCCTGATTATATTATCGCTTCCTCTTTATCTGTGTTCAAACAAATTATTGACTCACAAATAAATTTTTAATTTGAGATCTATTTTAATTTATGCATCTATTCACCCCCCCCCCCCTCTAGATGTCATTTGTCTAACAAATGCTTCAATTTGTGGAGTTAGAATTTTATTTTGAGCTAAGATAGCATCTGAGGTGCTAAGCTCATGTACTCCTTTCCTCTGAACTGAATGTCTATCATGTTGAGCTTGTTGGTCTGTAGAAGGTAGTGCATCAATAATTCTTGTGGCATGTTCGACGTCTACATCCATCATAATTCCTCCTACTGCAGCATCTAACAGAATCTTTGTATCAGGTCTCAGGCTAGTGCATAATATGTTTAACTGGGCAATATCTTCAAATCCATGATTTGGGCATCTCCTCAACAGTTATTTAAATCTTTCCCATGCTTCACAAAAAGGTTCATCTGCTCTTTGTCTTAAAGTAGAAATGTCAGATTTTGCCTTGATGTATCGGGATGGTGGAAAAAATCTGTTCAGGAACTTCTCTTCTACATTACCCTAGGTAGTCAAACTCTGATTAGGATGTGCTTTCAATCACTCATTTGCCCTGCCAGCCAATGAAAAAGGAAATAATCTCAAATATGCAGATTCAATATCTGCTTCTCTAAATCCCATGGTACCAATCAACTCATAAAAAGTAGACAAGTTAAGGTAGGGATGTTCATGATCCATTCCAGTGAATTGATGAGCACTAATCAAGCTTAAGAAGGCTGGCTTCATCTCCAAGGATTGGTTGGCTGGTATTGCAATGCTGGAGAAATGTCTCGGACCTTGTTGCATAACATAATCTCCGAGTGTCCTTCTAGGTGGATTTGGATTTGGATTTGCTCTTTCACCCTCCATGTCTTCTATGATCGAATCTGGTAAGTTGAGTGTGGGAGAAGAGTTGATTGATTCTCCTATAGTCTGTTCTTGAGTTTCTCTTCTTCTTCTACCTCGGTTCCTACGAGCAGCCTTTTCAATCTCAGGATCAAATTCTAAATGATCTATGGATAGATGTCCTCTTAAAAGCATAAATCAAAGAGCAACTCAAACAAGAATTAACATAGGATAACAATAAAAATAATAAAATAAAAATAAAAATAAAACAAATAATAAGCTAGACAAAGACTTTCCAAGGAACAACGTTCCCCGGCAACGGCGCTAGAAATACTTGTTGAATATTTGGCAAGCGTACCAAAATGATCAATCACAGTATAGTATTTTGATTAAATAAAAGTCGATCCCACGAGGAACAGTTTCAATGGAAATTCCAAATCATATGCTTACCACGTCAAGAGGAGCATCCGAAGGACAACCGGGCAAGAGGGTTAACTCCCTCACCCGCCAATCGATTTTACGATATATTAGCCCACAGTCAATTGTCGAGTGAAGGGGGGACAGCTGTAGACCTCAAATCTTGTCTGACTTCTCAATAAAGTCAGAAATCCTCCGTTTGAAGATGGACAAGGCTTCATTAGGCCCCTAGGCATGTTCACTAGGCCCCATGTAAGGATAGGAGGGCTTTTTGTATGCAAAAAATAAGAAAAATAGGAAAACGCTGACAAGGAGCTCGAGACGCCCGTCTCGTTTGACCAGATGGTCGTCTCACTTTCCTTTGAGGTCAAGACGTGCATCTCGTTTTCCCAAACGTACATCTCGTCTTCTTCTAAGGTTGAGACGGCCGTCTCATTTTCCTAGACACACGTCTCTCTTTTCCTTGAGGGCGAGACAACCGTCTCGAAATCTCAGATGATCGTCTCACCTGTCAGAAGGCTAGACGGTTGTCCCGGCCTAATTGGCACAATTTTCTATAAATAGGAGCCTCCCCTCCCCCATTTTCACACACTCACACACTCCTTCTCTCATCCTAGAAGCTCTCTTAAAACTTTAGGATAACTCTGAGTACTTTCTAGAGTTCGAGTAAGCCTTTCGATTTTCGTTTAAAGTAGAATTTGGTTAAGAAAGTCTCCTTTTGAGACATCTGGCACTCGGTAGAAGGGTAGTTTCTATTTTGCTGGTGAGGAGCGTGCTTGTAGAGCGAGGAGACTGCCAAAAAGCGTCCTCAAGTTTGAAGATTTAATAGAAAGCTCGCTTCAGAGGTTTCTTTCTTTACTCTCTCTCTCTTTTACTGCTTTCTTTTTATGCATTAGATACTGGGATCATGTAGACATTTAATTTTTGCAAGTAGATAAATAAATAGGGTAAAAGCATAGTTTCTTTCAGTCTTTATTTTATGAATTAGTCCATCACGAAAGGGGCATTGTGGGGGTGCTTAACACTTTCTCCACACGTAACTAACTCCCTTACCTAACTCTGATTGTAGCGGCCAAAGTTGGTTTTTTCTAAACCAACACTTCTTTTTCTTCCTTTTCCGATGTTTGTGGTAAAAACATTGGTGACGACTCCATAGAACCCTTTACGAAAACCTCGTCTCTAGGTTCAGCCCGGTTATCGGACAGCCTAAAAGCGTTGACCACTTTTTACGAAAATGCTAGTCATTCAAAACCATCGCGTCACTCCGACCGCCTCTTCTGACGGTGACGACAAGGAGGCTAGAGGGGAAGTGAGGGCTGGAGAGTGATATGGGAGATGAATAATTGGAAGAATGGGCCCACGAGGATATGGGAGGAATCAAAGAACCTGAGGTGAAAAATTGGGTGCTGACAGTCCCAATCAACAAGACTACACCATCACAAGCAAAACCCCTCGATCATAAATCATACATTAGATAATAAATATATTATGTAATTAAATTATTTATAAAAATATAATTATCTTTAGTTGAAATATTTTTTACTTTAAGTATACGAAACATTTTCTGCAGTGGCACATATTCGTTTTTTAATTACTCAAATAGCATACTATAGGTTTTATTTACCTACATAGTGTAATGACCCTAGAAATCGCTACTATAATGATGTCTTCGCAAAATAGTAAACAAATAAATAAAGACATCTATCTTACATTATATTACTGTAATTGTAACATAGATTAAAATTCCGGTTCACTAACGGAACCTCAAAATATAGTAACATAATTTATTTATATATTATACATGTAAAAGTAGCTCCCTCGAAGTTATCCCACTGAACTATTCCTAATGTCCAGTAGTCACATCTCCATCTCTCAACTCCTGATCAGCTCCTACATAAAAGTGATCATCGCAGTTCCATCCACATGGAAAACTAGGAGTAAGTATTAATTCATTCGATATAATAAAACAGATATAGAAGTAATAATTATATATTATGATCAATTACGAAATCATCAACACACTAAGACACCTTTTGGAAGTATACCCTAACTATGCCTGAACTCAGAGGCTCTCATCTGTGGGCACATTGTGATCGACACCCGCAGTACCATTCTGACCACCCTCCACACAGAGTAGGATTACTAGTGCCTTTCATCACTCATACTGGAGTAACCCTCCGAGTGCGCCACCAGTCATCCCCCCATCGACTTCTCACCACCTGATCTCGTAGTCTACCTGACTCGACCAATCAGTGAAGTCTGGGACCTCATTCAGAATCCTCCGACATAGTTATTACACTAATGTACTTTGTATCACCCCGGGTACTATTCAAACACAACAAAAATCATTCACATATGCCTAATTCTGGACCACCTGTCCTCATGGCTAATTTGGTTCAATAAATAATAGTATTTGACTGATTCTGGGCACCAACCCTCCGGCTCAGTCTAGCCAATATATAATGTCTCATGACTGATTCTGGGCATCAACCCTCAGGTTCAGTCTGACCCACACACGTCACAACACATTGTTGATTCTTTAGAACTGCTACTTTCATTCTCTCTCTCTCTCTCATATATATATATATATATATATATATATATATATTTTCGAAGTTATTTCCAAAATCATTAAATTACTATTTTACCCTTAATCTTTTCTTAAAATTCCATGTATGTCCCTAAATGACTATTTTACCCTTAGCCATTTCTAAAAATTCCTTCCATGTCCCGAAAATGACTATTTTGCCCTTGGACATTTTCAAAAATTTCATTTATGTCCCTAGGATATAAAATGACTATTTTACCCTTGAACATTTTCAAAAATTCCATTTATGTCCCTAGGATGTAAAATGACTATTTTACCCTTGATCTTTTTAAAAAATCTCCACCATATCCCTTTCTTTTTTCTTCGCCTAGTAACCATACTAGATTTTTCCAGATTTCCAATTTCAAAGTTTCAGGCAACCAAACTAGTCTCAAATCGAAATTAAATATGAATTATATTTAATTTAAGTTGAAAACAACAATTTTATCATATAATTCATCCTTAATTTTAAGAATTTCAAAAACTTTCAAACTGTGAATAGTTCATCAGAATCAGAAATTCTTTAATATCAGACATTCAAATCATTCATATCTCTACTCCTATTCCTTATTCACTGCGTACCCAACAATTCAATTTCATATATTGAATAAATTAAACTTCCCCTTACCTAGTGTGGTATTTCTATCGAAGATTTCCCACTTAATTCAAACTCTCTCCCGTTTCACCAGATCCTGCACGAGTAGAGTATCATTGCTTGAAATTTAGACAAAAGAAGAAGAAGAATGAGAGGGAAATTTAGATTATGCTCCTCCCCCGTTTCTGTATGCACATATATAAGAAAAATTTTATTGTACACGAGGAAAACTTTGTTACTAAGTTTTTTGCACAAGTAATATTATTATAATAAAAAAATACATATGTCATACATAGCACATTTTTTTTTAAGTTGAGAATTTGATTCCTGGTACAAGAAACCTGAATGTGATTACATGTTTTTTTTTTCAAACCATTTAAAATTCAATTTTCAGGCAACCAAATTCTAAATGGTTTTTCCTTTTTTTTTTGTTAAGAAAGAAAAACTAACTAAAATATATATATATATATATATATATATATATATAATTATAATATTTTATTTAAAATTTATAATTTTAAATTATAGTTTTAAAAAGATTTATATATTTATTAGATTAATAATATATTTAGATTTATTGTTGAAAGTAGTAAAACAATACTTTTAAAATATATTATTAAATATTATATTTATATTTTATTTGTATGGTTATTTTTTTAAAATTCTTTGATTTATTTGATATTATAATATATTTTTTTAAATTAATAATAAATTAGGAGGATAATAAAAATCTTATAAATTATATGTATATAAGATGAAATAATATTTTTATGTAAAATTATATTTTTGAAATCTAATTTTTTATGTTTTGTAATATTTTGAAATATATATATATATATATATATATATATATATATATATATATATATAATTTTAGAAATGAAAATAAGTTATAGATAAGAAAAATAATGTATTAATATTTTTAAAATCCTTAATACATTACATAAAAAATTTGTGAATAAAAAATATACGTAAAACTATAACTTTTTATTTAAAATTTGTGCAGTTTAAAATTATAGTTTTTAAAAGAGTTATATATTTATTAGATTAACTATATATTTATATTTATTGTTAAATGTTGTAAAATAGTATTTTTTTAAAATATATTATTAAATTTATTAAAAATATTAAATAATAGGAGATGGAGAAATAAATTAATTAAGAAATACAAAACGTTGAAGTGTATTTTTTAATAATGTTATTAAGTTGAAGTGTATTTTTTAATAATATTATTAAGATTAATTGTATTAAATTTAATAATATTTAATCATGTTAAGATTCTAACATAAAACCAATTGGCAATATGTGGAGTAGCCTAACATGTATTTAAACCATACCAAATGACATGAGGTAGGCGATGTGGGACTTTCAACACACCCTCCAACGAAGCCCGCTGGACCAGTGCAAAGGGTACTTTTGACCCAACTAAAGGGCAACTTTTGGCCCATGACAATAACCTGAAAGATGTTAGGCTTTGGCTCCGATACCATGTTAAGGTTCCAACATAAAACCAATTGACAATATGTGGAGTAGCCTAACATGTATTTAAACCATACCAAATGACATGAGGTAGGCGATGTGGGACTTTCAACAAATCATATAAATAAAATACTTAATAATATATTTTAAAATTATAATTTTACTAGTTTTAACAATAAATCTAAATATAATATTAACCTAATAAATACATAAATCTTTTTAAAACTATAATTTAAAACTATAAATTTTAAATAAAACATTATAATATAATATATATATATATATATATATATATATATTGTTTTATTTAATATATATTTGAAAAATTAATTAATTAATTGAAAAACTAATCAAATAATTTTTCAATTACTCTATTATTATCGATTAATTTTTCATTATTTTTAATAATTGATTATAATCAATTAATTTTTTAAATAATCGATTATAATCCATTAATTTTTCAAATATACATTAAAAAAATAATTATTTAAAAATTATATATATTATATAAATTATAATTATAAAGTTAAAAAAATTATATTTAGAATTATAACCTTAAAAAAATTATAATTATAAAACTAATAAAAATATAACTATTTTTAATGTTAAGTAAATTATATATTATATAAATTATAATTATATATATATATATATATATATATATATATTACATAAATTAAAATTACATATAAACTTCAAATTAATTATATATATATTGCATAAATTTAAATAATAATTATCAACATAAAAATAAATTATATTTAGAATTATAATATATATATATATATATATATATATATCTTCCAAAATATTAGAAAACACAAAAAAAATACATTTCAAAAATATAATTTTACATAAGAATATTATTTCATCTTATATATAATTAAGTTTTAAGATTTTTATTATCCTCCTAATTTATTATTAATTTTTAAAAAAATATTACAATATCAAATAAATAAAAAATTAAAAAAAATAATCATACAAATAATATATAAATATAATATTTAATAATATATTTTAAAAATATTAATTTACTACTTTCAACAATAAATCTAAATATATTATTAATCTAATAAATATATAAATATTTTTAAAACTATAATTTTAAATTATAAATTTTAAATAAAATATTATAGTATTATATATATATATATATATATATATATTGTTTTATTTAATGTATATTTGAAAAACTAATCGATTAGTTTTTCAATTACTCGATTATAATCGATTAGTGTTAGACAAATGACATCTAGAGGGTGGTGAATAGATGCACAAATTTAAATATATGTCAAATTAAAAATTTATTTTAAGATGTCTAATAATTTATTAATTCAATTTTAATTATCAAATTGAACACAGATAAAGCTGAAGTGATATAATCAGATAGATAAAATGAAAGATTATAGAGAAGAGAAGGACAATATAGGAAAGAGAAGATCACACAGAGATTTATACTAGTTCGGGTATAACCAACCCTACATCCAGTTCTCAGTCAACTTTTAACACAAGAGTGACCCCAATTCATTATCTTTTAAATTTAGTTCACAAATTACAATCAACTCAGCAAAAAGCAAACTAATTCAAAAGATAATCACCTCCTTAGAAACCCACTAAGGATGAACACCTCCCTAGAATCCCACTAGGGATGAACACCTCCTCTGAACAAATCAAAGGATGAACACACCTCCTTAGAATCCCACTAAGGATGAACACCTCCCTAGAATCACACTAGGGATGAACACCTCCTTTGAACAAATCAAAGGATAAAAATACCTCCTTAGAATCCCATTAAGGATGAACACCTCCCTAGAATCACACTAGGGATGAAAAACACCTCATTTGCCACCAATACACAAAGGATGAACATCTCCCTAGAATCACACTAGGGATGAACACCTCCTCTGAATAAATCAAAGGATGAATAACACAATTGATTAACTTAAACCACTTAAACTCACAAAGGATGCAAGAATAAGATAAGAACAGTCATACACAAATGATGAAGGTAATAAAAATAAGAACAGTCACACCTGGGTAATGGAGACAACAAATTGTAGAAACCTGTAGAATGTCAATCTCCAAGAACAAGTGTGATTAACAATGAAAGCACAGAAGACAGTAGAGAAGAGGGTTTTCTCAGAAGGTGTAAAATATCTCTATTGTCTTGCTCATAATTGTTTTCTCAAAACTTATTGAATGTAAATTATATTTTTGAATTTTGTAATTGTGTGTTTTTTATTTTCCATCAAAACTTAATTAAATAGAAAAATAACATCAGAAAATAGTCATTGGTCATTAATAATATCATAAAGAAAATCAGGATGTATCCAAAAATATTTATTCTTCAAAACGGATATGTTTTTCAAATTTGAACTGCCATAATCGATTATATTACCAGTATAATCAATTATGATAGAGAGAAAATCATTTTTCTATTTCTGATGCATCATAATTGATTATGACGGTGAAAAATATCATGTTACGAAATTTTATCACACTTTTGCTTTGGAGACTTATGCATAATATTACTTCATCAACTTGTACCTCCATATCCAGTATTCTAAAACTCTATCTAGTATTCAGGAATCATCTTGGGCTTGTTTGAATCATCATCTTTCTTAAAATCATATATTGGGCATGTAGGGAAATGTCTCACATTGTTACCAACATCTTTAATTCAGTTTGTCCTTAATTCATCTTGATGTCCTAAATTCAATTTATCTTGAATGGTGTTGACTTGAATGTAGTTGACTTGAATCATCATCAAAATAATCTCTTGTGAATGTAGGGACATTTTCATCAATCTTCTCCTCAATGCTTTCAATTAGTTTTTCAAATAACTTATTACTTTTTCAAATAATTAATTATAATCAATTAGTTTTTTAAATATATATTAAATAATTAGAAATAAAAGTATATATCAAATTAAAATTAAAAAAATAATTATTTATAAATTATATATTATATAAATTATAATTATAAAATAAAAAAATATTTAGAATTATAACCTTAAAAAGAATTATAATTGTAAAATTAATAAAAATATAACTATTTTTAATGTTAAATAAATGATATATATTATATAAATTATAGTTTTTTATATATATATAAATTAAAATTAAAAATATAAACTTAAAATTAATTATATATATATATATATTATAAATTAAAATAATAATTATCAACTTAAAAATAAATTATATTTAGAATTATAAAATATATATATTTATATATATATATATATATATTCCAAAATATAATTTATTTTCATTTCTAAAATATAAAACATATATATAATTTTTAAGACTTTTATTATCCTCCTAATTTATTATTAATTTCTAAAAAAATATTACAATATCAAATAAATCAAATAATTAAAAAAATTTAACCATAAAATAAAATATAAATATAATATTTAATAATATATTTTAAAAGTATTATTTTACTACTTTCAATAATAAATCTAAATATATTATTAATTTAAGAAATATATAAATCTTTTTAAAGTTATAATTTAAAACTATAAATTTTAAATAAAACATTATAATATTATATATATATATATATATATATTAATTAGTTAGTTTTTCTTTCTTAACAAAATCAACAAAAAAAAATTCAGAATTCGGTTAGATAAAAATCGAATTCAGTTTTCGTGTACAGAGAATCGAATTCTTAACCTACAATATATTATTTGAGTAATTAAAAACCGAATTTGTGCCACACTGAGCCAAAAACTAATTTGTATACTTAAAATAAAAAATATTTTAACTAAAGATAATTATATTTTTATAAATAATTTAATTACATAATATATTTATTGTCTAATGTATATCAATTATATTTTGATATAAATTTTTTTTCTGGTATATAATTATATGAAAACAATCATGGTTAAGCAATTAATAATAATAAAGCAATAAATTTAAAAACTAAATTAAAAAGAAAGTATTATAAAATTAAATTGTAATAATTTGATTGAAATTGTAATTTTTTTATTAATTAAGTTGTGAGGAATTAAAATGTGATAATTTGATGTGTTCAATTTTTTTAATATAAATTTTTAAAATATAATTTAATTTCAATTGAAATTTTCAATTGAAAAATATATTAAAGAATATTTGTTATTAAACTTTTTTAAACATTGCATTGAATAGTTAATATCAGTCTAATCTTAATTTATTACAATTTAAATTTTTATTAAATTTGATTTATTTTTAATAATATTTTTATTTTATTAATTTAAAACTAAAGTTAATCTTCATTTTGTTAACATTGAGACCAAAGTTTATTTTTAAAGTATATTTTAAAAAATAAATTACTTTTAAAAAATAAATTGTAAAAAATATACTAAAGCAATTAAAGTATATTTATAAAAAAATAAATTTAAATATAATAAAAAATTAATATTCATTAGCGTACCGATTTCGGTCACTATTTTCTCATTAGCAACCAATTATTATTTAGTCGCTATTTCAATTTGTAATTTACTCGCTAAATCAGTCACTAAATGATTTCTTTTATTTTAGTATGGAATAGTCACTCGATTTAGCGACCAAATTTTTGTGACGCAAACTATTGATCGCTATTTCAATCTCTAAATAAAAATGTGAAACCAAATCAAACTTCGTTGCCAAAATCGGTCAGCTAATTGCGACCGAATTAAATCGATCGTTAATTTCTGGTCGCTAAAAGTATTTTTTCTTGTAGTGAAATAAAAAAATATATTTAAATATTTAGAAAAATTTATAAATAAAAAATTAAGTTGAATAATTTTTATATACATATTTCTTTAAAATAGAAGTCTTTATGTTTTAAAAAATATATTTAACTGTTTAGAAAATTTTATAAATAGAAAATTAAGTTGAATAGTTTTTATATACATATTTCTATTTTATCTTTATGTTTTTTTTTTCAAATTTAAAGTACTTAAACTTTATTGGATTTTAGATTGGAACTGGTCCGAGAAAACTAAGGTGACAAGCATGAATTTTATCTAAGTAGAACTTTAACTAGGTATGTCATTCCTTTTATTTTGTACTTTTAATTATTTATAAGTTTAAAGGGGAAACCATATAGTAAAATACATCTTAGTTACGTATGATGTTGTCTAGGTTTTAAAATCAAAGTATTAACCACGGATTCCACATTGGAAAAGTTAAGATTCAGGAATATTCTAGTAAAGGGAGTTAGTTATATAAATAATAACATAATTATATATATATATATATATATATATATATATATATATATATATATATTCTAGAATTTAAGTGTAAGCTAAAGTCTCACGTTGGATAAAAATAGTGAAGATGAATAATATATAATTGAGAAAGACCCACAAATTTATTATCTTTAGGTTTTAGATTAAATGTTTAGTTATATTCTCTTATATGATTATCTTACCTCCTTGGTTAAACCCAAGAGTGGTATTAACCCCTTTAAAAAAATGCTAACAATGGTAAAATGTGTCCTATTGAGATGAATGGAAAAACTATTAAGGGTTCCATTAGATATGTATCCCTAGTAAGATTATTATTGAAGGTACTCATAGTTAAAAAATGTTGTTTTAAGGTTTTAGATTGAATGTAGAGTCATATTCTTTTATATAGTTATCCTACTTCTCTTGGTTAAACTTAGTAGTGATGTTAACCCATATAAAAAAAATGCTAACAATTGTAATAAAAGTAGAAAAACATGTTTATATTGTTTTGGTACTCATGTTTGTAGTATAAATGAGTTGCATGGTTGGATATTAGGATGAGAAAATGTTAGAATCTAGTCACTTCTTAACCCAATTTTTTATGAAGTGATACTTGATTCACTTAAGCAAGAGCAAGGTGGTAGCGATTAGCTCAAGTAAGAGTTCATTGCAAGAAAAAACAGTTTTAGCGACCAAAAAAATCGGTCGTAAATGTCAAAAAATCGGTCGCTAATCAATTAGCGACCGAAATACGTCATCATAAAAGGCCAAGTTGTTAATATGTTAGCGACCAATTTTCATTTCAGTCGACCGATAAGGTGGTTGCTAAATAATTCGGTCACTTATTTCTTAGATACCAAAATAGTGACCAAAATCAATATATTAAATCGGTCACTAAATCGATAACAAAGTAAAAAAAATAGCGATCGATTTATATCAATTGCTAATATATTAATTTTATTATTTAAATAATAATTTAATGCAAAAATAGTGACCAATAATTTTGGTCACTAAATCGATGACAAAAATAGCGACCGATTTATATCGATCGCTAATATATTAATTGAATTATTTAAATAATAATTTAATGCAAAGGTAAAGTTAATTTTATTTTTAGAAGTTTGAATTATTACCATATTATTATAGTACCTTAGAGTTGGAGGCTGATACTCCAACCACTAAGTTACTAGGATTTTTCAAGTAATAATTTACAAATAATTTATATTTATATACAAATAAATGTATATCCGTATAAATATATAAATATAAAATCTATAAATACAAATATATTTATATATTTTGATATATTTATATATTTATATGTTTATATTTTTATATATTTACATATTTTGATATTTTGATATATTTATATATTTATATATTTAAAATTTAATTTATAAGATGGAAAAAGAAAATTCTTGATAGCTTGAAGTAGAGATGAAAAAAAGAAAAAGTCAAGAACCCTAATATTTTAATAAAGAATTTATAATATAAATATTAAAATATTAAAGATAATATTATATTTTTCCAAAGGTAATAAATGTTTTTAATTCATTATTTATAAATTTAATTAATTAAAAAAATATTAATATTATTCATTCATCATTTAAGAAAAAAATTTAAAATATAAATATTAAATATTAAAAATAATATTATATTTTTAAATATAAATTTAAAAAAAGGTTTAAAAACATATATAAATTATATTTACATGTACAAAATATTACAAATATCCATATTTAAAAAAAATACTAAAAAATACCAAAAAATTATACTTTAAATTGATAAAATATATTTTAAAAGAGTTATATTTATTAAAGTATTAAAAATATTTTGTAATATATAAGTTAAAAAAATTATCATTAATTTTTTTAAATGTAATTTATAACCAATGAAAATAAATTATAAATATTATAATATATTGGTATATTAGTATAATATGTTCTAGTTTTTAATTAAACTAAAATTACGTTAATAATGTATAATAATATATGAGGGGATAACAAATTTAATCCAATTACTTATGTATATATTCTTTTTTAATTTTTTTTCTTTTTAAACTTCTCACATTTTACATTTTTTTTAAAACTCTATCATTTCTACTACATTATCATTCTCATCTCCTCCCATATTCTATTTTATCTTTACAATAATTAGTCTCCTTTTATAGGATACTTTATTTTCTATTTTTATTTTCTTATAATTTAAAATAATTAATATTATTTTAACATTTATTTTTATGATTTTTACTATAATAAATCAAATAAAATGGTTCGATAATATCAATTGAAAGCAATGAGGGGGAGATTGATGGAAATGTCCCTACATTCCCAAGAGATGATTTTGATGATGATTCAAGTCAACTACATTAAAGGAAACACCATTCAAGATGAATTAAGGACAAGCTGAATTTAAGACGTTGGTGAAAATGTGAAACATTTCCCTACATGCCAAAGATATGTTTTTGATAAAGATGATGATTCAAACAAGCCTAAGATGATTTCTGAAGACTAGATAGAGTCTTAGAATACTGGATATGGAGGTACAAGTTGATGAAGTAATATTATGCATAAGCCTCCAAAGCACAAGTGTGATAAAATTCATAACGTGATATTTTTCTCTGTCATAATCAATTATGATGCATCAGAAATGGAAAAATGATTTTCTCTGTCATAATTGATTATACTAGTAACATAATCAATTATGGCAATTCAAATTTGAAAAATATATTTGTTTTGAAGAATAAATATTTTTGAATATATCCTGATTTTTATTCATAAAAATATTAATATCCAACGACTATTTTCTGATGTTATTTTTCTATTTAATTAAGTTTTGATGAAAAATAAAAAACACACAATTATAGAATTCGAAAATACAATTTACATTCAATCAGTTTTGAAAAAAGAATTCTGAGCAAGGCAACAGAGCTATTTTACACCTTCTGAGAAAACCCTTTTCTCTACTGCCTTATGTGCTTTCATTGTTAATCACACTTGTTCTTGGATATTGGCATTCTACAGGCTTCTACAATTTGTTATCTCCATTACCTAGGTGTGACTATTCTTATTTTTATTACCTTCATCCTTTTTGTATTGGTGGCAAAGGAGGTACTTTTCATCCCTAGTGTGATTCTAGGGAGGTATTCATTCTTAGTGAGATTATAAGGAGGTGTTTTCATCCTTTGATTTGTTCAAAGGAGGTTTTCATCCCTAGTGTGATTCTAGGGAGGTGTTCATCCTTAGTGGGATTCTAAGGAGGTGTTTTTCATCCTTTGATTTGTTCAGAGGAGGTGTTCATCCCTAGTGGTATTCTAGGGAGGTGTTCATCCTTAGTGGGTTTCTAAGGAGGTGATTGTCTTTTTAATTAGTTTACTTTTTACTGGTTCTTCTGCTGAGTTGATTGTAATTTGTAAACTGAATTTGAAAGATAGTGAATTGGGAGTCACTCTTGTGTTAAGAGTTGACTGAGAACTGGATGTAGGGTTGGCTATACCCGAACCAGTATAAATTACTGTGTGCTCTTCTCTTTCCCTTATCTCTTTCTATTTTCCTGATTATATTATCGCTTCCGCTTTAGCTGTGTTCAAACAAATTATTGACTCAAATAAATTTTAATTTGACATTTATTTTAATTTGTGCATCTATTCACCCCCCTCTAGATGTCATTTGTCTAACAAGTGGTATTAGAGCTTGGTTAGATAAGATATTTCTAAACGATCTGCCAAGATGTTTATGCAGAATCAGGTTTATAGGGAAGGAGCCTTAATAAACAGACCACCATTATTTGAAGGAGAAGACTATCAGTTTTGGAAGGCGAGAATGGAAATATTTTTACAAACACTAGATTACGGTGTTTGGGATGTTGTACTCAACGGTCCCTACATTCTGATGAGAACAACGGAGTCTAGAGCTGTTCCAAAGACTTTTGATCAATGGACTTCAGATGAAAATAAGTGTGCCCATTATGATGTAATAGCCCAAAATGCTATTGTTTCTGCCTTAACTCGTAATGAATTTTTCAGGGTCTCACAATGCAAGACGGCAAAAGAAATATGGGACACTCTTGAAGTAATACATGAAGGAACAAATGAAGTAAAACGAGCACGTAAGAACACACTCATCCAGGAGTATAAATTATTTCAAATGTAGCAAAATGAAAGCATCACTAATTTCCAGACACGCTTCACACATATAATAAATCACTTGAAGGCATTAGGAAAAAAAATTTACAATGAGGAGTTGAGCACAAAGATCTTAAAATCCTTCAACAGAAATATGCAACCAAAGGTCACTGCTATTACAGAATCAAAGGATCTCACAAAAATGAATATTGCTACTCTATTTGGAAAGTTGCGAGAACATGAGATGGAGCTACAAAGGTGAAAGAACGGTTAACAGAATCAAACCAAGACGATAGCTCTAAAAGCAGAAAAATCTTCACAAGACGAAAGCGAAAATGAAGGTAAGTTTTCGGACTCCGATATGTCTCTTTTTGTTAAAAAAATTTCTCGCTTTATGAAGAACAAGAAAAAGAGACAGCAAAGAAAGGAGAAAACAAATAAATTCCATTACTATGAATGTGGAAAATCTGGCCATATCAAACCAAACTGTCCGGAACTTAAGAAAGATGTGAAGAAAGGGAAGAATGATACCTATAAGAGAAAACGCAAAACTTATATTGCTTGGGAGGATAATGATTCTTCCAGAACACAAGAGAGTTCTTCCGAAAGCAGTGATGGAGAAGAAGAAGCAAATCTTTGCTTGATGACAAAAAGTGATGATGAAGCCTCATCACAGGTAAGCAGTACAAAATCCTTAAACGAATATGATGAGTTGTTTAAAGAATATCAAGATATGTATGAAGGTTTTACCAAGTTATCTAAGAAATACAATGCACTTAGACAAAAATTTAATGCATTAGAAAATACTGTTGGTATTCTTGAAAAAGAAAATGAGTGCTTAAAGAAAGATGTTGAGAAATTTAAAACTTTGTCTAAAAATAAAGAAGTTGTTAAACCTTGTGAAAATTGTAATCTTTTGGAAAATGAGATTTTCAAGTTAGAGAAAATAATAAGCAAGTTTTCAAAATCTTCTGAAAATCTTGATTCTATATTAGGTTATCAAAGAGGGAATTCTAGCAAAGTTGGACTTGGTTACAAACCCAAAGAAAGTCTAGAACCTCATAAAACTATTTTTGTGAAAGAGTCAAGGAAAACAAATGTGAAACCAGTTTCAAAAACTTTAAGAAACTCATTTAGACCTTTTCAAAGAAAACCAACATGTTTTTATTGCATGAAATTAGGTCATACATCAAGTAGATGTTACATAAAACCTTTTGGCATATCTAATGACAAATATGAATAGGTGCCTAAAGGAACAAAACATTTATACATGTCTAGATGATAGTTTGAGCATCTAATTGATTATCAGAATCGGAAATTTTTTTATTGTTGTCATAATCAATTATGTTGAAAGTTTGAATTTTGAAAGTTTGAATTTATGAAAATTTGAAATTATTAAAGTTTGAAATTTTGCAGTTTGAGATTCTTGAAATTTGAAATTTTGCAATTTGAGATTTTTGAAATTTGAAATTTGAAATTTTGCAGTTTGAGATTTTTTTTTTAAATTTGTAGTATGAGATTTTTGAAATTTGAAATTTTGCAATTTGAGATTTTTAAAATTTGAAATTTTGCAGTTTGAGATTTTTTTTTAAATTTGCAGTATGAGATTTTTGAAATTTGGAATTTTGCAATTTGAGATTTTTGAAATTTGAAATTTTGTAGTTTGAGATTTTGAAATTTGAAATTTTTTCAGTTTGAGATTTTTGAAATTGAATTTGAATTGGAATTTGAAATTTGAATTTGAAATTTGGGATTAGAAATTTGAATTTGAAATTTGGATGTTGGAATTTGAATTTGAAATTTGTTGCAATTTTGAATTTGAAATTTGAAATATGGAATATGAGTGCATTTTAATTTGAAAGTTGCTTAAATAAAAAGACTGCAATTGGGGGAAACTACTGTATTTCATTCTATTATCTCTATAATCATTCTATTCCCCTATCTTTCTCTCTCTTCATTTGTCTTGGGTATCCTAAATATTACCTCCTTATTATGATGTTCTTCTCTATGACACTTTGTAATACATTATCTTCTCTACCTTGATTTATGTACTAATATGTGCAAATTTATTCTCAATTTCTATTGCAATATTTTTCATAATTATCCATGAAATAAGGAGATATTTTGATGATATTAATTTGTGTGAAACAGGGGGAGATTTTTTCCTCTTATAATATTTTTCATAATTATCAATGAAACAGGGAGATATTTTGATGATATTAATCAGTGTGAAACAGGGGGATATTTTTTTCTCTTATAATATTTTTTATGATTATCAATGAAACAGGGAGAGATTTTTTGATGAATTAAAATCTGTGTGAAATTCTTTCCTATCTCTAAATTAAACAAGGGGAGTGAGGAGAGGTCTTTGCTCATATGAGTTAGGGGGAGTCTTGTTATTAATATATCCAGGGGGAGATTAAGAGACTCAAACACTTGATACAAATCTGAGCTAATATGTGCTAATGTTAAGCTGGTTATATAGAGTCAAGCATTTTAATTCATTTCAGGTGTTTCCTTGATCATCATCAAAAAGGGGGAGATTGAAAGCAATGAGGGGGAGATTGATGGAAATGTTCTTACATTCCCAAGAGATAATTTTGATGATGATTCAAGTCAACTACATTTAAGTCAACACCATTCAAGATGAATTAAGGACAAGTTGAATTTAAGATGTTGGTGAAAATGTGAATCATTTTCCTACATGCCAAAGATATGTTTTTGATAAAGATGATGATTCAAGTAAGCCCAAGATGATTCTTGAAGACTAGATAGAGTCTTAGAATACTGGATATGGAGGTATAAGTTGATGAAGTAATATTATGCATAAGCCTCCAAAGCACAAGTATGAAAAAATTCATAATGTGATATTTTTTTTCTGTCATAATCAATTATGATGCATCAGAAATAGAAAAATGATTTTCTCTATCATAATTGATTATACTGGTAACATAATCAATTATGGCAATTCAAATTTGAAAAATATATTTGTTTTGAAGAATAAATATTTTTTAATATATCCTGATTTTTATTCATAAAAATATTAATATCCAACGGCCATTTTCTGATGTTATTTTTCTATTTAATTATGTTTTGACGAAAAATAAAAAACACACAATTACAGAATTCGAAAATACAATTTACATTCAATCAGTTTTGAAAAAAGAATTCTGAGCAAGGCAACAGAGTTATTTTACACCTTCTGAGAAAACTCTCTTCTCTAATGTCTTATGTGCTTTCATTGTTAATCACACTTGTTCTTGGATATTGGCATTCTACAGGCTTCTACAATTTGTTGTCTCCATTACTCAGGTGTGACTGTTCTTATTTTTATTACCTTCATCCTTTTTGTATTGGTGGCAAAGGAGGTACTTTTCATCCCTAGTGTGATTCTAGGGAGGTGTTCATCCTCAGTGAGATTCTAAGGAGGTGTTTTCATCCTTTGATTTGTTCAAAGGAAGTTTTCATCCCTAGTGTGATTCTAGGGAGGTGTTCATCCTTAGTGGGATTCTAAGGAGGTGTTTTTCATCTTTTGATTTGTTCAGAGGAGGTGTTCATCCCTAGTGGGATTCTAGGGAGGTTTTCATCCTTAGTGGGTTTTCTAAGGAGGTGATTGTCTTTTTAATTAGTTTACTTTTTACTGGTGGCAAAGGAGGTACTTTTCATCCCTAGTGTGATTCTAGGGAGGTGTTCATCCTCAGTGAGATTCTAAGGATGTGTTTTCATCCTTTGATTTGTTCAAAAGAAGTTTTCATCCCTAGTGTGATTCTAGGGAGGTGTTCATCCTTTGTGGGATTCTAAGGAGGTGTTTTTCATCTTTTGATTTGTTCAGAGGAGGTGTTCATCCCTAGTGAGATTCTAGGGAGGTTTTCATCCTTAGTGAATTTTCTAAGGAGGTGATTGTCTTTTTAATTAGTTTACTTTTTACTGGTTCTTCTGCTGAGTTGATTGTAATTTGTAAACTGAATTTGAAAGATAGTGAATTGGGAGTCACTCTTGTGTTAAGAGTTGACTGAGAACTGGATGTAGGGTTGACTATACCCAAACCAGTATAAATCATTGTGTGCTCTTCTCTTTCCCTAATCTCTTTCTCTTTTCCTGATTATATTATCGCTTCCACTTTATCTGTGTTCAAACAAATTATTGACTCACAAATAAATTTTTAATTTGACATCTATTTTAATTTGTGCATCTATTCACCCTCCTCCCCTCTAGATGTCATTTGTCTAACATCCATTAATTAAAATCATCACATCAAAAGCTTAGATAACTACATTAAAATTATTAATTTTAAAAATATAAAATATATTTTAAAAAAAATACTAAAATTATAGATTGGAAAGAAAATAGAATAAACAATTACTTTGTACTTTATATTATATTTAAGTGTGTGCATAAATGTTGACCTTCTTAACTATAAAGAAATAGTAGAAAAGTATAAAGATAGAAATTGAAGAAGTGAATTTTGAAGATAAATACTATTTTTATATAAATTTATTCTAGTATATCATTTAACAATAATAATACATAAAATTTAAAAACTAAACTAAAAAAAAGTAAGTTTAAATTTATAAAAAAAATACATTACCAAAAGTATCATATTATATTAAGATTTTCATTATTTTCGTTAATTATAAATTTAAATGTGTTTCATAAATAAAATTATAAATTTAAATGTATTTCCACTTTTGATCCATCATAATAAAGAGTCTCTTATAAATGTTGTTCTATTTTAATCCATCATTAAATTTGTTTTATATTATTTGAGACAAATATTTATTTTTTTATATTTTATTTTTATGTATTTTTTAACTTCAAATTTATTTTTTATTTTAATTATTTATTTTCTTATAATTTAAATTAATTAATATTATTTTAACATTTACTTTGATGATTTTTACTATAACAAACTAAATAAATCATTTGATAATATCAATTAATTAAAATCATCACATCAAAGATTTAGATGGCTAGATTAAAATTATTAATTTTAAAAAATATAAAATATATTTTAAAATAAAAATAATAAAATTATAGGTTAAGAAAAACAAAACTAGAATGAACAAAATATTCTTCATTTATAATATATTTAAGTGTGTACCAATCTTGATCTTCATAATTATAAAAAAATAGTTAAGAAATGTGAAGATAAAAATTAGATAAGTGAATTTTGTAAATAATTTTTTTTATAAATTCAATCACTCATATCAAAAAGAAAAGACATGAAAGAAGAAAAAACGAATTTGATGACTTATCATATTATTAAAAATTTGGATGAAATAATTATGTATAATAATTTTTAATTATATTATGTTTTTAAATTAGCTAATAGAGAAAAAGTCCAGAATTCAAAATGTTAAATATTTTTAAATATTAAAATTGACTTTATAAAAAATTAAGAAAAAAATAATTAATCCAAAAATATAATAATGATAAAAATATTATAAAAAAGAGTTCAAAAATGTATTATAATATTTTCAGTTTTAGTTTAATTATATTTTTAATTCTCAAAGTAGAAAAATATGTTCTAATTATTTTAATTTAATAAAATATAATTTAAATTTTTAATACTAAAATTAAGAGATTAAATAATAATAAATTTAATTATTTAAATTTAGTATTTAAAAACTAAAATTATAGTTTCTCTATTTTAAAAAATTAAAATAAATATTTAAAAATAAAAATAAAAAATTAGTATTATCTTAAATTTATTAAAAGTATAATTAAATCTCCATTTTCTTATCTAATTTTAGAAATTTTTTAATAAAAATTCAATATATAAAAATTTGAAATTTTAAAAAGTTACAATTTTAACTTATTAACTGACAAGAAAAATTGGGCTTTGAAAAAAAAAGTTAATAATTTTGAATTTATTTCAATGATAAAGTTTCTAAATGTCATCTATGCATTTATTGAACAAAATTGGAGGTGTGTTGAATATAGATTTAAATATATTTTTAATTTATTTAAATATGATTGATTTTTAGTATTTATAAAATGGATTAGTTTTAAATTTTTAACTTTTTTGGTAGTCTATTTTTAATCTTTGTTATTAATTTTGTTAAAAATGAAAAATATTAATTAGTAAACTTAAAGTAAAAAATATTTCAACTAAAGATAAATATATTTTTATAAATAATTTAATTAAATAATATATTTATTATCTAATGTATATCAATTATATTTTGATATAATTTTTTTTCTAGTGTATCAATTATATGAAAACAACCATGGTTAAGCAATTAATAATAATAATAAAGCAATAAATTTTAAAACTAGATTAAAAATAAAGTATTATAAAATAAAATTGTAATAATTTGATTGAAATTGTAAATTTTTTAATTAATTAAGTTAATGAGGAATTAAAATGTGATAATTTAATATAAATTTTTAAAATATAATTTAATTTAAATTGAAATTTTCAATTGAAAAATATATTAAAGAATATTTGTTATTAAACTTTTCTTAAACAATGTATTGAATAGTTAATATCACTCTAGTCTTAATTTATTATAATTTAAATTTTGAATAAACTTGATTTATTTTTAATAATATTTTTATTTTAGTATTTTAAAATTTAAGTTAATCTTCATTTTGTTAACATTGGGACCAAAATTTATTTTTAAAGTATATTTTAAAAAACAAATTACTTTTAAAAAATAAATTGTAAAAAATATATTAAAGCAATTAAAATATATTTATAAAAAATAAATTTAAATATAATAAAAAAATAATGTTCATTAACTACCGATTTCAATTCGGTCGCTATTTTCTCATTAGCGACCGATTTCAATTAGGTCACTATTTTAATTTGTAATTCGGTTGCTAAATTAGTCGCTAAATGTTTTTTTATTTTAGTATGGAATAACCATTGATTTAGCGACTGAAATTTTGTGACGCAAACTATTGGTCGCTAAATAAAAAAGTGAAATCAAATCAGTGGCAAAATTGGTCGATAATTGCAACCAATTTAATTCGGTTGCTAAATTGCGACCGAATTAAATCAGTTGCTAATTGCGGCCGAAAAAACTTGGTTACTAATTTCGGTCGCTAAAAGTGTTTTTTCTTGTAGTAGTTTCTCCCTCAAGCAAGAGTAAAATTATAGGTAAAATTTTGATAGTAAGGCTATTTTTGCTCAAGCAAGAGTCAAAGTTAGCATAAATTTGATTAAAGGGAGACTATTTTCATTCAAGCGAGTGGAGAGAAAATTGATGTGGTTAAATTTTCTCTCAAGCAAAATTTTTAGGGTGTTTTTTGTCCAAACTAGTAAAAATCATGAAAAAATATCTCTGAACTCCAAATTTTATGTTTTATATATTCTAGTTCAATCCCTGGAAATAAGGAATCCAATAGAACAATAATTATCTAAAAATGATATTCATAAAGAAATTTATAACCAAAAGAGTAGATAGACTTCAAATCCAAAAAATACATAGTATTTAGTGAAAAACAAACCTAATTTAGTATAAATGTAAGAAAATGACATGGGTATGAATTATGAGATGATATAGTAGTATTGTATGTTCTTGATATCAAGATATATTTGTTGAGGCTAAGTCGAGTCAGATATGTGATGCATTATTGATTGAGATGTGTGTGATTATGGATACCTGGGGAGCTATTACAGTGTTAGTGCAATTACTATACTTGTGTAAGTTCAATAAGATTTCAAGTTCCACTAATATCTCTAGTCAATTAGACAAGGTATCAATAAGTAAAGAGTCAATGTGAAAATTAATGATAACTTGCCCTAAGATTACGAGACAAGTGCATCAAGATGGATAGTACTATCAATAGTCAGACTTTGTTGGTATGGAAGCCAAAATAATGTTAGTAATCAAAGAATATCTGGTATAATATATATTTTAATGTGATCTATAGACATTAGTTTCTGAGTTGGAGCATATTGTCGATTTTTCAAAAGTTTTATATCTATGAATGTAACATAATGTGATGAGATATCATTGTTTAATATTAAATATATATATATATATATATATATATATATATATATATATATATTAGATTTGATGGGTAGTTATTATTTGAATAATTAATTTATTTTTTGAACGACTTGATTACTCATATTGATTATACGGGAGCAATATTACTACGAGTATACAAACTATATCTTGACAACAAAACTACTGTAAGATATGATTAGTTTTGTACATATGCTTCTTATTATTTTGTGATATGATATTGTATTAGAAGAGATATTTTTCTATTAAAATACTTGTTCACTACTGCAAAAAAGGCTTTTTACATCGGTTAAAATGGGCTTTCTATGTCGGTTAAAGCGGCGACATAGATACGGGGGTCATAGAAAGTAAGACTTTCTACGTCGGTTCCTAATAACCGATGTAGAAAGTAACTGGTTCTGATCGATCATAACTAGTTCTGATCGGTCATAGAAAGACTTTCTATGTCAGTTAGTCAGGGAACCGACATAAAATGTTACACTTTCTACGTCGGTTATGTCATTAACCGACGTAGAAAGTACTTTCTACGTCGGGTAATGACATAACCGACGTAGAAAGTGTTATTTTTTTTTTTAAATAACTGCATTTTCTTTACAGATGCTACCTTTCTTCGAGTAGACCTGCCTATTCATCACAATTCCAGACAAATATTCACAGATCTAGTACAGACAGATATGCACAGTTCATATATAAATTTGCTACAAATATATATCCAGATGCAGACAGATCCGATTCATGACGAGATATGTACATATGAAACATATTGAAATCAATATATGTACCTCGAGTTCCAGGCAGTTCATTTACTTAAACGAATGTAAATTTGCTAACTTAAATCAATTCAATCTAAATTGTTACAAGTCAAATTTACAAGTCAAAAAAGTGCATACATTATTAAGTTGGAACATTCTCCCAAAATCCTTCCATATGGTCATAACGTATGGCATGCACATCATCTATTTCTACATTAACACTCAAGTTTGGCATATTTGAAGAGAAACATGGTGTCTCCGGTATATCAAGTACTAATTCATCATTCTCATCAGAAGTATACATGGGTTTTCCTTGTAGAACCACTGACCATCCTTTGTTAGCGGGATCAGTGACATAAAACACTTGTTTTGCCTGAGATGCCATGATAAATGGTTCTTCGGTATAACGAGTATTTTCAAGGTTAACCAAGGTAAATCCAAGATCGTCGGTGAAGATGCCAGTATTAAACCCACTTACATTTAAAAATAGGTACTTTGAATATCGTATAATCTATTACCCAAATCTCTTCAATTACACTAAAGTAGCCCATTGACGCCCTTATCGGATATTTATCCTTTGAACTCGAGAAATGCATTGATTCAGCCACCACCATGACTCCACTATTTTGCATTGTGCTTATTTCATCTTCTCCCTTTGTATAAAATGAATAGTTATTTATATCATACCCACCCCAACATATCACATCAAAGTTTGGCTCACATGCTAGCCACTTTAGTGTATCAGAAGTTGTATTGTCACCTTCAACTTGTTGTTTAAACCACTTCAAAAAGCTCTTGTTGTGTTCAGTGATCACCCACTTTTTAGGCATACGTGGATTATTTCGCTTCACAATGTCTTTATGAGCACTTAAGTAGGGGATGACTTCTTCACTGTTATTCAATATGTACAAATGCGCTTGAAGTACTTCATCTCGACACATTGTCACAACTTTTGCACCTCGAGTTCCTCTACCAAGACCTATTCCATGGTAACGAGTCTTAGGTAACCCTATAGCTTCAACTTCTGATAAGTATTGTGTGCAAAACTCAATAGCTTCCTCTGCAATATATCTTTGAACAATTGATGCTTCAGGACGATATTGGTTCTTCACATACCCTTTTAATATCTTCATGTATCGCTCAATAGGGTACATCCATCGTAAGAAAACTGGACCACAGATTCTAACTTCCCTGGCTAGATGAAAAATCAAGTGAACCATAATATCAAAAAATGATGGAGGAAAGTACATCTCAAATTGACACAATATGACTGCAGCCTCATTCTCTAACTGATCCAAAACATTTGGGTCCATAACTTTACTACATATGGCATTAATAATTGTGGTACTCCATACCCATTGGACACAATAGCTTCTTAGCATCATAATTGCGGGTTGACAATGTGTTACCTTCAGGGAGCATGTCACTCAACAACTCAAGCAATTCTGTGAAACTTTTATCAGTCCACCCATTCTTTGCCTTCACATTGAACAATTTTAGTACCACCGACAATCGTGTGAACTTAGTACAATTTGTATACAAAGGCTCTTTTGCATCATTGGACAACTTCTCGTACACATGTGTATGTTGGAAGGCATCTTGTCCAAGCTCACGAATCATTTCCTCCAGCTAATCATCCATCTCTAGATCAACTTCTTCTTTGTCTTCTACACTTGGCATGTTTAATAATTCACCATGCCATGTCCACTTTATGTAACTCTTTAGGAAACCATCACAAAGAACATGTTCCCGAATAACTTCGATCGGTAATCTTCGCTCATTCAAGCGAGTTAACACAAGGGCAATAGAATCTTCCATCATTATCCGGAACATTCATCTTAGCAAATTCAAGGAATTGTTCTACTCCACTCTCATATTCATTTGTTGTTCGTCTATAATTGATCCAACTCCGATCCATTGTTACAAATCTAATTTTCAAAATCAAATTAGCTACGTAAACACGAAATAACTACATTATAATGCCTACACGAAATCCAACTCCACTCTCAAAATAACTACATTATAATACAAATCTAATTTTCTAAATCAAAATCACGAAAGAATGCCTACAGAAACACATTCAAATGACTAAACTACTTACAATACATCTCTAAGCTAAAGGCACCCGTGATGTTTCCCTCTCTTGACAACATTATTACTTACCAGATTCAATACCGTAAACCTACAATGGCTAAAGCAAGCACGAAAACTTACCTCTTGAAGACCTACGAGAGGTGGCGGGTGGCGTGACGTGCGGAGCCGGGTGGGGAGAAACGTATCACGGGCGACGGGCACCAATGACGAGTAGCGGCAGGCGGCACGACGTACGGCGTTGGCGGGTGGCGTGACGAGCAAATGTGGGTGCGGAGAAACGTACACAGGCGAACGGGGAGCTCTGCTATGGGTGAACTGATGAAATGAAATGGAGCGTAGGGAGAAACGTACACAGGCGAACGTGGAGCTCTACTATGGGTGAAGTGGTAAAATAAAAGATACTATGTCGGTTGCCCTAACACCCGTCATCAAAGACACTTTCTATGTCGGGTAAATTTTAACCGACATAGGAAGTTCACTTTCTATGTCGGTTAAATGTTACCCGACATAGAAAGTTAACTTTCTATGTCGGGTAAATCTTACCCGACGTAGAAAGTGAACTTTCTATGCCGGGTAATATTTAACCGACATAGAAAGTGAACTTTCCACTTACTATGTCGGTTAAAATTTACCCGACATAGAAAGTTTATGATTTTATTACAAAATTGTCACCGCGCTACATACTATGACGGGTGGATTACGACCGTGATAAAAACTCGTCATAGAATGCTATTTTTCCACTAGTGGTTAAACATGTATTCGTAAAGATTTTTAGGGTAGTTACAAGATCAAACTCTATTGAATTATAAAAATACGAAGATTCATATGAAAAATACTATATTTAAATCAATATAAGATAAGAAAAATAATAAAAATAAAAAATTTATAATCCTATTTAATTAATAATGTCATATAATTAATGTAGAAAATTATTAACTTATAGAATCAACCCAAAATTGATGTTTAATTTTATATTTTTATTGAATGTCGGTTTTCAGCGCATTTGAAGAGGTTAATCTTAATATAATTGTTAACGATGCATGAATTAGAATTTATATATATATATATATATATATATATATATATATATATATATATATATATATATATATATATATATTCAAACACTATCAATAAAACTGATAACTTATATTTTGTTTAAATAATATTTTAAATATTTTGAGTCTTCCTCTTAATTCTTGATTTAACTCATCATGATTTATTAAAGGATTTTTAATTCTCGTGGCATTATCTAATATTATCAAATAAAATTGTGTTTATCAATTTATTGTTATCTTCACCTTCTCACTTAAATCCTAAGTGTCATCACATCAATATACTTTTATAAAACCAAAATATTACCAATTTTTAGAAGTTCTATATCTCACCATAATGCATCAATAGATAAGGGATAGATCTTCTTCTTTCATACTATATTTGTTCTATTTCTTATGATCGAGATAAATATCAGGGAAATGAAATGTGAGGAGTTTGAAAATTATTTTTATATCAATGATGTGTATTTTAAAATGTTGTGCATTGAATGTTTAATTGGTTTTTATTTTTTAGTCTAATTTAATAACTGATTATGATATATTTTGTGCTCTTTGATGAAATTTGAAGGTTTTTTAATTAAATTCAAAATTTGTTATTGAATATTATGAGATTATAATAGTTTAATTAGAGTATTTTTAAAGGGAGTGGTTAATCAGAGTTTTACAAATAAAAATAAATATTTTATTATAAATTTTGAAGAGTTGCGAAAAAGTTATTTAAAATTTAAAAAAGTTATTTATATAATTAATTCTGACCAAATTTTAAGTAGTTTATCTGTAAAATTAATAATAAAATATTTAATTTTATTCTTAAACAAATTAAAAACTCACTTTATATACCTGAATTTCATTTATGTACCTACGTTGTTGCATACGTGATGAATTTGAAGGTTCCTAAATAACAAAATCGAAGATTTGAGTTGATTATTGATTTACTTCATAATCCACACCTTTGTTGGATTTTTTTACTAATAACAAGTTGTTATCAATTAAATATCTAGACATGGGTTATTGGTCCACATAATATTAAGTTAATATTTAAGTCTCTCAATTATGGCTCACTTTTTTTAGTCATTGAATTAAAAATAAAATGCTATTTTAATTCTTAGTACTAACGACATCCACATCAACAATGACACATGATATTAGAATAATAATTTGAAAGAAAAATGTAATTTTTAAAATTTTTGTCGAAAATATTTTTAGTCCCTAAAATTTGGATCAAATTTTATTATGACCCCCAAATTCAAAAGTTTATTTTAGTTCCTTAAAAGTAAAATTGATATTTTAAGTCCCTCAAGTTTTTAATTATTTTTTTAGTCCTTCAAATTTAAAAATAATTTTCTAGTCTCAAATTTAAAAATAATTTGTTAGTCTCAAATTTAAAAGTTATTTTTTAAATCTTATAACTTAAAAATAATGCATTTTGATTTTTAAAATTAAATATATTAAAGATTTGTTTACATAACTAACGCATATTTAATTTGAAAAAGACTATCTTAACCATGCTTAAAATATTTTCCTTGTTTCTCTTTCTCTTATTCTTTCCTTCTCCCTTAATTTTTTTCCCTCGTAAAGGAGCTAATGCAAATAAAAAATTCAAATTAAATTTTGAATTAGAGATGTTAATTTTATTTTTTTCAATATGAGGTGCTAAAAAACAAATTTTAAATTCGAAGGACTTCAAAAATATTTTTGAGTTTAAGAAAATAAAAAAAATTAAATCTATATTGGAGACTAAAAAGTTTTTTTATTTATTTGTTAAATAAAGTAAACTTTGACTAAATTTGAGAAATTAATAAGATATTTTAATAAAAAAATTAAAAAGTGAACTTTTACATAATTATATTAATTGTGTTATACTTGAGGTAGATGTCTGATATGAATAGGGCACACGTGTATTAACGTTCTTTTAATAGGGTCAGATTAGGTAGTCAATTAGAAGAAGTTAGAAACGGTTAGTAGTTAGTTGCGTGGAATAAGTATTGCAGAACTTTGTATAAAAGATAGTGGGATAGCAGTGTATAAAGAAAAAGGAAAAATTAATATCATTAGTGATCTCTTGGAGTGATAATCCTCCAAACAGTTTTTTCTTTCATTCTCTTTTCCTGTCTGTATCAATTAGTGCTTTCGTTGACTCCTCTCGTTGAACAGTTATGGCGGAGGGAACACATTTCGCAAGATTGGACGAACAAGTTCGTAATCTGGATACCAAACTCGAGACGCTTGTGGAGCAAAACGACCAATGATTCTTGCAGATTGATGAGTCTCGATAGCAGATTCGTGAGTTACTTAATCAACGTAACAATCAGGTTAGTAATAAGGAGTCCTCGACCGCTTCATAATCACATTCATCCATTCCAGCGAGTCAAGTCATCACCGGACGCATGGACATTCCCCCTTTCGATGCAGAAGATTGGATCTTTAAACTTCAAGAACTATTCTCCCTGTACAACACACCACCACAACAACGCGTAAAATTGGCCTCCATGGCCATGAGCGGTCCCGCCTACACGTGGTATAAATGGATGATTCAGAATGATCTCATTAGTACATGAGACACATTTGTAGCAGCAGCCAAATTGCGTTTCGGTGCTAGTCTTTATGAAGATCATCAGGTAGTCATGAAAGAAGTGCGCCAAACGACGACTGTGCAGGCATATCAAACAGCGTTCGAGTCTATCTCGCTCAAGGTTACAGGTTTATTTGAATCTTGGATTACTAGTTTCTTAATAGCTGGGTTGCATGACCATCTTAAATCTGAACTCCTGATAGCCCAACTCCTATCTTCACGATGTGAGTCTTGCAAAGCTCTATGAACAGAAACATGCATAAACACAGGCCATACACCCATATGTCGACACTCCAATGACACCCACACCCAACTCACGATCATCATCATGGTCCACCCAAACAACCAGAACCCACATTACACCACCAGTATCTTAATCGAAACCATCACAAACCGTCCATAATATCACCCCCACACAACAGTCTGTGTCATCCCACGCCTCGATCGTACCACCAACAAAACAACCCTATAAGAAGATGTCGCATGCAGAAATGAGGGCGCGACGCGAGAAAGGTCTGTGTTACTACTGTGACGAAAAATATACAATGGGGCACCGATGTAAAACCCAATGTTATCTCCTTATTACACCAGAAGAAAGTGATCCCTCGGCTTTGGAGGAACTGGCTCAAGCTTCAGGTGACCATGTAGTTAGCGAGACTCCCGAAATATCGTTGCATTCTTTGACAGGTCAAGGGAATCCATCCACGCTGCGCGTTATGGCTACATGCCAATCTCAGATACTATCGGTTCTCGTAGATGAAGGTAGCACATTCAATTTTATGAAACCCAGCATAACTCAACGAATGGGGTGGCCGCGGTTGAGAATCACACCTTTTCAGGTATTTGTGGGCAGTGGTCAACATTTGGTGTCCAATCACAAATGTGAAAACATCACTCTCAAGATTCAAGGTCACGAGTTCACTATCGATCTTTTTATCTTGGAGATTGAAGGAATTGACGTAGTTTTGGGGGTAAAATGGATGCGAATGTTAGGACCCGTAACTATTGACTATGAACAACTCACCATGACCTTCGTAACCAAGGAGCGACATATACAACTTAAAGGGACTCAGCCCTCATTCGGGCCATTGAAACAACGCGACGTGAACCAGTTGACAACATTAGATGACATCGGGTCTTGCTTCCACTTGTTACTCTTACAAACCACTTATGAAGATTACTTTGAACCGCCATCAGAAATCCAAAGCCTGTTGCTGTGAGAATTTGAAGACGTATTTGTCATTCGATCAACATTACCTCCCGCTCGAGCCATTGATCATGCGATCCATTTACAACCAGGAGAAATACCATTCGTCCCTATCGCTACCCTCACTTTCAAAAGATAGAAATGGAAAAATTGGTGTCTGAAATGTTGCAAGAAGGGGTGATTCGTCCTAGCCAAAGTTCCTTCTCGTCTCTGGTGCTACTTGTAAAAAAAAAAGATGGATCGTGGCGCTTTTGTGCAGACTACCACGCACTGAACAAGATCACCATCAAGGACAAGTTTCCAGTTCCTACAATAGATGAACTGTTGGATGAGCTACATGGAGCAACGATCCTCTCAAAGCTAGATCTGCGAGCTGGGTAACATCAAATAAGAATGCAGGAACAAGACATTCACAAAATGGTATTTAGAACCCACGATGGCCATTATGAATTCCTCGTAATTCCATTCGGGTTAACAAATACCCCTGTAACCTTCCAGTCCATCATGAATTCCACTTTCTGACCCTATCTCCGAAGGTTTGTAGCTGTATTCTTTGACGATATACTGGTATATAATAAAACCAGGGAATAACACAAAGAACTCCTCCGCACAGTGTTACAAACTCCACGGCAACATACCTTCTTCACGAAGAAAGGCAAGTGTCTCTTTGGCCAAAATCAAATTGAGTACCTGGGCCATATAGTCACGTCCCAAGGAGTATGTGTTGATCCAACCAAGTTACAAGCTATGCGTCAATGGCCTACCCCTCAGTCTGCGCGATAGCTCCGTGGATTCCTAGGCCTGACTAGATATTATAGACGTTTCATTAAAGGGTATGCCAAGGTGGCCGCCCCACTTACAGTGTTACTTGGAAAAGATAGGTTCTAGTGGAGCAAGGAAGCACAACAAGCTTTTCACTCCCTCAAAGATCACATGACTAGTGCCTAGTGCTAGCTTTGCCAGACTTGATGCGAGAATTCATTCTCGAAATAGATGCATCAGATTTCGGAATTAGCACCATTTTGTTGCAACAAAGTCATCCGATCGCATTCTTTAGTAAGTCATTGAATCCTCGTCTAGTAAAAACGTCTGCGTACGTACGGGAGTTATATGAAATCACTCAAGCAGTAGCGAAGTGGCAACATTATTTGTTAGGCATAAAGTTTGTTATTCGTACTGACCATAGGAGCTTGAAGGAGCTCATGAATCAGGTCATCCAAACTCCAGAACAGTACCATTATTTGAGCAAGCTATTGGGCTTTGAGTATTCCATCGAGTACAAATCGGAAGCAAAAAATATGGTAGCAGATGCCCTTTTGCGAATTCCAACACAACCTGCTTACTTGAGCATGCTGACGTTGATACAGTGCCAACTTCTACAACGCATAAAAGAAGCCACCCAACCCGACTCAGAGGCATAACAGATTCTTTGGGACCTAGACAACTCTCAGCCAAGTGAATACGCAAAGAGTCAGGATTTCATTCTTTGGCGAAACAGACTCTACATTCCTAACTGAGCCAAAGACGTGAAGAAGCAGCTCCTATGCAAGTTTCATACTACACCTATAGGAGGTCATGCACGAGCCCAGAAGACACATATAAAGATTGCTGAAAACTTTTATTGGTCAACTATGCGAAAGGATGTGCAACAATACATCGCCTCTTGTGTCACTTGTCAACAAATCAAGGTGCCTACAAAACGAACCAGTGGTTTATTGTAGCCACTGTCTTGCCCACAACGAATCTGGGAAGATTTAGCCATGGACTTTATCACCTCACTACCCAATTCATAAGGGTTTAATTGTACTTTGATAGTGGTATATTCCAAAATGACTCACTTTGGTCCATTATTACCCAATCACACCGCGAAGGATGTAGTGAGTCTATTCAGTAACATGGTGGTGAAGATACATGGATTTCCAAACTCTATTGTTTGAGATCGGGATCCTCTTTTCATCAACAAATTCTGGCGCAGCCTGATGAAATTATGCGGCACACAACTCAAGTTCAGTACAACTTACCATTCGCAAACGGATGGTCAATTCAAAGTCCTCAATCGGTGCTTGGAGCATTATTTTAAGGGCTTTCGTTTGTGATCAACCCCATTCATGGCATAGATTCCTCGTGTAGGTGGAATACTGGTACAACACCACGTACCACACTACCACAAAAATGAGCCCGTACCAAGTGGTCTTCGGCAAGACACCATTACCATGGCCAGGGTATCGGACGGGAAGCACGATGGTACAAGCTGTAGAAGACGAGTTGGAACAGCGGGAACATATACGACGATCACTCGTTGAACATCTCCACCAGGCTCAACAAGACATGAAAGTGTTTGTCGATCAACACTGCAAGGAGCGCACCTTCAATGTAGGAGACTGGGTCTGGTTGCGTACCAAGTTCCACAAGCAACTCACAACAGGGGGCCGAAACCATCCCAAGCTGGGTCAAAAATATCAAGGTCCCTTTCGAATCACATAACGAATAGGGGCAGTAGCATATAGATTGCAGCTACCAGCAACGTCAAAAGTACACTCAGTGTTTCACGTGGCGTTACTTAAGCCCTATGTAAGCCCAGCAGTGAATCAACAAGAAGTCACGACTATGGTGCAGGAAACAACGGAGGATTCCAAACCTGCAACCATTTTGGCTAAACACACATGGCTACAAAATGGGGAATCACAGATTCAGGTTCTGGTGGAATGGGAGAATAAGCCAAGGAAAGATGCTACGTGGGAAGAGATCCAGCTACTGCGCATACGCTTTCCCAATATCAACCTTGAGGACAAGGTTATGGTTGAAGGGGTAGCTATTTGATATGAATAGGGTACGTGCACATGTATTAACGTTCTTTTTAATAGGGTCAGATTGGTTAGTCAATTAGAAGAAGTTAGAAACGGTTAGTAGTTAGTTGCATGGGATAAGTATTGCAGAACTTTGTATAAAAGATAGTGGGGTAGTAGTATATAAAGAAAAAGGAAAAATTAATATCATTAGTGATCTCCTAAAATGATAATTCTCCAAACGTTTTTTTTTTCTTTTATTCTCTTTTCACGTTTGTATCAATGTCCTTCAATAATGTCAATAATAAATAAAGTTTATAATAACGAGGAATAACAAACATTTTCGAAATTGAAGATGAAATAGTATAAATTTTAATTTGGAAGGTTAAAAGAAAAAGTGACATAAATTTGAGAGAGATTAAAAATATATTTAAATTCAAATTAATAGTATTAGTTTGTTTGATTTAAATTAGGTTTATTAGAATTTTTATTTAGTAAAGCAATGAATATTTTATTTATTTTTTATATCAAATTGATGACTTAGTTAGTATCTTCATAATTGTGCTCATTAGAATTTTGATTTCAATTAATTAATGTAATTTGTGTTTTTTATATGTGATGAAATGTAATAGGTTTGATTGATCAGTTTATAAATTAAATTGGATATTTTGATTTAAAATACAATCATTAAAAAAAAGTTTGAAATTTGAATAAAATTTAAATAAATGCAATAACTAAACTTGAGATGTTATAGTTAAATAACAAAAAGTTAAAATAAGAAAAGATTAATTCACATATTCAACATTTATACAATTTCTCGAATCATAATTCTTTAAAATACGAATCAAAAGTTTAACATTTAATCACTTTAATTAACTAATTCAAGAAAAAGAAATTTATTAAACCGAAATTATGAATCATATCAAAATATTATTCAATATAATTAGTATCTAATTATTAAATCAATATAAAAATTAGAAATACTAATTAATATCAAAAATATAAATTTAAATAGAAGAAAAAAACCTGAAAGTGTTAAATAATTTGTGCAAAACATAATTTAGACTGTATCATTGTGATTTTGTAAATTGAATCTCAAGTTACTTATTAATAAAATATAAAGAACACAAAACAGAACATAATGAAAATATAATTTCAAAAATTGAGAGAAAAGAAAGGGAATAGAGATTGAAACTTTAAGATAATTGAAATCCTAATTAAAGTCACTAAAAAGTGAATTAAATTGACCTGAATTAGAGTTTAATGAATCTTTTTTTTCTCTCCTTCTTTATTTACTTATATATATATATATATATATATATATATATATATATATATATATATATATATATATATATATATATATATATATATATTCCCCATTCCTTATTCATCCATTTCTTGAACCTTGATCACCCTATATGAACTCATCCAAAAGGCCAAAACACGTGAGTAGACCTTTTGAAGGAAATTGGAAAACCTACGAAGAGGTTAAGAGTAAAAGTCCATATGACACTCAAACTAAAAAAAAAAATATGAGCAAAAAAACACATGAATGTTATTCAAAATGTAATGTATAAAGTGTGTTGATGTAGGAAATTAAACTTGTTTTGCTATTAAAGAATAATTACATAAATGGAATGATAAAATTTGGTAGGATAATGCAAAAACTAATGCTGAAATAAAAATATATTTGATGCACTACAAGGAAAAAACACTTTTAGCGAAATTAGTGACTGATTTAATTCAGTCGCAATTAGCGATCGATTTAATTTGGTCACAATTAGCGACCGATTTAATTCGATCGCAATTAACGATCGATTTAATTCAATCGCAATTTAGCGACTGATTTAGAGACCGATTTTATTCGGCCACAATTTAGCGACCGATTTTGCCACGGAAATATGATTTGGTTTCATTTTTTTATTTAGCGACCAATAGTTTGTGTCACAAAATTTCGGTGGCTATTCCATACTAAAATAAAAAAACTTATTTAACAACTAATTTAGCGACCGAATGACAAATTGAAATAGTGACCGAATTGAAATCGGTTCATTAAGGAGAAAATAGCAACCGAATTGAAATTGGTCGCTAATGAACATTATTTTTTTATTATATTTAAATTTATTTTTTTATAAATATACTTTAATTGCTTTAGTATATTTTTTACAATTTATTTTTTAAAAGTAATTTATTTTTTAAAATATACTTTAAAAATAAACTTTGGTCTCAATATTAACAAAATAAAAATTAAATCTAATTTTAAATTACTAAAATAAAAATATTATTAAAAATAAATCAAATTTATTAAAAATTTAAATTATAATAAATTAAGACTCGAAGTGATATTAACTATTCAATATATTGTTTAAGAAAAATTTAATAACAAACATTTTTTAATATATTTTTCAATTGAAAATTTTAATTGAAATTAAATTATATTTTAAAAATTTATATTAAAAAAATTGAACACATCAAATTATCACATTTTAATTCCTCATTAACTTAATTAATTAAAAAAATTACAATATCAATCAAATTATTACAATTTTATTTTAAAATATTTTATTTTTAATCTAGTTTTTAAATTTATTACTTTATTATTATTAATTGCTTAACCATGGTTGTTTTCATATAATTGATATACCTGAAAAAATTTATATTAAAATATAATTGATATACATTAGATAATAAATATATTATTTAATTAAATTATTTATAAAAATATATTTATCTTTAGTTGAAATATTTTTTTACTTTAAAAATACTAATTAATATTTTTCATTTTTAACAAAATTAATAACAAAGATTAAAAATAGACTGCTAGAAAAGTTAAAAATTTAAAACTAATTCATTTTATAAATATTAAAAATAAACCATATTTAAATAAATTAAAAATATATTTAAATCTATATTCAACACACCTCCAAATTTGCTCAATAAATACATAGATCATATTTAGAAACTTTATCATAGAAATAACTTCAAAATTATTAACTTTATTTTTTCAAAGTCCAGTTTTTCTAGTCAGTTTTTTCAAAAAAATAGTTAATATAAGTTAAGGTTGTACCTTTTTAAAATTTCAACTTTTTTATATATTGGATTTTTATTAAAAAATTTCTAAAATTGGATAAGAAAATGGAGATTTAATTATACTTTTAATAAATTTAAGATAATATTAATTTTTATTTTTAAAATATTTATTTTAATATTTTAAAAAAGAGAAACTATAATTTTAGTTTCTAAATACTACTTTTAATTAATTTAATTTATTATTATTATTTAATCTCTTAATTTTAGTATTAAAAATTTAAATTATATTTTATTAAATTAAAATAATTACAATATATTTTTCTACTTTGAGAATTAAAAATATAATTAAACTAAAACTGAAAAATATTATAATATATTTTTGAACTCTTTTTTATAATATATTTTTGAACTCTTTTTTATAATATTTTTATCATTATTATATTTTTGGATTAATTGTTTTTTCCTAAGTTTTTTACAAAGTCAATTTTAATATTTAAAAATATTTAACATTTTGAATTCTGAAACTTTTTTCCTATTAGCAAATTTAAAAACATAATATACTAAAAAATTATTATACATAATTATTTCATCCAAATTTTTAATAATATGATAAGTTATCAAATTCGTTTTTTCTTCTTTCATGTCTTTTCTTTTCGATTTGAGTGCTTGAATTTATAAAAAAAGTTATCTACAAAATTCACTTCTCTAATTTTTATCTTCACATTTTTTAACTATTTGTTTATAGTTATGAAGATCAAAATTGGTACACACACTTAAATATATTATAAATGAAGAATATTTGTTCATTTTAGTTTTTTTCCTCAACCTATAATTTTATTATTTTTATTTTAAATATATTTATATTTTTTTAAATTAATAATTTTAATCTAGTCATCTAAATCTTTGATGTGATGATTCTAATTAATTGATATTATTAAATGATTTTATTTGATTTGTTATAGTAAAAATCATCAAAGTAAATGTTAAAATAGTATTAATTATTTTAAATTATAATAAAATAAATAATAATAAAAATTGAAGTTAAAAAATACATAAAAATAAAATAAAAAAATTTAAATACTTGTCTTAAATAATATAAAACAAATTTAATGATAAATTAAAATAGAACAAGATTTATAAGAGACTATTTATTTTTATTTATGATGGATCAAAAGTGTAAATATATTTAAATTTATAATTTTATTTATGAAACACATTTAAATTTATAATTAACAAAAATAATGAAAATCTTAATATAATATGATACTTTTAGTAATGTATTTTTTTATAAATTTAAACTTACTTTTTTTTAGTTTAGTTTTTTAAATTTTATGTATTATTATTGTTAATTGATATACTAGAATACATTTATATAAAAATAGTCTTTATCTTCAAAATTCACTTCTTCAAATTTTATCTTTATATTTTTCTACTGTTTCTTTATAGTTAAGAAAGTCAACATTTGTGCACACACTTAAATATAATATAAAACAAAGTGTATTTATTTATTCTATTTTCTTTCCAATCTATAATTTTAGTATTTTTTTAAATATATTTTATATTTTTAAAATTAATAATTTTAATGTAGTTATCTAAGCTTTTGATGTGATGATTTTAGTTAATTGATATTATCGAACCATTTTATTTGATTTATTATAGTAAAAATCATAAAAATAAATGTTAAAATAATATTAATTATTTAAATTATAAAAAAATAAATAATAAAAATAGAAAATTGTTAGACAAATGACATCTAGAGGGGGTGAATAGATGCATAAATTTTAATAGATGTCAAATTAAAAATTTATTTGTGAGTCAGTAATTTGTTTGAATACAGATAAAGTGAAAGCGATAATATAATTAGGGAAAGAGAAAGAGATAAGGGAAAAAGAAGAGCATATAGTGATTTATACTGGTTCGGGTATAGCCAACCCTACGTCCAGTTCCTAGTCAACTCTTAACACAAGAGTGACTCCCAATTCACTATCTTTCAAATTCAGTTTACAAATTACAATCAACTCAGTAGAAGAACCAGTAAAAAGTAAACTAATTAAAAAGACAATCACCTCCTTAGAAACCCACTAAGGATGAACACCTCCCTAGAATCCCACTAGGGATGAACACCTCCTCTGAACAAATCAAAGGATGAAAGCACCTCCTTAGAATCCCACTAAGGATGAACACCTCCCTAAAATCACACTAGGGATGAACATCTCCCTGAACAAATCAAAGGATGAACAACACCTCCTTAAAATCCCACTAAGGATGAACACCTCTATAGAATCACACTAGGGATGAACACCTCCCTGAACAAATCAAAGGGATGAAAACACCTCCTAAACCCACAAAGGATGAAGGAGTAAGATAAGAACAGTCACCCTGGGTAATGAAGACAACAAATTGTAGAAACTTGTAGAATGTCAATCTCTAAGAACAAGTGTGATTAATAATGAAACAGAAGGTAGTAGAGAAGAGAGTTTTCTCAGAATGTGCAAAATATCTTTATTGCCTTGCTCATAATTCTTTTGTCAAAATTGATTGAATATAAATTGTATTTTTGAATTCTGTAATTGTGTATTTTTTATTTTTCATCAAAACTTAATTAAATAGAAAAATAGCATCGAGAAAATGGTCGTTGGACATTAATATTTTTGTGAATAAAAATCGGGATATATTCAAAAATATTTATTCTTCCAAACAAATATATTTTTCAAATTTGAATTGTCATAATTGATTATGTTACCAGTATAATCAATTATGACAGAGAAAATCATTTCTTTTATTTCTGATGCATCATAATTGATTATGACAGTGAAAAATATCATGTTATGAATTTTATCACACTTGTGCTTTGGAGGCTTATGCATAATATTATTTCATCAACTTGTACCTCCATATCCAGTATTCTAAGACTTTATCTAGTCTTCAGGAATCATTTTGGGCTTGCTTGAATCATCATCTTTATCAAAAACATATCTTGGGCATGTAGGGAAATATTTCATATTGTCACAAATGTCTTAAATTCAGCTTATCTTTAATTCATCTTGAATGGTGTTGACTTGAATGTAGTTTACTTGAATCATCATCAAAATCATCTCTTAGGAATGTAGGGACATTTCCGTCAATCTCCCCCTCATTGTTTTCAAAAATAAAGTATCATATAAAAGAAGACTAATTATTGTAAAGATAAAATAGAATATGGGAGGAGATGAGGATGATAATGTAGTAGAAATGATAGAGTTTTCAAAAAAATGTAGAATGTGAGAAGTTTAAAAAGAAAAAAAAAAGGATATATACATAAGTAATTTGATTAAATTTATTATCCCCTCATATATTATTATACATTATTAGCGTAATTTTAGTTTAATTAAAAATTTGAATACAAATGTATTATACTATACTAATATACCAATATATTATAATATTTGTAATTTATTTTCATTGTGTATAAATTACAAAACTAATAATTTTTAAAAATTTTAATGATAATTTTTTTAACTTATATATTACAAAATATTTTTGATACTTTAATAAATATAACTTTTTTTAAATATATTTCATCAATTTAAGGTATATTTTTTTTGTATTTTTTTAAAATATGGATATCTTTAATATTTTGTACATGTAAATATAATTTATATATGTTTTTAAACCTTTTTTTAAATTTGTTTTTAAAAATATAATATTATTTTTAATATTTAATATTTATATTTTAAATTTTTTTCTTAAATGATGAACAAATAATTTATATTTTTTAATTAATTAAATTTATAAATAATGAATTAAAAACATTTATTATCTTTTAAAAAATATAATATTATATTTAATATTTTAATGTTTATATTGTAAATTCTTTATTAAAATATTAGGGTTCTTGTCTTTTTCTTTTCTTTCATCTCTACTTTAAGCTATTAAGAATTTTTTTTTCATCTTATAAATTAAATTTTAAATATATAAATATATAAATATATAATATATAAATATACAAATATAGAAATATACAAATATACAAATATACAAATATATAAATATATAAATATATAATATATAAATATATTTGTATTTATAGATTTTATATTTATATATTTATACCAATATATATTTATTTGTATATAAATATAATTTATTTGTAAATTATTATCAAAAAATTCTTATAACTTAGTGGTTGGAGTATTAGTCTTCAACTTTATGGTACAAGTTCGAAAAATTATTTAGTGATCACCTTATCGGTGGCTAACTCCAATGACCGATTTTTTTACCTTGGCGACCGAACTGTTTTTTCTTGATGATTCATTAAGCTCCTATACAAGTTCAACAAAACGATGAAGTAAACTATCATGATTGTCATTGGTATTTTTTTGAAACTTTATGTTATTTATTTTTATTTTGATGTTTTTTAGCAAATTACTTTAAACACAAATGTCTATTATGTAATAGGATTTATTTTTATACTTATTATATTATTTTAGCTTGCATTATTATATTTTATCTATAATTATAATTGAAAATATAAAATATTTTTTTTTTCAATTGTCCTCACTTATTAAAATACTCACTTAAAGTTCTCTTCACTTAAGCAACAAATTCATATTTAAAGTTACACGGGTTACATTTAAATGACCATGGTTACATTTAAGAGAGACTCACTTATACCAATTATGTTAGGTTATATTTAAGCAATATATCCACATTTAAGGCACACTTACTTAAACGATACTTCAATTTTAAAATGACGTTACAAATATATAGGCCACAGGCAATGTCTAAGCAGTCCTTGCTTAACACATCATAAAACTCTTACGAGAAAGTCACATGTGTTCTGTCCCATACAAACAAGTTTCATTTTGTGAACAATGTTTAAACTCAATTAAAAAAATTTGTGACTATTTTTTTTTTTGTCACTATTTGTAATGATAATGAAAAATCATCATGACACAATTTATAACACTTAGCTATGTGACAACTTTCATGTCGTCACAAATAAATTTATGACAATTTTTTTTATTTTGTGTCAAATTTATCCATTAAATTTTAATAATTTTAAATATGGTAAATAGATCAAATCCTAACTATTATATATATATATATATATATATATATATATATATATATATATATATATATATATATATATATAACCATTTAATAAATGAATTCCACTTGACTATAATGTCTTGATTCAAATTATTACCTTCAAAATAAAATCGTTTTTCATTATCAAGATCAAATATATAAACTTAGGAAAGTGATATCTTTTGTGTTTCCATGGTTTTTTATATTTAAGAAAAATAAATGCTTATCATGTTTGTTAGTGGTTAATACTTTCTATTAGATGACCTAATTACTGCATTTCATGATGAGATATAGATCTTTTCATGGTCTCTTATCTATTTCAAGAGCCATTGTTTGTGGTTCGTTGGATAAATGTTAGAACTTTCATATATATTTTAATTTGTGCGCTCAAGATATTTGTTTTAATTTCTAGTGCTTTGAAATTGTGTTTAGTGGCACTTAATTTGGATTTTGTTTTAGTTATTTAGGCTTAGATAGTTGTCATTTAATTAATCTGTATTTTGAATACATAATTAAATTTCGTGACACATCAAAATATTATATTCCTCCACTTTATCATAATTGTGGTGCACTTTGTAGCACTACAGTGAATATTTAAATGGGTAATAAAGGACGTTTTTAGTAGTGCCTTAATACATGTATATTTATTATCCTTTGGTTTATCGCAATTTAAATCAAAGTAAATACTATTTAACCATTTTATGATTTTTCAGACTTAATATTAACCTGATGTAAAAACCTTATTTTTATTTTGTAATAGTGAGAGTTTGACTAAAACTACTAAAGCTATATAGAAAAAGAGTGTACATATGCATCAAGAATTAGTGGGTTTAAAAATTTCTATGGAAAAATTATTAGCTTGGTCAGAGATATATTGTTATATATTTTATATCAAAAGTATGTTATGAATAATTATATGATTCTTTTGAGTGAAATATCATAATGTTCATTTTATAAATTTATATGTTTCAAAATTTTATTCATTTAAGATTTCAAAATGGATGTTTCCGTTGATGAATAATATTACTTATGTCATATTCACTTTCTTTCGTTTAGGAATTAGAGTGTTTTGATTTTATATAATGATAACATCATTAGGTTAATTCTTATATCTGAAGTATTGTTTGTTTTGAAACTTTAATTTATTACATTTTTGTCATTAAAAAGTGTCACGGTAGGTTGAGAAAATGATATATATATATATATATATATATATATATATATATATATATATATATATATATATATAACTATCTTTAACCTCGACTCATAAGTGATATAAAACTCATGAGTGTACTAGAACAAAAGTCTCTAGTCGAAAACTAAAGGGTATAAGTGGAACGAGACTCTAGTCTCAATCCCACCATAGACACCAATATTTTGTTTTGGAAAAAAAGTGTCCTAGCCTTTTAAGGTCAATTCCCATGTCGAAAATATTATCTACTTTAAAATTCTAGTACATCACGATTTTGTCCTTAAAAGATGAATAAGTGGGTTGAGAGAGAAAAATGTATATAAATTATTTTATGCTCACTCAAACCATGTGAAATTCATAACATACTCTAACATAATCAATTAAAAATTATTTTTTAACTAGATTGATGTCTTGTTTTCCACGTATACAACGAGAAATGAAACTGTAATTACTAACTTATTTAAGACATCTAATTTTCTTAAGTTTTATTGGTTTGGTAAATCAATATGAATTAGTTTTTTTTAATAAAAGTGTAACTTTTTAATAATACTATAATTAAATACTGTATTATTAAAAAAATATTAATGAAAATATTTTACAACAATGCTCTAAAAATACTATGTGAAACGATAAATTATCATTAAACGAAGAATATATTGTTATGGTTCAAATAATTAAATTATTGTGGTGTGCATTTTTTTTAAATTATTTTAGCAATGATGCTTTGAATATTGTATTACATATTTTTTTTTTCAATATTTATTCATAATATATATTTTAAAAAAATAATAATAACAATAAAAGTAAATAAAAGAGTAAAATATGACATTTGTGACCTAATGTTGGTGTGGTGACACGACGATGGAGAACAACAATATTCTTTGGTTTAATATTTAGAATTCAAGAAAAAACAAATATGAAGAATAATATTAACGAAATAACATGTGAGAGAATGAAGAAAAATAAATGTTAAAACATCTTAAACAAACCTTAAGATAATAGTTATTCGTTGTAGTATATATTTTAATGATAATAACTTTTTTATAATTATTGTGGTATATAAATATATGACAACTAATTCAAAATAATCATCATTGTATTTAATAATATAATTTACAATTTTATTTTATTATTAAATTATTATTTGTTTTTTAACGAACACAAACAATTGGAACGTTTTTCTATTTACATGTAAGATATAAGAATATTATTTAATTTTTAGTATTTGTAGTAATTTTATTATAATCATTATTTTTAAGTATAAATAATTATAATATGTAACCAGTTTATTTTATTAACATTTCTTTTATATTAATTTAAGAAATTAAGATTTTCTTACCTCTATTAATTGTTTAAATTTATAAATATTTTATATCTAATTAACAACTTAAATTTTATTAACAAATATTTTATTTTTCTATGTGATTCTTTATATTGTCAATTACTTTTTGTTTTTCATTGATTCTTGAATAAGTTGATAAACATAGAATATACGATTACAAATACCGTATCATGCCATGATTCTACATGATTATTTTTTCCATATTTAGCTTGGCATGACAGCGATGCACATTAATTTCATATCTGTTAATAGACAAATTTAGGATACCGACTATAATGGTTAGCGTAATTATAGCCTAGAATGTTTCGTATTTCATGTATATATTGTGCTATCATATTCAATACAAGGCAGGGGTTTTCGAAATATTTTTATCATGGTATCGAGCCAACCAAACTCGATATCCAACGGCTCGAGAACACAGTTGTACTTCTAAAATGGCGAGAGAGAGGAGAGGCGGTGAAGAAAACACCATCGTCATACGATCTGAGTGCCAGTGATAATCCTGGAAATGTGATTACACAGGTACAATTACGAGGAGAGAATTACGAGGAATGGGCAAGGGCCGTGAAGATATCTCTGCGGGCTCGAAGGAAATGGGGGTTCATAGATGGAACTCATAAGGAACCTGAAGAAGACACATCTGAGATAGAAGATTGGTGGACAATTCAATCGATGCTTGTATCTTGGATACTAAACACTATAGAACCTAGTTTGCGTTCCACCGTTGCATACATGGAAAACGCAAAGGACCTATGGGATGACATCAAGGAACGATTCTCGATCGTGAACGGACCAAGAATCCAGCGGCTAAAGTCGAGTTGGCGAGAATGCAAACAACAAGGAATGACTATGGTTTCCTATTATGGGAAGTTGAAAACGTTGTGGGATGAGCTGGCAAATTACGAGCAAATCCCACGAGTGTAGATGTGGGGGATGCAATTGTAATATTATGACGCAACTTGAGAAGCGAAGAGAAGAAGGAAAAATTCATCGGTTCTTGATGGGGCTAGATGATGAGGGCTATGGAAGCTGCACGGTCAAATGTTTTGGCAACGAGATCCATTACCCTCGTTGAATCGGGTGTATGCCACCATGGTGCAAGAAGAAAGGGTGAGAACAATCACCAGGTCTAAAGAAGAGCGAGGAATGATCGTGGGAATGGCTATGCGAGCGAAAACCAGGAACAAGTTGCGCAATGAAGCGAAAGAAAAATCGAGTTGTTTGCATGCGGTGTGGAAGGAAGGGACATGACAAAGGCAATTGCTTCGAGATCATTGGTTACCCAGAATGGTGGGGAGAGAGACCACGAGCCGATAGAAGCGATGAAAAAAAATCAACAAAGAACGAGGAACCTTCGAGGGAAAGGAGGAACGACTCGCGTCAATATGGCGCACCTCTGGTGCGGATAACGTTTGTTCAACGAAAAACCGGAAGTAGTAGGGCTGAGTAATGAGCGATGGCGAGATCTTGGCAGCAATGTTGAATTCTCGCAAGGCAAATGAAGCTGAAAAGATGGCTGGTAAGAAAGCATGTGACTTGTGGATTATTGATAGTGGCGTCTCTAATCATATGACAGGAACACTAGAAAACTTGAGGGAGAGTCGAGCCTTGGAAGGGTGCCCAGTGGGACTACCAAATGGTGAATTGGTGCTTGGCAAACAAAGAAGGATCAGTTTTCCTTGATGGAGGACTGAAACTTAAACATGTTTTATATGTTCGAAATTGAATTGCAATTTGATTTCGAGTATCACAATTGATGAATGAAGTAAAATGTACGGTACATTTCTCGATAGATTTTGTGCAATGCGGGACCACACTTCGAGGATGCTGATTGGAGCGGGTGAACGAAAAGAGGGACTCTATTGGTATCGTGGTGTGAGTGGCATAAAGGCGTATCGGACCAATGCGAGAAAATCAACTAGAGATTTGGCACAAGCGAATGGGACATCCTGCCTACCAGATTGTTAGAAAAATTCCGCATCCGAACAGCGTGAATAGAAATACGGATACAACTCGTGTGTGTGAAGTGTGTGAGAGATCAAAGCAATGCAGAAACACATTTCCTTTAAGTGATTTTCAAGCATCCAATATATTTGATTTAATACATTGTGATTTATGGGGTCCATATAGAACTCCCTCGTCTTGTGGTGCATCTTACTTTCTCACTTTGGTTGATGACTTGTTCTTGAGCTGTGTGGATATATCTCTTGAATAATAAGAAAGATGTGTCACAAACCTTAATGCATTTCATCGCTTTAATAGAACGACAATACGAGAAACAAGTCAAAATATTACGAAGTGACAATGGAAGCGAGTTTATGTGTCTTCAACGATATTTTCAGCAACATGGGATACTCCATCAAACCTCATGCACTTGGAACACCTCGGCCAAAATGGGAGAGCCGAACGAAAACATCGACACATCCTAAATGTAGCTCGTGCTCTACGATTTCGGGGAGAACTTCCACTTCAATTCAGGGAGAATGCATTTTGACCGCGAGGATACTTGATCAATCGTACACCCTCAACCGTTCTCCATGGAAAAACTCCATATGAAATATTGAATGGGAAGCCACCCACTTATGACCATCTACGGGTATTTGGATGCTTGTGTTATGCACATAACCAAGATAGGAAAGGTGACAAATTTGCAAGTAGAAGTCGCAAGAATGTATTTGTTGGATATTCAATCGGACAAAAGAGTCTGGAAATTGTTTGATCTGGAAGAGAAGTCTTCGGACTTCGAGAGATGTTAAGTTTGTAGAACATGAATTCCGTTTGCCTCTCTTGCCCACGGTAGACATTCAGAGGTAGGATTGCCTACTGTTGATGTTGGCATTGTCGAGGAAGCATTGCCTGGACTTGGTGCAATGAACAATGCGAGAACACGTTGTGGAGGCTGATGGCGTTAACCCCACAACAGAAGATGTGCCCACAAGCGAGTTCGGGGAGGGCCACGGCTGAATGCCATGAACAAGAGCCTCCCACCCGGATCGTTCTCCCACAGAACAAGCCGACTCTATGATGACAGAACTAGAGGTTCCTGAGGAGCATACTTGTCCACTGCATCCCTGGGGAAAGGTCTTCGTGTACGAAAGCCATCTGTGAAGCTTCGTGATTATGTCACTAACACCACTTTACAACTCGGTCCCTCAATTCGCACTCCACATTCGAGCTTCCTCGGGTATGCCTTACGGCTTGACAAAGTACTTAAATTGTGCTAAATTCTCCTTCCCCCATAGAACCTTTCTTGCGGCCCTTCATGCGGAGCGAGAACACTGTGCATTTCTTTGAAGCTGTTCGGGATGTTAGATGGAGAGATGCCATGGCTAGTGAAATTCGGGCCCTCCAAAGTAATGAAACATGGGACATTACTCCTCTACCGCGAGGAAGAAACCTCCGGGTTGCAAGTGGATTTATAAAATCAAATATCATTCCGATGGGAGCGTTGAACGCTTCAAAGCCCGATTAGTTGTCTTGGGAAATCACCAAGTTGAGGGGATTGACTATGACGAGACCTTTGCCCCAATGGCAAAGATGGTCATCATTCGGAGAGTGTTGGCAGTGGCAGTAGCCAAAGACTGGGAACTCCATCAAATGGATGTCCATAATGCTTTTCTGCACGGCGATCTTGAGGAAGATGTGTACATGAAAATGCCGCCAGGGTTCTTGGTGTCTCAAAAGGGTATGGTGTGTCATCTCCGCAAGTCCCTTTATGGTCTTCGTCAAGCTCCTCGGTGTTGGTTTGCCAAGCTCTCAACTGCTCTTGTTCAATATGGGTTTCAACGTTCTTCGTCCGATCACTCCTTGTTCATCTTTCGCAAAGGAGATGTCGAAGCTGGTTGTGTTAGTTTACGTGGATGACCTAGTCATTGCTGGCAATCATCATGAAGACATTGCGCAATTCAAAGATTATCTTCATCAATGTTTTCGTATGAAGGACTTAGGGAAATTAAAATACTTTCTTGGGGTGGAGGTTGCCGGATCTCCTACAGGAATTTTCTTGTGTCAACGGAAGTATGCGTTGGACATCATAGCTGAAGCAGGATTGCTTGGAGGGAAACCTGTGTCCACGCCAATCGAAGAAAATCATCGTTTAGCATTGGCTGATGGCGAACTACTTTCTGACCCGAGTCAATATCGACGTCTCGTCAGTCGCCTTATTTACTTATGTTTTACACGACCTGAATTATCTTACAGTGTTCATGTCCTATCTCAATTCATGCACCAACCGCGTCAGGAGCATTGGCGGGCTGCACTCGCGTGGTACGCTATTTAAAGGGCAGCCGGGTCAGGGTGTGCTTTTAAAAGAGAGAGTGACCTTCGTCTTTATGGTTGGTGTGACTTCGGACTGGGCAAGTTGTCCTCTCACTCGAAGATCTCTCACCGGTTGGTTTATTTTCCTTGGTCAATCCCCGTTTCCTGGAAAACCAAGAAGCAACATACGGTTTCTCGATCATCCGCTGAGGCGGAATATCGTTCTATGGCCAACACGACATGTGAGTTGAAATGGCTTCAAGGCCTTCTTTCGAGCCTAGGCATTACTCACACCGACCCTATGACTCTCTACTGTGACAACCAAGCTGCCCTTCACATTGCCAAGAATCCTGTGTTTCATGAACGGACAAAACATATTGAAGTGGATTGTCATCTTATTCGTGATGAAATACAACACAATCATATCCAACCCTCCTATGTGTCCACTCATCATCAACTGGCTGATCTCTTCACCAAATCTCTTGGCGCCACTAAATTTGGTTCTTTTTTAGGCAAGTTGGGCATTCATAACCTTCATACTCCATCTTGAGGGAGGGTGATAAACATAGAATATACGATTACAAATACCGTATCATGCCATGATTCTACATGATTATTTTTTCCATATTTAGCTTGGCATGACAGCGATGCACATTAATTTCATATCTGTTAATAGACAAATTTAGGATACCGACTATAATGGTTAGCGTAATTATAGCCTAGAATGTTTCTGTATTTCATGCATATATTGTGCTATCATATTCAATACAAGGCAGGGGTTTTCGGAAATATTTTTATCATAAGTTATGGATAAAAGAGTTCTGTTTATTGGTTCCATTCGTTTTTTTCATTCGAAACAAATGGATTTTTTTTATCTAGAATCATATATATATATATATATATATATATATATATATATATATATATATATATATAATCTTTCACTGATTTTATTTTAATTTATTAGACTTTATTTTATTTTTAAATATAATTATAAAAAACCCTAAAAAAGTAAATTGAATAAAAATATAAATTTCTAAAATAAATTATAATGAAAATTCTTAATGACTGCGGAATTGGTGATTTATTTTTTTAATTTTGAATATTAAAAAAATTAATATCTTCTATAAAAATAATTCTCTCTCTATATATATTGTTTAAAAAGTATATAAATATTTTATAAATTTTAATACTAATATATTTATTGAATTTGATCCCAATTATCCTGGTTCTTCATGCTTAGAAATTCCATTGAATAAATTCATATGAATGACTTATTTACGTTGTTAAATTTAGTTTTATTTTTTAGATTTTAAAAATCAATTTTTTAACATAAGTTGAGAAACAAAAATATATGTATTAACTTCAATTTAATAATTAGATGGAGGAGAGTGACACCAACTACCAGAAAGAGTTAGCAGAAGTTGAGAGATAACTTGAAAGAACAAAAGTAAGTGATATAATACAACACTAACTGAAACATACGTATTATTAATAAAATAAAATAAAAAATCAAAACAGAAAACACTTTTTTTCTTCAGTTTTGAATTTTTTATTTTATTTTTTAATTCTCCCCCGTAACCTATCTACAACAAGATGCTATGAGTCACACAGGCACAAATTAATTATATAATAAAACCCATTACAAGTAATGTGGTCCAATTTAATATTGTAGTGTCTTTCTTTGGTATAATGCCACGTTAATCTCTAACATTTCAATTGGGTGGTGAGCTATATGGATTAGTATATAAGGGTTGAGAATTTGGTCATGTAACCACATCCCAAACCTAGTGAAATTGGCAAAGGCAAAAAATTTAGATCATGAGCAAGTTTGTTCTAATTTTCCTATTCCTGGGATTTCTTAACTGTGAAGCACAGTATTTCAATCCCAACTCATACGATTATTTAGAACTAGCCTTAAAGTGGCCGAACTCCTATTGCTTGACACATGATGGTGGTTGCAGGGACATAGTGCCCCAATATTTCACTATTAGCTCCCTTCGTCCCAGGAAAAGAGGAGGACCTGATATGCAAAATTGTCCCACGCCACTTAATCTGCAAGATACCACTGTTTGTACTCTTTCATTCCCTTCTGTTTAAATATTTTATGTGGATGATCTTCAAGTTTCCTTGTTTTGAACTTTGATTAGAACAAAGGTGTATCTGGATACATTTTTATGTTATCGTCATATTTTTATGGAAAAGTTTATTGGAGTTTGTCACTGGATAATTGCATGATTGGTGCACATGCAGATTGAGGCAAACAAAAATGACCTGTTGAAGTTTTGGCCTGATTTGAGAACTGATAATTATATAGAAAGCAAGTCATTATGGAGGGATCAATGGAGAAGGTTTGGTTCATGCTATAGCATGCTGCCAAATGACTATATTGTTTATGCAATCAACGGCAGAAAAAGAAATGATCTAAAGAAAATTCTGACTAGCGCAGGTAAACGTGAAATTTAAATTCATGTTTGGGAAACGAATAAAACATGGTATAGCCGATCATAAAGGGAGTTAGGTGATCATTGATCTATCTTATTTAGTCTTAACTCAATGGATCAACCGGCACGAGATGACATATTTAAAAAAGTATATTTATATATAAAAATTAAAATAAAAGAATTATAATTAAAAATATTATAATTTTTGTATATTTATAAAATACATAAATATATTATAATTTAAATCATAAATACTATTCAATTAAACTTAAATTATTGATTATAATTAAGTATTTTAATATATAAATATAGTAATTTTTTAATTTATCTAATAAAAATATTAATTAATAAATAAAAATTTAAAAATTATTCATATAATTATGTTAAAAAATTAATATAAAAAATTATATATAAAGAAATATATTGACAGATTCACTCATCACCTCACTCATTGATAAAAGGGATTAAAATATGTAAACTATCTTAATTATGATAGATAAACTCCATTTATCTATTTTTTTATACTAAATATGAAACATATCAAAACAAAGAAACTAACTCGTTTTATCGTCATATTAAAATCTAACCGGACTAAATTGCACTTTAAGTAAAAAGTAGAAAAACTAACTATAAAAACTTATAAATTTAATATTTTAAAATTTTAAATTAATAAGATATATTCTTTTATACTATTATTTATTATATTATATGAAATTCGAAAATATCTGAAATATCAAAACCGATAATTCCTGAAATGTAGGAGGTGATGATCCTAAATATGTATGCAATGGTGTTGTTATTGTCAGGTATTGTTGCGAGTGGAAATCCATATCCAACACGTAGAATACTGCAAGCTTTCAGGAAAGCTTTGGGTGTGAATGTGGACATAGTGTGTGAGCCAGACAGAAGTGGCAATGTGTATCTTGCTGAGGTTCATCAATGTGTTGATGTTGCTGGAACAACGCCTATAGATTGTTACAATATAGCAAGAGGATGTGACGATGACCCCATCTTTCCTTACATGGGATTTCAACCAGACAAAGATCCCAAATAATAATACCATGTAATCATGCACAATCTCCTCCTAATTGTATTACCCCCTGCAACAAATATGCATACAAAATAAGGGCTTCTATGTGTATGCCAACAAAATATAATCAATAAAATATTTAATAAAATTTTGAAAAAGTTTTTCAAATAACTGCGAAGCAATTCACTTTACCCGAGATATCTACTATTTTAATTTAGAAAACTAGTTATGATGAGATGCTCAATAATACATTTGTACTTTTGAAGACATCGTTTAATAAGGGCTTAAATAACATACTTTTAAAAGGTGGAGGATTGAATTTATAGACTAAATATCTTAGTTAAATAATTGTTTTGTTTATATATTTTATTATATATATATATATATTAATTAAAGTAGAAATGAAAAATTAAGAAGATTTAAGTTTTGATTTTAAAGTATTTGACTTAGTTCTAAATAAAATTTTCGGTGAATTAGAGGCAAAATATTATATATTGAAAAGGAGTACTTTGTTCAATGAAGTTATAAACCATTGAGCGAAAGTATTAAAGTTAACTAAATAGCATTTTCGCTTTATGTTATGCTCAACCGAAAGTTGTAGACAAGTAATTCTACAAAATGACAAATCAGTTTCAAATTTCTGTATATTATTGTTTATGGGTGTTGAATGTGTGTTGTATTACTTTTCGTGTTAAATAGGACTTAGCATAGATTAATTTGTAACTTAGCTTTCATTTTCCAGTGTCGCAAACTTAAATTCGTGCAATTTATAACTTCTACTATTTCTATTGTTTTATTATGACTTTTTATAATCTTAGGTTAGTTTTCTAATATAAATTGTGTATTAATGATTAAATTTGGTTTATTCATGATTATAACATTTATAATTCAATGTAATAATTTATAGTTGAGTTTGTTTGGTTAAATTAAATCATGAATCAATTTTAGGTCTATACTATTGCTTTTCCTAGAATGGAATTATGCCTCTGTATCAACTGATTGCTGTGAATTAAGTGAATTAAATAGATATAACTAATTAAAATATAAATGTTTTAGAATTTATAAAGATCTAAATTATAGTTAGATTGAATTTTTACATTGAATTTATATCTTAATTGCTTTTCTTAGAATTAGACTAAAATAATTATCAAAATCCCTCAAATAGGCATGGTAATGGGTCAGACGGGTTATTGTAAATATAAATCATTTGCCGCCACAATACTCAATACAAGTCTAATGGTAGTCATTTTAACTACAAGAAAGAAAATCTCATTATAGTCAATTCCTTTTTTCTGCTAAAAGCCTTTTACTACTAACCTTGTGTTGTATTTCTTACTGTCATCATGTTTTTTCTTGATCTTGAACACCCACTTGTTCTACAATTCCCTCTTTCCTACTAGTAAGTCAGTCAAACACCAAGTTTTATTTTTCTCAAGTGAGTTCATCTCCTCCTGCATGACTAACTCCCATTGAGTTGCATCATCCATATGTAATGTCTCATGATAATACAAAGGTTCCCCATTGTCAGTAAACAACAAGTAATTTGCTGAAAGAGAAAATATGTGAGGAGGTCTAATAACTCTACTAGATCACTTCACTTCAACTATTAGGATGACAACAATGGACTCCTCAATAGTCCTGTCTCTTGAGATCTCACCTTTTTCTACAAGATCATCTTCTGTAATGTTGTCTAACACTACATTTTCCTTCTTTGTTGGCTTCTTTTCAACTTCAGTTTTTGTCTCAATTCTGTCGTTGTACACTACATTTTAATTAAATGTAGTATCTTTGCTTCTAATGATCTTTTTGTTCTGATAATACCAGAAGCGATACCCCATATCATTTGCTCCATAGCCAATGAAAATGCATTTTTTTGCTTTCAAATCAAGCTTGTCATCTCGACATCTTTAACACAAATATAAGAAACACAACCAAATACTTTCAAATGAGAAAGACTTATACTCTTACATTGTCATTTCTCCTTAGGAGTCTTAAATCTGATGGGAACTGAGGGTCCTCGATTAATGAGGTATGCTCACTGTTTCTGCCTAAAATATCTTTGGTAATCCTGCATAAATTCTCATACTCTTTGCCCTCTCATTCAAGGTCTTATTTATTCTTTCAACAATATTAATCTATTGAGGTGTCTCAAGAACAATTTTAAGCATTCTAATTACATTCTCAATAAAGGAATAAACGATTTCAATACTACTATATTCACCACCATTATCAGAAATATTTAATTTTTAATCCTATCTCATCCTCAACAATGACTTTCCACTTCTTAAAGATATTAAAAACTTCTGATTTTTTCTTCAAAAATTAAACCCATATCTTTCTAGTGGAATCATCAATGAAGGTAATATAGTATCGTGATCGCCCCAATGATGAGATTGATGTTGGCCCATACACATCTGTATGAACAAGTTCCAACTTCTCTACCTTGGTCATCCTCCTTGACTTAGCAAAAATAACTCTCTTTTGCTTTCCAAATACACATGGTTAAAAAAAACAACTTCTATCTTTTTAAGTTCTAGAATCTTGCCCTTTAAGACTAGTATCTTCATGCCTTTCTTGTTCATGTGACCAAGTCTTTGGTGTCACAAAGTAAAAGAATGACCAACATCATCACTAATTGAATTTACTTTTTTTGAAGGTAATTTTTTCATGTATAGGGTTCTTTTCTTCCAACCACGAGCAATAATTAGATTACCCTTCACCACCTTCGATTAACCTTCTCCGAATATGACTGGATATACTTGAACATCCAACATGTCCATAGAGTTTAACATTCTCTTGAGTCCTGGAATATATTTGACATCCTTCAAATTCCATACTATACTCATAGAAGTTTTAAGATTTATATCTCTCATGCTTGCAATGTCTAAAGATTCATCATTTACTAGACACACTTTGCCAAAATTCCTACTTCTTAAATTTTTCATCACGTCCTTGCAAGGAAAAACATGGAAAGATACACCAGAATCTATGGTCTAGGATTCAAACTTGCTCTCAGCATAACATATCAACGCATCATCATTGTCTTCTTGTGTTGTATTCACTGTATTATCATACCTCTTTTCTTTAGGAGTAGTACATTGGTTCCTAACGTGTCTGTTCTACTGACAATTCCAACAAGTAATATCCTTGCGAGATTTGGATTGTCCTTGTTTCTTGAACTTTAATCTACCACGCTTAGAGCCTTGTCCTCTTTCAAGCTTTCTACTTTTACTTTCGGTGTTTAATAAGGAATTTGTTGATTTTTTGATGTTCTTTTTACGAACATCTTCATTAAGGATTAAATCCATAATTCCTTCAAAGGTTAATTTCGTAGTCCCAGATGTACTGGTTATTGTCATGGCAGTTCCTGACCAACTATAACAATAACAATTTTATACTTCATCATCAAATTTAATATCCACTGACACTAATCTTGATAATAAGGAATTAAATTTATTCACATGATATGTAATACTAGCATCTTCTTGCATCTTCGTATTAACTAACTGACAAATTAAGAATACTTTATTTGATGTTTATGGCTTATCGTATATGTTTGATAATGTTTGTATCAAACCATAAGTCGTATTCTCGTTGACGATGTTGTAGGCAGTGGCAGATCTTGACCAGTCGATCTGGGGTGCCAATTTTAAAAATAATTATATAATAAAAAATAAAAAATAAGATATTTATTTAAAATTGTGTCCTTCGTTCTTTTAAATATTTGAACTCGTCAATAATAGAATCAGAACTAAAGTTTTCAACTATTTTTTTTAATATAAATGATCAAATTATCTATAAGAATTTCATCTTCCATTCTATTTTACAGTCTTGTTTTGATCATCTTTATTGCAAAAAATGGTCTCTCGATTATAGTTGTAGAAACTGGAAGAGTTAAAATAAGACGAATTACATGACAAATAATAAGCTCCATCACTAGTTAGAAAATACTCTAGCAAAGAAGGAAACATTTTAAACCAACCATATTAAAATCTCCTAGGATGTTTCTCTTTAGAAAAAGGATATTTTTTAAGTTGTATTTGATATGAACCCCAATTTAAATAAGTTCTTCTAATTTCATCTCTTTGACTCATAAGATATTCATGTATCTCGAAGACGTTTTCTTGGGTCACGCTCTAAAGAATTAATATTAAATTCATTGGTTTTAATTCTATGAATATTAGAAAGATGTTCTTCTAATTGAATAATTTGATCATCAATATCATGCTTTGAAATAGGAGAAGATATTGAATTTGTTTGATTTTCATCTCTACAAATATCTCTTTTATCACTTTTAAAAAATGAATCTATTATTTTATGCTTCATATCTAGAAAAAAATGAATCTATTATTATTTTTCTAATATATCATAAAAATTTATAAAAATCAAAAATATTTTTCTCAAACAACAAATGTTCCTCAACAAAATCAAAACAACAAACAATAATAGAATAAGTAGTGTCAAAAGATGAAGAAAAAGTACCTTTATCAATCAATATAATTTCAAGGATGGAATCTGAGGAGGGAGGAAGAGAGACGAACAATGAATTTGAAAGTACAAACTATAGAAACAATTTAATACTAATTAATCAATATTACCGTTAGTGAGAAAATATAAAAAGGTGAGAAAAGATGAAGAACTACTTTTAATATTTCTTATTTAATATATTCCTTAGAAATTAGAGAAGCAATTAAATACTTATAAAATATTATTGAGAGAGTATGAAAAAGTGAGAGAAGATGAAAATGTCAGATAATAAAATTATTTTTAATCTTTCTTATTTAATTTATTTCTTCAGCTTTTTTCTTTATGATATATTTAATATTGGAGGGAACAAAATCATAAATATACAAGTAAGTTACAAAACTTTGGGGGTCATGCCCCCTTAACTACTATGAAGATCCGCCACTAGTTGTGTAGACAACATTCTTCGCCAATGTTAATTTGATGATGCCTAAAACTTGTCGATCTAGTAACTCCCAATCTACCCGAGACATCGTTTCTAATTTATTCTCAAATAAAGGCTGGTGCAACTTTTTCTGATACATATAATCTTTAATTTACATCTTCCAAAATCCAAAATTGCTTCCATTAAACTTTTCAATCTTCACTTTCCCGTCTTCTATCATTGCCCCCACACTCGTGAAAAAAAAAATAAGTTCTTGATACTAGTTGTTGGAAGAACGCAAATGCACTACAAGACGAAAGTAAATAACAAGAACATAAGAAATTTACGTGGTCTAGTCAAAATGACCTACATCCACAATTATATGAGTATTTATAATAACGAATAAGTAAATGAGTCAGACCCAATAACCCTTTAGACTCCACATACTTAACAAACAAAAAACTCCAAAGACTATATATTCTTGCACAAGTCATTTTTTCTTAATTGTAGTGTACTAAAAGCATAACAAATTCAAACAAAATGACTTAGATACATTCTTCGTATACTTTAACCTTACTTCCTATCTGACATACTAAAGTTATCATATCTTCTTGAAATCCTAGAGATATGTCAAAAGTGTTAGACAAATGGTATCTACAGGGGGGTGAATATAGATGCACAAATTAAAATAGATGTCAAATTAAAAAAATTATTTTAGATGTCTAATAACTTGTTAATTCAATTTTAATTATCAGATTGAATTTAGATAAAGTGAAAATGATATAATCAGAGAGATAAAAGGAAAAATACAAGCACATAGATATAGGAAAAATAAAATTCAAGAGTCATAAGTGAAGAGAGAAGAACACAAAGTAATTTATACTGGTTCGGGTATAATCAACCCTACATCCAGTTCCCAGTCACCTCTAACACAAGAGTGACCCCAATTCACTATGTTTAAAATTCAGTTTACAAATTACAATCAACTCGGCAGACGAACCAGTAAAGAGTAAACTAATTAAAAAGACAATCACCTCCTTAGAAATCCACTAAGGATGAACACCTCCATAGAATCCCACTAGAGATGAACACCTCCTTTGAATAAATCAAAGGATGAAAAACACCTCCTTTACAACCAACACACAAAGGATGAACACCTTCCTAGAATCACACTAGGGATGAACACCTCCCCGAACAAATCAAAGGGATGAAAACACCTCCTTAGAATCCCACTAAGGATGAACACCTCCCCGAACAAATCAAAGGGATGAAAATACCTCCATGAACAAATGAAAGGGATGACAGTAGAAACTCCAAACACAAACACACTGCTCAAGAAACAGTGCAACCACCTGAACCCTAAAAGGGGATTTAACAACAATCACTTAAACCCTAAATAGGGAATTTAACATCAACTTCCTAAACCCTAAAAAGGATGAGGGCAATAAAATAAAAACAGTCACACTTAGGTAATGGAGACAACAAATTATAGAAGTATGTAGAATGATAACTCCAAGAAGACATTGTGATTGACAGTGAAAGTGCAGAAGACAGTATGAAAAAGTTTTCTCAGAAAACCTAAAAGTGATCTATTGCCTTGCTCAGAATTATTTTCTCAAAACTGATTGAATGTAAATTGAATTTTCGAATTCTGTAATTGTGTTTTTTTTTAATTTTTCATCAAAACTCGTTTAAATAGGAAAATAACATCAGAAAATGAATCCAAAATAGTTGTTGCGCAGTAATAAATATTTAGAAAGAAATCAGGAAGTTCCCAACAACTATAATTTTTCAAAACAAATTTATTTTTCAAATTTCGATCTGGCATAATCGATTATCTTCCCACCATAATCGATTATGACGAGAAAAATCAATTTTTCATTTCTTATGCATCATAATTGATTATTATACTTACATAATCGATTATGTCACTTATATAATCAATCATGTCACTTATATAATCGATTATGACAGTGTACTTCAAAACAAATGCTTCATTTGATGACATAATTGATTATGAACCTCACATAATCGATTATGACACTAATGTAATCGATTATGATACTTATATAATCGATTAAGACAGTGAAAAATTTCATATTAAATTTATTTGTTGATATAATCGATTATAACCCTCACATAATCGATTATGATAGTGAAAAATGTCATGTTAAGAAATTTTATCACACTTGTGCTTTGGAGGCTTATGCATAATACCACTTCATCAACTTGTACCTTCATATCCAGTATTCTAAGATTCTAGCCAGTGTTCGGGAATCATCTTGGGCTTGCTTGAATCTTGAATGGTTTGAATAATCATATCTTGGACTTGCTTGAGTCTTGAATGTTGTTGACTTGAATAATCATCAAAATCATCTCTTGGGAATATATGGATATATTTCACATTGTCATCAATCTCCTCCTCGTTGCTTTCAAAAAGTTGTTTCAATTATCATCGCCAATGTCATGTCCCAAGCTAGTTCTATATGAAGACTATAAATAAAGGTATAATTATTGTAGAAAGAACAATGAAATAGTCCATGAGAAAGCCACGTTGCAAAAATCTTTACTGAATATATATATATATATATATATATATATATATATATATATATATATAATATAATATAATATTTCTTAGTTTAAGAGAAAACATTCTACTATACGTTATATGAGAATGTGAGAAAAAATATTCCACATTAGAGAAATTATATGTTGGTGTTTATTTTTTCTATTATAAAAGAAGTATATCGTTTATCTTGTAAATAACCGAAAATTTTTTCCTTCTCCTTTCTACTATTGAATTATATAATAGTTAAGTTCTTTTATTTCTTAGAGAATATATTATTATTTTTTTCTTCTTAGATTTAAAAAGTGTAATGTAATTCCTTTCGTTTGTAAAATTCTATTATCGATTTTGTTTTTCTTTTCTTATCTTTTATTTTAGTTGAATTGTTATGTTGTTACTTTGATTTCTAACTCATCCTTCACAAACTAATTATCTTACATATACAAAATTGTCTTATATTCTCTCTTCATTAGTATATCATATGTGATCTTATTTTAAACTTCTACTTGTATCGTTTGGAGAGGCTTGATGTACTCAAAGAGGTAGGAGTAGGTCAATAAGAAATAAATACTCGTGCTTTAACTCAAGAAGAGTTATAGAGTTGTTAAAATTGACATTATGTATTGATTATAAGTTAAAAGTGCTAAAAAATAATACTTTATTATAATTTGGTTAATTATCGTGAAAATCTCCGATAATTTGTTAAAGAAAACCTTTTGTAGTTCAAACTGAGTGAATTAATATAAATTCAAGTATTATTTCCAATTCATTGAATTCATTTTATAAATACTTAAGACAACATTTTATTGTTTGTCAAATCTTTTAACGAACTAATATCTTATTCAAAAACATCTTTGGATTGTTTCCTAAACCTTTGTGGAAAAAAAAAATCAACTATATTCAAACCCTTTTTTTTAGATAATGTGTAAAATGATCTTGTGAAGGAGATCCAACTAGTCTACCTATAATGAACCAACTTTGTATAGAGGAAGATTTGGGATCTAATATAAAATAAAATCTCAAATTCAGAATACAAGACACATTATGGGTTGGTGTTTATTAGTATGGGGTTGAATAATTATTTAAAAAATTATTTTCAACTTTTAACGTAATTTTTATATTTTAATTTTATTAGAATAAGTTCATTTGACTTTTCATATTCATTAGATAATTTTTTATAGCGTTTAGACTTTCAAAGCCATTATAATGGCTAATAAGAAATGAATGGTTAGTTGAAAGTAATAATTTAGTGGAATTGTTAATAGATATTTATGTCACTCCTGTATCGCTTGATGGTTAATAATACATGTAAATTGTATGATTCTTTTATATTTAATTTATTGTCATTTTCCATTTTATTAACCCATTGAAAATAGTTAAAATGTGATTGGATATATAAATATAACAATAAACCATTAACAAAAATCATTATAGTCAAAACTTAAATGATTAAATAATAATTTTTATATTAAAAGTATTGTCTGCTTTTAAATTCTTATTTGTGACAATTTTGTTTTTAGAGAACAAGATTAATATATATGAACTATTTAAACCTGACTCTTAAAATAACGTGATACTCATTAACGTATAACACTACAAGAAAAGTTCATTTTAGCGACCGAAAAAATTGGTCGCTAATGTCAAAAAATCGATCGCTAATCAGTTAGCGACCGAAATTAGCTACCGAAAGGCGTCATCGCAAAAAGCCAAGTCGTTAATGTGTTAGCGACCGATTTTCATTTCGATCGCAAAATAGCGACCGATTTTATTTCGGTCGCAAAATAGCGACCGAAATTAATATATCAAATTGGTCGCTAAAGTGGTGACAAAGTAAAACAATAGCGACCGTTTTAAATCGGTCGCTAAATCAATAACAAAGTAAAAAAATAGCGACCGATTTAAATTGGTCGCTAAATCAAGTTAAAAAATAGCGACCGATTTAAATCGGTCGCTAAATCAATAACAAAGTTAAAAAAATAGCGCTCGATTTAAATCGGTCGCTAAATTAATAACAAAGTTAATTATTTTTATTTATTTACATTTTTAATTATATCAAGTTCATTAGACAACTTTTTTTCTCCAATTGGACACAATTGTATTACATAATGAATGCTTAGTAGTTAGTAGTTAAGATGCATTCTCATCCATGAAATGTGGACCAATTTGTAATAAACTTAAGATTTGAGAAACATTTGCAAATTGAAACTGCCAACTAACAGTGACAGAAAAGATTTCTCATTGCCAAGTACTACTAAATGAAACTGTTACACTTAAACACTGCTATACACATAATTGCCTTTTCTTATATGGTAACTCTAGCACAACCTTAAGAGGGTGTCAATATTTTTTTTCTGTGGACTTAAGACTATATTTCAATTGTAGAAAATGCATATATACCAAGAAAGGGTGAGACACAATAAAGGTGAACAAAAAAAAAATAGTATCATAGTAATGATACATTTCCCTTCATAAAACTGAATTGTAACGTCGCTTCTTTTGTGGTGTTGAATGTGTCTGTGCTTTGATCCCATATGTCTTCAATTGAAAATTTTCAAAAGCCTCTGAAATTGTCTGCACCTATAGGATTGCACAAAGCAATATATTAGTGAATCCAACCTAAATGGGTAAAGGAAAGAAGTTTAAACATGCACAGGATAACTAACCAGTTCAGCCTTTTTGGAGTACACCTTAACTATCATATATTGGTAAGATATAGGTAGCAAGTGGCTTACACGGTCATCGGGTATTGTAAATTTCTCATTGCTTTCATAATCCTGAATGCATTATTGAAACTAGGTAACTCAATACAGCTAGCATAATTTAATTCCAAACTAAGCACCAATAATCGGGCCAAACTAAACCACTTTAAATATTTCAATAATTTTGAACAATTTCAGCCCAGTATCCCAACAGAAGTAATATAAAACAGTTTAAACTAAAACTTATTAGCAAGAAAACTGTCAAACTGCATAAGGTAAGAGAAAGAATCAAAATTATAAATGGAATTCCTCCTTGAAGAGAAAGAATCAAAATTATATGCAATTTGCAAATGAGAAGGTTTAATCGGATTGAAGACCTGAGAGCAAACAATATCTTGAGGGGTGACCTTCTTAAAATTGTCTAGCATACCCTTGGGTACTGGGTACTCATTACAAAACTGCAAAACAAAATTCTTCCTCAGGTTCAGCAAGACTATATAATTATAATTATAATTTAATAAATACACACAAACATTTTAGGCCAATGTAATGTAAATTTAGAAACATCCACACAATAGTTAGCATTGAATTTGTGACAAACAGCTTGAGAAGATACGATGACATAATAGGTAATTGCAGCAGGTAATTGACAACAATCAAAGAATGTTTAGTATTAAAAACATGTCTGGTACAAATTCCTCCTTCGAATGCGCAGGATGAACTCCCTGGCCTCCTTTAGTTCTTGACTTGTACTTGTCTCAATAGTTTTAACTATTGTGTCATCCAGTTGCATTTTTAAAGTAAATTACGTTTTATGATTCAAAAGAGCATTGTAAAAATGCTTTTAATTTTGTAAGAAGCCCTGATAACCTTCCAGTACTGAGAAGGATTATTTATATGAAATTTCGAAATAACTATTAGCATGAACAAGTGCATCGACCATCATAAGCTCCATTGCCTGGAAACATCAAGATGGGATTAGAAACTGTAAAAACCAAGAATGGTAAGTTCATGGGTATTAAGTAGACAGTGTAAGGAAAAAAAGGCAGGTATCTACATCTACCTAAAATTCAATAATCTTCTTAACAAAATGAACATACTTCATACCTTCACTTTTGAATGTGTATAAACCTGTTCTATACGGATAAGCACGAGTGGCAAACATTTTGTGGATGGTAAGGTCTAGTAAATTACGCAGCCAACATGAAAACTACATATTCAGGAAAAAAACTAAACTGAAATAACAAGTATAAGACCCAGAATCAAACCGGAACCCGATTCAACCAATAGAGGTAGTCGGTTTGACAATTCATACGAAAATAAACCGGACCCACACACAATTCATCCTTAACCAAGGAGAACAATCCACAATAAAAAGGCATAAAAGAAATAGAACATAGCAGCAAAATGTGAACCGAAGGGCTTGACCCGCGACCCCTCTGACTCACCTCTAGTGCGCGGCTGGTTCAATAGTGGAGGTTAGGTTGAGATTTAGGGATGGCCACGATGGTGGCCAGGGAGGCGGTGGTGATGACTGGGGTTTGGTGGAGGTTGGATTAGGGTGAGGGCTGACTTGGGGGGAGCAGTGAGGGGGCTAGGGCTCACCGGGAGTGAGGAGGAGATATTGGTCGTGAGATTTGCAAGGTTAAGAGGAATGGGTGAGTGAGGCGCGAGAGTTAGGGTTATTTGGGGATAAGTGGCGCGATTGGGATGTATACGAAAATGAAAAATGTGGTTGTATATGATAGTAGTTCCACTGGAACCGCTCTTAAAGTTAACATCTAATAGTGGTTAAACCTTAACCGCTATTATATATTTTCAGATATGATCGATCATTTGAAAATGTAATCGATCATAATCAAAAAATGTGGTTGTATATGATAGCGGTTCCACTTGAACCGCTCTTAAAAGTGAACATCTAATAGCGGTTAAACCTTAACCGCTATCTAACTATATTTTATTTATTTATTGATACATTTTTTCATCAGATATCGCTCGAGCGAGACCAGTGTCGCTCAAGCGAAATACAACCCGAGAATGCCAATTTTGTGCAGGTGGCGTCGCTCGAGCGAGACCAGTGTCGCTCAAGCGAAATACAACCCGAGAATGCCAATTTTGTGCAGGTGGCGTCGCTCGAGCGATGTTATTTTCGCTTGACCGCATGTTGACCTGCGTAACCGTCGATCAAAGTTAGCCGGATAATGTAACATGGGTGACCTCATGTTTGAATCGGATGTCGCTCGCGCGAGTATAGTGTCGCTCAAGCAAAATACAACCCGAGACTTCACAATCTTAGCAGTTGGCGTCGCTCGAACGATGTGAAATTCACTTGAGCGATATTGCAAAAATCAGATAAAATGATCGATTATTTTCTCATTATATCATAATGAAAACTTACATTAACTATTTTTTTGAATATTATGATTTTAAATTTGCTATTAGAGAAAACGTTTCAGAATTCAAAATGTTAAATACTTTTAAATATTAAAATTAACTTTATCAAAAATTAGGAAAAAAAAATTAATCCAAAAGAGTTCAAAAATGTATTATAATATTGTCAATTTTGAGTTTAATTATATTGTTCATTCTCAAAGTAGAAAAATATATTGTAATTATTTGAATTTAATAAAATATAATTTAAATTTTTAATACTAAAATTAAAAGATTAAATAATAATAAATTTATTTCTTTAAATTGAGTATTTAGAAACTAAAATTATAGTTTCTCTGTTTAAAAAAATTGAAATAAATATTTAAAAATAAAAATCAAAACTAGTATTATCTTAAATTTATTAACAAGTGTAATTAAATCTCTATTTTCTTAATTTTTTTTGTTTTAAACTTCTCAATTCTACATTTTTGTAAGTTCTATCATTATATTATCATCCTCATCTCCTCCCATGTTCTACTTTATCTTTACAATAGTTAATATTCTTAAATAATTTATATTTTTAATTATAATTTTTTAATATATATTTCAGAAATTAATCAATTATAATCTATTATTTGAAAAACTAATCAATAATTTAGAAAACTAATCGATTATAATTAATTATTTGAAAAAATTATCAAATATGATCGATCATTTGAAAATCTAATCGATCAGAATCAAAAAATGTGGTTATATATGATAGCGGCTCCACTCGGAACCGCTCTTAAAAGTGCACTTCTAATAGCGGTTAACTCTTAACCGCTATCTAAAATATATTTTAGATAGCGGTTAATGTGGAACCGTTATTATATCATTTCAATTATGATCGATCATTTCAAAATATAATCGATCATAATGAAAACTTACATTAACTATTTTTTTGAATATTATGTTTTTAAATTTTCTATTAGAGAAAACCTTTCAGAATTCAAAATGTTAAATACTTTTAAATATTAAAATTAACTTTATCAAAAATTAGGAAAAAAAAGTAATCCAAAAGAGTTCAAAAATGTATTATAATATTGTCAATTTTGAGTTTAATTATATTGTTCATTCTCAAAGTAGAAAAATATATTGTAATTATTTTAATTTAATAAAATATAATTTAAATTTTTAATACTAAAATTAAAAGATTAAATAATAATAAATTTAATTCTTTAAATTGAGTATTTAGAAACTAAAATTATAGTTTCTCTGTTTTAAAAAATTAAAATAAATATTTAAAAATAAAAATCAAAACTAGTATTATCTTAAATTTATTAACAGTGTAATTAAATATCTATTTTCTTAATTTTTTTGTTTTAAACTTCTCAATTCTACATTTTTGTAAGTTCTATCATTATATTATCATCCTCATCTCCTCCCATGTTCTACTTTATCTTTACAATAGTTAATATTCTTAAATAATTTATATTTTTAATTATAAATTTTTAATATATATTTCAAAAATTAATCAATTATAATCTATTATTTGAAAAACTAATCAATTCTAATCAATAATTTAGAAAACTAATCGATTATAATTAATTATTTGAAAAAATTATCAAATATGATCGATCATTTGAAAATCTAATCGATCAGAATAAAAAAATGTGGTTGTATATGATAGTGGTTCCCTTGGAACCGCTATTATATGTTCACTTTTAAGAGCGGTGTAAATATTAATCGCTCTTAAAAGTGACAAATATTTTATTTATTTATTGACACATTTTTGCATCAGATATCGCTCGAGCGAGACCAGTGTCGCTCAAGCGAAATACAACCCAAGAATGCCAATTTTGTGCAGGTGGCGTCGCCCGAGCGATGTTACTTTCGCTTGAGCGAATGTTGACCTGCGTAAGCGTCGATCAAAGTTAGCCGGATAATGTAACATGGGTGACCTCATGTTTGAATCGGATGTCGCTCGAGCGAGAATAGTGTCGCTCAAGCGAAATACAACCCGAGAATGTCAATTTTGTGCAGGTGGCGTCGCTCGAGCGATGTTATTTTCGCTTGAGCGATATTGCAAAAATCAGATAAAATCATCGATTATTTTCTCATTAGCGACCGATTTTAATTTGGTCACTATTTCAATTTGTAATTCGGTCGCTAAATCAGTCGCTAAATGATTTTTTTATTTATGTATGAAATAGCCACCGATTTAGCGACCGAAATTTTGCGACGCAATATATTGGTCGCTATTTCGGTCGCTAAATAAAAAAGTGAAAATCAAATCATATTTTGGTCGCTAAATCGGTCGCTAATTGCGACGGAATTAAAGTGGTCACTAAATCGGTCTCTAATTGCGACCAAAATTAAATCGGTCGCTAAATCGGTCGCAAATTTCGGTGGCTAAATGTGTTTTTTCTTGTAGTTTAATAATAATAATAATAATATTTCACAATATCTATATATTAACAATATTTTTTTTAAAATAAACGTTATATGATCAAATTTCACAATAAAACAATATTTTTTAACAAATGTCTTTTTCATGAAATTTATCGATTTATTTGTCAATTTAATTTTAAAAAGTAATACAATCAAAGCATAATGTAACGACCCTAGAAATCGCTACTATAATGATGTCTTCGCAAAGTAGTAAACAAGTAAATAACAACATTTATTTTACATTATATTATCGTAATTGTAACATATATTGAAATTCCAGTTCACTAACTGAACTTCAAAATATATTAACATCATTTATTTATACATTATACATGTAACGAGTAGCTCCCTCGAAGCTATCCCACTGAACTATCCTCGCTGTCCAAGTAGTCCCATCACCATCTCTCAACTCCCGATCTGCTCCCACATAAAAGTGATCATCGCAGTCCCATCCACATGGAAAAATAGGGGTAAGTATTAAATCATTCGATATAATAAAACGAGATATAGAAGTAATAATTACATATTATGATCAATTACGAAATTATCAACACACTAAGACACCTTCCGGAAGTATACCCTAACTATGCCCGAACTCAGAGGCTATCATCTGTGGGCACATTGTGATCGGTACCCGCAGTACCATTCTGACCACCCTCCACATAGAGTAGGATTACTGGCGCCCTTCATCACTCATACTGGAGTACCCCTCCGAGCGCGCCACCAGTCATCCCCCCATCGACTTCTCACCACCTGATCTCGTAGTCTACCTGACCCGACCAATCAGTGAAGTCTGGGACCTCATTCAGAATCCTCTGACATAGTTATTACACTAATGTACTCTGTACCACCCCGGGTACCATTCAAACATAACAAAAATTATTCACATTTGCCGGATTATGGACCACCTGTCCTCACGGCTCATTCGAGTCAATAAAAATAGTATTTGACTGATTCTGGCACCAACCTTCTGGCTCAGTCTAGCCAATATATAACGTCTCAGGACTGATTATGGGCATCAGCCCTCAGGCTCAGTCTGACCCACACACATCACAATACTCTATTTTCATTCTTTCTCTCTCTTTATATATATATTTTCCTAAAAATCATTTCCGAAATCATTTCCGAAACTATTTCCGAACTATTTTCGAAATCATTTTCGAAATCATTAAATTACTATTTTGCCCTTAATCTTTTAAAAAAATCCACACCATATCCCTTTCTTCTTCCTTCGCTCGCTCAAGCGACTACACTGGTCGCTTGAGCGATATGGAACCCGAGAGTCCCCTTTTTTTTTTGAAGGCTTCGTCGCTCAAGCGAGTACACCAGTCGCTTGAGTGAGACATGACCCGAGAGTCGCCTTTGTTTGAAGCATCCGTCGCTCAAGCGAGTACACTAGTCGCTTGAGCGAGACTTGACCCGCGAGTCCCCTTTGTTTGAAACATCCGTCGCTCAAGCGAGTACACCAGTCGCTTGAGCGAGACTTGACCCGGGAGTCCCCTTTGTTTGAAACATCCATCGCTCAAGCGAGTGCACCAGTCGCTTGAGCGAGACTTGACCCGGGAGTCCCCTTTGTTTGAAACATCCGTCGCTCAAGCGAGTACACCAGTCGCTTGAGCGAGACTTGACCCGGGAGTCCCCTTTGTTTGAAACATCCGTCGCTCAAGCGAGTACACTAGTCACTTGAGCGAGGCTTGACCCAGGAGTCCCCTTTGTTTGAAACATTCGTCGCTCAAGCGAGTACAGTAGTCGCTTGAGCGAGATGGATCCCGAGAGTCCCCAAATTTTCCAGGTGTCTTCGCTCAAGCGATGTATTTTTCGCTTGAGCGAATTTTGCAGGTTTTCCAGTTCGCCATTTTCGAAATCCAAGTTTCAAATTTCTCAGTTTCAATCACCCAAATTAGTTCCAAATCAAAATTAAACCATAAACATGTTCAATTTAAGTAAAAAACAACACTTTTATTATATAATTCATCCTTAATTTCAAGAATTTCTAAAACTTTTAAACGGTGAACAGTTCATCAAAATCAGAAATTCTGCAAACATTCTTCAAAATCAGACATTCCAATCATTCATATCTCTACTCCTATTCCTTATTTACAGAGTACCAACAATTCAATTTCATATATTGAATGAATTAAACTTCCCCTTACTTGGTATGGTATTTCTACTGAAGCTTTCCCACTTAATTCAGGTTCTCTCCCGTTTCACCAGATCCTGCACGAGCAGAGTCTCGTTGCTTGAAATTTAGACAATAGAAGAAGAAGGATGAGAGGAAAATTTTTGATTTCCCTCCTCCCCTGCTTCAGTATTCATATATAAGAAAATTTTTACTGTGCATGAGGAAAACTTCGTTACGAAGTTTTCTTGCACAGTAATATTAATATAATATTAAAATAATCATACGTCACAATCTCCCCTCCACAAAAATTTTCGTCCTCGAAAATAAACTTACTTGGAAATAGATATGGATAAGACTCTCGAATCTGATCCTCCATCTCCCAAGTGAAGTCTCCGGATTTCGATCCCATACTACCTTCACCATTGAGATAGTTCTACCTCTAAGTTGCTTCAACCGAGAATCCTCTATCCTCACTCGGTCTCATATCAACGGAGAGATTGTCTCTAATCTCGCACATTGTTCGACTCCAGGACATGATCGGGGTCATGTACATATTTCCTCAATCGAGATACATGAAATACATTGTGCGAGATTCACCAAATGAGGTGGCAACGCTAACCGATATGCCACTCGGACCTACCTTCTTCAAAATCTGATATGGGCCAATAAACTTGGGAGTCAACTTCTTAGATTTAATTGCCCTTCCTACTCCAGATAGTAGGTCTCGATTCTCAAAAATACATGGTCTCCCCCTCAAATTCCAAAGGTCTCCTCCTCCGGTCCGCATATGATTTTTGTTTACTCATAGCGGCTCTCGCCTTCTCTTGTACCTCCCGGACCTTCTCTCGTAATCTGCGGAGTAGCTCAGGTCCAATCAACACTTTCTCCTCATCCCGATACCAACATAAAGGTGTTTGACACCTCCTCCCATAAAGAGCCTCATATGGTGCCATTCCGATACTCGGCATGATAGTCGTTATTATACGTGAACTCTATTAATGGAAGGATCTCATCCCAACTTCCTAGATTATCCAACACACAAGACCTCAACAAGTCTTCTAGTGACCTGGATGGTCCTCTCTCGACCGTCCATCCGTCCGGGGGTGATAGGTCGAACTCAACCTAAGTCGGTACCTAATGCCTCTTGTAAAGTCTCGCGGAATCTTGAAGTAAATCTAGGATCCCTATCCGAGATAATGCTAGATGGTACCCCATGTAATCGAACAATCTCGCGAATATATAGTTGTGCCGGCTTAGCCATAGATATCCTCAGATTTACGAGGAGGAAATGTGCACTCTTCGTCAATCATGCCCACTATCACCCGGATCGAATCGTACCCTCGAATTGTCCGTGGTAAATGGGTAACAAAATCCATGGTAATGCTATCCCACTTCCATTCAGGTATCTCCATTTGTCGTAGCATTCCTCCCGCCTTTGGTGTTCCACCTTTGCTTTCCGACAAGTCAAACAAGCAACCACATACTCTGCAATATCTCTCCTCATACCGGACCACCAATAAACCTTCTTTAGATCTTGATACATCTTAGTCATACCAGGGTGTAGACTTAGACGACTCCGATGACCTTCATCTAGTATTGCTCTCTTCAATTCCTGGTCAACAGGAATACAAATCCTTCCTCTAAATCTCGTAATATTATCCTCATCCATCTTATAGTCAATGGTCCGCTCGAATCCTAACTGATTTATAACACTTTTCAATGTCATATCACCTTGTTGTCTATCTCTCGATCATCTCGAGAAAATCATTAGTAATGGTAATGCTACCACAACTAATACTAGTATCACGAAACTCTACATCTAGATGCAGATCCCCGAACTTCTCAAGTAATCTCAATTCATCCATCATCATTGCTGACATTTGAACCGCCTTCCTACTCAAGGCGTCGACCACCACATTCGCCTTTCCTGGATGATAAAGTAACTAAAAGTCATAATCCTTCAAAGAACTCCATCCATCTTCTCTGTCTCATATTTAGCTCTTTCTGATCGAATAAATACTTCAGGCTCTTGTGATCACTAAAAACTTCAAATCTGACTCCATAAAGATAATGTCTCCACATCTTGAGAGCAAACACCACCGCTCGCTAGTTCTAAGTCATGAATGGGATAATTCCTCTCATGAATTCTAAGTTGTCTCGACGCATATGCTACCGCCCTTTTATCTTGCATCAAGACACAACCTAACCCCCGAATAGAAGCATCACAATATACCCGAAAAGATTGAGTCACATCTCGGGATCACCAACACTCGGGGAACTAGACAATCTTCTTTTCAACTCCTGGAAACTCTCCTCACATCTATCTCGTCCAAGCAAAAGGTTGATCCTTACGGTCAACCGTGTCAAAGGAGTTGCTATCTTAGAGAAACCCTCTATAAATTTTCGGTAATACCCCGCAAGTCCCACAAAGCTACGCACTTCCGTCACTGTCTTAGGGGTTCCCATTTTAATACCGCATCTACCTTGGTAGGATCTACGTATATCCCTTCTGCCGATATTACATGTCCCAAAATCGCACTGCTTCTAACCAAAACTCACATTTTGAAAGTTTGGCATACAATTGTTTCTCTCTTAACACATCCAACACCGCCCTCGGATGTTCCTGGTGTTCTTCCCTAGTTCTAGAATAAATAAGAATGTCGTCTATAAAAACAACAACAAACTTATCTAAATAAGGACGGAAAATCCTGTTCATATAGTCCATAAATACTGCAGGTGCATTTGTTACTCCAAACGGCATGACCACATATTCATAATGGCCATATCTCGACCTGAACGCCGTCTTCTCGTACATCCTCTTCTTTAACCAAGATTCGATGGTATCCAGATCTCAAATCAATCTTAGAAAAGATTGATGCTCCCTGAATCTGGTCTAATAAATCATCAATCCTCAGAATCTGGTACTTGTTCTTGATAGTCACCTTGTTTAGTTGCCTGTAATCAATACACAACCTGGAGCTCCCATCTTTCTTCTTTACTAGCAATACAGAGCGCCCCAGGGAGATACACTCGGCGAATGAACTTCTTTTCCAGACAAATCTTCTACCTGCTTCTTCAATTCAGCCAATTCGCTGGAGCCATACGGTATGGTGCCATAGAGATTGGGCCTCGAACCAGGAATTAGATCAATCCCAAATTCGACTTCTCTCGAGGTGGTAGCCTTGGTATCTCATTTGGAAACACATCGGAAATTCTCTCACAACTGGTACCTCTTCCAGGATATTTTCCTTCATTTCATCCATCTCGAGTCGAATTAAATAACACCGAGCTCCCTCTCGTAGCTCTTCTCGAACCTCGCCGAGCCGATGTAATAAGTTCATCTCCTAATTCGGATGTACCAACCTCTTCCGTCCACAGTCAATCGAATGCGATTGGTAGATAACCAATCCATCCCTAAGATTACATCTATATCCTTCAAAGGTAAACCGATTAAGTTCACCTTGTACCGTCGTCCTTCTACGACAATTGGGCACCTTAAACACACATAGGAAGACACCACCAAGTCCAATTGCTGGTGTAGATACCCTCAATTCATAGGGTAGGTCACACACAGTGTAACTTAAGTTTATCCATACAATTATCAGCAATAAAAGAATGGGTAGCTCCCGAATCAAACAAAACTCGTAGAGGTATATCGTAGATAAAACACACACCTTGCACTAAATTCTCTCGACCTCGATGCCTCTCGCTCCCGACAAGGCAAACACCCGTCCCGCAGCTCCGGGTTTCGCGTCACTCCCCCGGGTGCTAATGATGCCCCAGCTGAGACTATAACATTGGGATTCTGTGGATATTCTCTAGCCATATGTCCTGGCTTCTGGCAAGTGTAGCAAAGACCTGCCCGAGAAGTCTGGGAAGGATTAGTGAAGGCATTCTGTGGGCACGGATTCCTGTAATGAGGGCCTCCACATTGAAAACATTTTACCCCGGATACAGATCCCGATGATCGAGGTGTTGGGGTAACACTGCCACTCCTGGAAGACTGGGGGCGTGAATAAGGCATCCTCCTCTCTGATCTACTACCCCTACTCGGGACCCCACTTGAGTGGGTCCTCATCACTCTGACTCCTCCCTCCTGGAGTCTCTCTATTGTCTTCGCCTTCTCCACCAGCCTCTGGGAATCTCCTGATAGAGAAAGGAACCACCATGAGCTTGATCTCAGCCCTCAAGCCTTCCTCAAACTTCCTACAAAGCCACTGTTCTGAAGTTGTACCTGTGTAGAAACGAGATAAGCGCTCAAATCGTATGGCGTAATCATGCACCATCATATTACCATATCTCAGACTCAGGAACTCAGTCTCCTTCTGAAATCTAACACTGTCAGGGAAGTATTTCTCTAGAAATCTCTCACGGAAAGTTTCCCAATTACACACCTCCCCACGTGCAATCATCATCCTTTGAGTCCCTGACCACCAGAACTCAGCCTCATCAACTAGTAAGTATTTCCCGAATGTCAATTTCCTGTCTTCCGGGCATAAGGTAGCCTCAAAAATCTTCTCCACTTCACGCAGCCACTTCTCCGCTGCATCCGGACCCAAATCTCCTCCAAAACGAGGCGGATTATGCCTCATGAACTCGGTCAGCCCCATCTCGTTCTGATTGGTGATATCCAGCGAGGATGATGCCATAGTTGGCCTCCACCGCGGGTAGGTAGCCTCGTCGCCGCATGGCAGCTGCCAACATTTCCATTGCCCTGGCTAGGGCATCTACACTCGGTGGAGTAGGAGTAGGAGTAGGAGGTCGCGGTGCCATCCTATATCAAATGCAACCATCAATACGTGAACAAACATTCACGCACTCACAATCGAGTATAATCACAACGGACTTATCATAGATTCACTACCCATCCCCACAGATTTACAAGGATACTACCGCTCCGATACCACTATTGTAACGACCCTAGAAATCGCTACTATAATGATGTCTTCGCAAAGTAGTAAACAAGTAAATAACAACATTTATTTTACATTATATTACTCGTAATTGTAACATATATTGAAATTTCAGCTCACTAACTGAACTTCAAAATATATTAACATCATTTATTTATACATTATACATGTAACAAGTAGCTCCCTCGAAGCTATCCCACTCGAACTATCACTCGCCGTCCAGTAGTCCCATCACCATCTCTCAACTCCTGATCCGCTCCCACATAAAAGTGATCATCGCAGTCCCATCCACATGGAAAAATAGGGGTAAGTATTAAATCATTCGATATAATAAAACAGATATAGAAGTAATAATTACATATTATGATCAATTACGAAATTATCAACACACTAAGACACCTTCCGAAGTATACCCTAACTATGCCCGAACTCGTAGGCTATCATCCGTGGGCACATCGTGATCGGTACCCGCAGCATCATTCTCGACCACCCTCCACACGAGTAGGATTATCGGCGCCCTTCATCACTCATACTCGGAGTACCCCTCCGAGCGCGCCACCAGCTCATCCCCCCATCGACTTCTCACCACCCGATCTCGTAGTCTACCCGACCCGACCAATCGCTGAAGTCTGGGACCTCATTCGAATCCTCCGACATAGTTATTACACTAATGTACTCGTACCACCCCGGTACCATTCAAACATAACAAAAATTATTCACATTTGCCGATTCTGGACCACTTGTCCTCACGACTCATTCGAGTCAATAAAAATAGTATTTGACCGATTCCGGCACCAACCTTCCGGCTCAGCCTAGCCAATATATAACGTCTCAGGACCGATTATGGGCATCACCCTCGTGCTCAGCCTCGACCCACACACGTCACAATACTCTATTTTCATTCTTTCTCTCTCTTTATATATATATATTTTCCTAAAAATCATTTCCGAAATCATTTCCGAAACTATTTCCGAACTATTTTCGAAATCATTTTCGAAATCATTAAATTACTATTTTGCCCTTAATCTTTTAAAAAAATCCACACCATATCCCTTTCTTCTTCCTACGCTCGCTCAAGCGAGTACACTGGTCGCTTGAGCGATATGGAACCCGAGAGTCCCCTTTTTTTTTTTGAAGGCTTCGTCGCTCAAGCGAGTACACCAGTCGCTTGAGCGAGACATGACCCGAGAGTCGCCTTTGTTTGAAGCATCCGTCGCTCAAGCGAGTACACTAGTCGCTTGAGCGAGACTTGACCCGCGAGTCCCCTTTGTTTGAAACATCCGTCGCTCAAGCGAGTACACCGGCCGCTTGAGCGAGACTTGACCCGGGAGTCCCCTTTGTTTGAAACATCCATCGCTCAAGCGAGTACACCGTCGCTTGAGCGAGACTTGACCCGGAGTCCCCTTTGTTTGAAACATCCGTCGCTCAAACGAGTACACCCGGCCGCTTGAGCGAGACTTGACCCGGAGTCCCCTTTGTTTGAAACATCCGTCGCTCAAGCGAGTACACTAGTCGCTTGAGCGAGATGGATCCCGAGAGTCCCCAAATTTTCCAGGTGTCTTCGCTCAAGCGATGTATTTTTCGCTTGAGCGAATTTTGCAGGTTTTCCAGTTCGCCATTTTCGAAATCCAAGTTTCAAATTTCTCAGTTTCAATCACCCAAATTAGTTCCAAATCAAAATTAAACCATAAACATGTTCAATTTAAGTTAAAAACAACACTTTTATTATATAATTCATCCTTAATTTCAAGAATTTCTAAAACTTTTAAACGGTGAACAGTTCATCAAAATCAGAAATTCTGCAAACATTCTTCAAAATCAGACATTCCAATCATTCATATCTCTACTCCTATTCCTTATTTACAGAGTACCAACAATTCAATTTCATATATTGAATGAATTAAACTTCCCCTTACTTGGTATGGTATTTTTACCGAAGCTTTCCCACTTAATTCAGGTTCTCTCCCGTTTCACCAGATCCTGCACGAGCAGAGTCTCGTTGCTTGAAATTTAGACAATAGAAGAAGAAGGATGAGAGGAAAATTTTTGATTTCCCTCCTCCCCGCTTCAAGTATTCATATATAAGAAAATTTTTATCAGTGCATGAGGAAAACTTCGTTACGAAGTTTTCTTGCACAATAATATTAATATAATATTAAAATAATCATACGTCACACATAATCCTTGAAATTCACTCCCAAATTTTAAATACTACTGAAAAAGATAAATGTAAACTAAAACATACTCTTACAATATTGTTCCTAAAAACACTAGTGGAAAGTTTTAAATAAAAATTAAAAGTACTTAATAAAATGAAAGTTAGAGATATTTTATTTGATATGTAGCAAAATGTATTTATTTTTCAAAATATTTCCAAAAATTTAGTTTTTCATGAATTATACTTTAAAGTATTTATCTTCTTAGCAAACACTTATAAAATCAATATATAAATATAACTTTATATTAATTTACTAGTCTCTATAGTTCTATACAATGAATATATAAATAAATTCTTAAAAGCATTCTCTTTCGTCTCTAAATATTTTAATCTTTTTAGTTCTCATCGGAAAACTAAAAAGATTTGAAATGAAATGGTATTACTTATAAAAATAAAAATAACAATAAAAGGGAGCATAATCATATGGTAACATATATAACATATTTTTTAGTAAGTTAATGTTTTTTATTTTCTTGTGTTTCATCATTTAAAATGAGTTCATCCTAAATTTAAATTTAATATGATAATGTTATTAAATTGAATTATCGCTTTTAAAAAAGGTCTATTATAAAATTTTAACCTACATTTTATCTTCAAAAGAATATTTATAATTTAAAAAAAAATACTATTACCCAAGCACCACTTAATTGCAATGAATTGATAGTTGAAATCTTACTCACATATCAAATATTCAACTATGAACATCACTCTCCAAATAAATTAGTCCCCCACTTCATCTATTAAGGCTCTTTGTTTAACCCTTCTTTCTTTTATACCTCTTTACTCTATTTCGTTAGTTGGAGAGAAAAAAAAAAGAAAAAAAGATAAAGAGTTCTCAAAGTATAAAGTGAAAATATCTTACAATTTGTTTAATGGATAATCATCTTTCCAATGAAGCGTGATAATCATGTGTTAGGCTTTTTTGCATTATCAAATAGTGGTAATAAAGTAGTCAATGCTTTTTATCAAATATATTATTCATACAAATTTTTTTCTTGAATTACTCAAGAAATGTTTGAGTTTTTTTTCTTCTCTCTCTTTGAATTTATACTAATAGATTTTGTTTATTTGTTTCAAATGTTTCTAATTTTTGTTTATTAGTTATTTCTTAACAGTACTATTGCTATAATCGGGATAATCGTAATTTAATCTGTAATTTGAAATATAATTAAACTTCATGACACATTAAAATATTACATTTAGTTTGGTGTACTAACGGTACAAATTGACAGTTTTTTTTAATATAGATGCAAAAGTGCTTAAGTAAAATATTTAAAATGGTTAAGAAAATTTCTAAATAAGCTTGGATAAGAAATAAGTTAGATCATTCTCTTTATTAACTTAGTCCCTAATTTCATGAGTCAGCCATTTTATATAATAATAATAATAATAATAATAATAATAATAATAATAATAATAATAATAATAATAATAATAATAATAATAATTTTTAAATAAAAATAAAAATAATATTATTTTATTAATATATATATATATATATATATATATATATATTATAAATTAATTTTACCAATGATTACAATAAAAAGTATGTAACATCCACTTTTTCACGATAACTAAGATATTATTATTTTAGATTAATACACTACAAGAAAAAACACATTTAGTCACCGAAATTAGCGATCAAATTTTTCGATCGCTAATTGCGACCGATTTAGCGACCGATTTAATTTTGGTCGCAGTTAACGACCGATTTAGCGACCGATTTAATTTGGTCGCAATTAGCAACCAATTTAGTGACCACTTTAATTCGGTCGCAATTAGCGACCGATTTAGCTGACTAAGTTAATTCGGTCGCAATTTAGCGACCAATTTAGCCACCAAAATATGATTTGGTTTCACTTTTTTATTTAGCAATCGAAATAACGACCAATATTTTGCGTTGCAAAATTTCAGTCGCTAAATCGAGTGGCTATTCCATACTAAAATAAAAAAATCATTTAGCGACCGAATTACAAATTGAAATAGTGACCGAATTAAAATCGGTCGCTAATGAGAAAATAGCGACCGAATTGGAATCGATCGCTAATGAATATTATTTTTTTATTATATTTAAATTTATTTTTTTATAAATATACTTTAATTGTTTTAGTATATTTTTTACAATTTATTTTTTAAAAGTAATATATTTTTTAAAAATAATTTAATTTTTAAAATATACTTTAAAAATAAACTTTGGTCTCAATATTAACAAAATGAATTGTAATAAATCAAATTTATTAAAAATTTAAATTGTAATAAATTAAGACTAGAGTGATATTAACTATTCAATACATTGTTTAAGAAAAGTTTAATAACAAATATTCTTTAATTTATTTTTCAATTGAAAATTTCAATTGAAATTAAATTATATTTTAAAAATTTATATTAAAAAAATTAAACACATCAAATTATCACATTTTAATTCCTCATTAACTTAATTAATTAAAAAAATACAATTTTAATCAAATTATTACAATTTTATTTTATAATACTTTATTTTTAATCTAATTTTTAAATTTATTACTTTATTATTATTAATTACTTAATCATGATTGTTGTCATATAATTGATATACCAAAAAAAATTTATATCAATATACATTAGATAATAAATATATTATTTAATTAAACTATTTATAAAAATATATTTATCTTTAGTTAAAATATTTTTTAGTTTAAGTATACTAATTAATATTTTTTATTTTTAACATAATTAATAAAAAAGATTAAAAATTTAAAATTAATCTATTTTATAAATACTAAAAATAAACCATATTTAAATAAATGAAAAATATATTTAAATTTATATTCAACATAGTTAAGGTTGTGCCTTTTTAAAATTTAAATTCAACATATATTTAAATTTATATTAAAAATAGTTAATATAAATTAATGTTGTACCTTTTTAAAATTTTAACTTTTTTATATATTGGATTTTCATTAAAAAATTTCTAAAATTGCATAAGAAAATAGAAATTTAATTATACTTTTAATAAATTTAAGATAATACTAGTTTTTATTTTTATTTTTAAATATTTATTTTAATTTTTTAAAAGAGAGAAACTATAATTTTAGTTTCTAAGTACTAAATTTAAAGAATTAAATTTATTATTATTTAATCTTTTAATTTTAGTATTAAAAATTTAAATTATATTTTATTAAATTAAAATAATTACAATATATTTTTCTACTTTGAGAATTAAAAATATAATTAAACTAAAACTGAAAATATTATAATACATTTTTGAACTCTTTTTGATTAATTTTTTTCCTAATTTTTTATAAAGTCAATTTTAATATTTAAAAGTATTTAACATTTTGAATTCTGAAACTTTTTCTCTATTAGCAAATTTAAAAACATAATATTCAAAAAAATAGTTAATGTAAGTTTTCATGATGATCGATTAAATTTTCAAATGATCGATCATATTTGAAAATATATAATAGTGGTTCCACGTTAACCGCTATTAGATGTGAACATTTAAGAGCGGTTCCAAGTGGAACCACTATCATATACAACCACATATTTCATTATGATCGATTAAATTTTCAAATAATCGATCATATTCGATAATTTTTTCAAATAATTAATTATAATCGATTAGTTTTCTAAATAATTGATTAGTTTTTCAAATAATAGATTATAATTGATTAATTTCTCAAATATATATTAAAAAATTATAAATAAAAATATAAATTATTTAAGAATATTAATTATTGTAAACATAAAGTAGAACATGGGAGGAGATGAGGATGATAATATAATGATGTAATTGACAAAAATGTAGAATTGAGAAGTTAAAAAAAGAAAAATTGAAGAAAATAGAGATTTAATTATACTTTTAATAAATTTAAGATAATACTAGTTTTGATTTTTATTTTTAAATATTATTTTAATTTTTTAACAAAGAGAAACTATAATTTTAGTTTCTAAATACTAAATTTAAAGAATTAAATTTATTATTATTTAATCTTTTAATTTTAGTATTAAAAATTTAAATTATATTTTATTAAATTAAAATAATTACAATATATTTTTCTACTTTGAGAATGAAAAATATAATTAAACTAAAACTGAAAATATTATAATATATTTTTGAACTCTTTTTGATTAATTTTTTTTCCTAATTTTTTATAAAGTCAATTTTAATATTTAAAAGTATTTAACATTTTGAATTCTCAAACGTTTTCTCTATTAGCAAATTTAAAAACATAATATTCAAAAAAATAGTTAATGTAAGTTTTCATGATGATCGATTAAATTTTCAAATGATCGATCATATTTGAAACTATATAATAGCGATTCCACGTTAACCGCTATCTAAAATATATTTTATATAGCGGTTAAGGTTTAACCGCTATTAGATGTTTACTTTTCAGAGCGGTTCCAGTGGAACCGCTATCATATATAAATGTCAACGCGATAATGATCGATTAAATTTTCAAATAATCGATTATATTTGAAAATATATAATAGCGGTTCCACTTTAACCGCTATCTAAAATATATATTAGATAGCGGTTAACGTGGAACCGCTTATTAGAGATTACTTTTAAGAGCTGGTTCCAGTGGAACCACTATCATATATAACCACATATTTCATATATAACCACATATTTCATTATAATATTTGTAATTTGTTTTCATTGTCTATAAATTACAAAACAAAAAATTTCTAAAAATTTTAATGATAATTTTTTTAACTTATATCTTACAAAATATTTTTTAATACTTTAATAAATATAATTTTTTTAAATATATTTTATCAATTTAAAGTAATCTTTTTTGGTATTTTTTAATATAACTTTTTTATAATTTGTTTGAATATTTATATTTTTAAAAACAAATTTTAATATTTAATATTTAATATTTAAATTTTAAAATTTTTAATATTTAATATTTGTTTTTAATAAACCCCCACCCCCGAGACTTTCACTTTTTTCTCTCATTCTTCCCTAGCCGCCACCCCAAAGACTCCACTCGTAGTCATCCCCGAGCCCTAGCCCCCTCACCGCTCCCCCAAGTCAGCCCTCACCCTAATCCAACCTCCACCAAAGCTCCTCGTCAACCGCACGCCACCCCGTGAGCCACCGCGCCACACCTCTCTTCTTAACCTCCTCCGCCTATTATAATTCTTTAATATGAAATTTCTTAATAAATGTATAAGGATATAAATAAATGTATATGAAATTTCTTTTTTTCAAATATATAAAGATATAAATGTATAAGGATATAAATAAATATATAAATATATCAATATATATATATATATATATCAAAATATAAATATATTAATATATAAATATATAAATATATCATTATATAAATATATAAATATATATATATATATATATATAATATATATATATATATATATATATATATATATGTCAATATATCAATATTATCCCCTCATATATTATTATACATTATTAGCGTAATTTTAGTTTAATTAAAAATTAGAATACAAATATATTATATTATATTATATTAATATACCATTATGTTATAATATTTGTAATTTATATTTATAGTGTATAAATTACAAAACTAATAATTTGTATACTATACTATACTAATATATAATTTGTATACTATACTAATAGTATAATATACTATATTATAATATTATTTGTATACAAAATTAATATCTTTATATATATATATATATATATATATATATATATGGAAAGATATAAATATATGTAAAAATATAAAGATATAAATATATATAAAAATATAAAGATATAAATATATCAATATTTAAATATATCAATGTATTAATATTTAAATATATATTAAAATATATAAATATATTTTTATTTATAGATTTTATATTTATATATTTATACTGGATATACATTTATTTGTATATAAATATAATTTATTTGTAAGTTATTATTAAAAAAATCATAGTAGCTCAGCTGGTTGGAGTTTCAACTCTCCAACTCTAAGGTTCCGGTTCAATCTTAACAATGACAATAAACCTAATAATAAGTTAAACTTTTAAGAAATATTATATAATTAAGAGTTAGGGGAAATAAATATAATTAAAAATGTAAATAAATAAAAATAATTGATTTAGCGATCGATTTAAATCTGTCTCTATTTTTTTAACTTTGTTATTGATTAAGCGATCGATTTAAATCTGGTCGCTATTTTTTTAATTTTGTCATTGATTTAGCGATCGATTTAAATCGATCGCTATTTATTAACTTTGTCATTGATTTAGCGACCGATTTAAATCGGTTGCTATTTTTTTAACTTTTTCATTGATTTAGCGACCGATTTAAATCGATCGCTATTTTTTTAACTTGTCACTCGATTTAACGACCAATTTGATATATTAATTTCTGTCGCTATTTTGCGATCGAAATAAAATCTATCGCTATTTTGCGACCGAAATGAAAATTGGTCGCTAACACATTAGCGCTTGGCTTTTTGCGACGACGCCTTTCTGTCGCTAATCGATTAGCGACTCGATTTTTTCTGATCGCTAAAATGCTTTTTTCTTGTAGTGATAAATTACTAAAAATATTAATAATAAGATTGAAAAATAATTTTTTAATTCTTATTTTAATCTAAATAAATCTATTATATTATAATTTATATATTAAATAATTATATTTAAAATAAAATTAATCTAATTAATATAATTTAGATTTTAAAATATATTAAAATATATTTTAATTAATTATTTTTATATAAACATATTAATAATTTTTTTATGAGGTGATTTGTTAATCTATTCACCTAATATCGACCAAACTAAAAAAAGTTATGATACGTTTAAAATTATAGACGAAATTGTCAATCAATTTTTTTATATTCTTTGTTTGTTTTAACAAGAGTGGCTAATGGTGTGTTCTTACCTTTTGTTTAAAGGAACTTTATTATATCAAATTAATTATTTACAAACATATCTTTATTTTTCTTATAAACTAGATTGATTTAGCTTTAATTATAAGCTGGCTACATTGTGGGCATGATGAGTGCATGTGCTAGTGGGTTAGACTTATTTATCTTTGGATAAATTAGCATCTTAGTGGGAAGATATTTTCTTTCACTAATTGTTTTTTTTTTTGGGTATAAAAAGTACCTTTCAATCGATAAATATATAATTCCTTTTGAGACAATTTTTTTTAAAGTACATTGTGCAGTTTTATGAGAGTGTGTTGGATACAAGAAGCTTAAAAATATAAAAACTTATAATACCTATTGAGTTTCTTCGTAAGGCATTTTAGAGATAAAAATAAAAAAATGATTGTTTAATACACTATTTTTTTTTTTTTAGAAGTTCTATAATGCAATTTCTTCATATTTTTGTTTTTAACTTGTAGATAATTTTTTTTAATTTATAAATAAATAAACTTTTTTATATATATATTCCTTATGCAAACATGCATTTAAACAAATATATTTTTTATGAAATTAGATAATAAATTAGCATATATATGATGGACAAAGTATTTTTCACGAAAACAAAAGGGATAAAATATATATAAAAAAAATTATTAACTGAAAGAAATGTAGATTTATTCACATTTTTTAAAATAATTATTTTTAAATTTTACTTTATTATTTTTTATTTTATTTTGGTACACATTATTTTCCAATATATATAGTACTTTTTTTTCTCTATTTTATAATTTTCTTTATATTCATAATATTATAATAATTATTTTTCCTATATTTTCTATCCCTTCTTTTTAATTGATATGATAAAATTATTCTTTTATAAATTGTTACTTCAAAATAACAAAATGAGAACTTTTTATATAATGATAATGATATAGATAAACTGTGTCATTGAAAGAAAAAAATCTGTTTTAAAAAATAAGCCAAACGTCATAACCTGCGTATATGCTTTTTATTTTAATAAATTATAATTTAATATATACTAATTTTATAATATAAATATTTATCTTTAAAAAAATTGATCTTTATTTTGATATTATTTTATCAAAACTTGTTGAATTTGAAAATCTAACAGATTTTTTTCAATTTTATCGTATTTTTTTAATTTTATACTAAATTAATTAAAATCTAATTTTTTGAAAGTAGGGATCTATTTTTCTACCAGTTATCATTTGGACCAATTGAACATGGTCGGTCATCTGGCGTGGTTTTGAGAAAAGTGAAAAGAAAACAGAGATGAAATTGATTATGATAAACACCATTATGGTAGGTCCCAATCCCAATAATTTTGGGTAGGTAATGTGACGTTAGTGACTAAGGAAATGGAGAAGGGTAGGTGAAGATTTCTTTATAAGAGATGTATACGTGGTCACGTAACCACAACCCAAACCTAGTGAAGTTCCCAAAGCCAAAAAACTACAACATGAGGAAGTTTCTTCTGATTTTCCTGTTCTTGGAAATTCTTAACCCTGAAGCACAATATTCCAATGCCCACCCATTTGACTACTTAGAACTAGCCTTAAGATGGCCAAACTCCTATTGCGTCACACATGAAGGTGGTTGCAGACAAATAGTTCCCCAATATTTCACCATTAGCTATCTTCGTCCAATGAAAAGGGATGGCCCAGATATGCAGTATTGCCCCACTCCAACTTCTCTGCAAAATACTACTGTAAGTCTCTCTATTCCATTTGCATGCACTGAGATCACAGTTATCACATTTTATGATCGGTTTGGTTTATCATTTCCTTCATGTTTGAACAGACTAAGAATCTTCTTGGATAAAGTTTTTCTAAATATCTCTATAATTCATATCCATGCAGATCGAGACAAATAAAAATGACCTACTCCTATTCTGGCCTGATCTGAGCACTGACAATTTCATAGAGAGCAAGTCATTATGGAGGGACCAATGGAAGAAGTTTGGATCCTGCTATAACATGATGCCAGATGACTATTTTACGTATGCACTCAACAATAGAAAGAGAAATGACCTGAAGAGAATCTTGACAAATGCAGGTTTAAATGAACAATTAAGGAAGAAAGAATCTTGCTTTGAACCTGAATTCTTGTTGTTAATAGGGCTATGCAAAATCTATTGTTGAAATTTTCACTCCTAATTTAAGTTGTGTGATTATGGTTTCTTTGTCAGGTATTGTTGCCAGGGGAAATTCATATCCATCGCATAGGATATTAGGCACTTTCAGAAGAACTCTAGGTGTGAATGTGAACATTGTGTGTGAACCAGATAGAAGTGGCAATTTTTATCTTGCTGAGGTTCATCAGTGTATTGATGTTTCTGGAACAATTCCTATAGACTGTGAAAATAAAGCAAGAGGATGTGACGACGACCCCATATTTCCCTATACGGGATTCCAACCAGATAACAACCCCAAATAATATAACACCTTGTAATAACAATTTCCCAATATATATAACTGAAGGGCCTCTATGTGTATATTGAGGAAATAACTGATAAAATATTTGAATAAAATTTAGAAAAAGACTTGGACGGCAAAACAAGAACTTTTCGCTAATCATGATATCTACTATTTCAATTTGTATAAAATTTAGTTAAAATGATATGTTCCAATATTTGTAGTTGTTATTGGATTGTTTGATAATGTTATTATTGTTTTAATATAATATTTTGTTGAAAATGTAAAAATTAAGTAGGTATAACAAAAAATTTTGTTTTGTAGAAGTAATAGTAAAAAATAGTATTTTTTATGACTTATAATGATTCTAATTTAATAAGTTAAACTGTGATAATTTTGTAATTAAAATTTACATCAAGGTTTAAATTTGAATTTGAATTGATATAAAAAATATTTTTTATGTTGGTTTAAAATTGAACTGGTAAAGTACATTTTATGCCGATTCAAACGGTCAGAGTAAATGATTTTGTAAATTATAAACAAATAATTTTTATGTTAATTAATTTTGAATTGTCATAATAAGTATTTATTAGATGATTCTATTTTGAACTAATATAAAAAATGATTTTGTCAATTTTAAACGAGTCATTTTTTATGTCAGTTAAAAATTAAACCGTCATAAAGATTTATTAAGACAATTCAAAATTAAACTCGACATAAAAAATACTTATTATAATAATTTAAAATTTTATTCTCTCTATATTCCTTATTTTTTAATTTTTCCCTCCAATGTAAAAGAACTGTACACAACTTCTTTCTTTTGTTTAATTAATTAGTTTCTCATTATATTCATCTATTTTTGTTTTCTTCGTACATGTACCATCATTTTGTACAATCATGTTTCTGTAATGTAATATATGAAAACATTGTTTATGTTTTAGTTTACATTTCATGATTTGATTTAATGAAGTATTTTAATATATGTTAGATTATAATTGTTATTATAAATTTTGTCTTTTGTGAATGATTTTTTTATTCCGTTCAAGTAAAATTATCTATATTTTATGTTTAATTAATTTTTATTTATAGATAATGTTGTATTTATTTTTTGAAATTTGTTGTTATATTGAAACTGTTTGATAAAATATTTATAAAAATATAATTATATAAAAAAAGGTTTAACAGTAAACCTTCTATGATAATTATTATTAGAACCTATATAATAAATATTTATTATATTAATTATTTAACAACTAACAAAAATATACATTTTATATTATCCAAATCTATGTCGGTTTTATAATTAATATAAAAAATTATAAAATAATTGTTATAAAATATCTTTCTTCCGCTAGTAAATAAAAATAATCACTTATTATTTATGAAATTTTTTTATAGTAAAACTTGTACAAAATTAACAATATAAAAAAAGTCCATCACACGATCGCTACATTTAAAATATAAATGTTGTGACAGATTTGGTGTATCATCTTTTAATACGTCGTTACAAAATTATTTTAAGATCAATGGTATTTGTTTAATGATCAAAGTTTGTGAAAAAAATTATAGAAAATATTTCATGATCATAAACATTCAATTTTTTTTTATAATTAATGATATATTTTATGATGAAATAAGACTAATAAGACGCACTCACTTAAGCAGAATAATAGTAGTTTGAAGAGAATAGTGAAAGTAAAGACTTGAGATGTTATTAATTATTGGCATTATTGCTTTAAGGGATATAATGATTACGTTTAAGCAACAGATACTTAGTGAGTGAATTCACTCTTATTGTGTTTTCAATGAGAAGAGTTGTGTTCGCACTTTATTTTTATTTAAACGAATCCACTTTGGTTTAAGCGTCATTTTCTTTAACCGTGATTTTAGTTGCATTTAAGTGAGAGTTTATTGTTTTAATATTTTTAAAAAAGTTTTAATTATTTGGAATAAATTTTTAATTAATTTTTTGTATTATTATTTTTTAATAGTAAGTTTTTATTTAGTACACATTCTCGAGTAGCATCAGTGGAATAAATATTTGAAATATAATTATCTTTTATAGATTTTAATAAATTTAGAAATGTTATTAACATAGGAATCTAATTTTATTTTACTGGTTTGAGTATAGCATATTTACGGGGTTACCCATATATATGATGTAATATGATAATTTCATAATAATATAATATGTAAATATATAAAAGTTCTACAATTGAAACAAATAGGGAATGATAAAATAATTTTCAAATATACATTACAGGACATAAAAAAAAGATAAAAATAAACATGAAAGATTCATTGTCAAATAGTGTGACTTTTCACCTATTGTATCAATGACATAGTCCTCATCATTGTTAATGAAGGTAGGGCTAGCTGCTCCTTCTTGCAGTGGATGAGATGTCCCAAATACATTTAGATGAAAATGTAAGTTTATTGTCATTGTGATGAAGATTGAAACTCCCAACCACTCGAGCTATTAGGATTTTTTAATAATAACTTACAAATAAATTATATTTATATACAAATAAATCTATATCCGTATAAATATATAAATATAAAATCTATAAATAAAACTATATTTATATTTTTTAATATATATTTAAATATTAATATATTTATACATTGATATATTTAAATATTGATATATTGATATATTTATATATTTATATTTTTATGTTTTTACATATATTTATATCTTTATATTTTTACATATATTTATATCTTTCAATATTTATATATTTATATCTTTATATTTTTACATATATTTATATCTTTCCATATTTATATATTTATATATAAAGATATAAAGATATTAATTTTGTATACAAATAATATTATAATATAATATATTATACTATTAGTATAGTATACAAATTATATATTAGTATAGTATAGTATACAAATTATTAGTTTTGTAATTTATACACTATAAAAATAAATTAAAATATTATAACATAATGGTATATTAATATAATATAATATATTTGTATTCTAATTTTTAATTAAACTAAAATTACGCTAATAATATATAATAAATTACAAATATTATAACATAATGGTATATTAATATAATATAATATATTTGTAATCTAATTTTTAATTAAACTAAAATTACGCTAATAATGTATAATAATATATGAGGGGATAATATTGATATATTGATATATATATATATATATATATATATATATATATATTTATTTATAATATAATGATATATTTATATTTTGATATATATATATATATATATATATATTAATATATTAATATATTAATATATTTATATATTTATTTATATCCTTATACATTTATATCTTTATATATTTGAAAAAAAAATTTAAATATTAAATTTTAAAAATAATATTATATTTTAAAAAATAAATATTAGAAAAAGATTTAAAAATATATATAAATTATATTTACATGTTATCTTTATATCTTTTCATATATTTGTATTTTTATATCTTTATATCTTTATATATATTTATATCTTTATATATTTACATCTTTATATATATATATATATATATATATATATATATATATATATATATATATATTTATATCTTTATATATTTAAAAAATCTATAAATATAAATATATTTATATATTTTAATATATATTTAAATATTGATATATTGATATATTTACATATTTATATATTTATATATTTCCATATTTATATATTTCCATATTTATATATTTATATATTTATATCTTTATATCTTTATATATTTATATATTTATATATTTATATCTTTATATATATATATATATATATATATATATATATATATATTATATCTTTATATATTTATAATATCTATATATATAAATATATTTATATATTTTAATATATATTTAAATATTGATATATTGATATATTTATATATTGATATATTTATATATTTACATATTTATATATTTATATACTAATATACCATTATATTATTTTCATTGTATATAAATTACAAAACTAATAATTTTTAAAAAATTTAATGATAATTTTTTTAACTTATATATTACAAAATATTTTTTAATACTTTAATAAATATAACGTTTTTTATATATTTTCATTAATTTAAAGTATAACTTTTAATATTTTTTTAGTATTTTTTTAAATGTAGATATCTTTAATATTTTGGACATATAAATATAATTTATACATGTTTTTAAACCTTTTTCTAATATTTGTTTTTAAAAATATAATATCATTTTTAAAATTTTATAGATTTTATATTTATATATTTATATTAGTATAATATACAAATAATATATTAGTATAGTATAGTATACAAATTATTAATTTTGTAATTTATATACAATGAAAATAATATAATGGTATATTAGTATAGTATATTTGTATTCTAATTTTTAAATAAATTAAAATTACGCTAATAATGTATAATAATATATGAAGGGATAATAAATTTAATCCAATTACTTTTATAAATATATAAATATAAATCTATAAAATTTTAAAAATGATATTATATTTTTAAAAACAAATATTAGAAAAAGGTTTAAAAACATGTATAAATTATATTTATATGTCCAAAATATTAAAGATATCCACATTTAAAAAAATACTAAAAAATATTAAAAGTTATACATAAAATTACTAAAATTTTTATATAAATTTATTCTAGTATATCAATTAACAATAATAATACATAAAATTTAAAAACTAAACTAAAAAAAGTAAGTTTAAATTTATAAAAAAATACATTACTAAAAGTATCATATTATATTAAGATTTTCATTATTTTCGTTAATTATAAATTTAAATGTGTTTCATAAATAAAATTATAAATTTAAATGTATTTTCACTTTTGATCCATCATATATAAAAATAAATAGTCTCTTATAAATGTTGTTCTATTTTAATCCATCATTAAATTTGTTTTATATACGAATTTGATGACTTATCATGTTATTAAAAATTTGGATGAAATAATTATGTATAATACTTTTTTTAGTATATTATGTTTTTAAATTTGTTAATAGATAAAAAGTTTCAGAATTCAAAATGTTAAATACTTTTAAATATTAAAATTGACTTTATAAAAAATTAGGAAAAAAAATAATTAATCCAAAAATATAATAATGATAAAAATATTATAAAAAAAGTTCAAAAATGTATTATAATATTTTCAGTTTTAGTTTAATTATATTTTTAATTCTCAAAGTAGAAAAATATATTGTAATTATTTTAATTTAATAAAATATAATTTAGATTTTTAATACTAAAATTAAAATATTAAATAATAATAAATTTAATTCTTTAAATTTAGTATTTAGAAACTAAAATTATAGTTTCTCTCTTTTAAAAAATTAAAATAAATATTTAAAAATAAAAATAAAAACTAGTATTATCTTAAATTTATTAAAAATATAATTAAATCTCTATTTTCTTATGCAATTTTAGAAATTTTTTAATGAAAATCCAATATATAAAAAAGTTAAAATTTTAAAAAGGCACAACCTTAATTTATATTAACTATTTTTAATATAAATTTAAATATATGTTGAATATAAATTTTAAAAAGGCACAACCTTAACTATGTTGAATATAAATTTAAATATATTTTTCATTTATTTAAATATGGTTTATTTTTAGTATTTATAAAATAGATTAATTTTATATTTTTAATCTTTTTTATTAATTATGTTAAAAATAAAAAATATTAATTAGTATACTTAAACTAAAAAATATTTTAACTAAAGATAAATATATTTTTATAAATAGTTTAATTAAATAATATATTTATTATCTAATGTATATTGATATAAATTTTTTTTGGTATATCAATTATATGACAACAATTAATAATAATAAAGCAATAAATTTAAAAATTAGATTAAAAATAAAGTATTATAAAATAAAATTGTAATAATTTGATTAAAATTGTATTTTTTTAATTAATTAAGTTAATGAGGAATTAAAATGTGATAATTTGATGTGTTTAATTTTTTTAATATAAATTTTTAAAATATAATTTAATTTCAATTGAAATTTTCAATTGAAAAATAAATTAAAGAATATTTGTTTTTAAACTTTTCTTAAACAATGTATTGAATATTTAATATCACTCTAGTCTTAATTTATTACAATTTAAATTTTTAATAAATTTGATTTATTACAATTCATTTTGTTAATATTGAGACCAAAATTTATTTTTTAAGTATATTTTAAAAATTAAATTATTTTTAAAAAATAAATTACTTTTAAAAAATAAATTGTAAAAAATATACTAAAACAATTAAAGTATATTTATAAAAAAATAAATTTAAATATAATAAAAAAATAATATTCATTAGCGATCGATTTCAATTCGATCGCTATTTTTTCATTAGCGACCGATTTTAATTCGGTCACTATTTCAATTTGTAATTCGGTCGTTAAATTAGTCACTAAATAATTTTTTTATTTTAGTATGGTATAGCCACCGATTTAGCGACCGAAATTTTGTGACGCAAAATATTGGTCGCTAAATAAAAAAGTGAAACCAAATCATATTTTGGTGGCTAAATCGATCGCTAAATTGCGACCGAATTAACTTGGTCGCTAAATCAGTCACTAATTGCGACCGAATTAAAGTGGTCGCTAAATTGGTTGCTAATTGCGACCGAATTAAATCGGTCGCTAATTGCGACCAAAATTAAATCGGTCGCTAATTTCGGTGGCTAAATGTATTTTTTCTTGTAGTGTGAGTTACATAGTACTCAACTGAAGGATAATGTGTAGTACTCAATCCAAAAACATATCAGACAATGTGTCCATCACATGTTGATGGTGCTTTAAGTCATCAAAATACCAATTTCATGGTGCTTGTGTGTAGTCCTAAATTGTAGAGGATATCCTAGTTGGTCTAGTAGAGTTATTGTATAGGAGTTGTAGATATAATATTATAGCGATTTATAAATTTGCACGTAGTAGGTGACGAAGGTTGTTGTAGGGATATTCATAAGATTCATTCACCAAAACACCTTGAGATTTATACAACATATGGATGAGGGTTGAAAATCCCATATAATCTCATGAAGCCAAAATAAATTTGTCCGTCTTATTGTAGATGATGGAACCAATGTTGACAATCATGTGTCTACTGAGCTCTAAAAATAATGAGCTCTAAAAATAATTTGCTATGTCTGTAACTACATTGGAAGTGTGGATAGTGGAAACAATGTCAAAATTAATCCAAAATTGAGCAAAGGTTTGACTCTACCCTTAACCCAACTCCCATGGAGATCACAAGATTAATAACAGATTTTGTCAATGCGAAGAGTCACCCTATGTTTAGACATGATGTCCCTCTATACATCATTCACGCTGAAGCTCATAAATGGGTATTAGATGTTTGAGTCAAACATTATACTCTAATAATCTTGACGATATTGATTTGTCTCCATATAATGCATAATAATTGATATAAACACCAACACTACAAGAAAAATGGGTGTTACTAATGAACAAAATCTGTCAGTAAACATTAATTATCAATAGATTATCGAGAACAACAATTTTTTAATATTTATGTTGTCAATAATTTGTCACTACAAGAAATATTAAAATTATCGACGGTCAAAATTCGTCGATAATAACAAAAATCCGTCGGTAAATAGATATTACTGACGGAATTTTGACGGCCAAAACTTCGTTAGAAATTGGGTTGTCGGTAAATATTACCGAAGAATTTAAATAGTCCGTCGGTAATATTTTTATTATTTATTGTATTTTTTTACTTATTTTATAGTATATTTTTTTAGAGACCCCCTCCCCTTTATATTTTTATTATTTATCTTCCCCGAGACTCGATACTTCAACCACTAAGCTACTAGAATTTTTAGATAATAATTTACAAATAAATTATATTTATATACAAATATATTTATATATAATTAAATATTTATTTTTTAAGATTATTTAATTTAATAAATTATTATAAATTAATCTAATTATGATTAAATTAAATTATTAAATAAAAAAATATTTAATGTTTTAATTAGATGAATAATTAATTTATTAGAATATATTAAGTAATTATTATATAATTTTATCAGCGGATATATTTGTCAATAATTAATTGTTAATTTACCGATGGATTTACCGACGTAAATATCCGTTCGGTAAATAATTGTTAAATTACCGATAAATTTATTGATGGATATATTCGATCGGTAATAATTGTTAATTTATCGACGGATTTATCGACAAATATATCCGTCAGTAATTAATTGTTAATTTACCAACGGATTTATCGATAGATATATCTATCGAGTAATTAATTGTTAATTACCGACGGATATATCCGTCGGTAACTAATTATTATTTTACCTACGGATAGGTAAAACCAAATTCTATATTCATCAGTAATTTCCGTCGATAATGACTTATTTTTCGACGGCTACAAATCTGTCGAAAATATGCAATTTTGTTGTAGTGTGTATTGATGGATATCATAAGTCAGTTGATAATTACTGACATATATAATTGTCAAAAGTAATTGTCAATAACTCACAATGTGACGTCTGTCGATACAAAATGCATCGATAATTACCTACAAATTCGTATCAATAATGAATACAAATAATTCCAATACATACAAAAGAAAAATAGATTCAAATTCAAGGAAATTTAGTTTAAATAAAAATAGAGATATTTTCGCTAAATCAATAAAAACATATAAATGAAAATTGAGATGTTTCCATTAAATCAAAAATGGATAATAAAATTATAACAAATTTATAAAATTTAAAGAATTGTAATATGGGCTTCATTCTTCTCCTCTCCTGTGGATTAATGAAGTTGTTAATGATGTTTCTTCTAGTAGGAACTTTATTAGGAACCACTCCGTGAGAATTGTCATTTTTAATTATTTTTTACATTTGAAATTGTTTGTTGGTGTGGATATATATTTTTCATCTCTTATAGTAATGATAAGAAGATTTAAATTTTTGAAATACTATTTTCAATGCATGGTTATTAGTGAAGAATGAAATTTTTATACAAAAGCTGATGTGGGAAAGGCTAAGTCTGTAAAAGATTTTGTTTTAAATTATATATGGGACAAAATTGCATATATTTTAGCTTTCATTGATCCTATACATAACATGCTTAGAGTTTGTGATACGGATAGTCCTACACTTCATTTGATCTGAGATATGTGATACTTTGATAGAAAAGGTGCAAACAATCATATATAAGCAAGAAAAGAAAGAGAGAAAAAAATATTACGTAGTTTTATGAAATTGTTTATGGTATACTAATTAATAGTTGGACTAGAAGTTGAACTTTTCTTCGTTGCATGAATCACTCTTTGAATCCAAGGTAAAATTATCTTATAAATACTCAGTTTTTTTATAATTTATATATAACAATATTTAGAAAGTTTTTATAATATAATTTTTTATTAAATTTCAATTATAGATATTACAAATGGATTCAAGATGCTCCAAATATAATCCCACCATATGAGGATGAAGAAATTTCTAGGGAGAGGAATAACCGTTTGAAAAAACTTTTTACACTTAGTAAAGATATAAGAAATGTTACACTTGAATATGCTAACTTTTTTGCTTATGTTGACTCAATAAAAGATAGGTGGACATTGAATCCCAAATCTTTGTGGGTGATGCATATTCTAGTTCCTTTTCTTCAAAAGCTAGCATTGAAGCTTCCTATACAACCTTGCTCATCATCCAATTGTGAGAGAAATTGAAACATTTATTCATTCATTTACTCATTAAAAACAAATAAGTTGAATCCTAAAAGATCAAAAGACTTGGTTTATGTGCATACTAATTTATGGCTTTTGGTTAGGCAAAGTGAAAAATATAACCAAGGGAACTCTAAAATGTCGGACATTAGTAGAAATGCATGAGATGACTTTGATGATATTGGAACCTTAGATTGATAAGATTATCTCTTGATGAACCAAATATGGAAGTTGTTTTATTTACTAATGATGCTAAAGGAGAAGATGAAATTGATATTATTATGATTTCTAGGTAATAAGTAGTTATTTATAACTATTATTTAACATTTGAGTTTTTAGTTCGCATATACATTTGAATTTAATATATTCAATTAAAATTACATTTAGAAATTATATACTATAATATGTTTACATATACATTGTATCAGATGGTATCATATATGATACTTGTATTGTATCCGTCTGATACCTATATCATATCATTGCATCATAAATCAAACTCAAAGGAAAAGTAACTTTAGCAATTTTTCCTTTCACTTACCAATGGTACATTATAGAGATATTTAATGTCATAAATGATAGTCATAACGAAATACTTAATACTCAATATCTCGTTGAAACTACCTTAAACAATAACATGCTACAATCAAGTCTAACCGTCAATACCCCTTCTATGTATAAGCAATCAATACTTAATCCTTCACTTTGGTGGCAAAATAAGGTATTCATGTGTGTTTTGTCTTTAGCAGGATCATGGCCCATATAACTTGAAAAAGCTTGTAAAAATAACACTATAATAGAAAGTGACTTTCGCAATGACACTTTAGATAGCGGTTAACAAAAATTACTTTTAAAAATACATATTAGATAGCGATTAGGAATAAAACGCTCTCTAAAATATGTTTTAATAGCGGTTGAGAAAGAACTGCTTTCTAAAATAATTTATAATAACGATTGTGTGATAACCGCTATCTAATGTCATACCTTTGAAGAATGGTTGACACGTGGAACTGCTATCATAACTTTAGATAGCAGTTACTTCGTAGAACTATTATAATAAGTATAGTTTAGATAACGGTTATTTGACGAACTGTTATCTAAAGTCAAATTTTTAAAAACCCTAATCCCCTTTTTTTCAATCTCACGCTCTTTGTTTTTGCGTTTTTTGTCGCTCTCTGTGCTCTCCTTCTCTCTCTCTGCATCTTCCATTAAACTACAGGTACATTCTCTCCTTCTCGCTCACTTTGTGCTTTCCCATTTGCTTTGGGTTCTCTTCATTTCCCTCTGTGTCATCAATCTCTCTCATTCTCTTGCTCTCACTACTCAGTTGGGTATTACAACTCCATTGAAGCATATTTGTGTCGCGTTCCAGTCTCCATTCTTCATTGTTGCTGTAGGACACACTTATTGGGATGTCTACAATATGTTAGTGCATTATATATTTTTTAGGCTTTTATTTGATTTATTATAGTATAATTATTTGAATTAATGTGATATTGGATACAATTTGCACCCCTATTTTGATTCTGATACAGTTAGTTAAATTTTAGGGTGAGTGTGAATTAAAAATTACAATTTAAAATTAGTATTTGAATTGATTAATATCTTAGTTTGGTCTGAATTGTTTATTTTTGCCTACATTGTGATCCTGAAATTGTGTTTTGAAATAGAATATAGGTTGGTTAGGATATATACATTGTTTAGTGTGACCCTGAAATATTTTGTATTAGAGATTATGTATGATGTTTTTGCTAATAGTTTTAGTAATTTTAGATACTTGTTAAATGGTATTATTATATATGAACTTGAGTGAACCTTTAGTTTCTTATTTGAGTCTCTAAATAATGATTTAGGATCATTATTTTGAAACAATTTATTTAGGATCATTATTTTGAAACTCAAATTGTCTCAATTTGAACAGTTTGTAAAAAAAGTTTTCCTTGACCAATAATTATCTAGGTAGTTGATTAAACTGTTATTTGTTATAGTTGGTGCATGGTTGAATGAGGTTAATTTTACCAAATTCAAGTTGTGGAGACTAAGAGACTGATGCAAAATGCTATCAAAATTTTATTAAGTATACAGTATAATGAACTCAGATGATTGTGGATATTACGTAGCCTTGTTCATTGGAGAAGCACTGCAACATGAACAAACTACTATTCGAGTTAACTAACATAGTTATAAGCATACAGTGTAATAAATATATTTCAAGTTTTTATTATTTGGATTCCATTATATATAGGAAATATAATTTTAAAAATTTCAATCCAATAATTCTAGTATTTTCTTTATTTAGTTTTTGTTAGAAATATAGGTTGAGATCAAGAGGGGTTGAATTGATTTAAACAAATTTTTTTCACAATTTTTGAATTAAGATTATAAATTTCAAAGATTGAAGAATCCAATCAATTCTTGAACCAATAACCAACACTATAGAGATGAAATAAAAGCAAGAACACCAAGTTTTATACTGGTTCACCTAATCCACCAGGCTACATCCAATTCTAAACCAAATTTTAGTTGAGTTCTACTAATAAAAATTCGTATGATTACAAGAACAGATTGCAAATAGACAATCTACACCAAAAACTTTAACTCAGTTCTTGAACCTATGATAACAATCAAAATTCTAGCTGCTAAACCGGTGCCTACACTTCCAAACACTGAATATACAATGAATCAAAAGAGAATTGAGAAACTTGAAGAAAAATACAACAATCAAAATATCTAGATGCAAAGATCCAACCACAAAATAAGTTTCTTCAAAAAAACAAAAACAAAGACCCTCAAGAAAGATTGCTAAAGAATTCTAATGAGAATAACAAGTTTCTCTCTTGGAAAAGATTTCTAAAGATTGCTTAATTGATTTTTAAAAGATATATTTTTTAACGTTGGAGAAAATATGTTTATATAGAGATTTTTCTAACTAACTGATATTAATCGATTAATTTGCTCTTTAACCGATTAAAACAACTTAGCTTAAATGAAATTAATTGACAAAAATTCCTTTTAATCGATTAAAAGGTTTTACCAATTTTTTCTATGACGTTTTAACTAATAAAAACATGATTTAATGAATTAAAACTGTGATACAAAAATTGCTTAAGTGTTTTTAATCGATTAATTCAAAGTTATATTGATTAAAATTCGACAGTAAGTTTTCTCAACACTTCTTTAGTGATTTTAATCAATTATTTTGAAGATATATCAGCTTAAAATCCTGGTAGAAGGTTTTCTAAAATTTCTTAAGTGATTTTAATCTATTATTTCGAAGATATATTAGTTAAAATTCTAACATAAGTTTTTTTTTTCAAACTTCTTAAGTGAAATTAATCGATTAATTCGTAGATATATCAATTAAAACTACAACAAAAAATGTTTTCACTTTGTTTAAATGGTTTTAATCAATCATTTCGAAAATGTATCAATTAAAATTGCGGCTGAAAAAAAGATAGAAACTCATGTTATAGGAAAGGATAAATGATTATACCTACTCAAGGTAGATGCGGACTCACTAATGAACTAACATAGCATCTCCTATTTATGACATCTTTTGACTTCATCAAATCTTCAAGACTTCCAATATTCTTATTTCTTCATCACTCTTCCCCTATTTGATGAAGACAAAGAACACCTTGAATCTTGTAAAGAAAACACTTAGATGTTTATGTTAGATGCAATTAATGTTAGTGAGCTTATTCAATTATTCTCCCCCTTTTGACTTCATCAAAATGGAGCAAATAATAGTGAAGCTAAAAAGAAACATTGTGCATTTAGTTTGAGAGTTTAAGATTCCTAGTCATAAGCCAGTCTTAATATTACAGTACATACAAAATAGAAAAACATAGAAAAATAAATCGTAGTGGTTAAGAAAGACCCTTTGTAGAAATTTAATCATCCCATGATCCTTAATTGAATTGTAAATCTTCTAGTTTATTGTAGATATCTGCAATTTGATTGCTAAGATTTGAGAACTGGCTATTGGTGATGAAGGACCACAAGGCCATATTGGGCCTATCACTAGGACCATGGCTTGAAGGATAGAGGAGAATGAGGCGGCACCACAAATACTCCTCTTATGGAGTTTAAATTCAATACCTCAAAATAAACTTGTATTGAATAAATCCTTCTCTTCTTTTTGTAGGGTCCCAAAGATGTACACACAGCCATGACGCACACCAAGCCCATCGAGCGCACCAAACCAAGACCAACCGAGTCATAGGAGCACACCAAGGATGCCACACGACCAAGCTCTCCTCTTTGACATCTCAGATGCACCTCAAAGAAGCTTTGGAGTATATAAACATTTGAGGAAACCTTCTCTTGTTCAATGTGAAACTTAGAAGAAGAAGACAACATAAAAGAGAAGTTATCACAGTCCAAGAAGGTGCAGCCAAAAGTCACTCGGCCAAGCCACCATGGTGACCGCACCAAGCTCACGGTCAAGATCCATTCACACGGTCAAGGTTGCACTGACACAAGTGCTTGTGACCCATTGTGTTCAATATGGTATATAAATTCTTAAGGAGGCATAGAAAAGAAGAATGTGGGACTTCTAGAGCCCATTTTCGACACGTCACATAATAGTAGAATAAGTCCCTCATCTCTAAATACTTGAAGTGGATGGGAGGGAAAACACTATAAATATAACCCTTTCTGTAGCTTCTTTGGCACATTTGAATAAAATCCAAGTTTAGTGTGTGGAACTTACAATTTTGCTTGTACCCCATTTTGGCTTGACTTCAAGTGACCTTTGGAGATTTTTTTCTCGTCTCCTAAAAAAGGAACCTTCCTTGGAGGAGCCAGTGCCAAGTCTTCTTTTGAGACTTGGGGAACAATTTTCAGCCATTTAAGAGCTTGAGTGCGGACTTGGGCATATTTTTGGTGGAAGGAGGAGATTATTTCCATCAATTTGGTATTATGAGCTAGGCATGGAGGTTTTCAAGAGATAAGTACCTTCATCTTTCCATCTTCTTGTGTTTGAATTTTCGGTCGTGTATGATATTGCTTGAGTCTTTAATTGAGTTATATGTCGTCAGTCATGGATTCTTTAATTGTTTTCTTGTAATTGACTCATTGCTTAGTTCCTTTCTTGAATCAATTGTATGTCTAGAAATTTTCTTTAATATATTGTATGAGTAGCCATAGAATTTTGTTTACATAGCTTTAAATTTTATAATCTTCCATGTTGTATTAGATAGTCATGTTTAGTCCTTATATGTTCATAATTCCATAGAAGTTGTCCCACATGTGTTAGAAAAACAAAAATTTTGTTGAAGAAAATTGAAACCGAGTTTATGCTAGGAACTAAACCAATTATGTGTATGTGGTTTGTACATTTGAGTATTCTTTTCCTATTAGATATTGACAAAATTCTAGACATAAAAATTCTTGTACAAACCGAGACTAGTCTAGACTTCTTTTGAATTTTGCAAGTTGAATCAATTGTTGATAATATGCCATGACAATGTTCGGACTTATGTGAAAATAATACCATGCAATTTAAATTGAAATTGAATTAGTGAAAAAAAGGAGGCTAAGTCTCATAAGAACAAAAACAATTAAAATTGTGAAGTTGAAAAGAAAAGAAATTAAAAGAGAAAAGTCGAGACTTAATCAAAATAAAGTTTGAAAGATATGTTTGCAACTCTTGGTTAAGTCCCACACCCCTTAAGAGAATATTGGAATTGAAAATTGCATGTATTAAAAGAGGATAAGGGAATGTATAATTCAGCCAAGCTTAAATTGGGCCTATAAGTGATTCAACTTGAGTCTTTTATTTTTGTAATCCATTCTAGATCTGCTTAGGCTTCTTTTGAGTGCCTTCTTTTAAAATTTGTAAAATTTTCTTGCTTGTTTTTTTGGATTTCTTAAGTTTTGTCAAACAATAAATCTAATCATTTGATTGTGTCCATTCCTTGTGTAAGCTTTTCTTTTGTTTTGATTATTTGTATCTCAAAGCTCTTAAGACAAGATAACCATTGTGTTTTTTCCTTATTCTCTGGTGTCGCAACCGAAATCGCATGGGACGACGAACCAAATTTTAAAAGGTTTAAAAATCACCAGATCAGAGTTTTGAAGCTACCACCATAGTTTATTCAAGAAAACTATAGAAAAACCATAAAGATAAGACAAGGTCTACGAAAACCAAATTCGGGTTCGAGAGTCGGTTATAAGTAGGAAAGGTATTAACACCCTACAATGTTCGTCCTAAGACGGTTAACCTTAGTTGAATGTGCGAAATTAAATGTCATTTTAAAAATATTTATTTTCCTCCAAAAATTAGAAAATAGAGAAAGAAAAAGGAAAAGGGAAAAGAAATGGACTACAGTATTTTTTGTTTTTTTGGGCCCAACAAGGATTGACCTTGCTCCTACGTATTCTCATTCAAAATGAGAAATCAGGGTTACGTAGTTCTTTGTAGAAAAAAGTTCGTGTGTTTGATTGATATTTTGAAAATTTTGGTTTTTTTAAAAACGTTTTTTATATTGTTTTTGACGTTTTAAAGACACATGATCACGCGTACGACCATACCCATGTTTCAAAGGTTTATTCAAAATAGAGGACATGATGATGCAAGCGATCATATCCGTATCTCATAGTTTATTTAAAAGGAGAGGACATGACAATGCGAGTGGTCGTACCCGTACCTCAAAGTTTATTTAAAAGAGAGGACATTACGATGCAAGTGATCGTACCCGTACCTCAAAGTTTATTTAAAAAGAGAGGACATGATGACGCGAGTGGCCATACCTGTACCTCAAAGTTTATTTAAAAAGAGAGGACATGACGATGTGAGTGATCGTACCCGTACCTCATAGTTTATTTAAAAGGAGAAGACATGACAACGCAAGTGGTCGTACCCGTACCTTAAAGTTTATGCCCTAGGTCCGAAAAACCTAAATCAAGGTACAGGACCGACAACCCTAGATCGGTACGCGGGGCCAACAACCCTAAATGCATACAATAAGAATCAACCCCACAATTATGAACTTTCAACTAATTGTCCAATATACATTCAAATTACTACACCCAAGTAAAACAATTATCAACCTAAACTAAAAAAAAGCTTTAGACCCAAACTATTAAACAAAATGTCGGCAGGATAACCACAACAAAATGACATAAACCATCTACAACAAAATGACATAAACCAACTATGGGACTCACAGTCCTTAACAGTCTAAAAAAAAAAAATTGACAGATCAACATGTATATACATTCCAACACCAAAAATCCCAAATTTAGGATGCACATCACTAGAAACCCCCATTATACCCGACAAACCCATTTGAACCAAACACATACTTGAAGATCAACCAACAGTCCTAATCCACAATCAGATAAACAAAGCAACAAAGTAAAGTCAAATCTAAACCAGGCAGAAGCCAACATCTGATCAAAATCTTGCAGACTGAATCAATCAGAGACCAAAACCTCAACGAGAAACAAAACTAAACCAATTAGAAACAAAGACCCTAATTACAAATGCAATACCAAATCAGAATAAGGCGAAAACATAAGGAAAATCAAACAAAACGTGACCCAAAACATGGATTCTGGGCCTCGAGTTCGACCTCCACAGGGAAGCTGGCTCACGGCCTCACCTTCGAGCAGGGGACTTGGTGCTACTCCGGGGACGCCACTCGCGGCAGCTAAACACGCGAGTGGGAAGGCAATTCGCTTTGAAGGCGTGTGGTGGTTGGCGCGGTCGAGACCCGTGGTGAGGGACGCAGGCCAAGCGCGAAGAAGGCACGATGATTCCACGGTGGGGCTCGCGGTAGCCACTAGTGGGACGCGTTGGCTGTTGGTGATGGCTGGAGGTTCTCCTAGGCTCCTGGTGGTTCCTAATTTTGGTGTGATGGGCGGAAATAAACGACTAGCATTCTGGTGAAGGAGGTGGGCCGCGATTGGTGGTGCTGCGAATCATAGTGGCGGCGCAGCACTGGCGAAGGTGGCCCTCGAGTGGCACGATTCACAGATGGGGTTGTTTGGGTCACGGCTGTGACTTCGTGAGGGTGAGATGCGAGGGATAGCGAAGGTAGGGGCTGGGATTGCTAGGGTGGAGGCGCGGTGGCTATGGTGAAGGCAGTAGTTCGCGGATGTAGGGGAGAGATGACTCATGGACACTAGGCTGCGGTGAAGGGTTGGCAGCACGGCCAAATCCCGTGGTGGCTGGGTGATTGGACGGTGAAGATTGGGCACGAATGGTGGCTACGGCTGGATGGAGGATGGCCGTGGTGGTGGCTTGGCGATTTGGGTGCCGCGGGTAAATTGAAGAAGATGGAATTGGTGATATGAGGAGGTAGAAGCGCGGGGGGGGGGTGAAGTGGCGGTGGCGGTGGTTTAGGGCATGGAAATGGAGGTTGCTGGGGGAGTGAGGGCTGGAGAGTGGGGGGCTCATGGAGGGATGAGGGAAAGTACAAAGTGAGGGTCTGGAAATGGGAAGAAAGGAAGGAGATTGGGTTTTTAGGGGATGAAGGGGGTGAGGGAGCTGGAGATGAGCAGTGGAGAGGGTGCGAGGCTCAAAGGGAAGAGGGGAAGTGAAGGTGCAGGAGAGTGGGGAAGTGAAGGTGCAGGGAGAGTGGGGTTGCTCCGTGAAGGTGGAGAGAAATGTCTCCTCCATTCTCCTCTCTTAAAAGAAAAAATTAGGTTAAAATTAGGGTCAATTATGACAGATGGGCTAGGCCTAAAAATAAAATTTGTATTTTAAATTTTTATTCTACTCCTTTATTTTCTTTTTTGTCCTCATAAAATTATTTTTTTTCTTTTCTCAAAAATTGTGGAATGATACTAAAGAAAATTATTATTATATTATTATTCTTTTTATTTTCTTTTCTTTTTTTTATCCTTTTTTCATATTTTCAAAATAAACGTTACTATTGATTATTAATATTATTTTTATTTTTATATACCCAGACGAAATTGGGTGCTAACATCTGGGAAGCTCACTGTTTTTTCAAGATAAATCTTAGGTGTTGTTAAGAAGAAAGGAGAAGGTTGTCTTAGAAGGAGCTTAGAAGCCAAAGCTGGACATATGAAGAATGTAAACACAAACCGAAATGGAGCCTTTAAGTTGTGAAAGTTTTCCAAATCCGCCACAAAACCAAATAGTCGCGAACCATTTCCATCACAAAAGACTTATTGCAGCAAATTTCAATCACTAATTTCCTTTATTAATTTTTGTCACGGATTTGTCTTGTTGTAATTTTTCTTTGTACTTTAAATTTTCTTAGGTGTTTGTAGAAAATGTCTTTGGTACAATCTCATCTCCCACTTTAAACAATATTACATGCTTTAGTCTTGTGAAAGTGTCTCCAGAGGCTTGTAGACCCCAAATCTTGTTCGATTGCAAAATAAAGAGTGAAAGACCTCCAATTCGAAGATGAGAAAGTCCTAAAAGGTCCCTAGGATAGACTAATAGGCCCCATATTAGAGTAGGAAGACTTTTTGTACAGAAAAAATAAGGAATTCTACCTGAAGGGTCGAGACCACCGTCTCACCATCGGCAAAGGGCGAGACGGCCGTCTCGTTTGGCGAGACGGCCGTCTCACCACTTGCCATGGCGAGACCGCCTTCCCGTTTGGCGAGACGGCCTTCTCGCCATTTGAAAAATTGATACCGCCGTCCCGATTGGCGAGATGGTCGTCTCACCATTTGCTAAAGGCGAGACCGCCATCCCGTTTGGTGAGACAGCGGTCTCGACCTGACAGGCGTGAATCCCTATAAAAGGAGGACGTTCTCCCCTTCATTTCACATAGTTCTTCAACTTTTCCTTCTATCATTTCTTCAAATTCTTCTCCTAGACCCCCTCTGAAGCATTTTCAGAGTTTTCTGAGTGTTCTTAGAGAGTATTTTATAGCGTTACGAGAAAGAGTGACCGACGTTGTAGAGGGAAGGACTAAAAAAGCATCCTATTTTAAGAGAATTAATCAAGAAAGCTTGTTTCGGAGGTTTCTTCACTTTCTCCCTCTCTTTTATCGCTTTGTTATTTACATTATCTGTACATTAGCTGCTAGGACCATGTAGTCACTATTTTTTTAAATTCTGCAAATAAAAAGGGTAAAAACGTCATTTTAAAACCAATGCCTTCTTTTTTCCTTTTCCGATGTTTTTGGTAAAAGCATCGGTGGCGACTCCATAAGAACCCTTTCGAAAACCTCGCTCTTAGGTCCAGCCTGATTATCGAACAACCTAAAAGTTCCCTTTCGAAAACCTCGCTCTTAGGTCCAGCCTGATTATCGGACAACCTAAAGGCGTTGTAACGTCACATTTTAAAACGCGAAACGGAAGTTGGAATACCATCGTGTCGCTCCGACCACCTCTTTTGATGGCGGCGACAGATGACGACTCCACCGGGGAAGCCTAGAGAGTTGATCTCATTTAGTGATGGACCAGTTTAATAAATAAACTTATAAATTTTGCTTTTACCCTACCTTGTTTTATAACATGTTTATTTACTTGGCTTTAATAACTATTGTTTGCTTATTTTACGCAATTGTTTGGAATACAAACTATACACAAACCTTTGCACACAACAGTTCCCTCTATACCCGGGGGAAAGTGAGAAATCCATAGGGAGTGGGTGGCAGGTACGGTTTGCCATAGTGAGGGCCATGAGCCCACCGGTATGATCGGAAACCACCACTCAAGGTGATAACCTTCCTCTTTTGGCACAAAGACTGACTATGACCTTAGTGCTAAGCATGGTCGGAAGGCTAGAGAGTGGGGACCCTATAATGGGGGCACCTTGGGGGCCTGGCCTTGGTGAGAACAGTTAGAACCTACCTTTGTCAATGCACTTTTCTGCAGGAAAACCCTACCTCGTAATTAAAACGTCATCCTACGTGTTCGCGGATGAGTGAATTGTGTGTGCATCTGTTTGTTGTATTTGATTGCATATCATAACCAAACAACAAATAAAAATAGAAAAACCACAAAAATATTTTCGCAGTAAATACCCTTATCTCGGACAGTCTTCCTTTTAGCTAGCCTGGTTTCAGGTTCTTTGTAAGCTAAGTAGCCACGCAGTCCTACAGAAGAGATAAGGGACGTTAAAAATTATTCTTTCGCAATAAACAGTCTTATCTCGGACAGTCTGCCTTTTAGCTAGCCTGGTTTCAGGTTCTTTGTAAGCTAAGTAACCACGCAGTCCGACAGAAGAGATAAAAGGTTATGAAAAACAAATAAAAACAAATAAAACAAATAAATCAATCAATAAAAAAAACAAAATAATGAATTTGAATAAAGGAATTTTGACAAAGTCATATCATTCATATAACATCATAAGCGGAAGAACCAAGAGAGAAAATAAATGCATAAGGAAAGTATGCATATACATCATCTTAATAAATCCCTCAAAAATGGGTCTTAGGAGCATTTTTTGGGAAAATTGTTGGGCCAAATCCCCTTTGCAAATTTGTGGTTTGTTCTTCACCTTTTTCTCTTCACTTTGATATGTTGTGCGTCCAAATCCGACATCCCAGTCAAAAGTTATCGCACTTTGAACATCTGCCACTTTTTTTTTATCATAAAAAGTACTTTTTGTACTAGCACATACATAAATACAGTCATTCTAGGGGGCATTAGATATCCCTAAGACAAAGGCGAAAGAGACCCAAGTGCGCTTCTAATCTTCCATAAGGAAGAGACAAGTGTGTTAAGGTATATGGTGACCTTTATGAGGAAGGAACCATTCTACCAAAGTGGGTATGGTGCTTCGTGAAGCGTAAGCTTTAAGGACGATACCAAAGTCATTATCTTAAGGCATACCTATCCCATACTAATCATTCACTTCATTTCAAAATAAAAATAAACGTTCTTAAATTCCTTTTGTATTCTAGAAGGCGACTGGTATTCTTCATGCCCTCATCCGCATACAAAAAAGAAAACACAAAATCCCAAACACTATCATACATCATGTTATAAAATAAAACATGATAATGTTTAGGAAAAAATAAACACATGCATGCATGCATCCACCAAACTTCATCCTCATAACACGCATCTAGTAATAGGCAGTTGAAGAAAGTGGACATTCCTCAATACCGTGTAAAGAGGATAGAGCATTTACATGTCATGCATGGGAAGTCAAAAGTGAAAATACAGAGAAATTCTAACCCACTTATGGGTTCCTTTAGGCTTCTTCGCTTTTAAAAATATATACTTTGAAACATTGCATTGAGGAATGTACATTGTCCAGATGAAATAAATAATATTGTTTGTTTTCATCATCTCTTCAACCGTATATTACATTCATAAATTGTATTCATTCATTCTCACTTTAATAATAATAACATAATAAAAAGAACTGATTAATTGATGTGCTTCCCATTAATCAGAATAAGATGAAGAGCAAACCTTTCGTCGTCAAGTTCTCTCCAATGGTTGATCCAAGTTAATAAGGAAGACGGGGCAAGGATGTCGTTACATTTGTTCATGCCTCGAATCGAATAAAGTTGTACCATGGAGATACGCAAAAACATCGTCCATCAATGAAGATATCTCCAGCATAGTCGGTATCGGGGGAAGGATTAGAAATAAAAGAATCTATTCCCCCAAGGAGCTATAAGATGACGCTCCTAAGAATAAAGGAAGAAAGAAAAAAATTGAAGAAAAACATAATCCAAAGAGGAAATTGAGTAGACTTTGGATTCATGACGCTGAGGCAGCTCTGCCAAAGAGACAAACTCACGGTAGGCGACAAGCTGGTCACGGTTCGAGCTAAAGATGGCATTCAGATTAGCAAGCCGTCTGCCCTACCTTGAAATGAAAGCGGCTGAAGAGGACCTTTGAAATATCTTTTGCCAATATGAAAAGACTTCCCCAACAATATGACGGTGACCTACATGATGAGGAAATATGGATGTCGCCCAAACCAAGGGCTCATTAGAAACTCTCAAGGAATAAGAGAGCTACCAGATTTTAAAAACAATCCTTTGAAGCATGACCCTACAAAGGATCAAGCTGCATGAAGAAAAGGGAAGTCTCCCTTCTGCACCTTGAATCAAATTTTCCCAAACGAAGGGGTCCAAGCGTCGAGAACGACTTTTGTCATTAGGTGTTCTCCTTCTGATTCTTAGGGTTTGTAAATCCAATGACTATTAGAGATTACTCCTCGGGGCTAGCCCGACCCTTGAGCATTATAGGGCACATATTTCCCTATTAATTACAAAGAATGTCATTCTTACTATCTGTTTCTCTTCTTACTATTCATATCTAAACCTCATTAATAATCATGTTTAAGCAAACATTTTCAAAACGCGTCAAAGTAATCAAACTGCGTCATTGACCAAAATAAAAGTCAAACTCATCATCATTGATTGACTAGAAACACAAAATAAGGATTTACCTCATCATAATAAATTCGTGTTTCGCGCAATGTTGTGCAAAGAGAAACAAAAATAAAAAGAAGCCCATAGAAGCTAAAGGCAAAAAAGAGAGGGCAAGATACCCGGTAGGAAACCCACTAAGGGGGCTACGCAGAAATTAGGGTAAACCTACTAGGAAACCCGAACAACCATAAAAGGTAGTCTAGGAAAAAATTAGGATTAAAAATAAAGTCCGCTAGGTTTCCCAAAGCAAGAAAAAAGAAACTTAGACAAAAGTTAGGATAAAACAAAACACAACATCCTAGACTGAAAACCCAAAGGGCAGACTAGGGAAGTCAATCAGTCATAGCAAGTGCCATAGAATAAGACGTCACTCCTTAAACAAAACTTTTGTTTAAATTATCCTAAACACTCTAACCAACCTTGGCTAGTCGTGCTTACAAAAACCATTTTTTGTAAAAATGAAACACTTCTAAAACACAAGCCTTTGAATTAAATATCCTCTTCTTTCTTTTCTCTTGACCCTTACCACTAAGGCATTCTAGTAATTAGTAGGGAAATGTGGAGATAATAATCAATAGGAGGATTGACATCCCCAAGGAAAGGGAGAGGGCACACTGACATGGCAAGTCGCTCTGCAATCAACACAATCATTCTTCGGTCATAGAAAAATCGAGATGGGAAAATCGGTACAACCTATCCTGTCGATGAAAGCACATAACGTCAGAAGCTCATCAAAAGTCAAAACACATTTGATTAATACTTTTGAAATATTAATTGAAATAGCATTGTAGGATGCATATCGCGAACATTGCATGCATATGATAGGGTCATATCTCTCAAAAAAGAAGGGAAAGAAAAAATGAAAATAAAAAGAATAATGCCTGCTAGGAGATTCTTAGGCAAAAGTTAGGGTAACCCACTAGATCGAAAACCCGCAAAGGGCGGTCTAGACAAAAGTTAGGGCATTCATAAAAAAGGAAAAAGCCCATTAAGATATCCTAGGCAAAAACTAAGGCAGCCCGCTAGACCAAAAACCCCAAAAGGGCGGTCTAGGCAAAATATAGGGCTAAACCAAAAAATGAATAAAAGAGAGGGGCCCTTCATCATAATCATGAAATTCCAGCAGGAGAATATTAGTTACTTCTCTAGATGCATCAAATAAAAGGATAGATTGCATTTAGGGCATCCACACACAAGTAGTCGCACAAAAAGACTTTGTCAAGGTCAAAAATAGAAGAAATAAAAATCACTTCAGATAAATAACAAAAAACAAAAAGCATTCATGCATATAAGGAGACTAGCTCCATGTTTGTGATTGAAAACAGGATCACCGAGGCCGAGTCTCCAAATAATGCCCTCAAGAAAATGGAGCAAGTCGTCAATCAAGCGACTCAGCAGAATAAGAGATTCCAAAAATCAAGAGCTCCTTCTACCCAAAAAAGAAGGCACGAAGATGTTAGAATCGCGCAGCGGAATGTTTGCGTGAACGGACAAAAACCATGAGGGGGGGGGGGGTGAATTGGTTTCTTAACAAAAATTAGGTTTTAAAATTTTTTCCCAAATTTTACCGATTAAAATACTGTGTAAACGTAAATAGGATAAGGATAGAGTCTTACACAAAAGATTTATACTTGTTCGGATCAAAAGACCCTACGTCCAGTTGCTAATCACTCAAACAGAGGATTAACGTTGTCACTATGATCAAAGTTATACAAGCAATTTACAAATGAAAAGATAGAGTAACGAAAACACATCTCTTGAGTCACACAAGAGATGAAGAACAGCTTTTCCTAGAGACGGCACAACACACAATCCACCAAGAACTCCACTTAGTGATTCTTATCACTTCTAGCCCACACTAGGTTCCAAAAGCCCCTTTTTCCTCCAACAAACAGTTCTCTGGCAATCACAACTCTCAACTTTTGTTTGAAAAAAGGTTGTTCAATTTTCAGAGAGCCTTAGAGAAACTTAAGTAGATGAATTAGGGTTTGGGAATTGGGGATTTTCGAAACTTGGTGTATTGGGACTAGGGTTTTCAAAAATAGGTTTAATTTGAAGTTCAAAATGCATATCTAACTAAAATAATCGATTATCTCAAGTTTTAATCGATTATTACAGAGTCAAAATCAACAGGAACCCATAACGCACTGTTTTAATCGATTATTTTCCCTGTTAATCGATTAACAGGCCTGTTAATCGATTAACAGGAGTGTTAATCGATTATTACAGAGAGCTGATAAAGAAAGTGGTTTTTCTCTCTGTAATAATCGATTATTTGACCTTTTAATCGATTAAACCAGTGTGTTTTTGATAAAAATGAGTTTTTGAAGCTTCTAAAGAGTAGACTATGCATTGGTTATCTTAGACTCTGATATTACAGACTCAAAATCATCAAATCAGAGTTATTACACAAGAATACAAGTCTTCAACTCTCTAAGTTCTTTATTCTTGAATCATTATCAAAATCAACAATCTTCATGTCCATGTAACTTCAACATTCATGTCCTTGTATGTTTCAACAGAAGAAAGTAATAAGTCTCCAAACATTGCTCTCCCTCAATAAAGAAGAGCGAGTTGTCATCAAATAGCTTAGAAGAAATAAGAAGCTTCCAGAAGCCAAAGCTCCAATCATCATTTTCCTACCCAATAAAGAGGGCACAATCATCAGACATCATAAAAGAAAAGCCAATGAAAATGCTTAGTTATCCCCAAGCGGATCCTTGCCTACACCAGAGGCAACACAAAATATTACCCCACGACTCAGCATCGCCACTACATGAGTCATCGAGCACACTCACCCAAAGTCTCCTCCACACTCCCCAATGGAGAATAAAGACTCCAAGAGCCCATCATCATCAACAGTCAAAAGAGTCCAATCTCCACACCATCAAGGGCTCAACAAAAGAGGAAAAAAAAAGAAGAAAACTCTTGTATCCCCAACGGATGTCCAAAAGAAAGGGCCGCAACAGAGAAGACCAAATAAAAATCCCTAAGTGGATCTCCCCAGAAAAATCTACAAAAAGAAGGAATCGGAAATTCTCATCCCTCAGTAGAATAAGAGTTTCACAAGGACGCATCAACATTAATCAAGGAGCTAAGACTCCATCCCCAGAAAAGAAAAATCAGATCCCCAGGAAGTCGACAATCCCCTGGTGGATCACGAAAGAAAACTTTATCCCTTGCAGATCCCCAAAAAGAAGAAAAAGCCTACGTGTATAAAAGAAACTAAAAAGTAAAAAGGCACACGTATTATTCCCATAAAGAGCCAGTTTTTAAAATTGCGATAAAAAAGAGATAAATCGTGGAAAAAGGCAAAATTAAAATCCTAACTTTTAGGTAAACAAAATGCCCATTCCCCAATGAAATAAGAGCATCGTAGAACCAGCTCACACCAGTACCTAACAAGGAGTCAAAACTCCAGGGGGCAAACCAAAATCAGATCCTCGAGAAGGCAATCAATCCCCAATGGATCATCAAAAAGAGAAAAATCATCGTTAGTGAGTCTACGACAAAGGCAAATTTCAGACTCACACCCCCAGAAGGATCATTCGCCTATGCGTAGGCAAGATCTGGCAAGCAAGAGCCAACATCCCCATCAGGGAATATCAGCCTAGTTAGAGGCAAAACAAATGCAGCCAAAAGTCTTCACTTCCGATGAAGCATCTGCCTACTCAGAGGCATTACCAGAAACTCAATGGAGTATCTGCCTGCTTAGAGGCACCATCAAAATCAACAAATTTTCAATGGATATTCGCCTACTCAAGAGGCATCACCAAGATCAACAAATCCTCAGTGGATTCCTGCCTACCTAAGAGGCATTCACCAAGAATTCCCGACAAGCAGTAAGTCGGATGGCTATGGAAAAGGCCAAAAAATCAAAGAATCCCCGGCACACTGGAAGACTTTACCAGAAAATTCAAAAAACATTTACCAAAGCGGAATCACTCCCCATGGAGTTGGCTCATGATCGGAATCAGTAAGCCGCCATCGCAGCCAAAGGGTCAGCTACCGTATCGAAGGAGCATCCTGAGGCACCTAACCTAATGAGGGTTCATACTCATCAACCGAGGGGTTAGCTACCGCATCAAAGGAGCATCCTGAGGTTTCTCATGTGGCACATGATCAGAATCAGTAAGTCGCCACCACAGCCCAAGGGTCAGCTACCGCATCAAAGGAGCATCCTGAGGCACCTAACCTGATGAGGGTTCGTACTCATCAACCAAGGGGCAGCTACCGTATCAAAGGAGTATCCTAAGGTTTCTCACTCAGCGCATGGGCTAGAACAGTAAGCCGCCACCGCATCCAAGGATCAGCCCTGTTACAAAAGGGTATCCAGAAAATACAACTCACCACTACCTAAGGGGTCAGCTACCGCATCAAAGGAGCATCCCAAAGGAAAATCTTCATCAATCGAAGGGTCAGCTACCGCATAAGAGGAGCATCCTGAAGCGTCACCCAACTATCGTCTGGTGAGTCAGCCTCCGCAGTAAGGAAGCATCCTGAAGATAATACCAAACTACATTCATCATCCCGAGGGTCAGCTACCACATCAAAGGAGCATCCAGAGGATAGCCGGACAAGAGGGTTAACTCCTTTACCCGCCAATCGACCTTATGGCACGAAAGCCCATAGTCAACTGGTCGAGTAAAGGGGGGGCAGCTATAGACCCCAAATCTTGTCCAGTCGCAAAATAAAGAGCGAAAGACCTCCAATTCAAAGATGGGAAAGTCCTAAAAGGTCCCTAGGATAGACTAATAAGCCCCATATTAGAGTAGGAAGGCTTTTTGTACAGAAAAAATAAGGAATTCCACCTGCAGGGTCGAGACTGCCGTCTCGCCATCGACAAAGGGTGAGACCGCCATCTCGTTTTGCGAGACGGCCGTCTCGCCATTTGACAAATCAATACTGCTGTCCCGATTGGCGAGACGGTCGTCTCGCCATTTGCCAAAGGCGAGACCGCTGTCCCGTTTGGCGAGACAGTAGTCTCGACCTTGCCAGGCGAGACGGCAGTCTCAACCTGACAGGCGCGAATCCCTATAAAAGGAGGGTGCTCTCCCCTTCTTTTCACACAATTCTTCAACTTTTCCTTCTATCATTTCTTCAAATTCTTCTCTTAGAGCCCCTCCGAAGCATTTCCGGAGTTTTCTGAGTATTCTTAGAGAGTTTTTTTACGTTGCGAGAAAGAGCGACCGATGTTGTAGAGCGAAGGACTGCCAAAAAATGTCCTATTTTAAGAGAATTAATCAAGAAAGCTTGCTCCGGAGGTTTCTTCACTTTCTCCCTCTCTTTTACCGCCTTTTTATTTATATTTATCTGTACATTAGCTACTAGGGCCATGTAGTCATTATTTTCTTAATTCTGCAAATAAAAGGGTAAAAGCATCATTTTAAAGTTTATTTATGAAATAACTGGCCTATCATAGGGAACCCGAAAGGGGCGTTGTGGGGGTGCTAATACCTTCCCCACACGTAACTAACTCCCTTACCCAACTCTGGTTATAATGGCCAAGGTTGGTTTTTTTAAAAACCAACGCCTTCTTTTTTTCCTTTTCCGATGTTTTCGGTTAAAACATCGGTGGCGACTCCATAAGAACCCTCTTCGAAAAACCTTGCTCTTAGGTCCAGCCCGGTTATTGGACAACCTAAAAGCTCCCTTTCGAAAACCTCGCTCTTAGGTTCAGTCTGGTTATCGGACAACCTAAAAGTGTTGTAACGTCACCCTTTTAAAACGAGAAATGGAAGTCGGAACCATCGCATCGCTCCGATCGCCTCTTTTGACGACGATGACGACTCCACTGGGGACCCTTTTGAAAACCTTGCTCTTAGGTCCAGCCCGGTTATCGGACGACCTAAAATCTCCCTTTCGAAAACCTCGCTCTTAGGTCCATCCCGGTTATCGGACAACCTAAAGGCGTTGTAACGTCACATTTCAAAACGCAAAATGGAAGTTAGAATACCATCGTGTCGCTCCAACTGCCTCTTTTGACGGTGGCAACAATTATGACCTAATTACTCTCACATTTAGACTTAATTTCGTGGTAGTATGATGTTTGTTAACTGTCATTTGAATTATGGACTTAATTGCAAAACTAATTAATTTTCGTATTTATTAGCAGTTTGACCTTTGCTCAGTAATAAAGCCATATCTGCAACTACTAAACTCCAAATGGAGAAATTTAAAGTGCGTTGTAAATCTACGAGGCAAAGCTGTTAGACAAATAACATCTAGAGGGGGTGAATAGATGCACAAATTAAAATAGATGTTAAATTAAAAATTTATTTGTGAGTCAATAATTTGTTTGAATCGGAAGCAATAATATAATCAGGAAAGGAGAAAGAGATAAGGGAAAGAGAAGAACACACGAAGATTTATACTGGTTCGGGTATAGCCAACCCTACATCCAGTTCCCAATCGACTCTTAACACAAGAGTGACTCCCAATTCACTATCTTTCAAATTCAGTTTACAAATTACAATCAACTTAGTAGAAGAACCAGTAAAAAGTAAACTAATTAAAAAGACAATCACGTCCTTAGAAACCCACTAAGGATGAACATCTCCCTAGAATCCCTCTAGGGATGAACACCTCCTCTGAACAAATCAAAGGATGAAAAAACACCTCCTTAGAATCTCACTAAGGATGAACACCTCCCTAAAATCAAACTAGGGAAGAAAACCTCCTTTGAACAAATCAAAGGATGAAAACACCTCCTTTGCCACCAATACACAAAGGATGAAGGTAATAAAAATAAGAACAGACACACCTGGGTAATGGAGACAACAAATTGTAGAAGCTTGTAGAATGCTAATCTCCAAGAACAAGGGTGATTAACAATGAAAGCACAGAAGGCAGTAGAGAAGAGGGTTTTCTCAAAAGTTGTAAAATATCTCTGTTGCCTTGCTCAAATTTTTTTTCTCAAAACTGATTGAATATAAATTGTATTTTCGAATTTTGTAATTATGTGTTTTTGATTTTTCATCAAAACTTAATTAAATAGAAAAATAGCATCAGAAAATGGTCGTTGGACATTAATAATATCATAGAGAAAATCAGGATGTATTCAAAAACATTTATTCTTTAAAACGGATATTTTTCAAATTTGAATTGTCATAATTGATTATATCACCAATATAATCAATTATGATAGAGAAAATCATTTTTCTATTTCTGATGCATCATAATTAATTATGATAGAGAAAAATATCACGTTATGAATTTTATCACACTTGTGCTTTGGAGGTTTATGCATAATATTACTTCATCAACTTGTACCTCCATATCCAGTATTCTAAGACTCTATCAAGTCTTCAGGAATCATCTTGGGTTTGCTTGAATCATCATCTTTATCAAAAACATATCTTGGGCATGTAGGGAAATGTTTCACATTTTCACCAACGTCATAAATTCAACTTATCCTTAATTCATCTTGAATGGTGTTGACTTGAATGTAGTTGACTTGAATCATCATCAAAATCATCTCTTGGGAATGTAGGTACATTTCCATCAATCTCCCCCTCATTGCTTTCAATCTCCCCATTTTTTATGATGATCAAAGAAATACCTTAAATGAATTAAAAAGTTTGACTCTATATAGCTAGCTCAAGATTAGCACAAATTTGTATCAAGTGTCAGAGTCTCTTAATCTCCGCCTGAATATATTAATAACAAGACTCCCCCTAACTCATATGAGCAAAGACTTCTCTTAACTCCTCTTGTTTAATTTAGATAGGAAAGAATTTCACACAGATTTTAATTCATCAAAAAATCTCCCCCTGTTTTATTGATAATTATAAAAAATATTATAAGAAAAAATCTTCCCCTGTTTCACACAGATTAATATCATCAAAATATCTCCCTATTTCATTGATAATTATAAAAAATATTATAAGAGAAAAAAAATCTCCCCCTGTTTCACACAGATTAATATCATCAAAATATCTCCCTGTTTCATTGATAATTATGAAAAATATTATAAGAGAAAAAAAAATCTCCCCCTGTTTCACACAGATTAATATCATCAAAATATCTCCTTGTTTCATTGATAATTATGAAAAATATTGCAATAGAAACTGAGAACAAATTTGCACATATTAGTACATAAATCAAGATAGAGAAGATAATGCATTACAAAGTGTCATAGAGAAGAACATCATATTAAAGAGACAATATCTAGGATACCCAAGACAAATGAAGAGATAGAAAGATAGGGGAATAATATTGTAGAGATAATGAAATGAAATGTAGTAGTTTCCCTCAATTGCAGTCTTCTTATTTAGGCAGCTTTCAAATTCAAATGCACTCATATTCCAGATTTCAAATTTCAAATTCAAATTGCAACAATTTTAAATTTCAAATTCAAATTCCAACAAATTCCAAATTTCAAAATTCAAACTTCTAATCTTAAATTTCAAATTCAAATTTCAAATTCCAATTTAAATTTAATTTTAAAAATCTCAAATTGCAAAAATTTCAAATTTCAAAATCTCAAACTACAAAATTTCAAATTTCAAAAATTTCAAATTGCGAGAATTTCAAATTTCAAAAATCTCATACTGCAAATTTAAAAAAAAAATCTCAAACTGCAAAATTTCAAATTTCAAAAATCTCAAATTGCAAAATTTCAAATTTCAAGAATCTCATTGCAAAATTTAAAAAAAAAAATTCTCAAACTGCAAAATTTCAAATTTCAAAAATCTCAGATTGCAAAATTTCAAATTTCAAGAATCTCAAACTGCAAAATTTCAAACTTTAATAATTTCAAATTTTCATAAATTCAAACTTTCAAACTTTCAACATAATTGATTATGACAAAAAGAAAAATTTTTCGATTCTGATAATTAATTAGATGATCAAACTATCATCTAGACATGTATAAATGCTTTGTTCCTTTAAGTACTTATTCATATTTGCCATTAGATATGCCAAAATGTTTTATGTAACATCTATTTGATGTATGGCCTAATTTCATGCAATAAAAACATGTTGGTTTTCTTTGAAAAGGTCTAAATGAGTTTCTTAATGTTTTTGAAACTGGTTTCACATCTGTTTTCCTTGACTCTTTCACAAAAATAGTTTTATGAGATTCTAGACTTTCTTTGGGTTTGTAACCAAGTTCAGTTTTGCTAGAATTCCCTCTTTGATAACCTAATATAGAATCAAGATTTTCAGAAGATTTTGAAAACTTGTTTATTATTTTCTCTAACTTGAAAATCTCATTTTCCAAAAGATTACAATTTTCACAAGGTTTAGCAACTTCTTTATTTTTAGACAAAGTTTTAAATTTCTCAACATCTTTCTTTAAGCACTCATTTTCTTTTTCAAGAATACCAACAGTATTTTCTAATGCATTAAACTTTTGCCTAAGTGCATTGTATTTCTTAGATAACTTGGTAAAACCTTCATTTAAGGAATTTGCACTACTTACCTGTGATGAGGCTTCATCATCACTTTTTGTCATCAAGCAAAGATTTGCTTCTTCTTCTCCATCACTGCTTTCGGAAGAACTCTCTTGTGTTGTGGAAGAATCATTATCCTCTCAAGCAATATAAGTTTTGTGTTTGCTCTTATAGGTATTGTTCTTCTCTGTCTTCTTCTCTTTCACATCTTTCTTCTCTTTCTTAAGTTTCAGACAGTCTGGTTTGATATGACCAGATTTTCCACATTCATAGCAATGGAATTTATTTGTTTTCTCCTTTCTTTGCTGTCTCTTTTTCCTGTTCTTTATAAAGCAAGAAAATTGTTTAACAAAAAGAGACATATCGGAGTCTGAAAACTTACCTTCATTTTTGCTTTCGTCTTGTGAAGATTTTTCTACTTTTAGAGCTATCGTCTTGGTTTGATTCTATTCACCATTCTTTAACCTTTGTAGCTCCATCTCATGTTCTTGCAACTTTCCAAATAGAGTAGCAATATTCATTTTTGTGAGATCCTTTGATTCTGTAATAGCAGTGACCTTTGGTTGCCAATTCCTGTCTAAGGATTTCAAGATCTTTGTGTTCAACTCCTCATTGTCAAAACTCTTTCCTAATGCTTTCAGGTGATTTACTATATGTGTGAAGCGTGTTTGGAAATTCGTGATGCTTTCATTTTGTTGCATTTGAAATAATTCATACTCCTGGATGAGTGTGTTCTTACGTGCTCGCTTTACTTCATTTGTTCCTTCATGTGTTACTTCAAGAGTGTCCCATATTTCTTTTGTCATCTTGCATTGTGAGACCCTAAAAAATTCATTACGAGTTAAGACAGAAACAATAGCGTTTCGGGCTCTTACATCATATTGGGCACGCTTGTTTTCATCTGGCGTCCATTGATCAAAAGTCTTTGGAACAGCTCCAGACTCAGTTGTTCTCATCAGAATGTAAGGACCATTGAGTACAGCATCCCAAACACCGTAATCTAGTGTTAGTAAAAATATTTCCATTCTCACCTTCCAAAATTGATAGTCTTCTCCTTCAAATAATGGTGGTCTGTTTATTGAGGCTCCTTCCTTGTAAACCTGATTTTGCATAGACATCTTGAGAGATCGTTTAGAAATATCTTATCTAACCAAGCTCTGATACCACTTGTTAAACAAATGGCATCTAGAGGGGGTGAATAGATCCAAAAATTAAAATAGATGTCAAATTAAAAATTTATTTGTGAGTCAATAATTTGTTTGAACCGAAAGCAATAATATAATCAGGAAAGGAGAAAGAGATAAGGGAAAGAGAAGAGCACACAGAGATTTATACTAGTTCGGGTATAGCCAACCCTACATCCAATTCCCAGTCAACTCTTAACACCAGAGTGACTCCCAATTCACTATCTTTCAAATTCAGTTTACAAATTACAATCAACTCGGCAGAAGAACCAGTAAAAAGTAAACCAATTAAAAAGACAATTACTTCCTTAGAAACCCACTAAGGATGAACACCTCCCTAGAATCCCACTAGGGATGAACACCTCCTTTAAACAAATCAAAGGATGAAAAACACCTCCTTAGAATCCCACTAAGGATGAACACCTCCCTAGAATCACACTAGGGATGAAAACCTCCTTTGAACAAATCAAAGGATGAAAACACCTCCTTTGCCACCAATACACAAATGATGAAGGTAATAAAAATAAGAACAGACACACCTGGGTAATGGAGACAACAAATTGTAGAAGCCTGTAGAATGTCAATCTCCAAGAACAAGTATGATTAACAATGAAAGCACAGAAGGCAGTAGAGAAGAGGGTTTTCTCAAAAGTTCTAAAATATCTCTATTGTGTTGCTTAGAATTCTTTTCTCAAAACTGATTGAATGTAAATTGTATTTTCGAATTCTGTAATTATGTGTTTTTGATTTTTCATCAAAACTTAATTAAATAAAAAATAACATCAAAAAATGGTCGTTGGACATTAATAATATCATAGAGAAAATCAGGATGTATTCAAAAACATTTATTCTTTAAAACAGATATATTTTTCAAATTTGAATTGCCATAATTGATTATATCACCAGTATAATCAATTATGATAGAGAAAATCATTTTTCTATTTCTGATGCATCATAATTAATTATGACAGAGAAAAATATCACGTTATGAATTTTATCACACTTGTGCTTTGGAGGCTTATGCATAATATTACTTCATCAACTTGTACCTCCATATCCAGTATTCTAAAACTCTATCTAGTCTTCAGGAATCATCTTGGGCTTGCTTGAATCGTCATCTTTATCAAAAACATATATTGGGAATGTAGGGAAATGTTTCACATTTTCACCAACGTCATAAATTCAGCTTGTCCTTAATTCATCTTGAATGGTGTTGACTTGAATGTAGTTGACTTGAATCATCATCAAAATAATCTCTTGGAAATGTAGGGACATTTCCATCAATCTCCCCCTCATTGCTTTCAAAAGCTACAAATATCTCTCTCACGTGCATTGTCCAAATCCAACTAGAAGATGGCCAAAGTTGAGTACGAAAAACCACCACGGAAGCTGCCCTGCAGGTGTCTGGATTTGTGTATAATTTTATCATATTTTACGTTTTGGGCCAATTTGTCTTTGGATGATCCAATGCAATGAGTGGATCAGAATTGTTATGAGCCCACTTGGAGAAACCTAGGTTAAATAGCCATGCAGAGAAAGAATAAAGAGAGATTTAGGGGTTTTACGCAGAGAATAGACGTACGGAGGTAGCATCGACACTAGGGTTTTATGCAAAGTTTTATTTTGGTTTGTTGTATACTTTGTTCAATTTCAATTCTAAAATTCGTTTTCAATTCTGCAGTTCAGGTTCAATTTCAAATTCCAATTGCAATTTCAATTTTGCACATATTCAGTTTTCTGAATTTCCAATTTCAATTTCCTACTGCAATTTAAATTTTGGTAATTTAGTATTCAAATTCAATTTCTTAATTTAATTGCATTCTGATTTCGTAATTAAATTCTAATTTCTTATTATTGTGATAATTAAGTGTTGATGGATAGCTAAATTTTTGTATTGGTTTTCTGAGGAGAATGCAAGTAGATCTTTGAGGTTTTGTTCTTAAATTTCATTTCGTTTGTTCTCTTGACTCTTCATCTTCTAATCTTAGTGTTGAATTATAATCTGTTTATGCTTAATAAACCGAAACTAATATCACAGTTTGCTTAATTTTGTGTTAGAGATGAGATTATGTGATGTATGTAATGCTTAATTGTATAAGGATAATTTGGGGTTAATATTCGCTTAGTTGGTTAATTTCATATTGGAATAAGGGTTAAAGCTAATTTGGGATTAATCATCACTTAGTTGATTAATTTTGGATTGGAATATAATTTGGGATTTATCTTCGCTTAGTTGATTAATTTCGAATTAATTTTGTAATTTAGGATAAGTGACACTGCATTGGAATCAGGAAATCAATTGCATTCTAATTTATTTTTAATCCACATTTTTATAATCTGCTTTTGTTCTATTTCATTTAATATTTTAAATCTGAAAAATCCCCCCTTTTGTTTCTGTTCTAATTCGAAAAATTGACAAGCTTTGATAAGAATTTGTGGTCTTTGGGAGACGACCTAGGAAAGCTTCTTAGTACTACATTTATCTGTTTTAATTATTTGACGTAGTACGACATCGATCAGTAACCGGTAGTTTGAGAGTGATATTTGTATTGAAAGTCTTCCTGACGATGGATTAGGTAAGCGTGTCCCATTATGAAATGATGAATGGTGATACAAGGAGGACCAATAGTTAGCTTAAGGGGATGTATAAATGTGATGGGACTCACTTGAAGGGGAGATGGTTGGGAAATCCAAGTGTAAGTCTAATGCTCACATTATGTAAGAATGAGGAAGTTGAATAACATATAGGGAAGAAAGACCCATAACCCAATGTCTTAAGATTTTGGGTTGAACTCATGTCTCATTGGTGTTGTGTCTCTACAGTGAATCTCCCCTCAAAAGACCCAACATATAATCCCTAGACTAGGATTTCCTTTCAAACATCGAACAACATGAAGAGTAGCTTCCCAATGTTTCATGCTTAACTATTGCATAAATTGTGAAAGAACATGCACATAATATACCAATTCATGCAGAGTAAAATACAAATAAATTAGCCGACCAACCAAACATCGATATTCATTAGGATTAGAAAGAAATTCGCCTTTAGAAAGACCATGATGATGATTTTGTTCCATTAGTATAGACATAGTCCTCTTCAAGATCACCATGCAAGAAATTCATTTAATGAAGTTCCTAATTTTTTACTACAACAATTACTAATGAAATTCAAACGATAACCAATTTTTCTACTAGAGAAAATGTCTTTGTGTAATCAACTTGATGATTTTCAAGTATGACTAATCGAGCTTTAAAATGTTCTATAATTTCATCTGAATTGTACTTAATCTTATATATCTATTTGCATCCCAATGCCTTCTTGTCTTTAGGTAAATGACACATTATCCAGGTTTTATTGTCTTCAAGTGCTTGTAATTCTTGTTTCATGGCTAAACACCATCTACCATCTTTTACTACCTCTGAATAGCTTATTGGTTCTCTCTTGGTAGTTATTATTGCAAGAAACATGCAATGCTGTAAAGAAAATTTATCACAAGTCACATAATGTTTTATGGGATAGGACTCACCTGAATTATATTGTGGAATGGAAGAACAACTGCATGGGCTTTTTACTTTAACTCTATTAGTCATATACTCTTGAAGTTTCACAGGAGAGATTTTCACTTATTTTCCCTGTCAAAGATTTTCATTGCTTTCTGACTCATTTTGAGAAGGAAGTTTATTTTCTAAATTTTCTTCCCTCCCTGACTCATGTATTATCTCACCTTTTGCAAATACAAAATCAATAACACAATTTTTAATACTATCATCTTCAATATTAACATCAAACATCATAGCAATAGGAACAAACTCATTACTAATGGGTTATGCAAAAGGAAATGTATTTTCAAAAAATTTGATATCTCTTGACACAATAACTTTTAGTCTCCATATCATACAACTTCCATCTTTTCTTCCTATAAGGATAACCCACAAACAAACATTTTTTACCGGGACTAGCAAACTTATCTCGTTTTCTACCTTAATTATGAACATAACATAAAGAACCAAACACCTTTAAGTGATTATTTGAAGATGGTTGCCCATATAAGTAAAGAGTTTTCCATTTAACAAAGGTGTTGGCAGTATATTAATTAGATATTTAGTTATTAAGATACATTCACCCCAAAAAGAGATAGAAAGATTACCTTGAAATTTTAAGGTATGTGCTACATTAAGGATATGCCTGTGTTTTGTTTTAACTCAACCATTTTGTTGAGTATCACTATATAAGATGTTTTAAAAATAATGTCAATTTTAAGAAACTTTTTTTATAAGCTTATAAACGCAGTTTCATTATCACTTAGAATGGTCTTAATTTATTTTATGTACATCTTTCTACCAAAGCAACAAAAATAGGATTCTAGAAACTTCTTTATTATCAATTAAAAGGTAAATCCAAATAATATGTGAATAATCATCAACTATAGATAAAAAATAAGACGCACCACAAGATGATGGAGTTCGATAAGGTCCTCAAAAATTACAATGGATTAATTCAAAACTTCCAGTAGCTTTATTCTTACTCAAAGGAAAACTATCTCTACTTTGTTTTGCCCTTTGACATATATCATAAGCTTTATTTTCAAGCTCACAATTTTTGTTGTCAACATTTGAGACTAGTTACATAATCTTCAAAGAGGGATGTCTCATCCGCTTGTGCCAAAGGTTAGTTGGAGACCCTGCATCAAGTTTGAATGCATGCTTATGTCAAACCCTTTTGAAATAGTAAAGCCTATCCTTTTGTTCGCCTAGTCCAATAAGCTTTTTCGAAGTGAGATCTTGTATAACATATGTAGATTTGATGAATTGAGTCATATAAATTGATTAATTCAACAATTGAGACATATATATTAGACTACATTGTACTCTAGGTACACATAACACATTGTTAAGTTTTATTCCTCCTTCAAGGGATACACATCCTTCTTTAGTTGCTACAAGTTGTTGTCCATCAAGAATTCTCATAGAGTATCCTTGTACTGTTTTTAATTCTTGAAGGAGTTTCAAATTTTCTGTTAAATTTCCAATCAATGCGTGTCTGATAATATCGTAATACATGGCTGGTTGGAAGAAGTTGGAAATTAAAGGGAACGGTTCATATGTTATCGTTTTTCTATCTACAATCTTTTTATGGACTGCTACAACGCTTCTGACTCATGTTTTCATACAAAAAGAATATCCAACATCTTTTATAAGTAACAATATTTCATCTTATTTTTTTTATGTGATATGATATTGTTAGTTATGTAGTATTCATAATAATTTAATGTTTTGTTCTTTATTTTAAAATTTGTTTAACTTTTAAAACTTATATAATAGAAAGCTTTATAAAGTACAATTTTTTCAAAAATTAAAAAATTGTGTTTATATGCATTGAGAATGTTTGAATAAATAAAATATGTTTATTTGTTCATTGTGGAAATATTGGCCACTCCGTACAATTTTGCAAGGGTGAAACCTTTGTTAATTGTGGTGGGTTGAAACATTTGCACGTGGATATATGTCCTTAATCCACCAAAGAAACAACTAAGTATATATTCTTTTGAAAAGTTTAAGTGGGATATGATAGCATTGAGCTCTTCATAGTACTTGGACAAATATTTGTGTTGTCGTAATTTTATCAATTCTACCATAGGGTCATCAACCACTACTACAAAACATTCAAGAATCAAGTTCTTATAGTCGCTCTAGGACATATGAGTGTTCTTAGTAGTCTTACCCACTACAATGTGTCATTGTAAGAAACTTCCTTCTATATGCAATGCCAACTTGACTTTCACCTCCTTTAGTGTGTTGTCAATCAAGAAAAAAGTTCTCGCATTTATAGAGCCACTAGTACACGTCAATTTTTGGGGAGAGATTCCTTGAGTATACCCTGGACAAATGGGTGTTCATATTTTTCTCGAGTTTGTACCAGGATTTGAGCTCACATGGCCTATTCTCCTTCCTTCTCAATTTCCTTGAACTTGACTTCTTTCTTGACAACCATCTTTGATGGCTAGGCAATAGTTTTTTTGTAGATTGGTGATGGTCTTTTGTGGCTCAGTATTGGTCTTTTGTGGCTCAACATTGGTCTTTTGTGGCTCAAAGTGCTTAGAGTGAGAGTAGGACTCCGCGGTGATGGCGATTGTATTGTCATTTTGGACTGCTTTCTATGGTGTTGTTTATTTTTTGGTGACCTCGTCAATGTGTTCACGTAGAACCTAACTTTGTTTGTTGCTACTTCTAATCTTGAGTAGCTTTTTCTTTCAAGGCTCGAATTTCCATATTTGTTTGTTTATGCAACTTGGCCATGTGGGCCTCGAGGCTTTCAATGAGCATGGATTGTTCCATGATCTGTGGAAGAGGATGGATGTCTCACTATTTATTCTCCAGGTGAATGTGGGAGAAGTTTTACATTCTCCCATGGTGGGTACCAAGTGTTGTTACCGAATTTTGAAGAGGGTATCCAAGCTTCTCACTAATAGGCCGAGTAGGTAAATGGAGATACCTATAAAGGACTCTTTGATATTGAAGTCAAAGAATGTGAACGAGAGCAAGTAAGTATGAGTTAATTGAGTGGTAGGAATGGGATACTGGACCTATTTATATAGGAGTGGATTCCACAATTATCCGAGATAATAAGGTTATTTATCTTTATTTATTGAGTGGATATTTTGGGGTAGGTTTTGAGAATCCTGGAATGAGTTGATACTTAGATATCTCAAGTGCTCGAATATTTCCGAGTTATTTAAATAGTACCGAGATATTCGGATATGACTAACATACTCAGATATTACTAAGATATTCAGTTCAAGTATGTCGACAATTATAATGCTATGTTGTTTTTATCCTTGGATACATAAACAACGTAATCACCAACTAGAATTATTTCTATATATTGTTAGATATCCGTTATAAAATATGAAATTCATATATGAAAAAATTAGATTAAAAAATATTAAATATTAATATAGATGTTGAAGTCAAATAAATTATTTATTTTTAAAAATATTAATTATTTTAATCATTAATTACTATCCAATCCTTAATACCGATAACTTTTATCATAAACTTTTTTTACATTATGAATCTTTTATCATATACTTAGTTATATATATATATATATATATATATATATATATATATATATATATATATATATATATATCAGATTTTATTATAGATATCTAACTATATATTTATTAAATTTAATTAGTGAAGATAATTGATTATCATATTAGATAAAATTGATCAAATAAGATTTAATTAAATATAATTAAAATGAATTCAATCATATAATATATAATTTAGATTTGTTTTTAAATTGATTGGAAGGTGAGTCAATTTTTTTTATAAAATAGGGTTCAATTTTATAACATATTTTTTAATAAAGATGTTCTACAATTGGACAAGAAGAATTTGGATAAAGAATATATTCTTTACCTTATGAACACTAAGGGGTGTCTTTGGATCTAAACTAAGATGAGAGTGTAAGAGAGAAAGTTAGAGAGATTTCATAAAAAGTTGCAAAGAGATAATAAATTTGTGATAATAAAGTTTGAAGGATTAATTTTTTCTATTTTTAATTAAGTTTTACATGCACTAAGGTTAGAAACTGATTTATATAAATAATCACCATAATTATTATTTGTATTTAAATTTTGAAAATAACATTATGATTTGTTTCTCATTTAAGTGTAATGAAAAAAACAAATTCCTTTGAATGTGACTACTATATATTGGATGAGAGTCATAGTTTGTGTGAATATAACTGATTCTTGGATGGAGGTAATTGCTTTCAACATTTGTTAAGTTGATTTACCTTTATGCGTATTGCATGTTTACAAGAGTCAAATTAATGTTTTAGGTATTTCAAGATCCAGTGGCGGATCTTGACCATTGATCTTAGGGGGGACCAAATAATATATTATTAATAAATAAGTATAAAAGGAAGAAAGAAAATAAAAGGGTGAAAAGATAAAATTGTATATATATATACTTAAATATATTAAATGATCATTAAGTTTGAGGGGGGACAAAATCATAAATTATATGAGAGTTACAAACTGAAGAGTGGTTGAGAGGATAAAATTGAGAGGGTCAAAATCATAAATTATATGGGAGTTATAAAACTTTGGGGGGGTCACGACCCCTCAGCTCCCAAAAAATCATCATCGGCAATATCTATCTCTACTACCAGAATATGATATTACACAAATTAAAGAATAATGAGAAGATTTTTCATTCAATAATACTAGTACTTAGTTTGTAGGTTATTGTTTGTATTATATTGTATTATATAGTTTAGAATTTATGTAGCTTAATTTTTATACTAATTTAACTTTTTATAGTTTGCATTATATTATATTGTTGTACTTTTAAATTACTATCTTAAGAAATTTGAATATCTAAAATGTTTGTCATTAAAATATGTTTGTAGATTTTGATTGTAAGATAAAAAAACTCAATATTAAAAAAAAAGACGGCTGTTTTTTTAATTTTTGAAATCCTTTTACTTTTGTTTCGTATTTTATCCTATGTAAATGAACCGACTTATATCGTACGTCATATCTTTTATTAAAGTTGGACTATATTTGACGTAAAAAAATTAAAATAATATACGTAAAAAAAAACATTTTCCACTGTAATGTTATTTTACAGTAAGTTAGAAAATAAGTTTTACACCACTTTTATATATATATATATATATATATATATATATATATATAATAATAATAATAATAATAATAATAATAATAATGAAATTAAAATTGTTTTTTAAATTACTAGATTGATAATTGATAAACATATATATTATACTTTAAAATTAAAAAAAAAATAGTTTTAACTTACTTAAAAGTAACTTTTAATCTAAAATAATAAAAAATAAAAAATTCGTTCTAATGTACCGTTATTCTACGAAAAGCTAGAAAATAATTTTTACGCCACTTTTAGATATTTTTTATTATTTAATCTGAACTTAATATTTAAAATAACTTTTGTAAAGATATTTTATGCTATGATTTATTTTTGAAATGATTCTTTTGAAAGTTGAAGAAGTACAAATTTTGGTTAACAAGAAGATTAAGTTTCTAAATAAATAAAAAATAATGGAGTCGCCACCAATATTTATTTTAAGGAAAAATATTAAAAAAAACCTTCGAAAAAAGAAAAAGAAAAAGAAGAATCTACGAAATAAAGATTGGATTCGAGAGTCGATTATGTATAAGGAAGATATTAGCACCTTACAACATCCGTTCTAAAAAACAGTTACCTTTAATTAGATCTACAAATTTAAGTATCTTAAAATTATCTATTTTATCCCTCAAATTTATATATTGATTAGATATTGCTACTAAGTAAAAAATTATATATTTTTATATTATTAGCTCGAAAGAGATCATCTCCCTGCTCCTATGTATCCACACGTACAATGGAGAATCGAAGTAACGTAGTTCTTTCTTATAAAAATGTATTTGTGAGTAATTTATTTACATTTATTTATTAGTGTTGACAAATTAAAAGTATACTTTGGATAATTATGAAATAAACAAATTAGAAGTGCATCTAAAGTGATTATTGTTCTTTTTTATAATTTGAGTGATAATTAAATTGGAAGTACATCCAAAGTAATTATTAATATTCAAATATTTTTAATTATTAAATTTATCATTTCTCTACGTGGATTTAAGATACTTCAAAAATCAATTTTTTATTATAATCAAATCAAAAGTACATTCGAAGTGATTATTATAAATTCATGATAATCAAATTGAAAGTACATCCAAAGTGATTAATTTTTTTTTAATTTTAAGTAATAATTAGTTTTAAATGTGTTCTAAACAATTATTACCATAATTAAACCCTTTTGAAATTTATTGTACTAAAAATTTAACATTTTAAATTAATTTTTATAATGATCAAATTAAAATGCGCTCAAAATAACCATAAAATTTTAATCTTATAATAATTAAATCAAAATCGTAATTATATTTGGATAACTTTATAAATTTATTAGCTTTAATTAAAAAAGGGATGTAATACAAAAAAATAAAAATAATTGTGACTAATGTAAAATATTATTCATCTACTTATTTATTGATTTTAAATAAAGAAAAAATAATAATAATAATAATAGTAATAATAATAATAATAATAATAATAATAATAATAAGATAATAATAATACTAATTCTTTTTGTTTTTTATAATTTATTGTATTATGTTGTTCGAAAAAAATATTAAGTCCAACAAAATTTGCATATTGCTATTTGAAACATTTTTATGTTATTTTCATCCCTTCTAGTTTGGGCCACGCATTTTTGTTTTTGTTTTTTTTTTAAGCCCACTTTCAGTCTCTCAACTCATTTTCTCTCAACCTAAACTTAAACCTAATGGAAACGCTCGGAGATGGGAGCCGCAAATGATGGGAACCGCAGGATATCGAGTTGCGGAGGGGTTAGGGTTGCTAAGTGAGAGAGATGGGGGTGCTACGGTGGTTTCCGAGTGGGGGAGGCGACTTAGCGGTGGATATTTAGGGGTTCTAGTGGAGGCACGGGGCCGGGAAGATGCGTCGCGTGAATGTGATGACTACACGGTGACTAGGATTAACGATACAAATTTAGGGGTACTGGTGGAGATGCAAAGTCAGGAAGATACGCCGCGAGGATGCGATGGCTACGCGATGGCTAGGGTTCGCTTACGATGACTACGACAAAGATTAGGACCGATTGGGGTTTCTTCGTGATTTTGGGGAGGCAGCTTAGCGACAGTGACCACGGTGGCAGTTTACGGTGGCTTGGTAGTGAGGACAGGAGTCGCAATGGTTTTGGTGGTGGCCATCGGTGAGGCGGTGGAACTCGCTAATGATAAGTAATGTTTTTTTTGTTGATTTATTTTTTATAATTTTGATTAATCGTTAAAATATGTGCAATATATAAATACTATTACAAATTGGGAACCTGTTGAATGTTTGGTTTCGTTGATTGACTCTGTTGTTGCCTGGATTGTACAAACTGGAACCTGGAACTTAGTTTCCTTTGTTGATTGCCTGTGTTGCTGCCTCTGTTGTACTAATTAGAACCTGTTGACTGTTGGTTGATTGTTGGTTGCCTCTGTTGTGTGATCCATTGTTGTGGCTGAATGAGATATTGTTGTAATTGGGTGATAGTGGGTGCGTAATGATTTGTTTCTTTCTTCTTCTTTTTTCGTTCCTCCTCTCTTAATTTGAAATATTCCTCCCAATTTATACAGGTCTGCTGAAGTTGGAGCTTAGGGTGGCTGGAGGATAGCTGGGAGGAGATGGTTGGGGAGAGACTATAGGGTGGCTGGCTGTCTGGTGGTAGTTGGGAGGAGACTGTAAGGTGGCTGGGAGGAGACGGTAGGGTGGGCTATATTTTTATTTTTTTTATTATTTTTTATTTTTTTGTATATTATCTTTTTGGTGTTTAAAGTTGCCCCTCTTTAATTAAGTTTTATTGGATAATTTGAATGTGAATTTATATTATCATAATAAAACATAATTAAAGATGTGAACACCAAAATTGAAAAGTTGAAAATTTGAGAATGGACTCGGAGATCCAATATTGCAATTAAAATATGCAAATATAAATAAAATTGTGATTTGAAAAGTTGAAACTTGGAAGTAGACTCGGGGATTATGATTTGAAAAGTTGAAAACTTGATGATGGACTCGGGGATCCAATATTGCGATTGAAATATGCAAATATAAAATTATGATTTGAAAAAGTTGAAAACTTAGAAGTGGATTCGGGGATCCAATATTGTGATTGAAATATGCAAATATAAAATTGTAAAAAAAGTTGAAAACTTAGAAGTGGACTCAGGGATCCGGTATTATGATTGAAATATGCAAATATAAAAATTGTAATTTTGAAAAAAAAGTTGAAAACTTAGGAGTGGACTTGGGGGCCCAATATTGCCACTGAAATATGGCGATTGAAAATTTAGAAATGAGTTTGTAAACCTAGGGCTCGGGGACCAAATACAAAGTTGTGATTTGAAGTGTTGAAAGCTTGGAAAATAATGCATATAATTTAAACCTTATAAGAGGCGTGGGAAACCTTGTAAGGGACGTGAGAAGCTAACATGAATATTTTCCGCAACCTCCAGCTATTGGTACAAAGAGGACCCGGTAATCTAGATAAATATATATTGAATGGACCAAAGGTTAAATAGTTATTTATTCTTAACTTAAACAAGTAATGCATGATACTTAATTCACAAATAAAGTGCATGATATTATAAATAAAGTGCATGACATGTGATTCATAAATAAAGTATGATATGTAATGCCTAATGTGTGATATATGATATGCAAATTCATGATGGGTGCATGTACTTTTAAATAATAATTTTATTATTATTATTATTATTATTATTATTTTACATTATTATTTATATATAAATATATTATTTTTATTTATTATTATTTTGTTATGCACATTTTCCTACGCCTTGTCCCCTTAAGATTTCGAATGTGTCAATATTCATGAAGGGAATCAGTTTTTGAAATGTATTGAGTTCATCTTCTTCAATCGGATCATGGTTATGCTTTAATATTTCGAACAACTGGTCGTCCTTGCTCACATCACTTCATTTTTTATTATAATGCATTTTTAACATTATGATATGTACCTTTATTGGTATATTCATGATGAAATGACACAAAGAGGTGGTGGTTGAGGCAACTTTCGGTATTGTAGGTCGCTCTGCCTTTTACATAGACCGTCTTTTCAGGTTTTCAGTCAAGTAATTTTATTTGCCCCTATTTTGCCTACATTGCTCCTTTCGAGTTTTTAGCTTATCGGGTTGTTCAATTTTGCCTAGACCGTCTTTCCAGATTTTTAGCCTAGCGACCCTTTTTTTTTATGCATAGTATTTCTTAACTGCGTTAGAATTGATTGGAAGTGATAAATCTTTACCATCCATGTTTGAAAGGACAAGAGCACCTCCCGAAAAAGCTTTCTTTACCACATATGGTCCTTCGTAATTTGGCATCCACTTTCCTCTTTGATCTTTCTGAGTTGGTAAGATCTTTTTAAGGACCAAATCTCCTTCATGAAATTGTCGAAGGTGGACCTTTTTATCATAAGATCTTTTCAACCTTTTTTGATACAATTGTCCATGACATAGGGCGATCAACCTTTTTTCTTCAATAAGATTCAATTGGTCGATACGAGTCTGGATCCATTCAGCCTCTTCAAGTTTTGTTTCAGCCAACACCCTTAAAGAGGGAATTTCTACCTCAACTGGAAGCACTGCCTCCATCCCATACACCAAAGAATATGGAGTTGCCCCTGTAGAAGTTCGAATAGAGGTGCGATATCCATGTAGTGCAAAGGGTAACATTTCATGCCAATCCCTGTATGTGACTACCATCTTTTGGACAATCTTCTTTATGTTTTTATTCGCTGCTTCTACTGCCCCATTCATCTTTGGGCGATATGGTGATGAATTATGATGTTGAATCTTAAAATTATCACACAACTCTTTCATCATTTTGTTATTCAAATTAGTCTCATTGTCCGTAATGATCTTGTTTGGCAAACCGTAGCGATAAATTAAGTCTTTCTTGATGAACTTAATCACTACATTTCTTGTCACACTAGCATATGATGCTGCTTCGACCCATTTGGTGAAGTAATCGATTGCTACTAAGATGAAACGATTTCCATTTGATGCTTTAGGTTCGATTGGCCCGATTACATCCATACCCCACATTGCAAATGGCCACGGTGCAGCCAAAACATTTAAAGATAACGCTGGTGCATGAATATTATCAGCATATGTTTGACATTTGTGACATTTTCTTACATAGTTACAACAATCACTTTCCATGGTTGACCAATAATAGCTAGCTCTTAGAATTTTCTTTGCCATTGCATGTCCATTTGCATGTGTTCCAAATGAACCCTCATGAACTTCTTCCATTATTTTCTTAGCTTCGATTATGTCAACACATCTAAGCAACATCATGTCATGATTTCTTTTATATAACACATCACCATTCAAAAAGAATCTCATTGCCAACTTCCTTAATGTTTTCTTGTCATTTTCTAAAGTATTGGGAGGATATTTTCTATCTTTCAAATAATCTTTGATGTCATAGAACCATGGTTTTCCATCTGACTCTTCCTGTATGGTTTGACAATATGCTGGATGCTCTTGATGATGTATTTTTATTAGGGGCATATCCTCTTCTTGACTTATTTTGAACATTGAAGATAAAGTAGCTAAAGCATCTGCTAACTGATTTTCCTCACGAGGGATATGATGAAAGGTTACTTCATTAAAACATTCCAACAATCCCTTAATATAGGAGTGATATGGGATTAACTTTGAATCTCGAGTTTCCCATTCTCCTTTAAGCTGGTGGATGACTAAGGCTTAATCTCCAAAGACTTCCAGTACCTTGACCTTGAATTCAAGAGCTGCTAGTACCCCCATCGCACATGCTTCGTATTCTGCCATATTATTTGTACAATCAAAATCTAGCCTTGCAGTAAACGGGATAATTTGATTTTCAGGAGAAATCAATACTGTGCCAATTTCGTGCCCTAATGCATTAGATGCTACATCGAACCACAAAGTCCATTTTTCTTCGTTTACTGTTCCTCTTTCTTCAAACAATGACACTATGTTCTCGTCTGGGAATTCATGCTGCATTGATTGATAATGTTTTATGGGATTATGGGCCAAGAGCTCTGCTATAATGCTACCTTTAATAGCCTTTTGTGTTACATAAACAATATCATATTCTGACAGTAACACTTGCCACCGAGCAATTCGACCTGTGAGGGCAAGTTTCTCAAAGACATATTTGATTGGATCCATTTTGGAAACTAGCCAGGTAGTGTGACACAACATGTATTGTCTCAGTCTACGAGTGGCCCATGCCAAAGCACAACATGTTCGCTCCAATAAAGAGTATCTCATTTCACAATCTGTGAATTTCTTGCTCAAATAGTAGATGGTGTGTTCTTTCTTACCAAACTCATCATGCTGCCCTAACATACACCCCATAGACTCATCAAGTACTGTTAAGTACAAAATAAGAGGTCTCCCTTGCACCGGGGGCACCAAGATAGGAGGTTTTTGCAGGTACTGCTTGATTTCCTCAAAGGCCTTTTGACAATCCTCATTCCATTGCACTGTTTGATTCTTTCGTAACAACTTGAAGATGGGACTACAGGTAGCGGCCAACTGAGATATAAATCTAGCAATGTAATTTAATCTTCCTAAGAAACCACGAACCTCTTTTTCTGTACTAGGGGCTGGCATATCAACAATTGCTTGCACTTTATCAGGATCAACCTCTATGCCCTTTTCACTCACCACAAATCCCAATAATTTTCCTGACTTTACACCAAAGGTACATTTAGCCGAATTCAAGCGAAGTTTATATTTCCTCAAATGATTAAACAATTTTTGTAAATCGTTAATGTGCTCTTTCTCTGTTCTGGACTTCGATATCATATCACCAACATATACCTCTATTTCTTTGTGCATCATGTCATGGAATAAAGTAACCATTGCCCTTTGATATGTTGCTCCAGCATTTTTTAATCCAAATGACATTACTTTATAGAAAAATGTCCCCCATGGTGTGATGAATGTGGTTTTCTCAATATCTTTAGGTGACATTTTAATTTGATTATACCCGGAGAAACCATCCATAAAGGAGAAGAACGAGTATTTCGCAGTATTGTCAACCAACATGTCTATGTGAGGTAACGGAAAATCATCTTTAGGACTTGCCCTATTCAAGTCTCGATAGTCGACACACATCCTCACTTTTCCATCTTTCTTTGGGACAGGTACTATGTTGGCAACCCATTGAGGGTACTTGGCTACTACGAGGAATCCGGCATCGAGTTGCTTTTTGACTTCTTCCTTAATCTTCAATGATACTTTTGGTTTCATTCGCCTCAACTTTTGTTTTACCGGTGGACATTCTGGCTTTAATGGTAATTTATGGTCAACTATGTCAGAATCCAGACCAGGCATATCTTGGTATGACCATGCAAATACGTCAACATAATCAAATAAAAGTTTGAGTAGTTGATCTCTCTTTTCTCCCTTTATTGCAGTGCCAACTTTGACCTCCTTTTTATCATTTTCATTTCCCAGATTAATCATTTCAACTTCTTCTCCATGAAGTTGCATTATTTCATTCTCCTGTTCCACTAATCTCTTTATCTCTAGGGGAGTTTCCAAATCATCATAGTTTTCATCGGCCTCATAAATGGGATAATCAAAATTGTAGCATGAGGTAGTAACATTGTCATTTTCAATGTGGCTATTTTCATATCTGCAATTGGTATTAACATGGAATAAATGAAGAGGACAAATAAGGGAATACTGGAAAGGAAAGGGATTGATTATAAGAAAGACGGGTAGTTTTAAAAACACATTTCATTCATTTATCATATACCAAAAAAGGTTACATGCAAACCCTTTCTGAAGGGTAATACAAAATATTAGGCATAATGTTAAAGTCTGCATTACAATTACTTTGAATTAAAAACCACAGGGCGTTCGATGATCTTCCAATTGCAAAGCTCATTAGGTGAGTCACAGGGATAGACCAAATTTGCAAAATTATCAATATTTTGATCTTCACCAGTCATGGCCACTTCATCTGTATGCTCTAGCCCTCCATGTTGAAAACTCTGATAAAGGGCGCAAATGGGAATTCTCTCAGTTTTTGGCTCTCGATTGTTCAACCGAGCTAACCTTTTCTCCATCTTCTCTTTTGCCAACCTTTTTTTGTCAGCCACTGTGGGTTTATAGCCCAAACCACACCTATTTTTGTTTTCTGGTAATTCCAACGGCTTTATAATTCCAGTTAAGTATTTTCCTAGTCCCCTTCCTAGTGTACATCCATCTTTTATCATCATCTTAGCTATCATCATCTCTGTCCTTGACAAGTGTGGGTTTCTAGCTAATGATTCCACATAAGCAGTATCGATCACTTCTAGGGACTGAAAAGAGGTCTCAATAGCTTCCTCTGCTGCTTCAATATAACGAGTCGATGTAGGACAATTCACTAACATGTCTTCCTCACCATAAATTATCACAAGTTTGTCGTCTACTACAAACTTCAACTTTTGGTGTAAAGTTGAAGGCACCACTCCAGCTGAATGGATCCATGGTCAACCTAACAAACAACTATATGCTGGCCTGATATCCATGACTTGAAAAGTTATCTCAAAAGTGAAAGGACCAATCTGAATGGGAATATCAATTTCTCCCATAACCTCCCTGCGAGAACCGTCAAAACCTATCACAATCATAGAGCTTGGTTTCATATGAGTTCCATCATAAGGCAATCGGTCTAACATAGACTTGGGCATCACATTCAATGAAGATCCATTGTCAATCAAAACTCTGGCTATAATGTGATCTATACATTTTACTGAGATGTGCAAAGCTTTATTATGTCCTCTCCCGTCCATAGGAATTTCATCATCAGTAAAGGTAAGGTAATTATTAGCAGCGATGTTGCCAATGATACCTCTAAACTTGTCCAGTGTGATGTCATGGGCCACATGTGCTTCATTCAAGATCTTCATTAATAATTTTCTATGACTTTCAGAATTCATTAACAGAGTTAGAAGAGATATCCTTGCCTGAGTATGATTCAATTGGTCAATAAGTTCGTACTCGCTCTGTCGAATGAACTTGAGAAACTCAGTGGCTTCATCGTTCAATTTTGTCTCTTCTTTCCCATGAGAAACCTTATAATCAGTAAGCTCCTTTTCCTTTTCAAATTCCTTCTTCTCAGCCTTTTTCTCCTTTGTTGACGAATTCTTTGTTACTTCTTCTTTCCTTAAGTCCTCAGGAGTATATATTCTTCCACTACATGTTATCCCACCTATTCCTGCAATGTTTTCAACGTGAGAGTCTTCTTCCCCTCCTGCATTAGTATGAATCTTCACATCGTACTTCCATGGTACTATTTTACTATCTTTGTAAGGGAAAGGAGTCGGAACTTGCACAACAATAGGCTTGGGTGTTGGAGATGGAGAAGGTGACACATTCTTAGAAAAATGAATTATCAATGGTTTAAGGGGATTAACATCTCGTCTTTCTTCTGGATGAGTCATCAACACAACATCTTCCCTAGAGTAGCAACTTATTTGCACCAAGTTTGAGTCCATTAATTTTTGTATCAATTGTTTGAACTCGTAAACTGAATATTTTCCCTCAGGATAAGAACCACCTGCTATTTCTTTAAAGGTTTGACTTTCAATCAACTTCAAATTGCATAATTTTGAAAAGATGACGTTTAAAGGAGTTTTGACTTCTTCCACCTTCCTGATAAGTTGATTAGGTTCTTCATCAATGACATTTACTGTTGCACCTCTATGACCTGGAAGCGGATTATTAGCAACATTCAGACTTTCCTCCTTAAAACTTAACAATCCTTCATCGATTAAGTCTTGTACTTTATGTTTCAGTCCCCAACATCTCTCTGTTGAGTGTCCAATACTACCAGCGTGGTAATCACATTTGGCATTTGGATCATAACCTTTTGGATACAGTGGCTCAACCGGTTTCAAAGAAAAGGAATAATTAAGGAATTGCTGACCAAATGTGGGAGGAGTTCAGTATAAGTCATAGGGATAGCAGCAAGTGTTATTCGTTGATTATTTGTCTGCCTTTGGGCATTACTCGCATTTTGGGAAGGGGAGACTACTTGGCTTGTTTGAGGGATTGAAGGTGGCGAGATTTGTGGTGGAGGTGGTCGATAGGTCATTCTAGGTTGGAAGGGTTGTTGATAGGGTGGGTGAGAAATTGTTGATACTTAAGGATTGTACATGTAATGAGATCGATAATTTGGCATGAAAGGAGAGATATTAGGCACGAATGGTGCTGGCATGATGGCATTTGTTTCTCCTCCCTTTTTCCTGTCAGTAGAAGTTAAAGGTTTCTTCACACTTGTTGATCCAGCTGTTGTGTGAGTAATTTTTCCACTTCTTACTCCCATTTTAACTCTTTCTCCAATGATGACCAAGTCAGAGAAATTTGATGATACGTTTCCAATCATCCTATCATAGAAGGGTGATTGTAGCGTATCAATAAACATCGTGACCATTTCCTTTTCAGGAAAAGGAGGTTGAACCTGAGCAGCCATCCCTCTCCAACGTTATGCATACTCTTTAAATGTTTCACCTTCTCTTTTCACCATATTCTGTAACTGAGTCCTGTCAGGTGTCATATCCATATTATACTTGTACTGTTTCAAAAAGGCTTCTGCCAAGTCTTTCCATGTATGTATTCATCCTCGCTCTAGATTCATGTACCATTTTAAGGCGGCTCCCATAAGGCTCTCTTGAAAGAAGTGAATCAAGAGTTTGTCATCATGTGCACATGAAGCCATCTTCCTACAATACATTGTGAGATGACTTTTCGGGCAAGTGTTTCCCTTATACTTATCAAATTCAGGAATTTTGAATTTGGGCGGAATCACAACATCTGAAACCAAACACAACTCAACAACATCAAATCCATAACAATCAAATCCTTCAATAGCCCTTAATCTTTCTTCCAAGAATTGCAGCTTATCTTTGGATTGGTTGTCATCGGGTTGTTTAGGATGGATCACAATGGTTGGCGTTGGATCAGAGTTTTGGTGATTTGAATAACCTTCAAAGTGAGGTACATGAATGGAGGGCTGATGTGGGGTTTGTTTTTCGTGAGTGACAAGGTTAGGATCTTGAGTTTGTGCTTGGGCCAATGCAAGACCATTGTTGATCGCGGGAGGGGTATGACCAATAGTGGGACCACAGGAAGGGTTTGAATCAGAAGCATGATTGTTAACTTCTGGAATATTAGTGGCCATGGGTGGTGTATAGCCTGGTGGAAGACCATATGGAGGAAATGGAATATTGACATTGGCTTGAGTTGGTGGAGTAAATCCAGGAGGATGAGGAGGGGTATTTTGAGGTCTTTCTAAGAAATTCCCATTAGCCTCCTTTAGTGATCGTAACACCTCCAAAATCTGATTCATTTGCTCCTTCATTTGCACAACTTCTCCTTTTAGTTCCTCATGTTGTTGTTCTAAATCATCTACAACTCCCTCCATGATCTTAGTTTTGGCACGTGTCCCGTAGGGGTGTCGTAGGAGTGCTTTTTTTGCTTGATTAATTATTTTTCTGTTGAATGTTTAAAGAATGATGTGAGTATTGCATGAAATGAGAATGTTTAAATGTGGTTGTTTATTATTTTAGTATGATATTGTTGGAGAATCATAAACATTTAAAATTGATCATGAGTATTGAAAATTCACTATTTAGGATCAAGAAGTAATTTCATTACTATTTAATGAGAAGTACATTTTATCCAAATTTTCACATCTTCATCGACTACAACCATATTTTTCAATCTTTCTAACAACTCTTTACAATATTCAAGAAAATTACAGACTTCAACAGGAGTAGAGAGCGGATTTGTCACTCCGTCAGCTTCCCTAAGATTCCTTGGGGTCTCCATGATTGCTTGGTTGGTTATCCATGCTAGTTTTAGATAACGATCTTTCCGAAACATGATGTCATTCTCTAGCTCTTTGATATGATCCTTGTTTGTATATTTGACAACTTCATCTTTCCAGAATGAAATTTCTGCCCTGAGTTCTTTGATGAAGATTTTCTTTCCTTCAATGTATTCGATCAATTCTTGTATCTTTTGCTTTTCCTCTCTCCATTCATTCTCATGAGCTATTGTTGTATGTTCTGCTTGTTGTCTGTGTCGTCTTTCAATCTCTAATCGTTTTTCATATTCAACCACTACTTTTTTCATTTTGTTGTTGGAGATCTTCAAATAACTTCCTCATCTTTTTTTAAGCAATCTTAACATCCTTCAATTCTTCTTTTAGTTGCTCTTTATCTGCTAATGCTTCATTCCTCTCCTGCCTCCTTAAGCCTAGCTTTCTGTTTGCTGCACCGAAGCAATCTTGAATTTTTAGCTTGCATCTTTCTTCAGCTTTGACTTTATCATTTGCCTCTTCTAATGATCTTTTCTTCGAGAATTTTCATCTTGCGTTATCTTCAACTTGTGGTGAGACTCTATTAGCTCTTTTTCCAATCTTTTTCTTTCTTCTTCAGACTTTGTGAATGCTACTTTTAACTCTTCAAACTCTTCTATATCTATTTGAGTTTGTACTTGGGTTTCCTCAATGATTGGAGTAAAATTACGAAAGGGCAATTTGACTTGTTGAACTCTCTCTTTAAGCCAAAGACGGTAACTCTCACTAGAACCACAACTCCTTTTTTTCCCAATTCTTTTCCTTTCCTAACGATCTTTCCCCAAGCATGATTCACTTTTTTGAGCATTTTTGGACTTAATTGATTCATCTCACACACAAATGATGTAATTGACTCATCTGTTGGAGGTTTCAACATAAGTGGTACATTAGGAAAACTTCCACACTGGTAAATGATTTCATCCACTTTGCTACAACTTAGATACCAACGAATGGACTTTTCACTGAGACTTGCTAGGATTTGTGCCCACTCTTTACTGGTTTTATCTTTTATACAACTCCATTTGACATCCGCAATAGGGGATGGTGAGTTGCATTTGTTAGAGAATACATGGATAGTAAGCCACACATAGAGTAGTGGTAAACAACAAATTAACTTCTTTCTACCCTTTTCATAACAAAAATTGAGAGCACAATATGTATCTGCTAGGACAGCCGATACTGAATTTTCTCCTCTATTTTGGAGGGCCAAAAACACATCTATAGCAGAAAAATCTATATAATCTTCAAGATGTGGAAAGAGAACAATTCCATAGATAGTAAGAGCCAAAACTCCAGTAAAACCAATCCAATCATTCTCTTCGAATAAGATTTTCATCATTTCCACTAAATAACTTCTTGGAAACCCATATATGCTATTTCTATTTAATTTTCTCTTTTCCAACTCTTGCTCTTGAATTCTTAACAAACCTGTCATTGTCTTCATAGAAGGATGATGCCCTTGATAATTGTAAGCTTTGTTATCTTTCAACGATATCCCTAAAATCCGCTCATATTCTTCCAACGTGGGTGCCAATTGGAAGTCACGAAATGTAAAGCACCTCAAGGAATGATCATAAAATTGCGTTAACGCTGATATAGCCTCCACTTGCACATTGAGTTCTAGCAAATCCAAGATATTTCCATATTTTTTCGTGAAAGCTACACGCTTAACCCCTTTCACCAAATTACTATAAGGTTGTAAAAATTGAACATCAGACATCTTAACTTTCACAGAAATTGTCCTTTTTGTCTGACTACCTGATCCCATGTCTTGTTTTTTCAAGTACCCTAAATCAATCTTTAATGTTTACTATTCTCCAATAAACCTATTAATGCAAAATAAGAATGAATGAGTATAAAATGATGCATGCAAATATGATATTGAATTGAATTATTGAGAAATTATTATGTTCTTAATGTAAAAAATAACATGGTAAAGTAACGAGAAAGAAAGAGTAGTGGATATGGGTAAAGATGTTCTATAGTATCTTAAGAGGTAATAATATGTATCTTACAAGTCTAATAATTTTCTCTAGCAAGTGAGTTTTATCAAAGGTAATCAAACATCTAAAATCACTTGGTCTCTAGAGCTTAGTACTCATCTCGGTTTGTGACTACAAGTTGGAAGTACATCCAAGGTGTAGAAACTTACAAAAGAGTCACGCTCTAGATAAGACTTTCATGATTACCAGATTGGAAATACATCCAAAATGACATCACTAATTGTCTTTCACTCCCTAGGATACACTCAGGCCCGGGTATAGGACCTCACTCGTAAGTGTGAACAGATATGGGTGTAGTGTGTGAAGGGCTAGTCCTAAACTAGCTTACAAAACAAACAAGAAGTCCACAATAGAAACATGTCTTCTATCCTAGGATTTTATTGAAGTAGAGATATTTTACAATGAATTAATGATGATAAAATAAACACGTACATATAAAGCTAAAGAAAGAGGGATGTAACAAATAATAAAAAAATTTAGCCCTTTTTTTTTTACATATAATTATGATAGGCTTGACTCAATGAAATCCCCGAGTGGAGTCGCCATCTGTCAGCTATCGGAATCACGACTAAACGACAAGATTAAGTTTCTAAATGAAAGAAAAACAATGGAGTCGCCACCAATATTTATTTTAAGGAAAAATATCGGAAAAAACCTTCAAAAAAAAAAAAGAAAAAAAAGAATCTACGAAATAAAGATTGGATTCGAGATTCGATTATGTGTAAGGAAGGTATTAGCACCTTACAACATCCGTTCTAAAAAACAGTTACCTTTAATTAGATGTACAAATTTAAGTATCTTAAAATTATCTATTTTATCCCTCAAATTTATATATTGATTATATATTGCTACTAACTAAAAAATTATATATTTTTATATTATTAGCTCGACAGAGATCATCTCCCTGCTCCTACGTATCCCCAAGTACAATGGAGAATTAAAGTAACGTAGTTCTTTCTTATAAAAATGTATTTGTGAGTAATTTATTTACATTTATTTATTAGTGTTGACAAATTAAAAGTATACTTTGGATAATTATGAAATAAACAAATTAGAAGTGCATCTAAAGTGATTATTGTTCTTTTTTATAATTTAAGTGATAATTAAATTGAAAGTACATCCATAGTAATTATTAATATTCAAATATTTTTAATTATTAAATTTATCATTTCTCTACGTGGATTTAAGATACTTCAAAAATCAGTTTTTTATTATAATCAAATCAAAAGTACATTCGAAGTGATTATTATAAATTCATGATAATCAAAAGTACATCCAAAGTGATTAATTAATTTTTTTTTATTTTAAGTAATAATTAGTTTTAAATGTGTTCTAAACAATTATTACCATAATTAAACCCTTTTGAAATTTATTGTACTAAAAATTTAACATTTTAAATTAATTTTTATAATGATCAAATTAAAATGCGCTCGAAATAACCATAAAATTTTAATCTTATAATAATTAAATCAAAATCGTAATTATATTTGGATAACTTTATAAATTTATTAGTTTTAATTAAAAAAGGGCTGTAATACAAAAAAAAATTGTGACTAATGTAAAATATTATTCATCTACTTATCTTTTGATTTTAAATAAAGAAAAAAATAATAATAGTAATAATAATAATAATAATAATAATAATAATAATAAGATAATAATAATACTAATTCTTTTTGTTTTTTATAATTTATTGTATTATGTTGTTCAGAAAAAAATATTAAGCCCAACAACCCATGAAAAATTTGCATATTGCTATTTGAAACATTTTTAAGTTATTTTCACCCCTTCCAGTTTGGGTCACGCATTTTTGTTTTTGTTTTTTTTTAAGCCCACTTTCAGTCTCTCAACTCATTTTCTCTTAACCTAAACTTAAACCTAATGAAAATGCTGGAGATGGGAGCCGCAAATGATGGGAGCCGCAGGATATCAGAGTTGTGGAGGGGTTAGGGTTGCTAAGTGAAAGAGATGGGGGTGCTACGGTGGTTTCCAGTGGGGGAGGCGACTTAGCGGTGGATATTTAGGGGTGCTAGTGGAGGCACGGGGCCGGGAAGATGCGTCGCGTGAATGCGATGACTACACGGTGACTAGGATTAACGATACAGATTTAGGGGTACTGGTGGAGATGCAAAGTCGGGAAGATACGCCGCGAGGATGCGACGGCTACGCGATGGCTAGGGTTCGCTTACGATGGCTACGACAAAGATTAGGACCGATTGGGGTTTCTTCGTGATTTTGGGGAGGCAGCTTAGCAACAGTGACCACAGTGGCTTGGTAGTGAGGACAGGAGTCGCAATGGTTTTGGTGGTGGTCATCGGTGAGGCGATGGAACTCGCTAATGATAAGTAATGTTTTTTTTTGTTGATTTTTTTTTATAATTTTGATTAATCGTTAAAATATGTGCAATATATAAATACTATTACAAATTGGGAACCTGTTGAATGTTTGGTTTCGTTGATTGACTTTGTTGTTGCCTGGATTGTACAAACTAGAACCTGGAACTTGGTTTCCTTTGTTGATTGCCTGTGTTGCTGCCTCTGTTGTACTAATTAGAACCTGTTGACTGTTGGTTGATTGTTGGTTGCCTCTGTTGTGTGATCCATTGTTGTGGCTGAATGAGATATTGTTGTAATTGGGTGATAGTGGGTGCGAAATGATCTGTTTCTTTCTTCTTCTTTTTTCGTTCCTCCTCTCTTAATTTGAAATATCCCTCCTAATTTATACAGGTCTGCTGAAGCTGGAGCTTAGGGTGGCTGGAGGATAGCTGGGAGGAGACCGTAGGGTGGCTGGAGGGTGGCTGGGGAGAGACTATAGGGTGGCTGGAGGGTGGCTGGCTATCTGGTGGTAGTTGGGAGGAGACTGTAGGGTGGCTGGGAGGAGACAGTAGGGTGGGCTATCTTTTTATTTTTTTGTATATTATCTTTTTGGTGTTTACATTATTATTATTTATTTGCCTCTATTAAGTAGTTTTCAATTCCTAGATTAATGGATCATTATTAGGATTTATTTTCCTTGATTGAATCTTTGTAATTCAAATGGCAAAGCTTCTGTATCAGCTGACCAATTTTTATCAAAAATACAAGTTGAGTTTTATTCAAAAATATTAAAGTTTAATTCTTGTATCTTTGCGAGAGTGATTCTCCTAATTTTTTGAGTGATTCAAGAACCCTTGGTTTTATCAAAGTACTTTCACATTCTTTGTAAGTTTTCTCCCTTGGGAAGAGTGATTTTTTCCTTCGACCTTCACATTCACCTCTTGTCTTTTCTTCACAAAAACCCAAAAATCTCAATTCTATCCAGATTTATTTCGTGGTCATAATTTTCGTTCTACTTGTTCAAATTGAGTGTTTCTCGAGCCTAAATTGAAATTCAAAAAGAGAACTTTCATCTCGTTTTCAAATCACCTTAATAAGAGTTTTATAGCTTGACATATCAACGTTTCAAAAATATTGCACAACCTTGAAACTTTCACCATTTCCTAATCCACTTTCTCACTAATTTCCTAAATTTCCTACAAGATTCTAACCCTAAAGATTCTAAGTCAGTCGTTGTGCAGACTGGGTTCATATCAGATAGAGATATTTGACTACATTGTAGTCTATGTACATATAACACATTGTTAAGTTTTATTCCTCCTTCAAGGGATGCACATCCTTCTTTAGTTGTTGTCCATCTGAAGTTCTCATAGAATATCCTTGTATCACTTTTAACCCTTGAAGGAGTTTTAAATTTCCTGTCAATGCGTGTCCGATGATATCGTAATACATGATTGGTTGGAAGAAGTTGGAAATTATAGGGAACGGTTCATATGTTACCGCTTTTCTATCTTCAATCTCTTGATGGACTGCTACAATGCTTCTGACTCATGCTTTCATTCAAAAAGAATATCCAACATCTTTTATAAATAATAATATTTCATCTTGTTTTTTTCTTATATGATATGATATTGTTAGTTATGTATTATTCATAATAATTGAATGTTTTGTTTTTTTATTTTAAAAGTTGTCTAACTTTTAAAATTTATGATAATAGAAAGTTTTATGTAGTACAATTTTTTTAAAATTAAAAAATTGTGTTTATATGCATTGAGAATGTTTCAATAAATAAAATGTTTATTTGTTAACTGTGAAAATATTGGCAGCTCAATACAATTTCTTAAGGGAGAAAGCTTTGTTAACTGTGGTGGGTTGAAACATTCAAACCAACATGTGGATATCTTTCCTTAATCCACCAAAGAAACGACCAACTATATATTCTTTTGACAAATTTAAGCAGGATATGATAGCATTGAACTCTTCATACTACTTGGACACATATTTGTGTTGTCGTAGTTTCATCAATTCTACCATAAGGTCATCAACCACTACTGCAAAACGTTCAATAATCAAGTTCTTATAGTTGCTCTAGAACATATGAGTGTAATTGGTAGTCTTACCCACTACAATGTGCCACTGTAAGACACTTCCTTCTGTATGTACCACCGCCAACTTGACTTTCACCTCCTCTAGTGTGTTGTCTATAGAGCCACTAGTACACGTCAATTTTGGGGGAGAGATTCCTCGATTATACCTTGGACAAACGGGTGTTCATATTTTTCCTGAATTTGCACCAGGATCCAAGATAACATGGTCGATTCTCTTTCCTTCTCAATTTTCTTGGACTCGGCTTCTTTCTCGACAACTGTCATTGATGGCTAGGCAATAGTTTTTTGAAGATCAGTGATGGTCTCTTGTGGCTCAACATTGGTCTTTTGTGGCTCAAAGTGCTTGGAGTGAGTAGGACTTCATGGTGACAGTGATTAGATAGTCATTTTGGACTGCTTTCTATAGTGTTGTTTATTTTTTGGTGATCTCGATAATGTGTTCACGCAAAGCCTTTAACTCTACTTGTTGCTACTTCCGATCTCGGATAGCTTTTTCTTATAGGACTCGAATTTTCACATTTTTTTGTTGATGCAACTTGGCCATGTGGGCCTTGAGGATTTCGATGAGCGCAATTTGTTCCATGATTTATGGAAGAGGATGAATGTCTCGCCGTCTATTTTCCAAGTAAATGTGGGAGAAGTTTTAGCTTGTCCCACAATGGGTGTCAAGTGTTGTTACCAAAATTTGAAGAGGGTGTTCGTGCTTCTCTCCAATAGACCGAGTAGGTGTAGGAAGATATCTCTGTAAATGACTCTTCGATACTGAAGTAAGTATGTAAATGAGAGCAAGTGCGTATGAGTGAATTGAGTAAGAGGAATGAGATACTAGACCTATTTATATAGGTATGAATTACCATAATTATTCAAGATAATAAGAATATTTATCATTATCTATTAAGTGAATGTTTGGGGTAGGTTTTGAGAATCCTGGAATGAGTTAAACTTGGATATCTCAAGTGCTCAAATATTTGCCGAAATATTTAAATAGTAGCGAGATATTCAAATATGACTAATATATTCAGATATTACTAAGATATTTTGTTCAAGTATATGGACACTTATGATACTAAGTTGTTTAAGGAACCATTAGATACATTCTAAATATTATGTTTTTCCTAGCATTAATAAACCACTTCTCATCAAAATATCTTGGATACATAAATAGTATAATCACCTTCCAGAATTATTTGTATATATTGTTACAAGAAATTAGTATATGAAAAAAATTATATTAAAAAATATTAAATTATATTAAAAAATATTAAATATTAATATAGACGTTGAAGTCAAATAAAATATTATTTTTTAAAATATTAGTTATTTTAATCATTAATTACTATCCAATCCTTAATATATGAATATAATATCCATTTCGATAAACAAATCTTTTATCATAATTTTTTTTTTATATTAGATATGAATCTTTTATCATAGAGTTAATTTTTATTATATATATATATAAAATAAATTTTCAGATTTTATTATTGACATCCAACTATATATTTCTTAAATTTAATTAGGGAAGATAATTGATTAAGTATATTGATTATCATCGTATCTAATTAAATTAGATTTGATTAGACAAAATTGTTTAAATAAGATTTAATTAAATATAATTATATCTAATTAAAATGAATTCGGTCATATAAGATATAATTTAGATTTGTTTTTAAATTGATTAGGAGGTGAGTATTTTTTTTTTATAAAATAGTGATCAATTTTGGAACATATTTTTTAATAAAAATGTTTTAAAATTGGATAATAAGAATTTGAAAAAGAATATATTATCTATCTCAAGAACGAGTAAGATGTGTTTAGATCTAAAATAAGATGAGAGTGTGAGGAAGAAAATTAGAGAAATTTCATACAAAGAAATTGTAGAGATAATAGATTTGTGAGAATATGACATCATTCTCAATCCAAAACCTTAAGACATTAAGTTATGTATCTTTCTCATTTATAAGTTATTCAACTTGCTCATTTTTTGCAAATATGAGACTTCAAACTGACACTTGAATTTTAAACAATAATAAAGTTTGAAGGATTAAAATTTTCTATTTTTAACTTAACCAACAAAATTGTATACTTTACACACATTAAATAACTTATATTCTTTACTCACTCAAACTCGAGTAATAAATTTTATTTTTTATACTTACAAAAAAGTTATAATAAAATTTATTTTTAAATATTTTGATGGAAATATTATTATTATTATTATTATTATTATTATTATTATAAGATAAATAATTTTATTAACAAGTTGTATATTTGAATTTTTTTTTTAAATTACTAGATTGATAATTGATAAACATATATATTATACTTTAAAATTTTCAAAAAAAATAGTTTTAACTTACTTAAAAGTAACTTTTAATCTAAAATAATATAAAATAAAAAATTCGTTCCAATGTACCGTTATTCTACGAAAAGGTAGAAAGTAATTTTTACGCCACTTTTAGATATTTTTTATTATTTAATCTGAACTTAATATTTAAAATAACTTTTGTGAAGATATTATATGCTATGATTTATTTTTGAAATGATTCTTTTGAAAGTTGAAGAAGTACAAATTTTCGTTAACAAGATTTTGTAATTATCTTTATATACATAAAATTTAAATTTGTACATTTTTTTCTAATAAATTTTCATTTTATTTTTCTAAAAGTTTACGTAAATCACTTTATTTTATTGTTTAAAATACTAAATAAAACTTTTAGAAAAAGAATGTTATCATATTTTTCATTACTATATTTTTTCAATATAATTTTTACAGAAGATAATTGATTAAATATATTGATTATCATGGTATCTAATTAAATTATATAAAATTGATTAATAACTATATTTATTGTGTAAAATATTATATAAATGGCTTAACAAAAGTATGTTATCATATTTTTTATTATTACATTTCTTAATTTAATTAGAGAAGATAATTAATTAAATAATTAAATTAGATAAAATTGATGTAATTAATTATGATTATATCTAAATAAAATGAATGAAATTAAATAAGATAAAATATAGATTTTTTAGGAATTATATTGTATAAATAGGAGGCTTTAGAAACACTGAACTGAAATTGGTACATTTACAAAGTGCATAGCGATTATTATTATTATTATTATTATTATTATTATTATTATTATTATTATTATTATTATTATTATTATTATTATTATTATTATTATTATTATATAAATACATTTTATTAACGTTAGATAAAATATTTAAGATAGCAAGTTATGTCAACTTGTATCTTTAAAATTTAAAATTAAAAAAAAAACTCACATTTTAATAATTCTCGAGTAATAAATTTTTATTTTTTATACTTAAAAAAAATTATAATAATTTTTTTTTAATATTTTGATGAAGATATTATTATTATTATTATTATTATTATTATTATTATTATTATTATTATTATTATTATTATTATAAGATAAATATATTTTATTACAAGTTGTCACAAATTGTATATTTGAAATTTAGAATTAAAAGGACGTTACTTCCAAACAATCCTGTCTTTAATAATTTTTTATTTTAAATATTTATAAAAGTATTATAAAATTTAATCTTAATATATCATTTCGGGATAAAAAGTTTGTATTGTACTTGTTAAAATAAACATTATTATTATTATTAGCATTATTATTATTAATATAAGTGTGGGTTGTCCTTTATTATTTTCAATTTATCATTCATTTTCAAATAGTCTTATTTAATATCAATTTTATTTATTAAATCATTTTTTTATATATAATTACAACAACTAATTGAAATAAAGAGAAGAGTAAGATAAACTCAAACATCGTAAGAGAAAAATGGAAACAGAGAGAAAATTAAACAATAAAGGTTCAAATTATAATTATAATAATTAGATTTAACGGAAAAAAAAAACTAAGTAGAATATGTGAACGAGATCTAAATGAAAGAAATATAGAAACATATTTTCTTAGAGGAAAAATAATAATAAAATCTCCGCATACAACAAATAGAAAAATACGAAATTCTAAAAATATGAGTAGGTGCAGGAAGATATTCTCAGTAAATAACTCTTCAATACTGAAGTAAGTATGTAAATGAGAGCAAATACGTATGAGTGAATTGAGTACGAGGAATGAGATATTGGACCTATTTATATAGGGATGAATTACCATAATTATCTAAGATAATAAGAATATTTATCATTATCTATTAAGTGAATGTTTGGGGTAGGTTTTGAGAATCTTCCAATGAGTTAAACTTGGATATCTCAAGTGCTAAGATATTGCCGAAATATTTAAATAGTAGCTAGATATTCAAATATGACCAATATATTTAGATATTACTAAGATATTTTGTTCAAGTGTATGGACACTTATGATACTAAGTTGTTTAAGGAACTGTTAGATACATTCTAAATATTATGTTTTTCCTAGCATTAATAGACCACTTCTCATCAAAATATCCTTGGATACATCACCTTCCAGAATTATTTGTATATATTGTTAGATTAAAAAATTTTAAATATTAATATAGACGTTGAATTAAAAAAAAATATTAGTTATTTTAATCATTAATTACTATCCAATCCTTGAATATATGAATATAATATCCATTTCGATAAACAAATCTTTTATCATAAAATTTTTTTATATTAGATACGAATCTTTTATCATATACTTAATTTTTATTATATATATATAAAATAAATTTTCAGATTTTATTATTCGCATCCAACTATATATTTCTTAAATTTAATTAGAGAAGATATTTGATTAAGTATATTGATTATCATCGTATCTAATTAAATTAGATTTGATTAGACAAAATTGATTAAATACGATTTAATTAAATATAATTATATCTAATTAAAATGAATTCAGTCATATAAGATATAATTTAGATTTGTTTTTAAATTGATTAGGAGGTGAGTCATTTTTTTTATATAAAATAGGGGTCAATTTTAGAACATAGTTTTTAATAAAAATGTTTTAAAATTGGACAAGAAGAATTTGGAAAAGAATATATTCTCTATCTCAAGAGCGAGTAAGATGTGTTTGGATCTAAAATAAGATGAGAGTGAGGGAGAAAATTAGAGAGATTTCATACAAAGAAGTTGTAGAGAGATAATAGATTTGTGAGAATATGACATTATTCATAACCTAAAATGTTAAGACATTAAGTTATGGGTCTTTCTCACTTATAAATTATTCAACTTTGTCATTTCTTACAAATATAGGATTTCAAACTGACACTTAATTTTCAACAATAATGAAGTTTAAAGGATTAAGTTTTTCTATTTTTAACTTAACCAGACAAAATTACATACTTTACACACACTAAATAACTTATATTCTTTACTTACTCAAACTCGATCCTCATGATATTGTTGTTATAAATAAAATACAAATATAATTGTTTCTATCCTCAAAAATTTATTAAATTTATTTTATTTTAATAAATGTATTTTGAGAGGTTAATAACTAATGTAGATGAGAATATTTAACCACAATATATTTTTTATTTGTTTATTTCTACTTTTCTTATTATCGTAACCAGGGTCTCGTTAGGTAAGCTGATAATTAAATATGATCTTTAATCTAACGCTCAAATATAAAGTAATCTTATATCATAAACATGTTGTAAACTAAATGCGAAAGCGTACCTGAATTAGCCATAATTATGATGTCCCTTTTAGAGCACTATTGATCTTATGGTCTTCCACCTGAAGAACACCTGTATTTCCCTCTTGATTTTCTCTCTTGATGGGGATAGAAAGAAAAGAACTACGTTCTGTCTACGTGCTCCCAGAAGGGGACCATGACCCCTTAAAATAACCAAAATTAGGTTAATTACTTAAGTTTTAGTATTTCCAATTTGACCCCTCATCAAATTAGAAATTGTTCTATGGTCTCTACACAATTTTATTTTCATGACATATGCCTTTAGCCAAACCTTTTTAATTTAGTCAGATCACTTTATTATTTTGCTTAATAAATAATGACCCTAACACATTTAAATATGTATCATATATATACATGACCCAAATTTTGCCAACAATCTCCCACTGGTCACAAATATATATTTTCTTACAACCTCACAAATGTGTTAGACTTTATGAGCTCAAAATTGTCATTATATTCCTTTAGCATATTCCAAAAGTCCTGTCCATTAATCATATCAGGATATAGAACCAGACCAGCTTTTCATTGCATCATCGCAACTAAAACCAACAATGATTACTCATCCTGACATAACCAAACGACATGGATTCATCATGAAATGTGTAGCATGAAAAATTACGTGAAGGTGATCTGTACACGTCTATTTTCAACTGGTTCAAACTTTAACTTATCGAGATCGATATAATAACCTTAATGTACAAAGTGTAATGAATGAACGAAAAAATCGTATATCTATAGATAATCAAATATGTTCAAAAATTAATGTATACATATATGAAACTAAACATATAACATAAAATATATGAAAATGACTAACTCCCACTAAACCACAGATTCCTCAAACCGTAAAACACCCATGTGAGCAACATGCTCATGGAAGACCTTGGGCGAAAGTCCTTTAGTTAGAGGATCTGCTATCATGGAGTTTGTCCCTAAATGTTCTATGGAAATCTGTCCACTCTGTACTCTTTCCTTAACAACTAGGAACTTAATGTCGATGTGTTTTGACTTAGTCAAACTTCTGTTGTTGTTGGAATACAATACAGCTGATTTGTTGTCACAATATAACTTAAGTGGTTTTTTAATGCCTTTCACAATTTGCAGCCCTGTGACAAAATTTCTCAGCCATATTCCATGATTTGACGCCTCATAGCATGCTACAAATTCTGCTGCCATAGTGGATGAAGCTGTAAGGGTTTGCTTGACACTGCGCCAAGAAACCGCACCACCTGCTAACATGAAAATGTAACCTGAAGTGGATTTCAAACTATCTTGACATCCTGCAAAGTCCGAGTCAGAAAACCCAGCGATCTCCAACTAGTCTGACCTCTTGTATGTGAGCATGTAATCTTTTGTTCTCTTTAAATATCTCATGACCCTTTTTGTTGCTTTCCAATGGTCCATTCCTGGATTGCTTAAATATCTGCCTAGAACCCCAACTATGTATGTTATGTCTGGATGCGTACATACTTGGGCATACATCAAACTCCCTACAACTGATGCATAGGGAATCTTTTGCATTTCCTCAATTTCCAAATTTCCCTTTGGGCACTGATTGAGACTAAACTTGTCTCCCTTAGCAACTGGAGTATCCCCGGATTTACATTCATGCATGCTAAACCTTTTAAGAATTGTTTCGATATAGCTCCTTTGTGATAATCCCAAAATACCCCGACATCGATCTCGGTGTATCTGAATTCCTAATACAAAAGACGCATCACCAAGATCTTTCATTTCGAAATTCTTTGATAAAAATTTCTTGGTTTCGTGCAATATGCCCATATCATTAGTGACAAGTAGAATGTCATCAACATACAAGATCAGGAAAATATACTTACTCCCCTTAAACTTGTGATATACACAATCATCAACAATATTCATCTCGAAGCCAAATGAGAGAATTACTTGATGAAATTTATAGTACCATTGAAGAGATGCTTGTTTTAGTCCATAAATGGATTTTGTCAGTTTGCAAACCATACTCTTTGAATCTCTCTGCACAAAATTTTCTGGTTGCACCATATAAATCGTCTCATCAATGTTGTCATTAAGAAACTCCGTCTTGACATCCATTTGATGAAGCTCCAAATCATAATGTGCTACAAGAGCCATGATTGTCCTAAAAGAGTCTTTCGATGAAACTGGAGAGAAAGTCTCTTTAAAGTCAATCCCTTCCTTTTGGGTATAGCCCTTAGCTACTAGACGAGCCTTATACCTTTCCACATTAACTTTAGAATCCCGTTTGGTCTTAAATATCCACTTGCAACCAATGGGTCTCATACCTTCTGGTAATGGGACAAGTTCCCAAACCTTGTTGTCTTGCATGGACTTATACTCCTCCTTCATTGCTTCAATCCACTTTTCAGAGTTAGAACCTTGCATGGCTTGACGGAAGTTAACTGGGTCATCTTCCATCATACCATTGTTTTCCTCATGTTCTTGAAGAAATACCATGTAATCATCCGAAATAGCACTTCTTCTTTCTCTAGTGGATCTCCGCAAAGTTATTGGCTCATGATGCACAAGTTCTTGAGGATCTTGAGTTTGTTCTTCATGAACAACCAAATCATCTTGAGTAAGGGGTTCATTAACAATGCCTTGTGGAGGTTCCGAACTTACTTTATCAAAAGTAACTGTTTGAATCGGTTCTGGAATTTTTACCGATTCTTCCTCCAAGACAAAGTTCCTGATTTTTTTCTTCCCCCCAAACTTAATATCCTCAAAGAACGTAGCAGTTACCGTCTCAAAAATTGTCTTTAATGTGGGATCATAAAATTTATATCCCCTGGATCTTTCAGCATAACCAATAAAATAACTACTTACTGTTCGTGAGTCCAATTTCTTTTCATTTGGCTTATAAGGCCTTGCCTCAGCTGGACAACCCCACACATGGAAATGCTTCAAACTAGGCTGTCGCCCAGTCCAAAGCTCATAAGGTGTTTTGGTCGCTGCTTTAGTTGGTACTCTGTTTAGAATATAAGATGCCGTATTTAGTGCCTCTCCCCAGAGTGACTCTGGTAAGCTGGAATGACAAATCATACTCCTGACCATATCTTTAAGAGTTCGATTTCGTCTTTCAGCTACATCATTCATGTTAGGTGATCCCGGCATGGTATACTGTGGGACAATTCCACACTCCTCTAGGTACCTGGCAAAAGGTCCTGGACGCTGTTCACCTGACCCGTCAAATCTGCCATAATACTCACCACCACGATCAGATCTGACAGACTTAATTCTTTTATTGAGTTGATTTTCAACTTCAGCTTTAAATGTTTTGAACACGTCTAGAGATTGTGACTTTTCATGTATAAGGAATAAGTATGCATATCGTGAGTAATCGTCTATGAATAATATAAAGTATTGTTGACCATTCCACGAAGGTGTAGGAAATGACCCACAAATGTCTGTATGTATCAACTCTAAGACGTCTGTAGCTCTATATGCATCTAATCTCTTCACTTTGGTCTGTTTGCCCTTAATGCATTCAACATAAACATTAAAGTTTGTGAAGTCAATGGACTCTAAGATTCCAGTTAACACAAGTCGTTCAATTCTATTTTTAGAGATGTGACCTAATCGCCTGTGCCATAATGCTCCTGAGTGAGTATCACTAATTTTACGTTTAGTACCCCGTGATTCTGTATTAAGGGTTTCAATATAAGTGGTCACAATATCAAGTAAATACAGATTATCATAAGGCAAAAGTGAGCTAGTTCCAATAATATCTGAATTAAAAGACAAACTGAACTTATTGTTTCCAAATGAACACAAATAACCTAATTTGTCCAGATAAGAAACTGAAACCAAATTCCGTCTAAATGACGGCACAACAAAAGTGTCTTTCAAATCCAAATAAAAACCAGTACTCAATAACAATTTAAAATGCCCTATAGCTTCCACCTATACCGATTTGCCATCTCCAACATATATCCATCTTTCAGAATCAGTTGGCTTCCGGTAGCTTAGGCAACCCTTTATAGAAACACTGATGTTAGTAGTTGCACCTGAGTCTAACCACCAAGTGTTACTAGGTACCGACGCTAAATTGACTTCGAACGGACCAAAATAGGAAATATACTTTTGAGGATCGAAACATAATTTAAATTGGCGGATACGTAAACAATTGTAGCTAAATTAAAAACAAGAGAAATAAATTAATTATGCTCACATTATAAAAAAAATAATTATAAATAAAATATATATTCAAATAATGGTTTAACCCATCTCAAGACACCCAATGCACCATCAATATCAAGTCTTTGGACAATAATATTAACTGCTAGAGGTATCTTGTTGTAATAATCAAACATTGACAATAAAGCACGTCCAACAACAAATCAGTCTTTGGATTGATTTATCATCGACAAAGCAAATTCTTATAATTATCATATGTTTATCATTACAAGTGTATATGCAATTCGGCCAAATATTAATCTTCCTTTGGGCCGACTAATACTCGCATGAATATACACAAACACTAACATTCAATATTTTTCATGAACTGCCCAATTCAAAAAATGTTACTTTGGTAACTTCTTGACTCAATTTGTTCAAAAAATATTAAACTACCCACAAAAATTAAATATATTAATTATATAGCAAAACCAAATATTGTAACTAATAAAATACATAATTTTTCATGTTGCACAAGAATTAACACTCGGAATATTAATTCTCCTGGGACCACCACACGCACCCAATTCTTTAGTTGCTAATTTACTGGATTAATTCTCCTGGGGACCACCACATGCACCCAATTCTTTAGTTGCTAATTTACTGGAATATTAATTCTCTTCCTTCTCTCTCACTCTTTCACACATGGGCTTCCCAGCCAAGGGTGCCTTAGCTGACCACCCGATCAAGTTCCTCATCCACGGCCGCACGGGCTGGATTGGTGGCCTCCTCGGCATCCTCTGTCAGGCCCAAGGCATCCTCTTCCAGTACGCCTCGGGCCGTCTCGAGAACCAGGCCTCCCTCGAAAGGGACATAGCCGAGGTCAGGCCCACCCACGTCTTCAACGCCGCGCGGTTGCACGGGCCGACCCAACATCGACTGGTGCGAGTCTCATAAGGTGGAGACCATCCGAACCAACGTCGTTGGAACCCTCACTCTCGCCGACGTCTGCCGCCAACACGACCTCCTCCTTCTCAACTACGCCACCAGTTGCATCTTCGAGTACGATTCCGATCATCCTCTCGGATTTGGAATCGGCTTCAAAGAACTGGACACTCCCAATTTCACCGGTTCCTTTTACTCTAAGACTAAAGCCATGGTAAAGGATCTGCCTAAGAACTACGATAATGTGTGTACCTTGCGAGTGAGGATGCCTGTCTCGTCTGATTTGGGAATTTGGGAATTTACCCCAAATTCGAAACTAGGTTTAAAATTTAGAAATTTATCCAAATTTAAATTTAAGATTTACAAAAATTGGAGATTATTCTCCACTTAGGGTTCTGAATTGAATAGAATCTAAATTTTATTAAATGTAATTTCCAAAAAACAAACATGAATTAAGTATGGGTGGCTCTGATACCAATTGTTAGGTAAACTGATAATTAAATATGATCTTTAATCTAACGATCAAATATAAAGTAATCTCATACTGTAAACATGGTGTAAACTAAATGCGAAAGCGTACCTGAATTAGCCATAATTATGATGTCCTTTTTAGAGTACTATTGATTTTATGGTCTTCCACCTGAAGAGCACCTGTATTTCCCTCTTGATTTTCTCTCTTAATGGGGATAGAAAGAAAAGAACGGGACTGTAACTACGTTTTGTCTACGTGCTCCCAGAAGGGGACCATGACCCCTTAAAATAACCAAAATTAGGTTAATTACTTAAGTTTTAGTATTTCCAATTTGACCCCTCATCAAATTAGAAATTGCTCTATGGTCTCTACACAAATTTATTTTCATGACATATGCCTTTAGCCAAACCTTTTTAATTTAGTCAGATCACTTTATTATTTGACTTAATAAATAATGACCATAACACATTTAAATATGTATCATATATATACATGACCCAAATTTTGCCAACAGGGTCAATAATAAAAATTGAAAATAGAATCATCACTAATATTTATTAAAAACAATAATTAAAGAAAATTGTGGTTTATACGGGGAGATTTTAAGTTGAGAGTTGATTGCATGTAGAAAAGACGTTAACATCCATCTTAAAAGATGATTTTATCCATAATTATTTAAACATACTATTTATATTTTAAAATATTTATCTCACCATAGATAATTTTGAGGTAGTTTAAATAAAGATTAATAATATATTTATTATATATTTATTTTATATAAATGTGTTAAAATAGGTTTAACCCGATAGATCAGCTCAAAAGGTTTGAAAAAAATGTCATACTAGCCTAAAAAATTTATGACCTAAATTGAATCGACTTATTTTGGCATAACTTATTTAAGCATAACTTATATGGGTTTATAGGTTGAACTGCATTATAGAATAATAATTTTTTTAAATAAAAATAAAATTATTTTATAATATATATATATATATATTATAAATTAATTTGACAAGATTCATTTATTCTAAAAATAAATATTGTAATAAATATCTAATAATAACTTATTCTAATAATTAAGATTAATTATTATTTTAAATTAATCAATTACTAAAAATAAATAATAATAAAGATTAAATTTTTAATTCTTATTTTGATATTAAATACATGTATTCTCTTATAATTTATATATTAAATCATTATATCTTAAATAAAAACTAATTTTATTAATAAAATTTAAATTTTTAAAATATATTTTTACTTTTTTTTATTTAAATATTTTTTTAATTAATTGATTTTTTTATATGTCAATATATTTTTTTAAATTCAATCAAGGTAAAATTGGTCTATTAGTCCGTTAACATAAAAAAAATTAAGCTAATAGTTGTTAAGCCTATTTGGAAATATAGATCAGTTATAATTTTTTTTTTTTACTTAACTCCAATAATTAAACCTAGATTAAGCCGTTTTCACAACTCTATTTTACATTAACATGGATTAAACCTGGATTAAGCCATTTTGACACATTTTTTTACATTAACATTATTATAAAAGTAATTACTACAAAAATATTAATATTAATTTTTTAGGTGGCTCCATCGTAATAATTCTCGTTTTTACATATCTCCAGTACTATCATACAAGCTTAGTTCTTTGTAGAAAATGTAAATAATTTAATGGTTTTTAAGTTAAATTTTAATATATTTTATTTTATTAAATTTAGGATTTTTCAACTGTCCTAACAAATACTTCCAAAAAATGAAATTGACAAAAGATGTCTATCTAAATGAACTTATTAAAGATATTTCTTCTTGTCATTGTAAACTTTACCTTTTTAGAGAAAAGACTTACATTCTTTCTCTATATAAGTCACAAATATGTCACATCCTATTAATCTAATACCTTCAAATATTATTTAACTCAATCATAAAACTTATTTATTTAAAATTAGTATTATGTTTTATTGTGTGCATTTTAATTTAGATAAAAATTTAATATGAAAAGTTGTCCCAACTTGCATATTTAAATTTAAAATTGAAAGGAGTGACATAATAATTCTTTCACTGATATATTCTTACTTTTAAAATTTATAGAAATACTATAAAATTTAATTCTAAATATTTTGCCAAAAATAAATGTTATTATTATTATTATTATTATATAAATACATTTTATTAACGTTAGATAAAATATTTAAGATAACAAGTTATGTCAACTTGTATCTTTAAAATTTAAAATAAATAAAAAACTCACATTTTAATAATTCTCCAGTAATAAATTTTTATTTTTTATACTTACAAAAAGTTATAATAAAATTTATTTTTAAATATTTTGATGGAAATATTATTATTATTATTATTATTATTATAAGATAAATATATTTTATTACAAGTTGTCACAAATTGTATATTTGAAATTTAGAATTAAAAGGACGTTACTTCCTAACAATCCTGTCTTTAATAATTTTTTATTTTAAATATTAATAAAAGTATTATAAAATTTAATCTTAATATATCATTTCAGGATAAATAGTTTGTATTGTACTTGTTAAAATAAACATTATTATTATTATTAGGAGCATTATTATTATTAATATAAGTGTGGGTTGTCCTTTATTATTTTCAATTTATAATTGAAATAAAGAGAAGAGTAAGAAAAACTCAAACATCATAAGAGAAAAATGGAACAGAGAGCAAATTAAACAATAAAGGTTCAATTTATAATTATAATAATTAGATTTAACGGAAGAAAAAAACTAAGTAGAATATGTGGATGAGATCTGAATGAAAGAAATACAGAAACATATTTTCTTAGAGGAAAAATAATAATAAATTCTCCGCATACAACAAATAGAAAAATATGAAACTCTAAAAATTAAAAATACAATATTTTGATGCACGTGGCGACAATAGAAACTATCATTAAGAGATGTTTCAAGTTATGCTCTATGCTGCAACAAAGATTTGACACATGGTAACATATAGAGTTGCATTAACAGTGGTTTGATATTTTATAAAGGATTGATATCTGAAATTTATAGTTTGATATAGTTAAACTGATTCCATTTCATGGTGATATCTAAAATTTATTTTTGGAAGAAAACTTTAGTAAAAGAAAGATAAGCACATATAAGATTAATATAAAAATATCTAATTACAAATTGTAGATAGAGACTCTCATTTGAAACAACTAAATCAATTTATTAAAAATATTTCTTCTTGTTATCATCGTAAAAATTTACCTTGTTGGAGAAAAGACTTACATTCTCTTTATATGCATCTTAAGTCAAAAAAGCACAAGATGTGACATCCTATTAATCTAATACCTTCGAATATTATTATTATTATTATTATTATTATTATTATTATTATTATTATTATTATTATTATTATTATTAAAATACCTTCAAATATTATTATCATCCTTATTATTATTACTAGTATTATTATTATTATTATTAAAATAAATGTGGCTTGTCCTTTCTTATTTTTAATTTATTATTCAATTTCACACAGTCTTACTTAATATCAATATTTTTTTTATCGAATCACTTTTTGAAATGATTTATTTTAAAAGTTCAAGAAGTACAAAATTTTCGTTAGCTTTTTCGTTAACAACAGTTAGATATTTTTTATTATTTAATCTGAACTTAATATTTGAAAAACTTGTGAAAAGCATAAGATATTATATGCTATGATTTATTTTTGAAATTATTCTTTTGAAAGTTGAAGAAGTACAATTTTTCGTTAACAAGATTTTGTAATTATCTTTAGATACATAAAATTTAAATTTGTACATTTTTTCTAACAAATTTTCATTTTATTTTTCTAAAGTTTTACGTAAATCACTTTATTTTATTGTTTAAAATACTATATAAATCGTTTATCAAAAGAATGTTATCATATTTTTTTGAACATAATTACAGAAGATAGTTGATTAAATATATTGATTATCATGGTATCTAAATAAATTATATAAAATTGATTAATAACTCTATTTATTGTGTAAAATATTATATAAATCGTTTAAAAAAGTATGTTATCATATTTTTTATTATTATATTTCTTAATTTAATTAGAGAAGATAATTGATTAAATAGTTAAATTAGATAATAAAATTGATGTAACTAATTATGATTATATCTAAATAAAATGAATTAAATTAAATAAGATAAAATATAGATTTGATGGGAATTATTTTTGTATATAAATAGGAGGCTTTAGAAACACTGAACTGAGCTTGGTACATTTACAAGTGCATAGCGATTCAATGCGTGTATGATAATATCGTAATACATGGCTAATTGGAAGAAGTTGGAAATTATAGGAAACGGTTCATATGCTACCGTTTATCTAGCTGCTGTCATGTTTCCGCAGGAAGAGTCAAATTGGAAGGTTACAGCTGTGAAGAGTTCGAGGCCTTTTCCTTACTCATTTGCTTCTTTGCGAAAGGAGAAAAAAATATTGGAATTATTTATAGGTTGTAAAGAAATCCTTCAATGTTTTTTTTATACTTATACTATAGAGAGAGGTTTTTCTATCTACAATCTCTTTATGGAGTTTGCTCCTTATGGGTCTCTTGCTGATTTAATAAGGAAGGGACCACTCCCAGAGAAGGAAGTAATATTGTGTACTCACATGCTTCTGAAGGGACTTTCTTGTATTCATGGAAAAGGAATTGTCCATTGTGATCTTAAACCGGACAACATTCTTCTCTTTCCTTCCTCAGAAGATCCTACAAAATTTCAACTAAAGATTTCTGATTTTGGATTATCCAAGATTAGAGGAGAGAGAAATGCTGACTTTGGACAGATCAAGTTTAGAGGGACACCATTTTACATGTCACCAGAGTCTCTTGTAGGTTTGTTGGAAGCATCCTTAGATATATGGTCTCTTGGATGCATTGTTATTGAAATGATAACAGGATTCCCTGCATGGAGAGACTTGGAAACTAGAGACGACCTAATGTTCAAGCTTGCATTTCTTCAAGAAGCACCAGAGATACCTTATGAACTCGATTGGGATTGCAAAAGTTTCTTAAGGAAGTGTTTTATGAAGGATCCTAGACAGAGATGGACTGCTACAATGCTTCTCACTCATCCTTTCATGCAGAAAGAATATCCAACATCTTTTATAATTAATAATTCTTCATCTTTTTTTCTTATATCATATGATATTGTGAGCTATGTATTGTTCATAGCTTTGTTCTTTATTTTAAAACTTGTTTAACTTTTAAAATTTATGATAATAGAACACTTTATGTATCCATTAAGAATGTTTCAATAAATAAAATATATTTATTTGTTAACTTGATTAATTAATTATTTATTTAAATTAATTACATTATTTGATTTCATTTAATAATAATAAAATAAAAATATTTTATAAAAAATAAAATAAATTGAATTATTACAAAACATAAATATTATAAAAGATAAAGTTTAAAAATTTAAACTAAAAAGATAAATTTTAAAAATTAAAACTGAAAAGATAACATTTAAAAGTAAATTGAATTTACTATTTAAAATTCAACGTATAAATATAATCCATTATGGTCAATCTAAGATAATCATGTAATCTTCAATAAAAGATTAAAATATTTTAAATTATAAATTTAAATCTTATATATTATAATATAATTATTAATTTATATTGTTGATAAAATCTTGTAATTTTATTTAACGATTGAAGATTAAAAAATTTTAGATATAATTTGTTTAAGATTTTAAACACATTTTCCATTTTAAAATATCACAATGATAATTTTAACCATTTAATAAATATGAAAAAAGTTAGTAGAATATTTATTTCTTTGAGAACAAGTTATTTTTTAACATTTATTTAAATAAGTAATTAATATATATATATATATATATATATATATATATTACTTAGAAAATGAAATAATATATTATGTTAAAAGTGATAATAAAATATTAATATAAATGAGATATTAACTTTATTATGAATTATAGATAAAATAATATTTTTTATTATTATTGATATAGCAGATATGTTCGGGTATATTATACAATGCATGTATAATATAAAGTATTATTTATATAATTTTTTTATTAATAATTACAAAGACCAGTGTATATAAAAAATTTACTTATTATTTTTTTCCTTCAATATTTTAACTTAAATCTGATTTTGTTTGGATTGTTAGTTAAAAACAAATTAAAAGGATTTTCTTCAATTAAAAAGTTAAAAGTTCGTTTTTGTTAAAATATTATAAAATGTATCAATAATTATTTTTTAAAATTATTTCTAACCTTTTAGACTTTTTTTAAAATAAAAATAAATAAAACAAAAATAATAACTTTTTCTCTCTTCCATTTTTCAAGTGCACATTCAACTGCCATTATCATTTCTTCTAAATCAAGCATTTCAATATTGTTCACTCAGTTTAGCCCAAGACGTTAATGCAGGTTGGTTTGAACACTACTTGGAAGAGACATCATGAAAACACAAGGACATGAATCTTTTGTTGTAAATGTTGAAAAAAAAAAGAATAAAAATTTATTCTTGAGGTGTATTTAATCTTTGTCCTTCAGGACTTATCCGCGATACAAAAAGAACTTCCCGAATTTTTGAGGAACTCAGAATCTAGCAAGTAACTCTTAAAAGAGTATATACACGCAGAATACACTACAAAAAAATCGCTTATTTCCCACAGATTTTTACCGATGGATTTGTAGTCATCGGAAAATTAGTTATTACCGACGGATATAAAGTATTTGTGGAATTTGGTCTTACCGACGGATATAACCGTTGGTAAATTAATAATTAGTAACCGACGGATATATCTGTCGGTTAATCCATCGATTAATTAATAATTAATTACCGATGAATATATCCGTTGGTAAATCCGTCGATAAATTAACAATTAATTATCGATGGATATATCCATCGGTAAATTAACAATTACTTACCGACGGATATATCCGTCGGTAAACCCATCGGTAAATTAACAATTAGTTACCGACGGATATATCCGTTGGTAAAATTATATAATAATTACTTAATTTTAAATATATTTTAATAAATTAATTATTCACCTAATTAAAAAATTAAATATTTTTTCTATTTATTAAATTAATTTAACCATAATTAGATTAATATATAATAATTTATTAAATTAAATAATTTTAAAAAATAAAAATTTAATTATATATAAATATATAAAAATATATAAATATATAAATATACAAATATATAAATACAAAAATGTATAAATATAAAAATATAAATATATTGTATTTATATATTTATTTGGATATATATTTATTTGTATATAAATATAATTTATTGTAAACTATAATTGAAAAATTTTGGTAGCTTAGTGGTTGGAGTATCGACCTCCAACCTGTAAGGTACTGGGTTCGAATCTTATCAGTGACAATTCTCTTAATATAAATTATAATTCAAACTTCTAAAAATATAAAAGAGGGGAAATAAATTATTATAATATAAAGAAAGGAATAAAAAATTTAATAAATAATAAAATATTTTCAACGGAAAATCCGTCGGTAATAACCCGTAACATTTACCGACAGATTTTGTCCATCGGTAATTTCGATTTTCGATTTTTCTTGTAGTGATAAAAATAGAATGAAAAGGAGAGAAGAGAAGATAAGTGAAGTATGTGTTTTGGAGGAGTGTGGAGTGATCTATTTATAGGTGCACATTGTTGAACATTCAAGGACTTGATGTTGAACTTGATGGACATGAAGCTTGTTAATTTTGATGATGATTCAAGAACACAAGACTTAGAGAGTTGAAGACTTGTTTTAATGTGTAATAACTCTGTTTTGATTAGATTGAGTTTGTAATATTAGAGTTTGAGATAGCCGGCACATATTCTACACCTTAGAAGCTTCAAAAAGCTCAAATTTATCAACCAGGCTCGGCTTTAATCGATTAAATAGTGAAATAATCGATTAAAACAGTGAGAAAAAACATTTTCTGTATCTGCTCACAGGTTTAATCGATTAACACACCTGTTAATCGATTAACAGGCCTGTTAATCGATTAACAACCCTTTTAATCGATTAAAACAGAGAGTTTTGGGGTTCTGTTGATTTTGGCTCTGTAATAATCGATTAACACTTCATTTAATCGATTATTTCAGTCAGATTTTGATTTTTAACTTCAAATCAACCCTATTTTCGAAAACCCTATTTCCAAGAACCCTAGTTTCGACATTCTCAATTCCCAAACCCTAATTTCTCTACTTAAGCTTCTCTATGGCACTCAAAAATGGAGAACAACATTTTTCATACAAAATTTAAGTGCTGTGAGTGCCAGAGAACTGTTTGTTGTAAGAAAAAGGGGCTTTTGGAACCTGGTGTGGGCTAGAAGCGATAAGAATCACTAAGTGGAGTTCTTAGTGGATTGTGTGTTGTGTCGTCTCTAGGGAAAGTTGTTCATCATCTCTTGTGGATTTCAAGAGAGGTGTTTTCTTATCTTTATCTTTTCAATTGTAATTTGTTTTGATTATAGTGACAGTGTTAATCCTCTGTTTGAGTGATTAGCAACTGGATGTAGGGTCTTTTGATCTGAACCAATATAAATCTCCTGTGTAAGATTCTCTTCTCTTCTCTATTTACATTTACAAAGTTTTTAATCGGTAAAATTTGGGGAAAATTTTGAAAACCTAATTTTTATTAAGAAACCAATTCACCCCCCCTCTTGATTTTTGTCCGACCACGCGAACATTCTGCTGCGCAATTCTAACAAGTGGTATCAGAGCTTGCTTTGATAGTCATTCAAACTTTTCAAAAATGGCCGGACAAAATCAAACTTTTGCCGAAGGTGCGTCTATCAACAGACCCCCACTTTTTGCGGGTCAAAATTATCCTTTCTGGAAAGTAAGAATGCAAATCTTTTTAGAGTCTGTTGATAGAGGCGTTTGGGACGCTATTTTAAACGGTCCATATGTTCCTAAAGTTACTGAGAACGGTGTTGACGTTCCTAAAACTTTTTCTAGATGGACTGCAGAAGAAAATAGAAAAGCACAATTTGACGTTAGGGCTAGAAATATAATTTCATCTGCTCTAACCCTTGACGAGTTTTACAGGATTTCTGTTTGTAAAAGTGCTCAGGAAATGTGGGAAATGCTTAGAGTGACCCACGAAGGTACCAACGACGTTAAAAGAGCACGTAAAAATTCCTTAATCCAAGAATACGAGATGTTCCGGATGCAACAAGGAGAAACGATATTCGACGTTCAAAAGCGTTTCACTCATATTGTGAATCATCTCACCGAATTAGGTAAAATCTTTGACGTTGATGAATTAAATGTTAAAATTTTAAAATCTTTGGATAGGAAATGGCAACCTAAGGTGACGGTCATCTCGGAGTCACAAAATCTTTCCACAATGTCTATGGCGGCGCTCTTTGGAAAGCTTAGAGAGCATGAGCTTGAATTAGGAAGGCTAAATGAAGAAGAAGGTCAATATCAAAAGAAGAACCTAGCCTTCAAAATCGAAATTTCGAAAAGGTAAAAACAAAAAGGAAGAACAAGACTCAGAAAATGAAGAAGAAGAGTTGAGTCTTATGATAAAGAAGTTCACCAAATTCATGAAATTTAAAGGAAGGCATCCATTCAAAGGTAAGGGAAAGGTAAGAGAAAGTATTTCCTTAAATATAAAATGTTATGGTTGTGGTGAAGTAGGACATGTAAAGACCGAATGTCCAAATAAGAAGAATGATGAATTCAAAGGCAAAAAGGTCTTCAAGAAGAAAGCCTATATTGCTTGGGATAACAGCGATTCAAGTTCGGAATCAAGTGACTCAGAAGTAGAAGCAAATATTTTCTTAATGGCAAATGACAACATATCTTCCAATTTTGAGGTAAGTAATTCTGACTCATCTTCTAGTGATGATGATAATAACTATGATGAATTGCAAAATGCTTATAATGAATTGTTTATTGCTTTCAAGAATTTGAAAAATGAATATAAAGTTGTAAAGAAGAATTTAAGTAGATCCGAAAAGGAAATAAACTCCTTAAAAATGAAAATCACATGTTTAGAAGAAAAGGAATTATTAGAAACGAAAATTGTATGTTTAGACGAGGAAAATGATAAGAACCTAGCATGTGCAAATTGTAAAGAGCATGAATATGACATAGATATTCTTAACCATTTGCTAGACAAAGCCGAAAAGGAAATAGATGATCTTAAGAAGCATGAAATGGTATTTGCTCAAAATAATGTAAATCATCAAGTTCCTTTGAAAAAGTCTAAAAGGAAAAATAAAAGAGTATGGGTAGAAAAAGGAACTAGAGCTTGTTTTGTAAGTAATGCATCTTATTCTAAAGCTACATCAAAAGCATGTTTTTATTGCATGAAACAAGGTCACACTTCAAATAAATGTAAAATTAAACATTTTGGTGTTCCTAAAGGTAAATACATTTGGGTTCCTATTGTTAAATAATTTGTTATGTCTCTAACCCCAAGGACCCAAAAATTGTGGGGACCTAAGTTTACTATGTTCTTGTTTTGTAGGAAACTTCCAAATCAAAGAAGTCTATGTGGTATCTTGATAACGGATGCTCAAAACATATGACCGGAGATAAATCTAAATTTGTGAGTTTCAAAGCTAAGAAAGAAGGATATGTAACTTATGGGGACAACAACAAAGGGAAGATTCTTGGAATTGGAAACATAGGTGGTGCAAACACTTTGGAGATCAATGATGTGCTTCTTGTTGATGGATTAAAGCATAATCTCCTTAGCATAAGTCAACTATGTGACAAAGGATTTAAGGTAATATTTGAAAGTCAATTTTGCACCATACATTTGATAGATTCTGAAAATGTAGAATTAAAAGGTATTAGGCATAACAACATATATTTGATTGATTTGGATTGTTTACATGATTCTAGCATAACATGTTTAGTTGCTAAGGAAGAGAACCCTTGGTTATGGCATAAAAGAACTGCTCATATAAATATGCATCATTTGAATAAATTGATTTCAAAAGACTTAGTTATTGGTTTGCCTAAGTTAAAATTTGAAAAAGATAGATTGTGTGATGCATGTCAAAAAGGTAAACAAGTAAAATCATCTTTCAAATCAAAGAATGTTATTTCCACTTCAAAACCCCTAGAATTATTACATTTAGATTTATTTGGACCTTCTAGGATAAAAAGCTTTGGTGGAAATTATTATGGCCTTGTGATTGTTGATGATTACTCTAGATATACATGGACATTTTTCCTAACTATGAAAAGTGAAGCTTTTAAGGTCTTTAGAAAATTTGCAAAACAAATTCAAAATGAGAAAGACTTAAAAATTAAAGTTTTAAGAAGTGACCATGGTGGTGATTTTCAAAATGAAAAGTTTGAAAATTATTGTGAAGAAAATGGAATATTACATAACTTTTCTACTCCTAGGACTCCCCAACAAAATGGTGTAGTTGAAAGGAAAAATAGGTCATTAGAGGAACTTGCTAGAACTATGTTAAATGAATATAATGTTCCTAAGTATTTTTGGGCTGATGTGGTTAGTACTGCATGTTATGTTTTAAATAGAATGCTCATTAGGTCAATTATTAAATCTACTCCTTATGAATTGTTTAATGGTAGAAAGCCTAATGTTGCTCATTTGAAAATTTTTGGATGTAAGTGCTTTGTGTTGAATAATGGAAAGGACAACTTAGGAAAATTTGACTCTAAAGCCGATGAGGGCATTTTCTTAGGTTATTCATTAACTAGCAAGGCTTACAGGGTGTTTAATAGAAGAACCTTAAATATTTAAGAATCTATTCATGTTACTTTTGATGAGATTGTAGACCTTGAGGAAAATCCTCTTGAGTCAAATAAAGAACTTGCAGGTGATGATGAATATATAAGAGAGGTTCTTGATGAATTGTATTTAGAAGAAAATGAGCCTTCTCAAACGCCTGAATTAGCAAAAGAATGGCAATCACCTAGAGGACTCTCAATGGACAATATCATAGGTGATATATCAAAAGGGGTAAGAACTAGAAATATGACTAATTTTTGTATGTCTGTAGCTTTTGTGTCACAGATAGAACCCAAAAATGTTGAGGAAGCGCTTAAAGATGAACAATGGTGCATAGCCATGCAAGAAGAACTTAACCAATTTGAAAGTAATCAAGTTTGGGAATTAATCCCAAGAGAAGAATCACATCAAGTTATTGGAACCAAATGGGTGTTTAGAAATAAACTTGATGAAGATGGAAACATAACAAAGAATAAAGCCAGACTTGTTGCCAAAGGGTATTGTCAGGAGGAAGGTATAGATTATGATGAAACTTATGCTCCTGTTGCCAGGTTAGAGGCTATACGCCTACTTCTTACTTATGCATCTTTGATGAAATTTAAATTATATCAAATGGATGTTAAGAGTGCATTCTTGAATGATTTTATTAAAGAAGAAGTTTATGTGGAGCAACCCCCTGGATTTGAAGATTTTAAATATCCTAATCATATTTTTAAATTAAAGAAAGCATTATATGGGTTGAAACAAGCTCCTAGATCTTGGTATGAAAGGCTAAGTAGTTTCCTAACTTCAAATGATTTTTCTAGAGGAAAAATTGATTCTACGCTGTTTATAAAGAAAGTAAAAGAACATATCTTATTGGTCCAGGTATATGTTGATGATATTATTTTTGGATCAACTGATAATTCGTTATGTGTAGAATTTGCTAAGATAATGCAGGGAGAGTTTGAAATGTCTATGATGGGAGAATTGACATTCTTCCTTGGACTTCAATTCAAGCAACTTAAAGACGACATTTTCATCTCTCAAACCAAATACGGCAAAGAGATACTTAAAAAGTTTGGAATGGACACCTCAAAGGAAGCTAACACACCCATGGGAACTTCATGCTATTTAGACAAGGATGAATCAGGTTTGGAAGTTAATCAATTTATGTATAGAGGTATGATAGGTTCACTGTTATACTTAACTGTAAGTAGACCTGATATTATGCATTCTGTTTGTGTGTGTGCTAGATTTCAGGATTGTCCAAAAGAATCTCACCTAATTGCAGTAAAACATATTTTAAAATATTTAAAAGGAACTACTGGTTTTGGTTTATGGTATCCTTCTTATGCTTGTACTAGTTTAATAGGATATTCTGATGCTGATTATGGTGGATGCAAAATAGATAGGAAAAGTACTAGTGGGACATGTCATTTGTTAGTTTCATCCTTAGTATCTTGGCATTCTAAGAAACAGGCATGTGTTGCTTTATCTACCACTGAAGCTGAATATATTGCAGCTGGTAGTTGTTGTGCTCAAATTTTGTGGATGAAACAATAGTTAGAAGATTATAGTATATTTTTAAATGACATACCTTTGATGTGTGATAATACGAGTGCAATTAATCTTACTAAGAATCCAGTAATGCACTCTAGGACTAAGCATATAGAGATTAGACATCACTTTTTGAGAGATCATATCAGCAAAGGAAACTGTAAAATAGAGTACGTTGATACAAAACATCAATTAGCAGACATTTTTACTAAGCCTCTACCCAAGGATAGATTCTATGATCTTAGAAGAGACTTAGGGATATTAGAAATAGATTAAATTCTGCTTAACTATAAAATTCTGCTTAGTGACGATAATGAAGATTCTGATGAAGATATGCCTCCTGTTGCTGAGTTTCCCTCTGATCAAATCCAAAGTGTTGGAACTTCCTCTACTCATCATGAAACCCGACAATCCATGGAAGACATGTTATCTGACATGAATCAGAGGATGCAGTCATTCTTCACTCTTTCTGGAGTACGACATGAAGAAATAATTCGCCGTATATCTGATGTAGATGATAAAGTGTGTCGTTTAGAAAATAGATTTGATGCACACTTTCATAGTGATGATAGTGAAGAATTTTAAATTTGTTGTTATTTCTTATATAGTAATGATTGCTTATCTCTGAAATAAAATATGGTATTCTGTTATTGCTTTGATTGAGGGGGAGTTTTCTCTAAGTTATGCATATTTTGAGGGGGAGCTCTTATGTTTGTAATAGAAGAATTATTTTTTATTATAATCAAAATAGGGGGAGAAATATTTAAAGCCTAATATGATTATTTTTAAATATTATCTAGTATGTTTAATGTGTTTGTTAGTATGACAGATAAAACAGGTTATTATAAGGCTTTAAAAGATAATTTTGATCATCATCAAAAAGGGGGAGATTGTTGAACATTCAAGGACTTGATGTTGAACTTGATGGACATGAAGCTTGTTGATTTTGATGATGATTCAAGAACACAAGACTTAGAGAGTTGAAGACTTGTTTTAATGTGTAATAACTCTGTTTTGATTAGATTGAGTCTGTAATATTAGAGTTTGAGATAGCCGGCACATAGTCTACACCTTAGAAGCTTCAAAAAGCTCAAATTTATCAACCAGGCTCGGCTTTAATCAATTAAATAGTGAAATAATCGATTAAAACAGTGAGAAAAACCATTTTCTGTATCTGCTCATTGGTTTAATCGATGAATAGGCCTGTTAATCGATTAACAGGCCTTTTAATCGATTAAAACAGAGATTTTTGGGGTTCTATTGATTTTGGCTCTGTAATAATCGATTAACACTTCATTTAATCGATTATTTCAGTCAGACTTTGATTTTTAACTTCAAATCAACCCTATTTCCAAGAACCCTAGTTTCGAAATTCCCAATTTCCAAACCCTAATTTCTCTACTTAAGCTTCTCTATGACACTCAGAAATGGAGAACAACCTTTTTCATACAAAAGTTAAGTGTTGTGAGTGCCAGAGAACTGTTTGTTGCAAGAAAAAGGGGCTTTTGGAACCTGGTGTGGGCTAGAAGCGATAAGAATCACTAAGTGGAGTTCTTAGTGGATTGTGTGCTATGCCGTCTCTAGGGAAAGTTGTTCATCATCTCTTGTGGATTTCAAGAGAGGTGTTTTCTTATCTTTATCTTTTCAATTGTAATTTGTTTGTAACAACTTGATTATAGTGACAGCGTTAATCCTCTGTTTGAGTGATTAGCAACTGGACGTAGGGTCTTTTGATCCAAACCAGTATAAATCTCCTGTGTAAGATTCTCTTCTCTTCTTTATTTACATTTACACAGTTTTTAATCGGTAAAATTTGGGGAAAATTTTGAAAACCTAATTTTTATTAAGAAACCAATTCACCCCCCCCCCCTCTTGGTTTTTTTCCGACCACGCGAACATTCCGCTGCGCGATTCTAACACACATGGGTTCAGAAAACCCAACCTCCCATGCCACGTCTCCACCAAAACTTGTGAAGTGCCAAGATATGTGGAGGGAGAGGCTTCTAGATCGGCAGAAGTTGAGGCCAACTTTTGCGGAGGAGGAATCGCACAACGCTTATGTGTCTCATGTGCGGTTCATGCGTTCAATTATGGTGCAATGTAGGATTCGATTTTGGCACAGTGTGGGTCGTGGGTCTTCATCTTGATCTTAGGTTTTTGCGATACTTTGTTTCATAACAATCTACGACATATTGTAAACATCAAAAGATACAAACAAACAAAAGAAGAAAATATTGGGTCTTATATAAGATGTAATGCATTAGGGTTAGTATATCAAGCTATATGAACCAGTCATAGACTGAAAACTTAATAAACAGTGTAGCTGATATAATAAGTTGTATGAACCAAAAACTCTTAGTGTGTGTTAGTAGTTTAACAAGCACAATACAACCCCACAATTCATGTTATTATCATTGTGTTGCGCTTACTAGACCATGAGTGTTCCCGGTATTCATGAGTGTTTTAGAAATCTTGCAAATATCTCATACAAATGGCCCCACTTGACACTCATATAGGTGATTTCATTAAAAACTTTGTTTAGACTAAAATTCGTACACCAATTTTAATTACAAAGTTTAACCTCTCAAGCATGTAGTATATAGTACTTTCACACATCATAGGAATGAACATAATTTATTTTAATCAATTTTAGTGCTAGTAAAACTAACAAGTTACTTGTTTTTGTTAGAATCGCGCAGCGAAATGTTCGCGTGGTCGGACAAAAACCAAGAGGGGGGGTGAATTGGTTTCTTAATAAAAATTAGGTTTTCAAAATTTTCCCCAAATTTTACCGATTAAAAATTGTGTAAATGTAAATAGAGAAGAGAAGAGAATCTTACACAGGAGATTTATACTGGTTCAGATCAAAAGACCCTACGTCCAGTTGCTAATCACTTAAAGAGAGGATTAATGATGTCACTATAATCAAATTGTTACAATACAAATTACAATGGAAAAGATAAAGTTAAAGATAACACCTCTCTTGAAACCCACAAGAGATGAAGAACAGTTTTCCCTAGAGACGGCACATCACACAATCCACTAAGAACTCCACTTAGTGATTCTTATCGCTTCTAGCCCACACCAGGTTCCAAAAGCCCCCTTTCCTTGCAACAAACAGTTTTCTGGCACTCACAGCACTTAACTTTTGTATGGAAAAGGTTGTTCTTAATTTCTGAGTGCCAAAGAAGAGTTTAAGTAGAGAAATTAGGGTTTAGGAATTGGGAATTTCGAAACTAGGGTTCTTGGGAATAGGGTTTTCGAAAATAGGTTTGATTTGAAGTTAAAACCCAAAATCTGACTGGTTTAATCGATTAAAAGAAGTGTTAATCGATTAAACCAGAGCCAAAAATCAACAGAACCCAAATCTCTCTGTTTTAATCGATTAAAAGTTGGTTTAATCGATTAAACCAGTGAGTTGTTATAGAAAATGGTTTTTCTCACTGTTTTAATCGATTATTTCCCTATTTAATCGATTAAAGCCGAGCCTGGATGATAAACTTGAGCTTTTTGAAGCTTCTAAGGTTCAGACTATGTACCGGCTATCTCAAACACTAAAATTACAGACTCAATATAATTAATACAGAGTTATTACACTACAAAACAAGTCTTCAACTTTCTAAGTTCTTGAATCATCATCAAAATCAACAATCTTCATGTCCATCAAGTGCAACATCAAGTCCTTGAATGTTCAACATTTTTTACCCATATGAACCTTATTCATGGGATCTACAATCACAAAGGTTGGGTTACCATCACTTGTTTGTCTGCAAGTGGCTTAAACCCTAAACCCTAAACAATCATTCATTACAATAACAAGAGAAAATAACAAAAAAGAAAATAATCAACAAAATTTAAAATTCTGCACTATCATCATCATCATTAAAGTGTGCATCAAATCTATTTTCTAAACGGCACACTTTATCATCTACATCAGATATACGGCGAATTATTTCCTCATGCTGTACTCCAGAAAGAGTGAAGAATGATTGCATCCTCTGATTCATGTCAAATAACATGTCTTCCATGGATTGTCGGGTTTCATGATGAGTAGAGGAAGTTCCAACACTTTGGATTTGGTTAGAGGGAAATTCAGCAGCTGGAGGCATATCTTCATCAGAATCTTCATTAGCATCACCTTGATTAGGAACGTCATCTTTGTGAACATAAATATCATTGACACGCACCATTTGGAGTTGAATCAATGTGTTGTCCAGCATGCGGTTCAAGTTATTTGTTCTAACTGCTTGTTCACCTTCAACATTCACTCCTTTATATTCAAAAATACGAGAGACAAGTAAAGCATATGGAATTTTGAATGTGGGATGACGTTTTGCTTTTAACATGGTCATTGTGACAAGAACGCCCCAATCTAAAGGTTCATTATTCATTATGGCATGAATAATACGAAGATCAATGGAAGAGCATTGGGCATGATTCGTAGCCCGGGGACATAAGATCCATACAAGTAAATGTAGAATCATGCGTTCTTCCTTCTTTAAAGGTCCAGCATGAAGGATACGTCCAATCTCCATGGAGGGATTCCGCAGAAAAGAGAGATAAGCTAGGAACCTGTCAAAGTCATCTAGCTCACCATATACGTTAATAGCATCTTCTCTAATTGGAAAGTGAGCAACATTCTCCCAAATATCATCATCAAGAATTATTGTAACCCCTTTTACACGGGATGTAGCAATTTGATCTCTAGATTTGAATCTAGAGTAGAATACCCTAACTAAGTCAGGATAGTACGTACCTTGCATTTGGATAAAAGGGAGAACTCCTTGAATTTCAAGAAGATTAGGAAAATTGAATCCCCTATGAATGAATTGCTCACCAATAAGAAACTTGGGAGAAATAATAGCCCTTTCCTTCCAGTAGGTCAGAATTTCTTGTTGACCATCTGTATCAGAAATCCATCCTTCTACAGAATTAGGACGGGTTCGAGATGACGGTGCAGATCTTCTTCTAGTAGGGATCTTAGCACGAGAAGATGAGGGCATTTGAAGGATTAAGAGAATAACAAGAAGATTTAGGAGGGCAAGGTAAGTTAGAAGTAAGCAAAATTGCAAGAATAAGGCAAGATAGCTTGATTTCAAGAGATATAAGTGAGTAGAAGTAAAATAGAGATCCCTATATATAGTCAAGCATGTCTAACGATCATATGGAAGTGAATAGAGGCCAAAAGAGCCATTGGCAACGGCTAGAACCCATACTTGCCAGGTTTAATCGATTAACACTCAGAATAATCGATTAAACCAGTTCCAGTCGCATTTAATCGATTATTTCGAGCTGATAATCGATTATCAGAAGGTTTTAATCGATTAATTAACGAATTAATCGATTATTCCAGAGAGGAATGCCCTGTTTTGAGTGTTTTAACACATGATAACCTATGAACATCCTACAACATGAATTATAACAATACAACCATCCAAAAACAGTCAAATTAAGCAGAATTTAAGCTATTTCTAATATCCCTAAGTCTCTTCTAAGATCATAGAATCTATCCTTGGGTATAGGCTTAGTAAAAATATCTGCTAATTGACGTTTGGTATCTACATACTCTATTTTACAGTTTCCTTTGCTGATATGGTCTCTCAAAAAGTGATGTCTTATTTCTATATGTTTAGTCCTAGAGTGCATTACTGGATTCTTAGTAAGATTTATTGCACTCGTATTATCACACATCAACGGAATGTCATTTAAAAAGATACTATAATCTTCTAACTGTTGTTTCATCCACAGAATTTGAGCACAACAACTACCAGCTGCAATATATTCAGCTTCAGTGGTAGATAAAGCAACACATGCCTGTTTCTTAGAATGCCAAGATATTAAGGATGAACCTAACAAATGACATGTCCCACTAGTACTTTTCCTATCAATTTTACATCCACCATAATCAGCATCAGAATATCCTATTAAACTCATACAAGCATCGAGACGGATACCACAAACCAAAACCGAGTAGTTCCTTTTAAGTATTTTAAAATATGTTTCACTCGCAATTAGATGAGATTCTTTAGGACAAGCCTGAAATCTAGCACACACACAGACATAATGCATAATATCAGGTCTACTTGCAGTTAAATATAACAGTGATCCTATCATACCTCTATACATAGTTTGATTAACTTCCAAACCTGATTCATCCTTGTCTAGATAGCATGAAGTTCCCATGGGTGTGTTAGCTTCCTTTGAGGTGTCCATTCCAAACTTTTTAAGGATCTCTTTGCAGTATTTGGTTTGAGAGATGAAAATGACATCTTTAAGTTGCTTGATTTGTAGTCCAAGGAAGAATGTCAATTCTCCCATCATAGACATTTCAAACTCTCCCTGCATTATCTTAGCAAATTCTACACATAACGAATTATCAGTTGATCCAAAAATAATATCATCAACATATACCTGGACCAATAAGATATGTTCTTTTACTTTCTTTATAAACACTGTAGAATCAATTTTTCCTCTAGTAAAATCATTTGAAGTTAGGAAACTACTTAGCCTCTCATACCAAGATCTAGGAGCTTGTTTCAACCCATATAATGCTTTCTTTAATTTAAAAACATGATTAGGAAAACTAAAATCCTCAAAACCAGGGGGTTGCTCCACATAAACTTCTTCTTTAATAAAACCATTTAAAAATGCACTCTTAACATCCATTTGATATAATTTAAACTTCATCAAAGATGCATAGTCAAGAAGTAGGCGTATAGCCTCTAACTTGGTAACAGGAGCATAAGTTTCATCATAATCTATACCTTCCTCCTGACAATAGCCTTTTGCAACAAGTCTGGCTTTATTCTTTGTTATGTTCCCATCTTCATCAAGTTTATTTCTAAACACCCATTTGGTTCCAATAACTTGATATGATTCTTCCCTTGGGATTAATTCCCAGACTTGATTCCTTTCAAATTGGTTAAGTTCTTCTTGCATGGCTATGCACCATTGGTCATCTTTAAGTGCTTCCTCAACATTCTTGGGTTCAATCTGTGACACAAAAGCTACAGACATACAAAAATTAGTCATGTTTCTAGTTCTTACCCCTTTTGAGATATCACCAATGATATTGTCCATTGAGAGTCCTCTAGGTGATTGCCATTCTTTTGCTAATTCAGGCGTTTGAGAAGGCTCATTTTCTTCCAAATATAATTCATCAAGAGCCTCTCTTATATATTCATCATCACCTGCAATTTCTTTATTTGACTCAAGAGGATTTCCCCCAAGGTCTACAATCTCATCAAAGGTAACATGTATAGATTCTTCTATATTCAAAGTTCTCCTATTAAACACCCTATAAACCTTGCTAGTTAATGAATAACCTAAGAAAATGCCCTCATCGGCTTTAGAGTCAAATTTTCCTAAGTTATCTTTTCCATTATTCAACACAAAGCACTTACATCCAAAAATTTTCATATGAGCAACATTAGGCTTTCTACCATTAAACAATTCATAGGGAGTAGATTTAATAATTGACCTAATGAGCATTCTATTTAAAACATAATAAATGATCAATTTTCTATGAATAAATACAAGAGACAAACAATTCATTTAACTATAGGAACCCAAATATATTTTCCTTTAGGAACACCAAAATGTTTAATTTTACATCTATTTGAGGTATGACCATGTTTCATACAATAAAAGCATGCATTTGATGTAACTTTTGAATATGATGAATCTTTAACCATAGATGTTCTAGTTCCTTTTTCTACCCATACTCTTTTATTTTTCCTTTTAGGCTTTTTCAAAGGAACTTGATAATTTACACTATTTTGAGTTACAACAACTTTATTATTATTACTCAATTCCTTTTCGGTTTTATCAAGTAGATGATTAAGTATATCTATGTCATACTCATACTCTTTACAAGATGCACATACTATATTCTTATCATTATTCTCATCTATGCATACAATTTTTGTTTCTAAGGTTTCCTTTTCCTCTAAACATGCAATTTTCGTTTTTAATGACTCCTTTTCCTCTAAACATATAATTTTCGTTTTTAAGGACTCTACCTCCTTTTCGGAACTACTTAAACTCTTTTTCACAGCTTTGTATTCATTTTTCAAGTCCTTAAAGGCACTAAAAAATTCATTATATGCATTTTGTAATTTATCAAAATCATTTTCATCATCACTTGAGGATGAGTCGGAATCACTAACCTCAAAGTTGGAAGAAATATTGTCTTTTGCCAACAAGCAAATGTTAGCTTCTATTTCCATATCACTTGACTCCGAAATTGAGTCACTATCATCGGTTCCTTCATAAGTTACTCTTAGTTTTTCCCACATCTCTTGAGCACTCTTACAAACAGAGATCCTGTAAAACTCGTCAAGGGTTAAAGAAGATGAAATAATATTTCTAGCCCTAACATCATATTGGGCTTTCCTATTTTCTTCTGCAGTCCATCTAGAAAAAGGTTTAAGAACGTCAATACCGTTCTCAGTAATTTTAGGAACAAATGGACCGTTTAAAATAGCATCCCAAACGCCTCTATCAACAGACTCTAAAAATATTTGCACACGTACCTTCCAGAAAGGATAATTTTGACCCGCAAAAAGTGGGGGTCTATTGATAGACGCACCTTCGGCAAAAGTTTGATTTTGTCCAGCCATTTTCAAAAATTTGAATGACTATCAAAGCAAGCTCTGATACCACTTGTTAGAATCGCGCAGCGGAATGATCGCGTGGTCGGACAAAAACCAAGAGGGGGGGTGAATTGATTTCTTAATAAAAATTAGGTTTTCAAAATTTTCCCCAAATTTTACCGATTAAAAACTGTGTAAATGTAAATAGAGAAGAGAAGAGAATCTTACACAGGAGATTTATACTGGTTCGGATCAAAAGACCCTACGTCCAGTTGCTAATCACTCAAAGAGAGGATTAATGATGTCACTATAATCAAATTGTTACAATACAAATTACAATGGAAAAAATAAAGTTAAAGATAACACATCTCTTGAAACCCACAAGAGATGAAGAACAGTTTTCCCCAGAGACGGCACAACACACAATCCACTAAGAACTCCACTTAGTGATTCTTATCGCTTCTAGCCCACACCAGGTTCCAAAAGCTCCCTTTCCTTGCAACAAACAGTTCTCTAGCACTCACAGCACTTAACTTTTGTATGGAAAAGGTTGTTCTTAATTTCTGAGTGCCAAAGAAGAGTTTAAGTAGAGAAATTAGGGTTTAGGAATTGGGAATTTCGAAACTAGGGTTCTTGGGAATAGGGTTTTCGAAAATAGGTTTGATTTGAAGTTAAAACCCAAAATCTGACTGGTTTTATCGATTAAAAGAAGTGTTAATCGATTAAACCAGAGCCAAAAATCAACAGAACCCAAATCTCTCTGTTTTAATCGATTAAAAGGAGGTTTAATCGATTAAACCACCTGATAATCGATTAAAAGTTGGTTTAATCGATTAAACCAGTGAGTTGTTACAGAAAATGGTTTTTCTCACTATTTTAATCGATTATTTCCCTATTTAATCGATTAAAGCCGAGCCTGGATGATAAACTTGAGCTTTTTGAAGCTTCTAAGGTTTAGACTATGTACCGGCTATCTCAAACACTAAAATTACAGACTCAATATAATTAATACAGAGTTATTACACTACAAAACAAGTCTTCAACTTTCTAAGTTCTTGAGTTCTTGAATCATCATCAAAATCAACAATCTTCATGTTCATCAAGTGCAACATCAAGTCCTTGAATGTTCAACAGTTTTTACCCATATGAACCTTATTCATGGGATCTACAATCACAAAGGTTGGGTTACCATCACTTGTTTGTCTGCAAGTGGCTTAAGTCTCAGTCCCCTCGATGTTTCTAAAATCATGCTTCTCCCTATGGGTTTCGTTAGAGGATCTACTAGATTTCGTTCTGACTTCAATGCATGTACCAAATATTAGCATGTCATCTACATATAAGTATATAATAACCCATTCACCACTTTCAATTTAGAGTGCACACATTTATCAGTATCATCAATTGAAAATCCATCACAAAGTAGAACACTATCTCAAGTTTTTCATGCCACTATTTTGTTGTCTGTTTTAATCCATACAAAATTTTTAAAAGTTTGCACACTTTGTTCTCTTGACCAAGAACAACACAACCTTTAAGTTGAGTCATATAAATTTCTTCCTCTAATTCATCAATCAATTTTAAGATAATAATGTAATCTTCAACAAAAGACTAAAAATATTTTAAGTTATAAATTTAAATCTTATATATTATAATATAATTATTAAGCTACGAAATGTTCTCTGTTCTAACCTAGCATACCCATCTTTCCACTTAGATTAAGTAAAATAAAATGTGCTTGGCGAATTTGGACTTTTCCGATACATTGAGAGCCCAACCCAACAATATGTAATAAAATCACCAACCTCATAAGTTTGTTATAACCGACATAGTAAGTTTGTTATAACCGACATAATATGTGTATGTTTTAACACCAAAACTCCAAAACTCTCTGTGGTTAAACATATTCAAACACACAAAGTATTCCTTACACATTTTCTTATATTCATAACTCACATAAAGAGGATCATCGTACACTATTGGTCTTATAACTAAAATAAAAATATAATTATTTCTATCCTCAACAAAATTTTAAATTTATTTTAATTTTAATAGATGAGTTTAAGAGATTAATAACTGATGTAGTTTAGAATATTTAAGCAAAAGATTGTATGTGAAATATTTATTTATTTATATTTTTATTGTGTTAACCTAATTCATGATAATACAACGAAAAATAAAAATAAAAAGTGAAAATAGAATTGTCATTAATATTTATTAAAAGAAATATTGAAAAAAAAAGAAAGGTATGGTCTACACTAGTGGCGGATCTTCTTGGGAGTTGAGGGGGTCGTGACCCCCCCAAAGTTTTGTACCTCCTATGTAATTTATGATTTTGACCCCTCTAAACTTAATGAATATTTAGTATATTTACTTATATATTTATAATTTTATCCTCTCGACCTCTCCTCGGTTTTGTAACTCTCATATAATTTATGATTTTGTCCCCTTAAACTTAATGATCATCTAATATATTTATGTATATATCTATAATTTTATCCTTTCACCTTTTCATCTTCTTTCTTCCTTTTATATTTATTTATTATTTATTAATAATATATTATTTAGCCCTCTCAAGATTAATAATCAAGATCCGCCACTAGTCTACACAGTCATATTAGAAATTCGAGAGTTGATTACAAGTAAAAAAGGTGTTAACATCCATAGTAAAGATAAAGATGTTTATATCCATAACTATTTAAACATATTATTTATATTTTAAAATATTTATCTCACCCATACATAATTTAAAGGTAGTTTAAATAAAGGTTATTAATATACTCATTATATATTTATTTTACACATATTATTTATATTTTAAACATTTATCTCACCCATACATAATTTAAAGGTAGTTTAGATAAGATTTCCATAAATATAACTAAATCTAATTAAAATGAATTGAATAAGATAAAATGTAATTTAGATTTTTTTTTAATTTGATTGGGAGGTGAGTTAATTTTTTTGTAAAATAGAGTCAATTTTAGAACTATTTTTTTGAAGAAAAATGTTCTAAAATGTTTCAATAAATAAAATATGTTTATTTGTTAACTTTATTAAATTAATTATTTATTTAAATTAATTAAATGATTTGATTTAATTTAATAATAATAAAATATAAATATTTTATAAAAAATAAAATAAATGGAATTATTTGAAAACATAAATATTAAAAGATAAAGTTAAAAAATTAAAACTAAAAAGATAAACTTTAAAATTAAAACTAAAAAAGATAACATTTAAAAGTAAATTGAATTTACTATTTAAAAGTCAACATGTAAATATAATTCATTATGATCAATCGAATGGGTTTTAAGATAATCACGTAATCTTCAATAAAAGACTAAAAATATTTTAAATTATAAATTTAAATCTTATATATTATAATATAATTATTAATTAATATGCTGATAAAATCTTGTAATTTTATTTAACGATTGAAAATTACAAAAATTTTAGATATAATTTTTTTAAGATTTTAAACACAATTTCCATTTTAAAATATCACAATGATAATTTTAACCATTTAATAAATATGAAAAAATTTAGTAGAATAGTTATTTCATTGAGAACAAGTTATTTTTTAAAATTTATTTAAATAAGTAATTAATATATATATATATATATATATATATTAAATAAAATAATATATTATGTTAAAAGTAATAATAATAATAATAATAATAATAATAATAATAATAATAATATAAATGAGATATTAACTTTATTATGAATTATAGATAAAATAATATTTTATTTATTATTATTGATATACCAGGTATTTTAAATGTTCTTGTATATTATATAATGTAAGTATAATATAAAGTATTATTTATATATTTTTTTATTAATAATTAAAAAGACTAGTGCGTAAAAAAATTATTTATTATTTTTTTCCCAATTAATATGAATATTTTAACTTAAATCTCTTTTTTTAATGTAAGTTAAAAATAAATTAAAAGGATTTTCTTAAATTAAAAATAAAAGAGACAAGTGGCTTGAGTGTCATTCCTCTCAATGTTTCTAAAATCATGTTTTTTCCAACAAATTTTGTCAAAGGATTTACTAGATTTTGTTCGATTTCACGTAGTTAATAGAAATTGTCCCACTCTTTAGCAATTACTTCACCAAATCTTGTCTCAATTGTATATGCCTATTTTTTCTATTATAATTATTATTTTTAGTTATAGCTATGGCCGATTTGTAATCACATTGTATTGATACACATGATATTAGTTTCAAATTTAGATCCCAAAAACAACTTAGTTCTAGAGACTATGTCAATGCATGTATCAAATATTAACATGTCATTTACATATAAGCATAAAATGACACATTCACCACTTTCAAATTTAGAGTACATACATTTATCAACATCATTAGTTCAAAAGTCATCACAAAGTAGAACACTATCAAGTTTTTAATACCACTGTTTTTGTGTCTGTTTTAATCTATACAAAGATTTTTAAAGTTTACACACTTTATTCTCTTGACCAAGAACAATACATCCTTCAAGTTGAGTCAAATAAATTTCTTCCTCTAATTCACCATTAAAAAATGTTGTCTTAACAACCATTTAGTGCATAACTAGTTTATGGATAGCTGCTAGAGCTAACAAAACTCAAATAGAGAAAATCTTAGTCACAAGGACAAAAGTATCAAAATTATCCATGTTCGATTTTTGAGTAAAATCTTTTCCTAGTAATATTTGCCCTGTATTTATCTACGGATCCATCTGAATGATATTTTTTCTTAAAGATTCACTTACAACCAATTAATTTTGCTCCTTTAGGCAAATATTTTAAAGTCCTAGTATTATTTTTCTTAATTGAAGATCATGTTTAATAATGCATAACAAGTGTATTTCTCTAAATTTTAGAGTCAAAATTTCATTACTTCAACCAGTTAACCTTAAATTATAATACTTTGGAAATACAATACATTTAAGAAACATTTAAGAATATGTCATTGTAAATGATTGGTCCTTAACAGGGGAAGAGGATGACAAAAGTAAATGAAGATTATGTTTAGAGTATATTATTCTTTCTAAATTATATATATATATATATATATATATATATATATATATATATAACAAAATATATTATCAAATTAATTTATTATGCATATATTTTCTAATAAAGTAATATTACTTTTATTTTATTGGTAAAATAGTTATTATTTTATAGAACGAGTCAGCCCATAAGCCTATGGGCTAGCTTGACTTAAGCCCATTTAGGCTTGACCTAAATAGGTCGACCAAAATTAACTTGGTTCTATTTAGATCATAAATTTTTTAGCCTAATCTGGCCTATTTTCGGGCCTTTCGGGATCGACCCATCGGGTGAAGCCTATTTTGACACCCTTAATGTAGACCACACCTTTTTTTTTTTTAATATTTTTCTTAATAAATGTGGGTGACGATTCTATTTTCAATTTTTATTTTTATTTTTCGTCGTTTCATCGTGAATAATGAATCTGGTTGTGACAACAAGAAAAATATAAATAAACAAATAAAAATATTTCACATAAAATCTTTTGCTTAAATATTCTCAACTATATTAGTTATTCACCTCTCAAAACTCATCTACTAAAATAAAATAAATTTAATATTTTGTTAAGGATAAGAACAGTTATATTTTTATTTTATTTATAGCAACGATATTGGGATGATCCAGTTTAAGTGAGTTAAAAATATAAGTTATTTAGTATGAATAGGATTTGAACTTTTAACGAGTTAAGTTAAAAATTTAATCATTCAATCTTCGTTATCACACCTATTATGTCTTTACAACTCTCCTTGTATCAAATTTCTCTAACTTTCTCCCTCCCACTTATTTTATTTTAGATTCAAACACACTTTTTGTACTATAGAGATAGAGAATAAATTTTTGCCCAAAGTCTTCTTGTCCAATTTTAGAACATTTTTATTCAAAAAGAGTTCTAAAATTGACTCCTATTTTATACAAAAAAAAAACAAAATTACTCACCTCCCAATCAAATTAAAAACAAATCTAAATTACATCTTATCTTATTCAATTCATTTTAATTAGATTAATTATATTTAACGAAATCTTATTTAAACTACCTTCAAATTATCAATGGGTGAGATAAATGTTTTAAAATATTAATAATATGTGTAAAATAAATATAGAATGAGTATATTAGTAATCTTTATTTAAACTATCTTCAAATGATCTATGAATGAGATAAATATTTTAAAATATAAATAATATAATTATATATCTAGTATTCTAAAATTCTACATGATTTACTTAAATCTTGAATAGAAACTTTATAAAATGATATTTTAAGGTAGAAACTTTATAAAATCATATTTTAAGGTTATTTGAGTGTTAAATGTTTTTTTACTTGAATCAACATTAAAACACATTTCCATTAATCTCCCTAGTTGCTTTCACACCCTTCACTGTGCACTACGCCTCCGGCCTGCGTCCCTACACCTTCGCCCTTCTCCCCCATCTTCAACCTCAATTCTCTCTTCCATCTCACCCACTCACGGCCAATCACTCTCCTTCATAGCCCTCACCCTCACGTCTCACTAGTCGAACCCCCTCACCGGCCGCACACCCTTGGCCCATTCACCTCCTCCCTCACTTCGCACCTTCAATTTCTGATTCCCCACTCTCAATCAGCCCCACCTCATTGCGTACCACCGACAACCTCCATCACCACCATCGAGCCCCAAATCGTGAACCACCCTCGCAGGCCACGACCCTAGATCCGCATGGCGCAACCCTAGTCTACGCTTCCCCTCACCACTCTAGCCACCCGGGCTTTAGTCGCGCTATTGGCCTCCTTCACAACCTTTGTCGTTGACCCTTACTCCTACGTCGTGTCGCATTGCCACCGCGGCCCATCGCCTGCCGCCAACCCTCCAAACCCACTCGCTCTGCAAATGTCGTGAGTGGCGTCCTCGGAGCAGCACCAGCCCCAGCTCAAACGAGAAGTCGTGGGCCAGTTTCCCTGTGGAGGTTCAACCTGAGGCCGGGATTCATGCTTTGGGTTTCCTTTTGCTTTATTTCTGTCTTATTCTGATATGGTATTGCATTTCTGAGTAGGTTCTTTGTTCTTGATGGCTTAGTTTTGTTTCTCTTTCAGATTTTGGTCTCTGATTGATTCGGTCTGCAAGATTTTCGCCAGATGTTTGCTTCTGCTTGGTTTATATTTGACCTTACTTTGTTGCTTTGTTTATCTGATTGTGGATTAGGAATGTTGGCTGATCTCAGAGTATGTGATTAGTTCAAATTGGTTTGTTAGGTATAAAGGGGGTTTTTTATTGATGTGCATCCTAACTGTGCATGTTTCCTTCTTTTTCTGTGGAAGTCTCTTATCTGGGATTTTGGTTTTGAAATGCATATATGTATTGATCTGTCAAAAATATTTCCTAGACTGTTAAGGACCGTGGGTCCTATAGATGGTGTGTATGTCATTTTACTGTGGTTATGTTGCTGAAATTTTGTTCAATAGTTTGGGTCTAAAGCATTTTTTTATTTAGGTTGGTAATTGTTTTACTTGGTGTAGTAATTTGAATGTATATCGGACCTTTAGTTGGAAGTTTATAATTGTGGGAGGTTGATTCTCTTTTTATGCACCTAGGGTTGTCGGCCCCACATTTCGATTAGGTTTATTTGGACCTCCGATCCTTCGTAATTTTCTTTATTTGTTTTAATAATAAGCTTTGAGCTACGGTTACGACCGTTCGCGTCGTCATGTCCTCTCCTTTTGTAAATAAACTTTGAAGTATGGCTACGACTGCTTGCATTGTTATGTCTTCTCTTTTGAATAAACTTTGAGGTACGGGTACGATCACTCGTGTCATCATGTCTTGTATTTTAAGTAAACTATTGTTATGTCTTCTCTTTTGAATAAACTTTGAGGTACGGGTACGATCACTCGTGTCATCATGTCTTGTATTTTAAGTAAACTTTGAGATACGAGTATGACCATATTGTCATGTCCTCTATTTTAAACAAACATTGAGGTACGATACAGCTGTTTGCATCATCATGTCTTTTATTTTAAATAAACATTTGAGATACGAGTATGGTCGCAGGCGTCATCATGTGTCTTCAAAACGTCAAAAACAATATTCAAAACAAAATACAAAACTTTTTTAGAAACAAAAAAAATTCCAAAATCTTAATCAACACACAAACTTTTTCTACAAAAACTACGTAATCCTGATTTCTCATTTTGAGTGAGAACACGAAGGAGCAAGGTCAATCCTTGTCGGGTCCCAAAAAACAAAAAAATATTTTAGTCCATTTCTTTATTTTATATTAATCATATTATTTTATTATATTTTTATTTTTTAATTATAATATGTTTTTATTGTTTATTATATTTTATATTTGTAATATTTATTATAATTTTGATGATTTAATAACAATTGTTTTTGGTACACAATACTTCTTGTAGGTTAAGTGTTGGCAAATCAGACGCTAAACAAAGGCTCCTCAAGCTGTAGGGACTATCCATACTGATTTTGAAAGGGGATTTATTTGTGATGAGGTGAGTTGAAAGGGGATTTCAATGTGCAGTCATTCAATTTCTACCCCTAGTGCACAGTCTCTCATTCAGCAGCGCTAACATAGTGAAATAGATACTGAAGAACAACCCCATCAACAACAAGTGAATGAAGAGCAACAAGATAACATACCACAAGAAGACAACATACAAGAACATCATTCTCCTGATTATGCTCCTTATTAAATGTTATACAAACATCTATAGAATAATATTTCAATTCTACTTGTATCTTGACCCTCTTTTTAGGATTGTACATTATGTTTCATTGTGCATAAATTACAATACATTTGAATTTTCTTGTTATTAAGTTGAGTTAGATTTATGTTTAACTGGATTGTTGAATAGATTATTGAATTGGACTGGATTGAATGTTATCAATTTTACAGGTTATATGGGAAGAATAAAAAATATAACGGCTTTGGAAATAGAAGTAGTTTTATCAACGGATTTACTGACGGTTATATCATTGATAAGTCATTTGAAAATAGCCTACCTATCAGACTTTACCCACGGAAATACCTGTCAGTAATTACCCATGAGGTTTACCGATGGACTAGGAAAATCCATTGGTAAATGTCATGGGTAATTACCGACGGATATATCCGTCGATAAGTCAGACTTTACCCAAGGAAATATTCGTTCGTAATTACCAATGACATTTACTGACGAACTAGACAAATCTGTCGGTAAATTTTACCGACAACACAATATTTGATGGATTTCTAACTGTCGATAATATCTATTTATCGACCGATTTTCTTAGTTATCGACGAATTTTGTCCGTCAAAAAATCCAATTTTTTTTTAGTGTAGATTGTTTTAAAATTCGATAATATCATAAATATTTGTTTTACATCTAAAATTTTGGTAAATTTCAATCGTTAAAAAAATTACAAGATTTTATCAACCATATAAATTAATAATTATATTATAATATATATGATTTAAATTTATAGTTTTAAATATTTTTAATCTTTTATTGAAGATTAGAGGATTATCTTCGAACCCAGACCATAATGAATTATATTTATATGTTTAAATAGTAAATTCAATTTACTTTTATATGTTATCTTTTTTGTTTTTTTTTTAATTTATCTTTCAAATTTTAATTTTTTAACTTTATTTTTTTATTAATTCAATTTATTTTATTTGTTATAAATTATTTTCATTTTATTATTTAAATTCAATCAAATAATTTAATTAATTTAAATAGATAATTATATTTTTTTCTAACAAAATAGACGTGCTTTTACGTAATTGGAAAAAGCATTGTAACACATAATTAATATTTTTGGTAAATTGATCAATCAAGTTAACAAATAAAAGACAAATAAAGGAAACCTGATTTGGGAATGATTTTTAAATTTATCTAGGATCTAACGAGTTTTGTTAGAAACTACTAGTATTCCTCATGCAATACATTGGGATAAAGACCATTAGGATTAAAATTGACTCAATTAAAAAAAATAATACTAGTACTTTAGTAGATTTGCCTAAAGGAATAAAACCAATTGATTATAAGTAGGGATGATAAAAAGGATCAGGCTTGGTGGACCGACCCACCAACCTGCATTAATATGGTGACATGGGTTAGTACTTTCAGCCCATTAGCCCGTTTTGACCGCCCAGTCAAACCCGTCAACCTGCAGGCGAGGCGAGCCGGATCGCGATCCGCTTTACTAATAATTTTTTTATTGTGATACAATATAAAGAGCAGAAAGGTAATATATAATATAAAGATTTATGAAAAGAGAATTCTAAAAGTCTCAGTGTCTCATAAAGAAAATTCATAAAGTCTCAATATCTCATTACTAAAAGAATTAAAAAGTTTTATAATTACTTAAACTCACATTACGGGAAACACTTTCCTTTCTCAAGCACAAACCCCTCTCTCTTCTCCTTACTCATCATCTCCTTACTTATTATTATATAAATTTTATCTTAATTTAATTGTTCTAAAATATAATTTATTAAAATAATATATCAATTTATATTATTAACTTGAAATATATATATATATATATATATATATTGAATTGTTGACAATGATAATTTTATTATTAAAATAAAAAATATGACGGGTCAACCCACCCTTTGACGGAGCGGGCTAAGACTTGTAGCCCGCCATGACTATAGTGAGCTAGCCTGCCCCGCTTTTGGCAGGACGGGCCAAAACAGGGTAGACTGACCCGTTTTGTCATCCCTAATTGTAAGTAGATTTTTAAGAAAAAATATAATTTCAATGGATCCATAGATAAAGAAGACAATATTACTAGCAAAGGGTTTTACTCAAAACATTGATAAATTTGATACTTTTGTCCCTGTGATTAAGGTTTCCTCTATTTAAGTTTTGTTAGCTCTAATAGCTAACTATAAGCTAGTTATACACTAAATGGATGTTAAGACATCCTTTATGAATGGTGAATTAGAGGAGGAAATTTATATGACTTAACCTGAAGGGTGTGTTGTTCTTGGTCAAGAGAATAAAGTGTGCAAACTTTTAAAATCTTTGTATGGATTAAAACAGACACACAAATAGTGGTATAAAAAACTTGATAGTGTTCTACTTTGTAATGACTTTTGAATTAATGATGTTGATAAATGTGTGTACTCTAAATTTGAAAGTGGTGAATGTGTCATTTTATGCTTATATATACATGACATGCTAATATTTGGTACATGCATTGACATAATATCTAGAATTAAGTTGTTTTTGGGATCTAAATTTGAAATGAAAGACATGGGTGAAGTCAATGTAATTTTGGGAGTTAGAACCATAAGAAAGGGAGATAATATTTTATTATCCCAAGAACAATACATTGAGAAACTTCTTAGAAAGTTTGGGTATTATAACTTCAAACCAATGAGTACTCCTTATGATGCTAACACTATATAAAAGAAAAATAAAAGAGACTCTATTTCTCAACCTTAGTATGCCTAGATAATTGGGAGTTTACTGCATTTAATGAGTTTTTCTAGACCTGACATTGCTTATGTAGTAGGTAGTCTGAGTAGGTACACTCAATATCCTAATCAGGAACATTAGGATGCACTTGCAGGCTTATGAGATACTTAAGAGGTTTAATGGATTATGTCATTGAATATAATGGATTTCTCGCTGTACTAGAAAGGTACAATGATACTAATTGGATCTCTGATTGAGGTGAGACAAAATCTACTAGTGGGTATGTATTTATACTTGGGGTTAGCGCAATTACATGGAGATTAGCTAGACAAATAATTATTGCAAGATAAATAATTGAATCAGAGTTTGTTGCTCTTAAAATGGTTGGTAGTGAAGCTAAGTGGTTGAAAAACTTCTAAGCAAATATTCCGTTAGGAATGAAATCAACCTCGTTTATGTTAATACATTGTAATTGCCAATTGACAATAGTTATAGCTAAAAACAAGAATTATAATGGAAAGAATAGACATATACAATTGATACACAATTTGGTGAAGCAATTGCTAAAGAGTGGAACAATTTCCATTGACTATGTGAAGTTAGAATGAAATCTAGCAAATTCTCTAATAAAACTCATAGGGAGAAACATGATTTTAGAAACATCGAGGAGAATGAGACTCAAGCCACTTGCAGACAAACAAGTGATGGTAACCCAACCTTTGTGATTGGAGATCCCATGAATAAGGTTCATATGGGTAAAAACAAGTAACTTGTTAGTTCTGCTAGCACTAAAATTGATTAAAATCAATTATGTCCATTCCTATGATGTGTGAAAGTGCTAGATACTGCATCCTTGAGAGATTAAACTTTGTAATTAAAATTGGTGTACGAATTTTAGTCTAAACAAAGTTTTAATGATTTCATATCCCTTATAGGTGGTATATGATTCTGTAGCACACACTTGATGAAATCACCTATATGAGTGTCAAGTGAGGTCATTTGTATGAAATCTTTGCAAGATTTCTAAAACACTCATGAATATCAGGAGCGCTCATGACCTAGTACTTGACTGAAATTAGGATAAGGTCATTAAGACTGAAATTGACTCAATTAAGAAAAATAATACTTGGACTTTAGTAGATTTTCCTAGAGGAGAAAAACCCATTGGTTATAAGTGGATCTTTAAGAAAAAATATCATCCTGATGAATCCATAGATAAATATAAGGCAAGATTAAAAGCAAAGAGTTTTACTCAAAAGCCCAACATTAATTATTTTGATACTTTTGCTCTTGTGAATAGGATTTCCTCTATTTGAGTTTTGTTAGCTCTAACAACTAACCATAAGCTTGTTATGCATCAAATGAATGTTAAGACATCCTTTTTGAATGATGAATTAGAGGAAAAAATTTATATGACTCAACTTAAAGGTTGTGTTGTTCTTGGTCAAGAGAACAAAGTGTGCAAACTTTTAAAAATTTTGTATGGATTAAAACAGACAACAAAATAGTGGCATGAAAAACTTGAGATAGTATTCTACTTTGTGATGGATTTTCAATTGATGATGCTGATAAATGTGTGTACTCTAAATTTGAAAGTGGTGAATGAGTTATTATATACTTATATGTAGATGACATGCTAATATTTAGTACATGCATTGAAGTCATAACGAAATTTAGTAAATCCTCTGATGAAACCCATAGGGAGAAGCATGATTTTAGAAATATCGAGGGGAATGAGACTCAAGCCACTTGCAGACAAACAAGTGATGGTAACCCAACCTTTGTCATTGGAGATCCCATGAATAAGGTTCATATGGGTAAAAACAAGTAACTTGTTAGTTTTGCTAGCACTAAAATTGATTAAAATCAATTATGTCCATTCCTATGATGTGTGAAAGTATTAGATACTACATCCTTGAGAGGTTAAACTTTGTAATTAAAATTGGTGTACAAATTTTAGTCTAAACAATTTTTAATGATTTCATATCCCTTATAGGTGGTATATGATTTTGTAGCATACGCTGGATGAAATCACCTATATGAGTATTAAGTGGGGTCATTTGTATGAGATCTTTGCAAGATTTCTAAAACACTCATGAATACCGGGAATACTCATGGCCTAGTAAACGCAACACAAAGATAATAACAAGAATTGTGGGGTTGTATTGTGCTTGTTAAACTACTAACACACGCTAAGAATTTTTGGTTCATACAACTTATTATACCAGCTACACTATGTATTACGTTTTCAGTCTATGACTGGTTCATATAGCTTGATATACTAACCCTAATGCATTACATCTTATATAGGACCCAAGATTTTCTTCTTTTGTTTGTTTGTATCTTTTGATGTTTACAATATGTCGTAGATTGTTATGAAACAAAGTATCGCAAAACCTAAGATCAAGATGAAGACCCACGACCCACACTGTGCCAAAATCGAATCCTACATTGCACCATAATTGAACGCATGAACCGCACATGAGACACATAAGCGTTGTGTGATTCCTCCTCCGCAAAAGTTGGCCTCAACTTCTGCCGATCTAGAAGCCTCTCCCTCCACATATCTTGGCACTTCACAAGTTTTGGTGGAGACGTGGCATGGGAGGTTGGGTTTTCTGAACCCATGTGCACCTATAAATAGATCACTCCACACTCCACTAAAACACATACTTCACTTATCTTCTCTTCTCTCCTTTTCATTCTATTTTTATCACTACAAGAAAAATTGAAAATCGAAATTATTGATGGACAAAATTCGTCAGTAAATGTTACGGGTTATTACTGACGGATTTTCCGTTGAAAATATTTTTATCACTTATCTTCTCTTCTCTTCTCTTCTCTCCTTTTCATTCTATTTTTATCACTACAAGAAAAATTGAAAATCGAAATTACTGATGGACAAAATTCGTCGGTAAATGTTACGGGTTATTACTGACGGATTTTCCGTTGAAAATATTTTATTAATTATTAAATTTTTTATTCCTTTCTTTATATTATAATAATTTATTTTCCCTCTTTTATATTTTTAGAAGCTTGAATTATAATTTATATTAAGAGAATTGTCACTCGATAAGATTCGAACACAGTACCTTACAGTTGGAGGTCGATACTCCAATCACTAAGCTACCAAAATTTTTCAATTATAGTTTACAATAAATTATATTTATATACAAATAAATGTATATCCAAATAAATATATAAATACAATATATTTTTATATTTTTATATTTTTATATTTATACATTTTTGTATTTATATATTTATATATTTGTATATTTATATATTTTTATATATTTATATATATTAAATATTTTTATATATTTATATATAATTAAATTTTTATTTTTTAAAATTATTTAATTTAATAAATTATTATATATTAATCTAATTATGGTTAAATTAATTTATTAAATAGAAAAAATATTTAATTTTTTAATTAGGTGAATAATTAATTTATTAAAATATATTTAAAATTAAGTAATTATTATATAATTTTACCAATAGATATATCCGTCGATAACTAATTGTTAATTTACCGATAGGTTTACCAGACGGATATATCCGTCGGAAGTAATTGTTAATTTACAGATGGATATATCCGTCGATAATTAATTGTTAATTTATCGACGGATTTACCAACGGATATATCCATCAGTAATTAATTATTAATTAATCGATGGATTAACCAGACGAATATATCCGATCGGTTACTAATTATTAATTTACCAACGGTTATATCCGTCGGTAAGACCAAATTCCACAAATACTTTATATCCGTCGGTAATAACTAATTTTCCGATGACTACAAATCCGTCGGTAAAAATCTGTGGGAAATAAACAATTTTCTTGTAGTGTATTCTGCGTTTATATACTCTTTTAAGAGTTACTTGCTAGATTCTGAGTTCCTAAAAAATTCAGGAAGTTCTTTTTTATCGCGGATAAGTCTTGAAGGACAAAGATTAAATACACCTCAAGAATAAATTTTTATTCTTTTTTTTGTCAACATTTACAACAAAAGATTCATGTCCTTGTGTTTTCATGATGTCTCTTCCAAGTAGTGTTCAAACCAACCTGCATTAACGTCTTGGGCTAAACTGAGTGAACAATATTGAAATGCTTGATTTAGAAGAAATGATAATGGCAGTTGAATGTGCACTTGAAAAATGGAAGAGAGAAAAAAGTTATTATTTTTGTTTTATTTATTTTTATTTTAAAAAAAGTCTAAAAGGTTAGAAATAATTTTAAAAAATAATTATTGATACATTTTATAATATTTTAACAAAAACGAACTTTTAACTTTTTAATTGAAGAAAATCCTTTTAATTTGTTTTTAACTAACAATCCAAACAAAATCAGATTTAAGTTAAAATATTGAAGGAAAAAAATAATAAGTAAATTTTTTATATACACTGGTCTTTGTAATTATTAATAAAAAAATTATATAAATAATACTTTATATTATACATGCATTGTATAATATACCCGAACATATCTGCTATATCAATAATAATAAAAAATATTATTTTATCTATAATTCATAATAAAGTTAATATCTCATTTATATTAATATTTTATTATCACTTTTAACATAATATATTATTTCATTTTCTAAGTAATATATATATATATATATATTAATTACTTATTTAAATAAATGTTAAAAAATAACTTGTTCTCAAAGAAATAAATATTCTACTAACTTTTTTCATATTTATTAAATGGTTAAAATTATCATTGTGATATTTTAAAATGGAAATTGTGTTTAAAATCTTAAACAAATTATATCTAAATTTTTTTAATCTTCAATCGTTAAATAAAATTACAAGATTTTATCAACAATATAAATTAATAATTATATTATAATATATAAGATTTAAATTTATAATTTAAAATATTTTAATCTTTTATTGAAGATTACATGATTATCTTAGATTGACCATAATGAATTATATTTATACGTTGAATTTTAAATAGTAAATTCAATTTACTTTTAAATGTTATCTTTTCAGTTTTAATTTTTAAAATTTATCTTTTTAGTTTTAATTTTTAAACTTTATCTTTTAATATATTTATGTTTTGTAATAATTCAATTTATTTTATTTTTTATAAAATATTTTTATAAAAAATAACTGGTTCTGAGTATGAAAAACTAATCGATTACTTTTTGAAATAATCGATCAGTTTTTTAATTATAATAGCGGTTAAACTGAAACCGCTATCATAGAGTCACTTTTACGAGTGGTTAAACTGGAACCGCTATCATATATATATTTTACATAAATTAAAATAATAATTATCAACTTGAAAATAATTTATATTTAATATATATATATATATATATATATATATATATATATCTAAAATATAATTTATTTTAATTTCTATAATATATATATAAATGAAAAAAAGTTATATTTTGGAATATATATTTTATATTATAGTAATTAATATAAATTATATTTTAGAATATATATATATATATATATATAATTTTACATCAAAATATTAATTCTTCTTATATACATATAATTTTTAAGATTTTTATTATCCTCCTAATTTATTATTAATTTCTAAAAAAATTATAATATCAAATAAATCAAAAAATTAAAAAAAGTTTAATCACACAAATAAATTTAAATATAGTATTTAATAATATATTTTAAATATTATTTTACTACTTTCAACATAGTATATAAAATTAATTTAGAGTTCATATATGTAATTTTAATTTATGTAATATATATATATATATATATATATATATATATATATATAATTTAGAGTTCATATATAAAATTAATTTAGAGTTCATATTACTCCTTATTTATGTAAATATTATATATAAAATTAATTTAGAGTTCATATATGTAATTTTAATTTATGTAATATATATATATATATATATATATATATATATATATATAATTTATATAATATATATAATTTATTTAACATTAAAAATAGTTATATTTTTATTAATTTTATAATCATAATTTTTTTTAAGGTTATATTTTTAAATATAACTGATTAGTTTTCAAATAACCGATCATATTGGATAATTTTTTCAAATAATTAATTATAATCGATTAGTTTTCTAAATAATTGATTAGAATTGATTAGTTTTTCAAATAATAGATTATAATTTATTAATTTCTCAAATATATATTAAAAAATTATAAATAAAAATATAAATTATTTAATAATATTAATTATTGTAAACATAAAGTAGAACATGGGAGGAGATGAGGATGATAATATAATGATGAAATTGACAAAAATGCGAGAATTGAGAAGTTAAACAAAGAAAAATTGAAGAAAATAGAGATTTAATTATACTTTTAATAAATTTAAGATAATACTAGTTTTGATTTTTATTTTTAAATATTTATTTTAATTTTTTAAAACAGAGAAACTATAATTTTAGTTTCTAAATACTAAATTTAAAGAATTAAATTTATTATTATTTAATCTTTTAATTTTAGTATTAAAAATTTAAATTATATTTTATTAAATTAAAATAATTACAATATATTTTTCTACTTTGAGAATGAAAAATATAATTAAACTAAAATTGAAAATATTATAATACATTTTTGAACTCTTTTTGAATGATTTTTTTTCCTAATTTTTTATAAAGTCAATTTTAATATTTAAAAGTATTTAACATTTTGCTTTCTGAAACGTTTTCTGTATTACCAAATTTAAAAACATAATATTAAAAAAAATAGTTAATGTAAGTTTTGATGATGATCGATTAAATTTTCATTTCAACTTATATAATAGCGGTTCCACGTTAACCGCTATCTAAACTATATTTTAGATAGCGGTTAAAGGTTAACCGCTATTAGATGTTCTGTTTTAAGAGCAGTTCAAGTGAAACCGTTATCATATACAACCATTATGATCGGTTAAATTTTCAAATAACCGATCATATTGGATAATTTTTTCAAATAATTAATTATAATCGATTAGTTTTCTAAATAATTGATTAGAATTGATTAGTTTTTCAAATAATTGATTATAATTGATTAATTTCTCAAATATATATTAAAAAATTATAAATAAAAATATAAATTATTTAAGAATATTAATTATTGTAAACATAAAGTAGAAAAATGATGTTATATTTTAAAAAGGTTTAAAAAAGTAGATTGGAAATAAATCTATAAAATTTTAAAAATGATGTTATATTTTTAAAAACAAATATTAGAAAAAGGTTTAAAAACATGTATAAATTATATTTATATGTCCAAAATATTAAAGATATCTACATTTAAAAAAATACTAAAAAATATTAAAAGTTATACTTTAAATTAATGAAAATATTTTAAAAAAGTTATATTTATTAAAGTATTAAAAAATATTTTGTAATATATAAGTTAAAAAAATTATCATTAAATTTTTTAAAAATTATCAGTTTTGTAATTTATATACAATGAAAATAATATAATGGTATATTAGTATCTAAATATATAAATATATAAATATATAAATATATAAATATATAAATATGTAAATATATAAATATGTAAATATATAAATATGTAAATATATAAATATATCAATATATAAATATATCAATATATCAATATTAAAATATATATTAAATTATATAAATATATTTGTATGTATAGATTTTATAAATATATAAAGATATAAATATATATATATATATATAAATATATATATATATAATATATATATATATATATATATATATATATATATATATATATATATATATATATATATATATATAAAGATGTAAATATATAAAGATATAAAGATATAAGTATATGTAAAGATATAAAGATATAAATATATGTAAAGATATAAAGATATAAAATATAAAGATATAAATATGTAAAGATATAAATATATATCTTTAATATTTTGTACATGTAAATATAATTTATATATATTTTTAAATCTTTTTCTAATATTTATTTTTAAAAATATAATATTATTTTTAAAATTTAATATTTAAATTTTTATTTTTTTTCAAATATATAAAGATATAAATGTATAAGAATATAAATAAATATATATATATATATATATATATATATATATATACAAAATATAAATATATAAATATATCATTATATAAATATATATATATATATATATATATATATATATATAATATATATATATATATATATATATATATATATATCAATATTATCCCCTCATATATTATTATATATTCTTAGCGTAATTTTAGTTTAATTAAAAATTAGAATACAAATATATTATATTATATTAATATACCATTATGTTATAATATTTGTAATTTATTTTTATAGATTATAAATTACAAAACTAATAATTTGTATACTATACTATACTAATATATAATTTGTATACTATACTAATAGTATAATATACTATATTATAATATTATTTGTATACAAAACTAATATCTTTATATCTTTATATATAAATATATAAATATGGAAAGATATAAATATATGTAAAAATATAAAGATATAAATATATATAAAATATAAAGATATAAATATATATAAAAATATAAAGATATAAATATATCAATATATAAATATATCAATGTATTAATATTTAAATATATAAATATATTTTTATTTATAGATTTTATATTTATATATTTATACTGGATATACATTTATTTGTATATAAATATAATTTATTTATAAGTTATTATTAAAAAATCCTAGTAGCTCGATGGTTGGAGTTTCAGCCTCCAACTCTAAGGTACTTGGGTTTGAATCCCGATAATGACAATAAACCTAATAATAAATATAATTAAAAATGTAAATAAATAAAAATAAATAATTTTGTTATTGATTTAGCGACCGATTTGAATCGGTCGCTATTTTTTTAACTTTTCATTGATTTAGCGACCGATTTAAATCGGTCGCTATTTTTTATCTTTTTCACTGATTTAGCGACCGATTTAAATCGGTCGCTATTTTTTAACTTTGTCACCGATTTAGTGACCAATTTGATATATTAATTTCGATCGCTATTTTGCGATCGAAATAAAATCGGTCACTATTTTGCGACTCGAAATGAAAATCGATTGCTAACACATTAGCTGACTAGGCTTTTTGCCATTAGCGATCGATATTTTGCCATTAAGCGATCGATTTTTTCGGTCGCTAAAATGCTTTTTCTTGTAGTGTAATATTTATGTTTTGTAATAATTCAATTTATTTTATTTTTTATAAAATATTTTTATTTTATTATTATTAAATGAAATCAAATAATGTAATTAATTTAAATAAATAATTAATTAATCAAGTTAACAAATAAATATATTTTATTTATTGAAACATTCTTAATGGATACATAAAGTGTTCTATTATCATAAATTTTAAAAGTTAAACAAGTTTTAAAATAAAGAACAAAGCTATGAACAATACATAGCTCACAATATCATATGATATAAGAAAAAAAGATGAAGAATTATTAATTATAAAAGATGTTGGATATTCTTTCTGCATGAAAGGATGAGTGAGAAGCATTGTAGCAGTCCATCTCTGTCTAGGATCCTTCATAAAACACTTCCTTAAGAAACTTTTGCAATCCCAATCGAGTTCATAAGGTATCTCTGGTGCTTCTTGAAGAAATGCAAGCTTGAACATTAGGTCGTCTCTAGTTTCCAAGTCTCTCCATGCAGGGAATCCTGTTATCATTTCAATAACAATGCATCCAAGAGACCATATATCTAAGGATGCTTCCAACAAACCTACAAGAGACTCTGGTGACATGTAAAATGGTGTCCCTCTAAACTTGATCTGTCCAAAGTCAGCATTTCTCTCTCCTCTAATCTTGGATAATCCAAAATCAGAAATCTTTAGTTGAAATTTTGTAGGATCTTCTGAGGAAGGAAAGAGAAGAATGTTGTCCGGTTTAAGATCACAATGGACAATTCCTTTTCCATGAATACAAGAAAGTCCCTTCAGAAGCATGTGAGTACACAATATTACTTCCTTCTCTGGGAGTGGTCCCTTCCTTATTAAATCAGCAAGAGACCCATAAGGAGCAAACTCCATAAAGAGATTGTAGATAGAAAAACCTCTCTCTATAGTATAAGTATAAAAAAAACATTGAAGGATTTCTTTACAACCTATAAATAATTCCAATATTTTTTTCTCCTTTCGCAAAGAAGCAAATGAGTAAGGAAAAGGCCTCGAACTCTTCACAGCTGTAACCTTCCAATTTGACTCTTCCTGCGGAAACATGACAGCAGCTAGATAAACGGTAGCATATGAACCGTTTCCTATAATTTCCAACTTCTTCCAATTAGCCATGTATTACGATATTATCATACACGCATTGAATCGCTATGCACTTGTAAATGTACCAAGCTCAGTTCAGTGTTTCTAAAGCCTCCTATTTATATACAAAAATAATTCCCATCAAATCTATATTTTATCTTATTTAATTTAATTCATTTTATTTAGATATAATCATAATTAGTTACATCAATTTTATTATCTAATTTAACTATTTAATCAATTATCTTCTCTAATTAAATTAAGAAATATAATAATAAAAAATATGATAACATACTTTTTTAAACGATTTATATAATATTTTACACAATAAATAGAGTTATTAATCAATTTTATATAATTTATTTAGATACCATGATAATCAATATATTTAATCAACTATCTTCTGTAATTATGTTCAAAAAAATATGATAACATTCTTTTGATAAACGATTTATATAGTATTTTAAACAATAAAATAAAGTGATTTACGTAAAACTTTAGAAAAATAAAATGAAAATTTGTTAGAAAAAATGTACAAATTTAAATTTTATGTATCTAAAGATAATTACAAAATCTTGTTAACGAAAAATTGTACTTCTTCAACTTTCAAAAGAATAATTTCAAAAATAAATCATAGCATATAATATCTTATGCTTTTCACAAGTTTTTCAAATATTAAGTTCAGATTAAATAATAAAAAATATCTAACTGTTGTTAACGAAAAAGCTAACGAAAATTTTGTACTTCTTGAACTTTTAAAATAAATCATTTCAAAAAGTGATTCGATAAAAAAATATTGATATTAAGTAAGACTGTGTGAAATTGAATAATAAATTAAAAATAAGAAAGGACAAGCCACATTTATTTTAATAATAATAATAATAATACTAGTAATAATAATAAGGATGATAATAATATTTGAAGGTATTTTAATAATAATAATAATAATAATAATAATAATAATAATAATAATAATAATAATAATAATAATATTCGAAGGTATTAGATTAATAGGATGTCACATCTTGTGCTTTTTTGACTTAAGATGCATATAAAGAGAATGTAAGTCTTTTCTCCAACAAGGTAAATTTTTACGATGATAACAAGAAGAAATATTTTTAATAAATTGATTTAGTTGTTTCAAATGAGAGTCTCTATCTACAATTTGTAATTAGATATTTTTATATTAATCTTATATGTGCTTATCTTTCTTTTACTAAAGTTTTCTTCCAAAAATAAATTTTAGATATCACCATGAAATGGAATCAGTTTAACTATATCAAACTATAAATTTCAGATATCAATCCTTTATAAAATATCAAACCACTGTTAATGCAACTCTATATGTTACCATGTGTCAAATCTTTGTTGCAGCATAGAGCATAACTTGAAACATCTCTTAATGATAGTTTCTATTGTCGCCACGTGCATCAAAATATTGTATTTTTAATTTTTAGAGTTTCATATTTTTCTATTTGTTGTATGCGGAGAATTTATTATTATTTTTCCTCTAAGAAAATATGTTTCTGTATTTCTTTCATTCAGATCTCATCCACATATTCTACTTAGTTTTTTTCTTCCGTTAAATCTAATTATTATAATTATAAATTGAACCTTTATTGTTTAATTTGCTCTCTGTTCCATTTTTCTCTTATGATGTTTGAGTTTTTCTTACTCTTCTCTTTATTTCAATTATAAATTGAAAATAATAAAGGACAACCCACACTTATATTAATAATAATAATGCTCCTAATAATAATAATAATGTTTATTTTAACAAGTACAATACAAACTATTTATCCTGAAATGATATATTAAGATTAAATTTTATAATACTTTTATTAATATTTAAAATAAAAAATTATTAAAGACAGGATTGTTAGGAAGTAACGTCCTTTTAATTCTAAATTTCAAATATACAATTTGTGACAACTTGTAATAAAATATATTTATCTTATTATAATAATAATAATAATAATAATATTTCCATCAAAATATTTAAAAATAAATTTTATTATAACTTTTTGTAAGTATAAAAAATAAAAATTTATTACTGGAGAATTATTAAAATGTGAGTTTTTTATTTATTTTAAATTTTAAAGATACAAGTTGACATAACTTGTTATCTTAAATATTTTATCTAACGTTAATAAAATGTATTTATATAATAATAATAATAATAATAACATTTATTTTTGGCAAAATATTTAGAATTAAATTTTATAGTATTTCTATAAATTTTAAAAGTAAGAATATATCAGTGAAAGAATTATTATGTCACTCCTTTCAATTTTAAATTTAAATATGCAAGTTGGGACAACTTTTCATATTAAATTTTTATCTAAATTAAAATGCACACAATAAAACATAATACTAATTTTAAATAAATAAGTTTTATGATTGAGTTAAATAATATTTGAAGGTATTAGATTAATAGGATGTGACATATTTGTGACTTATATAGAGAAAGAATGTAAGTCTTTTCTCTAAAAAGGTAAAGTTTACAATGACAAGAAGAAATATCTTTAATAAGTTCATTTAGATAGACATCTTTTGTCAATTTCATTTTTTGGAAGTATTTGTTAGGACAGTTGAAAAATCCTAAATTTAATAAAATAAAATATATTAAAATTTAACTTAAAAACCATTAAATTATTTACATTTTCTACAAAGAACTAAGCTTGTATGATAGTACTGGAGATATGTAAAAACGAGAATTATTACGATGGAGCCACCTAAAAAATTAATATTAATATTTTTGTAGTAATTACTTTTATAATAATGTTAATGTAAAAAAATGTGTCAAAATGGCTTAATCCAGGTTTAATCCATGTTAATGTAAAAAAGAGTTGTGAAAACGGCTTAATCTAGGTTTAATTCTTGGAGTTAAGTAAAAAAAAAAAAAATTTAACTGATCTATATTTCCAAATAGGCTTAACAACTTTTAGCTTAATTTTTTTTATGTTAAGGGACTAATAGACCAATTTTACGTTGATTGAATTTAAAAAAATATATTGACATATAAAAAAATCAATTAATTAAAAAAATATTTAAATAAAAAAAAGTAAAAATATATTTTAAAAATTTAAATTTTATTAATAAAATTAGTTTTTATTTAAGATATAATGGTTTAATATATAAATTATAAGAGAATACATGTATTTAATATCAAAATAAGAATTAAAAACTTAATCTTTATTATTATTTATTTTTAGTAATTGATTAATTTAAAATAATAATTAATCTTAATTATTAGAATAAGTTATTATTAGATATTTATTACAATATTTATTTTTAGAATAAATGAATCTTGTCAAATTAATTTATAATATATATATATATATTATAAAATAATTTTATTTTTATTTAAAAAAATTATTATTCTATAATGCGGTTCAACCTATAAACCCATATAAGTTATGCTTAAATAAGTTATGTCAAAATAAGTCAGATTCAATTTAGGTCATAAATTTTTTAGGCTAGTATGACATTTTTTTCAAACCTTTTGAGCTGATCTATCGGATTAAACCTATTTTAACACATTTATATAAAATAAATATATAATAAATATATTATTAATCTTTATTTAAACTACCTCAAAATTATCTATGGTGAGATAAATATTTTAAAATATAAATAATATGTTTAAATAATTATGGATAAAATCATCTTTTAAGATGGATGTTAACGTCTGTTCTACATGTAATAAACTCTCAACTTAAAATCTCCCCGCATAAACCACACTTTTCTTTAATTATTGTTTTTAATAAATATTAGTGATGATTCAATTTTCAATTTTTATTATTATTTTTCATCCTCCCATCGTGACCCTGGTTACGATAATAAGAAAAGTAGAAATAAACAAATAAAAAATATATTGTGGTTAAATATTCTCATCTACATTAGTTGTTAACCTCTCAAAACACATTTATTAAAATAAAATAAATTTAATAAATTTTTGAGGATAGAAACAATTATATTTGTATTTTATTTATAACAACAATATGGTGAGGATCGAGTTTGAGTGAGTAAAGAATATAAGTGATTTAGTGTGTGTAAAGTATGCAATTTTGTCTGGTTAAGTTAAAAATAGAAAAACTTAATCCTTTAAACTTCGTTATTGTTGAAAATTAAGTGTCAGTTTGAAATCCTATATTTGTAAGAAATGACAAAGTTGAATAACTTATAAGTGAGAAAGACCCATAACTTAATGTCTTAAGATTTTAGGTTGTGAATGATGTCATATTCTCACAAATCTATTATCTCTCTACAACTTCTTTGTATGAAATCTCTCTAATTTTCTCCCTCACACTCTCATCTTATTTTAGATCCAAACACATCTTACTGCTCTTGAGATAGAGAATATATTCTTTTCCAAATTCTTCTTGTCCAATTTTAAAACATTTTTATTAAAAACTATGTTCTAAAATTGACCCCTATTTTATATAAAAAAAATGACTCACCTCCTAATCAATTTAAAAACAAATATAAATTATATCTTATATGACTGAATTCATTTTAATTAGATATAATTATATTTAATTAAATCATATTTAATCAATTTTGTCTAATCAAATATAATTTAATTAGATACGATGATAATCAATATACTTAATCAATTATCTTCTCTAATTAAATTTAAGAAATATATATAGTTGGATGCCAATAATAAAATCTGAAAATTTATTATATATATATATATATATATATATAATAAAAATTAAGTATATGATAAAAGATTCGTATCTAATATAAAAAAATTTTATGATAAAAGATTTGTTTATCGAAATGGATATTATATTCAAGGATTGGATTGTAATTAATGATTAAAATAACTAATATTTTTTTTTAATTCAACGTCTATATTAATATTTAATATTTTTTAATCTAATTTTTTTATATATGAATTTCTTATAACAATATATACAAATAATTCTGGAAGGTGATGTATCCAAGGATATTTTGATGAGAAGTGGTTTATTAATGCTAGAAAAAACATAATATTTAGAATGTATCTAACAGTTCCTTAAACAACTTAGTATCATAAGTGTCCATATACTTGAACAAAATATCTTAGTAATATCTGAATATATTGGTCATATTTGAATATCTGGCTACTATTTAAATATTTCGGCAATATCTGAGCACTTGAGATATCCAAGTTTAACTCATTGCAGGATTCTCAAAACCTACCCCAAACATTCACTTAATAGATAATGATAAATATTCTTATTATCTTGGATAATTATGGTAATTCATCCCTATATAAACAGGTCCAGTATCTCATTCCTCGTTCTCAATTCACTCATACACACTTGCTCTCATTTACATACTTACTTCAGTATCGAAGAGTCATTTACTGAGATATCTTCCTGCACCTACTCGGTCTATTGGAGAGAAGCACAAACACCCTCTTCAAATTTTGGTAACAACACTTGACACCCATTGTGGGACAAGCTAAAACTTCTCCCACATTTACTTGGAAAATAGACGGCGAGACATCCATCCTCTTCCATAAATCATGGAACAAATTGTGCTCATCAAAATCCTCAAGGCCCACATGGCCAAGTTCCATCAACAAAAAAATGTGGAAATTCGAGCCCTATAAGAAAAAGCTATCCGAGATCGGAAGTAGCAACAAGTAGAGTTAAAGGCTTTGCATGAACACATTACCGAGATCACCAAAAAATAAACAACACTATAGAAAGCAGTCCAAAATGACTATCTAATCATCGCCACCACGAAGTCCTACTCACTCCAAGCACTTTGAGCCACAAAAGACCAATGTTAAGCCACAAGATACCATCGCTGATCTACAAAAAGCTATTGCCTAGCCATCAAAGACGGTTGTCAAGAAAGAAGCCGAGTCCAAAAAAATTGAGAAGGAAAGAGAATCGGCCATGTTATCTTGGATCCTGGTACAAACTCAGGAAAAATATGACACCCATTTGTCCAAGGTATAATCGAGGAATCTCTCCCCCAAAATTGACGTGTACTAGTGGCTTTATAGACAACACACTAGAGGAGGTGAAAGTCAAGTTGGCGGCGGTACATATAGAAGGAAGTGTCTTACAGTGGCACATGGTAGTGGGTAAGACTACCAATTACACTCATATCTTCTAGAGCGACTATAAGAACTAGATTATTGAACGTTTTGCAGTAGTGGTTGATGACCTTACGGTAGAATTGATGAAACTACGACAACACAAATATGTGTCCAAGTAGTATGAAGAGTTCAATGCTATCATATCCTGCTTAAATTTGTCAGAAGAATATATAGTTGGTCGTTTCTTTGGTGGATTAAGGAAAGATATCCACATGTTGGTGTGAATGTTTCAACCCACCACAGTTAACAAAGCTTTCTCCCTTATGAAATTGTATTGAGCTGCCAATATTTTCACAGTTAACAAATAACATTTTATTTATTGAAACATTCTCAATGCATATAAACACAATTTTTTAATTTAAAAAAAAAATTGTACTACATAAAACTTTTTATTATCATAAATTTTAAAAGTTAGACAACTTTTAAAATAAAAAAACAAAACATTCAATTATTATGAATAATACATAACTAACAATGTCATATCATATAAGAAAAAATCAAGATGAAATATTATTATTTATAAAAGATGTTGGATATTCTTTTTGAATGAAAGCATGAGTCAGAAGCATTGTAGCAGTCCATCAAGAGATTGAAGATAGAAAAACGGTAACATATGAACCGTTACCTATAATTTCCAACTTCTTCCAACCAACCATGTATTACGATATTATCGGACACGCATTGACAGGAAATTTAAAACTCCTTCAAGGGTTAAAAGTGATACAAGGATACTCTATAAGAACTCCAGATGGACAACACTTAAAGAAGGATGTGCATCCCTTGAAGGAGGAATAAAACTTAACAATGTGTTATATGTACATAGACTATAATGTAGTCAAATATCTCTATCTGATATGAACCCAGTCTGCACAACGGCTGACTTAGGATCTTTAGGGTTAGAATTTTGTAGGAAATTTAAGAAATTAGTGAGAAAGTGGATTAGGAAATGGTGAAAGTTTCAAGGTTGTGCAGTATTTTTGAAATGTTGATATGTCAAGCTACAAAACTCTGATTAAGGTGATTCGAAAACAAGATGAAATTTCTCTTTTTGAATTTCAATTTAGTCTCAAGAAACACTCAATTTGGACAAGTAGAACAAAAGTTATGACCACGAAATAAATCTGGATAGAATTGAGATTTTTGGGTTTTGGTGAAGAAAAGACAAGAGGTGAATGTGAAGGTCGAAGGAAAAAATCACTCTTGCCAAGGGAGGAAACTTACAAAGGATGTGAAAGTCCTTTGATAAAGCTAAGGGTTCTTGAATCACTCAAGAACTTAGGAGAATCACTCTCACAAAGATACAAGAATTAAACTTTAATATTTTTGAATAAAACTCAACTTGTATTTTTGATAAAAATTGTTCAGCTGATATAAAAGCTTTGCCATTAAAATTACAAAGATTCAATAAAGGAAAATAAATCCTAATAATGACCCATTAATCTAGGAATTGGAGTTAAGTAAAAAAAGAAGTTATAATTGATCTATGTTTCGAAATAGGCTTAAAAACTTTTAACTTAATTTTTTGTTATGTTAACGAACTAATGGACCAATTTTAGCTTGATTGAATTTAAAAAATATATTGACATATAAAAAAATTAATTAATTAAAAAAATATTTAAATAAAAAAAAGTAAAAATATATTTTAAAAATTTAAATTTTACTTATGAAATTAGTTTATGTTTAAGATATAATGATTTAATATATAAATTACAAGAAAATACATGCATTTAATATCAAAATAAGAATTAAAAATTTAATCTGTATTATTATTTATTTTTAGTAATTGATTAATTTAAAATAATAATTAATCTTAATCATTAGAATAAGTTAATATTAGATATTTATTACAATATTTACTTTTAGAATAAATGAATCCTTGTCAAATTAATTTATAATATATATATATATATATATATATATATATATTATAAAATAATTTTATTTTTATTTTTATTTTAAAAAATTAATATTCTATAATGTGGTTCAGTCTATAAGCTCATATAAGTTATGCCTAAATAAGTTAAGCCAAAATAAGTTAAATTCAATTTAGTCCATAAATTTTTTAGACTAGTCTGACATTTTTCTCAAACCTTTCGAAATTGGTCTATCTAGGTTAAACCTATTTTAACACATTTATATAAAATAAATATATAATGAATATATTATTAATCTTTATTTAAACTACCTCAAAATTATCTATGGTGAGATAAATATTTTAAAATATAAATAATATGTTTAAATAATTATGGATAAAAACATCTTTTAAGATGGATGTTAATGTCTTTTCTACATGTAATCAACTCTTGAATTTAAAATTTCCCAGTATAAACCATACTTTTCTGTAATTATTTTTTTAATAAATATTAGTGACGATTCTATTTTCAATTTTTATTATTATTTTTCATCCTTCCATCGTGACCCTGGTTACGATAATAAGAAAAGTAGAAATAAACAAATAAAAAATATATTGTGGTTAAATATTCTTATCTATATCAGTTGTTAACCTCTCAAAACACATTTATTAAAATAAAATAAATTTAATAAATTTTTGAGGATAGAAACAATTATATTTGTATTTTATTTATAACAACAATATCGTGAGGATCGAGTTTGAGTGAGTAAAGAATATAAGTGATTTAGTGTGTGTAAAGTATGTAATTTTGTCTGGTTAAGTTAAAAATAGAAAAACTTAATCCTTTATACTTCATTATTGTTGAAAATTTAAGTGTCAGTTTGAAATCCCATATTTGCAAGAAATAAGAAAGTTGAATAACTTATAAGTGAGAAAGACCCATAACTTATTGTCTTAAGGTTTTGGGTTGAAAATGATATCATATTCTCACAAATCTATTATCTCTCTATAACTTCTTTGTATGAAATCTCTCTAATTTTCTCCCTTACACTCTCATCTTATTTTAGATCCAAACACATCTTCCTACTCTTGAGATAGAGAATATATTCTTTTCCAAATTCTTCTTGTCCAATTTTAAAACATTTTTATTAAAAAATATGTTCTAAATTTGACCCCTATTTTATAAACAAAATGACTCACCTTCTAATCAATTTAAAAACAAATCTAAATTATATCTTAGACTGAATTACTTTTAATTAGATATAATTATATTTAAATATTATTTAATCAATTTTGTCTAATCAAATCTAATTTAATCAGATACGATGATAATCAATATACTTAATCAATTATCTTCTCTAATTAAATTTAAGAAATATATAGTTGGATGCCAATAATAAAATCTAAAAATTTATTTTATATATACATATATATATATATATATATATATATATATATATATAATAAAAATTAAGTATATGATAAAAGATTCGTATCTGTTAAGGTTCCAACATAAAACCAATTGGTAATATGTGGAGTAACCTAACATGTATTTAAACCATACCAAATGATATGAGGTAGGCGATGTGGGACTTTCAACACACCCCTCCAACGAAGCCTACCGGACCAGGCAAAGGGTACTTTTGACCCAACTAAAGGGCAACTTTTAGCCCATGACAATAACCGGAAAGATGTTAGGCTTTGGCTCTAATACCATGTTAAGGTTCCAACATAAAACCAATTGGCAATATGTGGAGTAGCCTAACATGTATTTAAACCATATCAAATGATATGAGGTAGGCGATGTGGGACTTTCAACAATATCTAATATAAAAAAATTTTATGATAAAAAATTTGTTTATCGAAATGGATATTATATTCATATATTAAGGGTGGGATAGTAATTAATGATTAAAATAACTAATATTTTAAAAAATAATATTTTATTTGACTTCAACATCTATATTAATATATAATATTTTTAATCTAATTTTTTCATATATGAATTTCTTATAACAATATATGGAAGGTGATTACACTATTTATGTATCCAAGGATATTTTGATGAGAAGTGGTTTATTAATGCTAGGAAAAACATAATATTTAGAATGTATCTAACGGTTCCTTAAACAACTTAGTATCATAAGTGTCCATATACTTTAACAAAATATCTTAGTAATATATGAATATATTGGTTATATTTGAATATCTCGCTACTATTTAAATATTTTGGCAATATCTGAGTACTTGAGATATTCAAGTTTAACTCATTCTAGGATTCTCAAAACCTACCCCAAACATTCACTCAATAGATAATGATAAATATTTCTATTATCTTGGATGATTATGATAATTCATCCCTATATAAATAGGTCCAGTATCTCATTCCTCCCACTCAATTCACTCATACACACTTGCTCTCATTTACATACTTACTTCACTATCGAAGAGTCATTTACAGAGATATCTTCCTGCACCTACTCGGTCTATTGGAGAGAAGCACAAACACCCTCTTAAAATTTTGGTAACAATACTTGACACCCATTATGGGACAAGGTAAAACTTCTCCCACATTTACCTGGAAAATAGACGGTGAGACATCCATCCTCTTCCATAAATCATGGAACAAATTGTGCTCATCGAAATCCTCAAGGCCCACATGGCCAAGTTGCATCAACAAAAAAATATGGAAATTTGAGCCCTATAAAAAAAGGCTAATCGAGATCGGAAGTAGCAACAAGTAGAGTTAAAGGCTTTGCGTGAATACATTACCGAGATCACCAAAAAATAAACAACACTATAGAAAGCAATCCAAAATTACTATCTAACCGCCGCCACCACGAAGTCCTACTCACTCCAAGCACTTTGAGCCACAAAAGACCAATGTTGAGCCACAAGAGACCATCGCTGATCTACAAAAAACTATTGCCTAGCCATCAAAGACGGTTGTCGAGAAAGAAGCCGAGTCCAAGAAATTGAGAAGGAAAGAGAATCGGCCATGTTATCTTGGATCCTGGTACAAACTCAGGAAAAATATGAACACCCATTTGTCCAAGGTATAACCGAGGAATCTCTCCCCCAAAATTGACGTGTACTAGTGGCTCTATAGACAACACACTAGAGGAGGTGAAAGTCAAGTTGGCGATGGTGCATATAGAAGGAAGTGTCTTACAGTGGCACATTGTAGTGGGTAAGACGACCAATTACACTCATATGTTCTAGAGCGACTATAAGAACTTGATTATTGAACGTTTTGTAGTAGTGGTTGATGACCTTACGGTAGAATTGATGAAACTACAACAACACAAATATGTGTCAAAGTAGTATGAAGAGTTCAATGCTATCATATCCTGCTTAAATTTTCAGAAGAATATATAGTCGGTCGTTTCTTTGGTAGATTAAGGAAAGATATCCACATGTTGGTGCAGATGTTTCAACCCACCACGGTTAACAAAGCTTTCTCCCTTATGAAATTGTATTGAGCTGCCAATATTTTCACAGTTAACAAATAAACATTTTATTTATTGAAACATTCTCAATGCATATAAACACAATTTTTTAATTTAAAAAAAAAATTGTACTACATAAAGCTTTCTATTATCATAAATTTTAAAAGTTAGACAACTTTTAAAATAAAGAACAAAACATTCAATTATTATGAATAATACATAACTAACAATATCATATCATGTAAGAAAAAAACAAGATGAAATATTATTATTTATAAAAGATGTTGGATATTCTTTTTGAATGAAAGAATGAGTCAGAAGCATTGTAGCAGTCCATAAAGAGATTGAAGATAGAAAAACAGTAACATATGAACCGTTCCCTATAATTTCCAACTTCTTCCAACCAACCATGTATTACGATATTATCAGACACACATTGACAGGAAATTTAAAACTCCTTCAAGGGTTAAAAGTAATACAAGGATACTCTATGAGAACTCCAGATGGACAATAACTAAAGAAGGATGTGAATCCCTTGAAGGAGGAATAAAACTTAACAATATGTTATATGTACATAGACTACAATGTAGTCAAATATATCTATTTGATATGAACCCAATATGCACAACGACTGACTTAAGATCTTTAGGGTTAGAATATTGTAGGAAATTTAGGAAATTAGTGAGAAAGTAGATTAGGAAATGGTGAAAGTTTCAAGGTTGTGCAGTATTTTTGAAACGTTGATATGTCAAGCTATAAAACTCTTGAAGAACTGAGATCAACTTTTCTTCTTCAGACTTTGTTAAGGCATTGCTAATCACCACTGGTTTGTTGCCTCCATCTGCAAGAAAAACATATTTTAAGTGAGGAGGTAATACCTTTAACTCCAGCTTCTGATTCTCAGTTTCATATTTTTGCTGCAATTTCTCAGATCGTATTTCTTTTGAAGTAACCTCTTGTGCTGAATCAAGATGTTTCAGATATTTCTCAATCTCTTCTTCATCTTTTTCATCAAATTTATCATCAATACCTATCAAGGCTTTTTCTAACGGGCTTGCTTTGGTTAGTGAAAGTGATGAAGATCTTATTGAATTACTTAAGCAAAGATCTTGTTGATTTGATGAAGTAAAAAATGAAGTCAAAGGCTACTATGTTGCAGCCAAAGGTCACTTAGATAAAATGGTAGAGTGATTAGTGAGTCTGCATCTTTATTTAGGTATAATCATTTTTATCTCTCTGTTGCATGAGGTTTTCTTCATTTAAAAGATTTTGCAAATGCCTCTAAAATATGTTTAAACTGTTAAAAACAAAGTATTTTGTTAAAAGGTTTTTTTAAGTAACTATTTTAACTAATAGTATATGAAGTTTTATCAACTAAAATGTTCTTAACACTTTTGTAATAGGTTTTTAACTGATATGTTTTCGAAGGATTTTTTTCATTAGAAGGAATTTTGAAAACCTTCTGTCAGTATTTTAACTAATATAGAACTGATACAATCGATTAAAATGACTTAGAATATTTTGAAAAGTGTTCTGGCAGAATTTTAATCGATACAAACTCAAAATAATCGATTAAAATAACTTGAAATGTTTAGAAAGCTGTTCTGTTAGTATTTTAATCGATACAAATGCGAAATAATCGATTAAAACAACTAAGAGGTTTTTTTCAGAAGGTTTTAATCGATTAAAACATGTATGCTATCAGTTAAAATAACTTAGAAAGTTTTATGAAATCTTTTGGCAGAATTCTAATCGATTAAAATGTGTTTCAATCGGTTAAAATAACTAAGTGAACTTTTTCCAAAGTGTTTTAATCGATTAAAACAGATTGTTATCAGTTAAAATCACTTAGAAAGTTTTTATGAAAATCTTTATCAGTATTTTAATCGATTAAAAGACGAAACAATCGATTAAAACAAATTGAAGGAATTTTTTCAAAGAGTTTTAATTGATATAAACGGTTTCGTATCAGTTAAAACAAATCTGAAAAATAATCAAGAACATTTTAACAGATTAAAAGAAGTTTTAACAGATTAAAACAAGACTTTTAACAGATTAAAATATTATTTTAACAGATTAAATAAACCAGCAGTTTGAAAAATCTTCTATATAAACAGAGTTGCTTGAACATTTTAAAACACATCTTTTGGCAATCAATCAAGCAATCATAAGTGCTACTTTCAAGAAAGAATCGCGCTAGTTTTGTGAAGTTCTTAGAAGTTCTTTCTTGAGGCAATATTTGCATTATTTTGGAGAATAAACTCATTCTGCAGAGCTGCATAAACTTGGTTTGGGTGTTCTAGTTTCTTCCCTTTGTTTCTTTACTTTTATTTTTTGTATTGTGAGTGCCTAGAAGTGTGGGCACTGGTTTCTGTAGCTGGAATTTGGCTGCAGGGTTGGTTCAAGAATTGGAAGTTGGTTCTTGGTGAAGGTTTAGGTGCAAGGACTGTAATTTTGGTTCTTGTGATAGATTGAGAGTGGGATTGAAGTTGTAATCTGTAAAACGTTGAATCTAGTGGAACTCAGCTGGAATTTGGCTGGAAACTGGATGTAACACTAGGATTGGGTGAACCAGTATAAATCTTGGTTGTATCTTTCTAAACCTTTCTCTCTTTAATTTTGTCATTGCCTTTACTTTGATTGTTTGTTGTATTTGATTCAAGATTTGGTCAGAACTCTTAATCTTTGAAATAGATAATTTGTAAATTGCGAAAAACTTTCAAAGATCAATTCACCCCCCCCCCTCTTGATCTCAGCCTACATTTCTAACAATTGGTATCAAGAGCAAGGGTCTTGAAAAATACTCAAGTCTTTCGGTCCAAATCCTTAATGGCTGAAAACAAATTACCTTTTTCCGAGGGAGCTTCTATAAATAGACCTCCACTGTTTTGTGGTACAGATTATCCATTTTGGAAGATTAGGATGAAGAACTTTATTGAATCTATTGATAGGAATGTTTGGGATGTAATTGCTAATGGTCCATTAATTACAGAAAAAGAATGGTCTAGTTTAAATGATGAAGAAAAGAAAAAAGTTCAAAGTGATTATACTGCTGAAAACATAATTATTTATGCACTAAATATGGATGAGTTTTTCAGGGTCTCCCAATGCAAATCTGCCAAGGAAATGTGGGAAGTTCTTGAGGTTACTCATGAGGGGACAACTGATGTGAAGAGGCCAAAAAGCATACTCTCAGAAGAGAATATGAGTTGTTTAAAATGCAAACTGGAGAAAGTATTGCAGATGTGCAGAAGCGCTTCACTCACATCATTAATCATCTAATGGGCTTAGGTAAAACTTTTGATAAAGAGGAATTAAATATAAAAGTTTTAAAATGTCTTGACAGGTCATGACAGCCCAAGGTCACAACAATCTCATAATCAAAAGACTCATTCGTCATGACAACAACCTCCTTATTTGGCAAACTCAGAGATCATGAAATGGAAATTAATAGATTCAATAAGCAAGAAGTCTCTGAGAAAAAAAGTAGAAGCATAGCACTCAAAGTTGAAGAAAGAAATCAAGAATCAGAGGAGGAAAGTGAAAATCTTGGATCGCTTGTCAGAAAGTTCAACAAGTTTCTCAAGAAAAAGATTCAAGATAAAGAAAAACACAAAAGGTATGAAAAGAAATCTTATTCTTTTAACTATAAATGCTATGGCTGTGGTAAGCAGGGTCATGTAAGAATGAAGTGCCCAGAAAAGAACAAATACAATGATAAGAAAGAAGAAAAGGTCAAAAGAAGAGCATATGTAACATGGGATGACAATGATACCTCATCAACAGAAAATTCTGATAATGAAGAAGCTAACTTGTGTCTAATGGCAAATCAAAATTATCAAACCAGCAGTGTAAGTTCTAACTCTTCTTCAAATTTGGTGAATTACAATTCATTACAAGAAGCATTTAATGAAATGCATGAAGAAACCAAGAAACTGCAAAAAGAAAATGATAGGCTAAAAGGCATGAATAATTGGTTAGTAAATAGAGTTGATTCTCTTGAAAAGAAAATTCTTGAAGATGAAACTGATCTTGATTTCTTAAAATTAATCCATGATAATTCTGATTGTGTGTAATAAACCATGTAATAATTGTCTAGAATTACAAAAGAAGATTGATTTTTTATCACAAACTATTTCAAAGTTTACACAAGGTCAAGCTAATCTTGATGTTCTTCTTGGGTCACAAAAACTTATTTTTGACAAATCTGGCATTGAATTTACATCTAGCAAGAAATTCAGAAAAACAAATGTAAACAGGAAATCATACTCATCATCTATCATTAAATGCTTTTACTATATGAAAAAAGGTCATTCTGTGAAATTCTGTAGAATTAAGAAGTATGCTATTCCTAGAGGTAGAATGAAGTGGATTCCCAAAAATTCATTTCAAATAACCTGAGTGGACCCAGTGATTATAAAAAGGGTACCAAAAATATGCTAAATCTGTTTTGCAGGAACAATATCTGGAAGTCCCTTGGTATCAAAACAACAAATTCGATTCTGGTTTCATGTACTGAATATTTTAATTGATATAAAACAGTTTTAATCGATTAAATTCACTTACAGAGAATACTAGAAAAGTTGGTCGTACAGTTTTAATCGATTAAAATACGAATTAATCGATTAAAATGCTCTCAGGATTTTTAGTTTAGCTGTTTTAATCGATTAAAAGGGATTTATATCAATTAAAACCACTAAAAGGTCAAATTTAATCGATTCTTCTCCGTTTTAATCGATTAAGATTCTGTTATCATTTTATTAAATTCTTCCAGTACAGAAATAATTGATTCTTTTATGTATTAATCAATTATTTCACTGTTACATTTTCAAACCTAATATTAAAGATCAAATTAATAGGTTAATTTGTTGATTAATTGATTAATTTGTTCCTGAAAATTATTTTAACAACAGCTAATTGAAAATTGCTCAGCTAATCAAAGTCAAAATTCCAAGTTTTTGTGTTAATCAAAATCTGCATAATACATTTAATATATTCTTTGACCAAGTCAAACACCTTTGTGAAAGTGATGAAGATCTAATTGAATTACTTTGGCAAAGATCTTGTTGATTTGATGAAGTAAAAAATGAAGTCAAAGGCTACTTCGTGGCAGTCAAAGGTCACTTAGATAAAAGAGTAGTGGGATTAGTGAGTCTGCATCTCCGCTTAGGTATAATCATTTTTATCTCTCTGTCGCATGAGGTTTCTTCATTTAAAAGATTTTGCAAATGCCTCTAAAAAATATTTAAACGGTTAAAAACAAAGTATTTTGTTAAAAGTTTTTAGAAGAAACTATTTTAACTAATAGTATATAAGCTTTATCAACTAAAATGTTCTTATCACTTTTGTAACAAGTTTTTAACTGATATGTTTTCGAAATAATCGATTGTTTTCATTAGAAGGATTTTTGAAAACCTTCTTCCGAGTATTTTAACCGATATAGAATTGATATAATTGATTAAAATGACTTAGAATATTTTGAAAAGTGTTATGGCAGAATTTTAATCAATACAAACTCGAAATAATCGATTAAAATAACTTGAAGTGTTTTGAAAGTTGTCCTGTCGAGTATTTTAATCGATACAAATGCGAAATAATCGATTAAAACAACTAAGAGGTTTTTCCAGAATGATTTAATCGATTAAAACAAGCTTGCTATCAGTTAAAATAACTTAGAAAGTTTTATGAAATCTTTTGGCAGAATTAAAATCGATTAAAATGCATTTCAATCGATTAAAATAACTTAGTGAATTTTTTTCAAAGTGTTTTAATCGATTAAAACAGATTGTTATCAGTTAAAATCACTTAGAAAAGTTTATAAGAATGTTTTGCGAGTATTTTAATCGATTAAAAGATGAAACAATCGATTAAAACAGTTTGGAAGATTTTTTACAAAGAGTTTTAATTGATATAAACAGTGTCGTATCAGTTAAAACAAATCTGGAAAATAATCAAGAACATTTTAACAGATTAAAAGAAGTTTTAACAGATTAAAACAAGACTTTTAACAGATTAAAAGATTATTTTAACAGATTAAATAAACCAGCAGTTTTGAAAATCTTCTATATAAACAGAGTTGCTTGAACTTTTTAAAACACATCTTTTAGCAATCAATCAAGCAATCATAAGTGCTACTTTCAAGAGAGAATCGCGCTAGTTTTGTGAAGTTCATAGAAGTTATTTCTTGAGGAAAAATTTGCATTCTTTTGGAGAAGAAACTCATACCACAGAGTTGCATAAATTTGGTTTGAGCGTTCTAATTTCTTCTCTTTGTTTCTTTACTTTCTTTACGGTATTGTGGGTGCCTAGAATTGTGGGCACTGGTTTCTGTAGCTGGAATTTGGCTGCAGGGTTGGTCAAGAACTGGAATTTGGTTCTTGGTGAAGGTTTAGGTGCAGGAACTGGAATTGTGGTTCTTGTGGTAGATTGAGTGTGAGATTAAAGTTGTAATCTGTAAAACGTTCAATCTAGTGGAACCCAACTAGAATTTGGCTGGAGACTGGACGTAGCCCTGGAATTGGGTGAACCAGTATAAATCTTGGTTGTATCTTTCTAAACCTTTCTCTCCTTTAATTTTGTCACTGCATTTATTTTTGATTGCTTGTTGTGTGTGATTCAAGATCTGGTCAGAAATCTTAATCTTTGAAATAGATAATCTGTAAATTGCGAAAATATTTCAAAGATCAATTCACCCCCCCTCTTGATCTCAGCCTGTATTTCTAACACTTTCCAAGAACACTTTAGCTGATGTACCCACTGTCCAAAAACCTGCGCTTCTGCTTTCAGTCAAGGGGACATATGCAATTAAAGTTGTTTCTTGGCAGGTTCTGTCAAATTGGATTGCAATTCACAAAATTTGAAATCCGTAACTCTTCATCTTGCACACTTGAAGTCCATCATTCTCATTCTTCATTTTTTGGTTCAAATTCCTTCTTTCTTCTCTCTTGTACTCATGTATCAAAACTCCTCTCTAAACTGCACAACAAGGTGCTTAGGAGATCAAAATCAAGAAAGAAGCATAAAGGAGAATCTTCCTCTGCTGCCAATCCTGGTGGTCATTTGGAAGCATGGTTTGATGGTGATATTGGAAGAATGAACACCTTCATTGTTGAGTTCAGTCAGAAGCAGATTGTTATTCCTAAGTTTATCAAATTCAAGTGGCTTGATGAAGAAGGATTTACTACTCTGAGAAGAAAGCTGAAAAGTAAAAAACTAAGAACCTTCATGGAGTTTACTAGGAATATTCAACCTGATTTGGTTCGGGTCTTTTATTCCAATTTAACGGTGAATGGTTCAACAATCAGATCTCAGGTGAAAGGAGTTAATTTGGAAATTACTCCTTCTGTTTGGGAACAAGTTGCTGGTCTCAGGGATAGTGGTGTCAAAGTATCCAGAGGGAACATCTCTGAAATACCTGACTTCAACAAAATTCAATTTTTCAGGTCTTGTCTTAAAGATCCAAATGATTCGGTAAGAATTTTAAATGCTGGAAAACTATTACTTGAACATAGGTTGTTAGCTTTCATTGTGGCATGGATGCTTACTCCAAGAGGGAGTAATCATGCTATACTTAATGAGGGAGATCTTGCTCTCATGTACTGCATCTCTAATAATATTCGGGTAAATTGGGTCTATGTGATTAAAGATCACATGTTGAAGGAAAAAAGGTTAGCGGATTACAAACTGCCATATACCATGTTGATTAACAATTTCTTTAGATATTTTGAAGTTGATCTTACAGGAGAAAGTGTGGAGACTCCTAAAGCTTCAAATGAAATTGATGACTCCACTTTGAGGAAAATGGGGTATATCAAAATTGATGATGAATGGATTTCAAAAATTGATGCTGGAATGTTTGAAGATGAGGATGGAGATGAAGATGAAGAAGAAGCTGAACAAATTCCTTCTCCTCCAGTTGCTGAAGTTCCCGAGTCCACTGGTGGGGAGACATCATATGAGAACATGGAGATAATTCCCTACATGGAACAACTTGACCGTGGGACTCCTCTGTCACAATTTGAAAGGTCTATGCTTTCTCAAATGGCCACAATGCAGGAAAACCAAAGGAAGCATATGCAAATGACCTATCAACACTTCTAGCAGACCAACACACAGTTCACAAATCTTGGAAACCAGATCGCTGATATCTACACCAAACTGGAAGATATGCAGCTCAATCAAGGAAATTGGGATGATTGAGTCTTGTCAACAAGGGACCCTTCCTATCATAATCTTTTTTCTTTCCTTATGTCATATTTCTTTTGCTGCTAATTTTCATTTTTGGACTGTAATATTAATTGGTTTTAAACCAGAAACAATCTTTTAACTTTGCTTAATATGATGTAGGTTTTCATTTGAATTAAGAGAGCCTAGATAGAATCAAAAATACTTTTCTGATAAGTTTAGCTGATACAAAATAGATTCAATCGATTAAATCAATTAAAAGAAACACTTACATAGGAAATTCGCATCAAAATAATCGATTAATTTGCGTATTAATCAATTAAAATCTGTATGTCATGTATTTGTATCAACTAAAACTAGTTTGCATCAGTTAAATCAACTAGTTAAGATACTATTCTGATTTTGATGGATCTATTGGTTAAAACTTAATCAATCTAGTTGATATTACCTTAAAACATTTTCCTAATAATCGATTTTACAAAATTCGAATTGAATTAGGCATTTTAGATGCATCAAACAAACATTTAGTTTTCTAAACTGGTTGTTTTAATTTATAAAAACAAGCTTTAAATCGATTAAAAGCACTTATACAATATTTTCTTACTGTTTTAATCGATTAAATGTCGATTTATTCGATTAAATGAACTTAAGTTTTGAACTTTCAAAATTCATCACTGTTTTAATCGATTAAAACAATATTTTAATCGATTAAAACCAGTAACAGGAACATTTTAATCGATTTTGTCCTGTTTTTAATCGATTATTACTCTGGAAAGAAAAATTAAAGGCTTTAGTTAATGCCTGTTCTTGTAACATGCTACTAAAGCATGATTCCCTTATCTTTACATGTGTCAATTGTATTCATTACAAACGTGTTAATGAAGATAAGTTTGAATAAACTTTGATTGGTCTTCATATGAGTAATGTATCTTGTTCAATTTTTTTTGTTCTCAAAAACAAAATTTTGATACATACCATGCTTAGTATTTGTTTTGTTCCTCTGTTCCCTATTTTTGATGAAGTCAAAAGGGGGAGAAATAATTGCTTTACTTTTGATAATGATTTTTCTTATTTAGGGGGAGTAGTAATATAGGGGGAGAAATGGGAAAAATGATTAATTTTTGAATACTCACCAATCTATATTTTCAAGTAACTTCTTCTGCAGAGATATTATTCAAAGAGGTTTTTGTCTTCATCAAATAGGGGGAGACTGAAAGTGATGAAGATCTTATTGAATTACTTAAGCAAAGATCTTGTTGATTTGATGAAGTAAAAAATGAAGTCAAAGGCTACTATGATGCAGTCAAAGGTCACTTAGATAAAAGGGTAGAGTGATTAATGAGTCTGCATCTTTATTTAGGTATAATCATTTTTCTCTCTGCTGCATGAGGTTTTCTTCATTTAAAAGATTTTGCAAATGCCTCTAAAATATGTTTAAACTGTTAAAAACAAAGTATTTTGTTAAAAGGTTTTTTTAAGTAACTATTTTAACTAATAGTATATGAAGCTTTATCAACTAAAATTTTCTTAACACTTTTGTAACAGGTTTTTAACTGATATGTTTTCGAAATAATCGATTATTTTCATTAGAAGGAATTTTGAAAACCTTCTGCCAGTATTTTAACTAATATAGAACTGATACAATAGATTAAAATGACTTAGAATATTTTGAAAAGTGTTCTGGCAGAATTTTAATCGATACAAACTCGAAATAATCGATTAAAATAACTTGAAATGTTTTGAAAGTTGTTCGTCAGTATTTTAATCGATACAAATGCAAAATAATCGATTAAAACAACTAAGAGGTTTTTTCGAAGGTTTTAATCGATTAAAACATGTATGTTATCAATTAAAATAACTTAGAAAGTTTTATGAAATCTTTTTGGCAGAATTCTAATCGATTAAAATGCATTTCAATCGGTTAAAATAACTAAGTGAACTTTTTCCAAAGTGTTTTAATCGATTAAAACAGATTGTTATCAGTTAAAATCACTTAGAAAGTTTTTATGAAAATCTTTATCAGTATTTTAATCGATTAAAAGACGAAACAATCGATTAAAACAAATTGAAGGAATTTTTGCAAAGAGTTTTAATTGATATAAACGGTGTCGTATAAGTTAAAACAAATCTGGAAAATAATCAAGAACATTTTAACAGATTAAAATAAGACTTTTAACAGATTAAAAGATTATTTTAACAGATTAAATAAACCAGTAGTTTGGAAAATCTTCTATATAAACAGAGTTGCTTGAACATTTTAAAACACATCTTTTGGCAATCAATCAAGCAATCATAAGTGCTACTTTCAAGAGAGAATCACGCTAGTTTTGTGAAGTTCTTTGGATTTATTTGGGATGTCGTATTGCTTCAAATACATTAAAGTTAACTTCCTCATCTTCAACTCTAACCTTTAATTTTCCATCATCTACATCACTAATGACTTTAGTCGTCTTCATGAAAGGTCGTCCCAGTATAAGAGGAACTTCAGTATCTTCCTCCATATCCATCACAACAAAATCAACTGGGATCATAAATTTATCAACTCTGACCAAAACATCCTCTGCCACACCATAAGGAAATTTCAGGAACCTGTCAGCTAGCTGAAGTATCATTCTTGTAGGCTTTACTTCCAAGTCTCCTATTCTTTTAAGAATAGACAAAGACATTAGATTTATGAAGGCACCCAAATCAAGTAATGCCTTACGTACTTGCAATGTCCCAATTATGACTAGTATAGTGAAACTGCCAGGATCCTTGGACTTTTGAGGCAATAATTTCTTAAATATAGCACTACATCCTGCCTCTAACTCCACAGTTTCTACAGTAAATCTTCTTTTCTTAGTTAATAGCTCTTTCATGAATTTTGCATAAGTGGGCATCTGCTCCATAGCTTCCACAAATGGAATATTAATTTGTAATTTCTTGAAAATATCCACGAATCTTGAAAACTATCTTTCTTTATCTTTCTTGGAAGGATGATGAGGATATGGTAAATCCTTTAGTTGAGGTATTTGATTCTCAACTTTCTCCCTCTTTTTCTCACTATTTTTATTTTTTTTCTTCTTCTTTTTTAGTATTTTTTTTCTTTTTCTAAACTCTCACTTTTATTTTTCTCTTTTTCTCCTTCACACTCATTTTTTCTCTCTTTATCCTCTTTTTCTTGTAAGACTTCCTTCTCTACAGTCAAGTTGTCACCAATCCCTTTTCCTATAACCTTACCACTCCTTGTAGTTATTGACTTACAATGCTCCTTTGGATTTATTTGTGTGTTAGCTAAAAACTGTCCTCCTTACTGCTCAGATAACTGTTTAGCCAGTTGACCCATCTGGGTTTCTAGATTTATGAATGAAACATCAGTATTTTTCTGACTAAATAAAGTAACTTGCATGAATTTTTCTAAAGTGTCATCCAATTTGCTCATTTTGTCATGCATTGGAGGATAATGTTGTTGTTGTTGTTGATATGGAAGTTGTTGATGTGATTGTTGTTGATATAGAGATGGTCTATTGGATGAACTAGCACCTTGTTTCCATCCAAAGTTCTGATTCTGATTATGATTCCCTTTCCACCCTGGTGAAAAATTATTCTGATAGTTGTTGAAACTAGGAAAATTACCTTGTCTGCCTTGACTACTACCTTGAGCACCCATATAATTAGCTTCTTCTTTTTGTATGTTGCCTTGGTAAGAGCAATGTTCATTTGGATAATCACCTCCACACAAGTCACATTTCATGAATTGTTGACCAGGAGAAGCTTGGATAACATGTATTTGTTGAGGTAGTTTCGCTATTTGCTGAGTCAATGCTTCCATTTGTTTAGTTAGAATTTTATTCTGAGCTAACATAGCATCTGAAGTGTTAAGCTCGAGCATTCCTTTCTTTTGAACTGGATGTCTATCATGTTAGGCCTGTTGGTCTGTAGATTCCAATGCATCAATAATTCTTGTGGCTTGTTCAACATCCACAGTCATCATAGTTCCTCCTGCTACAGCATCTAAGAGCATCTTTGTATCAGGTCTCAGGCCAGTATAAAAGATATTTAAGTGGGAAATGTCTTCAAATCCATGGTTTGGGAATCTCCTTAACAGTGATTTGAATCTCTCCCATGTTTCACAAAAGGGTTCATCTGCTCCTTGTCTGAAAGTGGAAATATCGGAATTTTCTTTGATGTAACGGAATGGTGGAAAAAATCTGTTCAGAAACTTATCTTCTATAGTACCCCAGTTGGTTAAACTTTGATTAGGATGTGCCTTCAACCACTCCTTTACCTTACCTGCCAAAGAAAAAGGAAATAATCTCAAGTATGCAGATTCAATATCTGCTGCTCTAAATCCCATGGTACCAATCAACTCATAAAAAGTAGACAAGTGAGTATAGGGGTCTTCATGATCCATTCCAGTGAATTGATGAGCACTGATCAAGCTTAAGAAAGCTGGCTTCATCTCCAATGCTTGGTTGGCTGGTATTGCAATGCTAGAGAAGTGTCTCGGACCTTGTTGCATAACATAGTCTCTAAGTGTTCTTCTAGGTGGGATTTGATTTTGATTTTGGTTTTGGGTTGTTCCTTCACTCTCCATGTCTTCTATGATTGTCTCTGGTAAATTGAGTGTGGAAGAAGAATTAATTGATTCTCCTATGACTTGTTTTTGAGTTTCCCTCCTTCGTCTACCACGATTCCTCCGAGTTGTCTTTTCAATTTTTGGATTAAATTCTAACTACTCTGAAGATACCTATCCTCTTAAACGCATAAATCAAAAGAGTAACTCAAGCAAAGATTAGCTCAGGACAACAATTAAGCAAAATAAAAACTAAAAAAATAAAACAAAACAGAAATAAAAATCAAATACTTAATAAGCTAAACCAAGAATGAAGCACTTGTTGGATTTGATGAAGACATATAGAGTTTATAGAGTTTATTTTGTGGTGTAGGTGAATAGGTTATAGGTTTAGAATATAATCTCTTGATAGTTTCAGTAGATCTTGTGATAAGCGCCTATAAATGATGCATTTCATAGAACTTATTTTACTGCATGAAAAACCAATCTTTAAGCATTAAAAGAACAAACTGAGTTTTTCAATCTGTTAAAAAGAAGTTTCAATATGTTAAAATCACTTAAAATAGGAAATATATATATATACAGTCAAAATTTTAATTGATTGAATCGCGGAATCAACAGGTTAAAATGTTCTTGATGGTTTTTCCATATTAAAGGTTTCGCAATTTTAATCTGTTGAAATCAAGTTCAATCTGTTGAAACAGAGAGATGTCATTTTTCATTTTTAAGTATCTCAGAATTTCAATATGTTGAAATAAGTTTTAATCTGTTGAAACAGAGAGATCATTTTTTCATTCTAAGATATCACATAATTTCAATATGTTGAAATAAGTTTTAATCTGTTGAAACAGAGAGATCTTTTTTTCATTCTAAGGTATCACAGGATTTCAATCTGTTGAAATAAGTTTTAATCTGTTGAAATAGAGAGATCATTTTTTCATTCCAAGGTATCACAGGATTTCAATCTGTTGAAATATATTTTAATCTATTGAAACAGAGAGCTACCATTTTTTTCTAAACTGTTTCAATCCATTGAAAGCTCGAATTAACCGATTGAATGAGTTTTAAATGAAATCAATCGATTGAAACGTCATTTTAAATCGATTGAATCTATCGGTCTCTCTCTTTTACTCTATAAATACAGTTTTGATTTCTCTTTTGAACACACAATTTGGAAAATGATTGAAAGCAATCTTAGAGCTCTCATATACGTGCCTTTCTCTGAGCATTCATAAACTTTTCATATCATAAGGCGTTTTGATCAAGATTGTTGAAAGATCATCAAGAGAGAAAGTTCTGAGTTAGGAAAATTGCTTCTGGACTTCTATGTTGTTAAAGTTGCAGTCCAGGTTTATTCTTTTCATATACTTGGACAAAGTATAATTGTGTAGATTGGGTTTGAATCTGCACTGGTTACAGTAACTGGGTTTGGTTGCTGGGTGGTTATTCAAGAGTCTATCTTGTGGTGTTGTAAGATAGTTTTTGGGGTAGATTGGTGTATATCTACTGGTTTGGATTTTCACTTGGAATTAGTGGAACTTGGCAGATTTGTCAAGAACTGGATGTAGCTCTTGGAAAGAGTGAACCAATATAAATTCTTTTGTTGAATTTCTGCTTTCATATCTTTTCATTTCTTGTTTATATTCTTGCTTTGTTTAAAACCAAATCTGCCTAATAAAAGATTGGATAAAGATTAATCATTCTTCCAAAAGAAAGAGTGTTTTTCGAAAAAGATTTCTAAAGTTCAATTCACCCCCCCTCTTGAACTCAACCATTAATTCTTACAATTGGTACCAGAGCTGGTTCTTGTAAGTTACTCAAGAATTCGGTCCAAGAAAGGTTTAAATGGCTGAGGGAAAGATGAATTTTTCTGAAGGAGCCTCCATCAATAGGCCTCCTCTATTTGCTGGTGTGAATTATTCTTTCTGGAAAGTTAGAATGAAAATATTTATTGAATCTCTTGATAGGGGTATTTGGGATACAATTGTTAATGGGCCTTTCAAACCAACTCATATAGTGGATGGTAAAATTGTTGAAAAAGACTGGGCTGAATTAACTGATGCAGAAAATAGGAAAGTTCAATATGATTATACTACTAAGAACATTATTACCTCTGCCTTAAATCTTGATGAGTTTTTCAGGGTTTCTCAATGTGTCTCTGCCAAAGAAATGTGGGAGATTCTAGAGGTCACTCATGAGGGTACCTCTGATGTGAAAAGGGCAAGAAAGCATGAATTAACTAGAGATTATGAATTGTTCAAAATGCAGCAAGGTGAAACCATTGCAGATGTGCAGAAAAGATTCACGCATATAGTCAATCATCTAATTGGATTAGGCAAGACATTTGACAAGGAAGAGTTAAACATCAAAATCCTAAAATGTTTGGACAGAACTTGGCAACCAAAGGTGACAGCTATATCAGAATCAAGAGACTTAACTGAGATGACTACTACATCATTGTTTGGTAAGCTAAGGGAACACGAGTTGGAGATCAATCGGTTTAAAGAACAAGAAAATACAGAGAAGAAAAGCAGAAACATTGTTCTCAAGATGATTGAAGAAAGTAGTGATTATGAAGAAGATGAATTTGAGAATCTGAATCTGTTGGTTAAGAAGTTTGGGAAATTTCTTAGGAAGAAGAACAGAACTGGCCAGATTAAAAGGTACACTGATAAAAGAACTGATTCTATTCAAAATACTTATACTTGTTATTCTTGTGGTAAGCAGGGACACATAAGAAGTGAATGTCCAGAAAATTCCAAGAATCAAAACAAGAAAGAGATGAAGTACAAAGGGAAAAAGGCCTACATAGCTTGGCAAGACAATGATTCATCCTCTAATTCTGTATCTGAAGGTGAAAAAGTGAATCTATGCTTAATGGCTAGCTGTGAATCCTCTTCATCCCATGTAAGTTCAACCCCCACAGAAAATGAAATGAATTACAACACATTACTAACTGCTTTCAATGAAATGCATGATGAAGCTAGGAATTTATCCTATACAAATAATCGGTTAAAAGGACTAAATAACTGATTAGAGAATAGGGTTAAAGTACTGGAAGAAGAACTATTAGAAAGCATAACAGATATGGAACATCTTGAAATAATATACAATAATTCTTCTTCTGATAATGCTGCTGCTAACAACAAATGTGAAAAGTGTATCTCTCTGCAGAATAAGGTTGAGTATTTGATTAAAACCTTATCTAAGTTTACTCAAGGTAAAGAAAATTTAGATACACTTCTTGGGTCTCAAAACTGTGTTTTTGATCATACTGGAATTGGGTACAAACCTAAGTTTGGGGTTAAAACTAAAAGGTATTTGAACTTCTTTTCTTTTAGAAAATCAATAGCATCTCTTTTCTCATCTTGTCATTATTGTATGAAAAAAGGGCATACTCTAAAATTCTGTCATATTAGAAAACACTTTGTGCCACAGGGTAAAATGAGATGGGTTCCAAAATATGTTAAACAGAAAATTTGACCACTAAGGACCCAAAGTATTTAAGGGTACCAAATACTTGATGCTTGACTTTTCAGGAACAGCAGCAAGAATCACTTTGGTACTTGGATAGCGGATGCTCAAGGCATATGACAGGTGATATTTCCAAATTCCAGAAACTGAGATTGAAGAATGGAGGTCACGTGACATATGGAGATAACAACAAGGGAAGAATCTTAGGTTCTGGAGATATAGGAGATGGTGGAACCGTGACCATTCACAATGTTCTTCTTGTTGAAGGTCTCAAGCACAACTTAATCAGTATAAGTCAATTATGTGATCTTGGTCACAAGGTTATCTTCAAACCAGAAATATGCCTAATCTGTGAGCCAAAATCTGATACTGTAATGTTGGTTGGCAAGAGATTAAACAACATTTACATGCTAGGTATCAAGCATTCTATCTCATCTCAAAGTTGTCTTCTTACTAAAGAAGAAGAATCTTGGTTATGGCATAGAAGACTTGAACATATTCATCTTAATCATCTTGACAAACTGATTACTAAAGATTTAGTTTCTGGACTACCTAAGCTTCAAATTCTGAAAGACAAAATCCGTAAAGCTTGTTTAAAAGGTAAACAAACTTGAAAATCCTTTTCAAACAAAAACATAGTCTCTACTTGTAGACCTTTGGAACTGCTTCACATGGATTTGGTTGGTCCTTCAAGAAATAAAAACCTAGGTCATAATCTTTATATCATGGTAATTGTTGATGATTTTTTCAGGTTTACTTGGACTATTTTTCTAAAAGCCAAATCTGATTCTTTTAAATCTTTTAAAAAGCTTGCCAAGGTCTTACATAATGAGAAAGGTTATTTCATTACTTCTATTCAAAGTGACAATGGTGGAGAATTTGTAAATGAAAAGTTTGAATTATTCTGTGAAAAGTATGGCATAAAACACAACTTTTCTGCTCCAAGAACTCCTCAACAGAATGGTGTTGTGGAAAGAAAGAACAGATCCATTGTGGAACTTGCTAGAACAATGCTTTGTGAAAATGATTTACCTAAATACTTTTGGGCAGATGCTGTAAACACTGCTTGTCATGTTTTGAATAGAGTTTTGATTAGACCCATTCTTAAGAAAACCCCATATGAACTTTACAAAGGAAGAAAACCCAACATAAATTATTTCAGGGTTTTTGGATGTACATGTTTTGTTTTAAACAATGGGAAAGAAAATATTGGCAAGTTTGATGAAAAATCTGATAAAGGGATCTTTCTTGGCTATTCTTCTAACAGTCATGCATATAGGGTCTATAATTTAAGACTAAAATCTGTTAAAGAATCAGTACATGTTGTTTTTAGTGAGTCTCCTCGAGTTTTGCAGAGTAAAACAACAGGTACTACAGATGATGACGAATTAACTAATAATTCTTATCAGTTAAAACATCCCAGTGGTTCAGATCAGTATATTGTTGAAGAAGGTGATCAATCAATTGATCCTACAAAAGCTGATCCACCAGAAAGAATTGCTGAAGAACAGGAAGAAGATATCTTGGATGAGCTTCCTAAAGAATGGATTGTCCCAAGAGATCTTTCTCTGGACAATGTCATTGGGCAAATCAATAAGGGAGTATCCACTAGACATTATCTTAATCAATTCTGCAATCATATGGCATTCATTTCACAAATTGAACCTAAAACTGTTAAGGATGCATTAAATGATGAATATTGGGTTAGTGCCATGCATGATGAGCTTAATCAGTTTGAAAGAAATAATGTGTGGGAGTTAGTTCCTAAATCCAGAGATATCAATGTAATTGGTACTAAGTGGGTATTCAAAAACAAATTAGATGAACACGACATTATTACTAGAAATAAAGCTAGGTTGGTAGCCAAAGGATATAATCAACAGGAAGGAATTAATTTTGATGAAACCTTTGCACCCGTAGCTAGACTTGAAGCTGTTAGACTGTTATTAGCTTATGCTTGTATTAGTGGTTTCAGATTACTACAGATGGATGTCAAAAGTGCCTTTCTAAATGGACTCATCAATGAAGAAGTCTATGTTTCTCAGCCTCCTGGTTTTGAAAACCATAAACATCCTGACCATGTCTACAAGCTGGAAAAGGTTCTTTATGGATTGAAGCAGGCTCCTAGACAATGGTATGAGAGGCTAAGTAATTTCTTAATTGATCAAGGATACAAACGAGGTGAAGTTGACAAAACCTTATTCATTAAGAAATCTGGATCTGACATTATTCTGGTGCAGGTTTATGTTGATGATATCATTTTTGGTTCTACTAATAATGTCTTGTGTAATAAATTTGTTAAGAAAATGCAAAGTGAATTTGAGATGTCAATGATGGGAGAATTGAATTTCTTCCTTGGTCTCCAGGTTAAGCAATTGAGGGATGGTATTTTCCTAAATCAATCTAAATATTGTAATGAGTTGTTGAAGAAATTCGACATGCATAATTGCAAAGAATCCTCCACACCCATGTCTACTAACTGTTTTCTAGATTTAGATGAAAAAGGGAAATCAGTTGATCAAACTAAATATAGAGGTTTGATTGGATCTCTTCTATATCTGACTGCTAGTAGGCCTGACATTATGTTCAGTGTTTGCCTTTGTGCTAGATTTCAGGCAAATCCAAAGGAATCTCACCTCACCGCTGCTAAAAGGATTCTCAAGTACCTTAAAGGAACCATTAATGTTGGACTATGATATCCTGAAGGTGCCTCTCTTAAACTTGTTGGATTTTCTGATTCTGACTTTGCAGGATGTAGATTGGATAGGAAAAGTACCTCTGGTACATGCCATTTACTGGGAAGCAGTCTCATATCATGGCACAACAAAAAACAAGCATGTGTAGCTCTTTCAACTGCTGAAGCTGAATACATTGCAGCGGGGAGTTGTTGTGCTCAAAGTATCTACCTTAAACAACAATTGAAAGATTATGGAGTGTTTCTCAACACGGTACCTCTGGTTTGTGATAATACTAGTGCAATAAATATAACTAAGAATCCTATTCAACACTCTAGAACTAAGCATATTGAAATTAGACATCACTTTATTAGAGAACATGTATCTAAAGGGTGATTGTGAAATTTTATTCATTGATACTGAGAAACAATTAGCTGACTTGTTCACCAAACCACTTCCTAGAGATAGACTTAATATGCTTAGAACTGAATTAGGAATTTTGGATCTATCTAGTATTGAATAATTGATTATTTATTATGATTCAGTGCTTTTTAACAGGTTGATAATATGTTCAATCAATTAAATTGTTTGAAAATTTTGAAATACCTTTCAAACTATGTGTTTTAATCGATTGAAATTGCAAAATAATCTGTTGATTTCCTGATTCTCTATCTCTGTTCATGATGTATTGCCAGTTTAATCGATTAAATAAGTTTTTAATTGATTTATTTCAATAACTTTGTAGCTCTGCATGTTTTTCTTTTCCGAATCAATCGATTAAATCTTCGATTTAATCGATTTATTTTACTTTTGATGATCTGCATCTATATCATTAATTGAAAATCAATTGATTTTATGGAAAATCAATTGGTTAATTTTTTCTAGGGTTAGTAGTGTATGCGTTGCCTCTGATCACTTACTGTAGATTGAGATAAGTGCCTTTGCAACTGCAAACAACTTCAGCTACTCTCTTAAATGTAATGGTTATCCAATAAAAGCTGAAAGACTGTGATTGGAAATCAGATGTGAAGGTAATCGAGTATCACAGTAACAAATCTCTCTCTCACTCTCTCTGCCTTTACCATCTCTGACACATGGAGCAGAACTGCAGTAATTCACAAAAAGACAAAATTGACTATTCAAAGTAGATGAAGGGTCCAATTTCTCTCATTCCTTTTAGCATGCAATAGTGATTCGAAAATCTTGTACTCTCTCCTTGAAAAAAAATATCCTCTCTTCTCTATTTTTCGGTTCATCTCTCAAAACAACATGTTCAAGCTCACCAAATCTGGGAGGAGGAAGTTCAGCAAAGGAGAATCCTCAGCTGCTGTGCAAGAAACATCAGGAGGAGGGCGCATTGAAACCTGGTTCAATGGGAACCAAGAAAAGAGGGAATTATTCATTCACGAAATGAGCAGAAAACAGATTAATATTCCCAAGGTTATGAAATTCTCGTGGTTGGATGCTGAAGGGTTCAGAGGTGTTCGAAAGCTGCTGCAACACTAGAAACTTCAGAAGTTCCTTGAGCTCAATGGTAGAATCTATCCTGACCTTATCAAAGTTTTCTTTACTAATCTGTCATTTGAAGGTTCTACACTCAAAACTCAAGTTAAAGGAGTGGAAATAGAGATTACTCCCACTATCTGGAAAAATGTTGCTGGACTCAAGGATGAAGGAGTAAAAGTGACTAAAGGATATACCTCTGATGTAGAAGAATTCAACAAAGTCCAATACTTTCGTTCGTGTTTGAGAAATAAGCGTGACTCTGTGAATTCCTTCAATACTGGAAAGCTTAACCTTGAAGAAAGAATTCTTGCGTTCATAGTAGCCTGGTAGCTTACTCCCAGGGGGAGCAATCATGCAGTACTAAATGAAGGTGATTTGGTACTGATGTACTATATCCATCACAGAATCAGAGTAAACTGGGTATTTGTCATCAAGGATCATATGATCAAAGCAAAAAGGCTAAGTGATTTTAGGTATCCTTATGCAATCCTAATTTCTAAATTTCTAACTCATTTTGGTGTTGACTTAGAAGGAGAATTGGCTGAAATCGTTCGCCCCACAAATGAGATTAACAACTTCATCCTTCATAAAATGGGATTCATTAAGATTGATGGTGATTGGATTTCGAAAGAAGAAGCTGGGAGAGAAGAAGAAGAAGAAGAGGAAGAAGATGAGAATACTGGTACTCCAAGTGTTGCTGAAGCAAGACAAACAGACCCTATGGAAGATGTTATGGAAGAACAGTCTCCATTGGAAGTGATTCCTTACGTGGCACAACCTGACCATGGCACACCTCTTTCACAGTTCGAACGGACTATGCTGCATCAGATGAATGAAATGCAAACAAATCAAAGGAGGCACATGGAGATGACATTTGCTCTGCAAGCTCACCAGCATCGGCTTTATGAAGACTCCATTGCCAGATTTCAGCACATTGATAATCAACTGGAGGATATCTTCAACAGAATTGGAGACCTCCAATTGAATCAGGGTCCCTGGGATGGTGATGAGTGAAGTTTCCTTTTAAATGCTCTAGTTCACTTGTTTCTTTTGTTTTTTTTTTGGGTACCTACATGGTACTTATGGACTGTAATTAAACACTTTTTGATGAAGTCAAATAGGGGGAGAAGTATTTGCTTATAACTGACACTACACACACATCACAAAATCATATATGTCTCTGTTCTGTTATTTTTTGTGCAGGTGCAGTAGTTATTTGTCTCTATCAAATAGGGGGAGATTGAAGCACTTGTTAGATTTGATGAAGACATATAGAGTTTATAGAGTTTATTTTAGGGGTGTGTAGGTGAATAGGTTATAGGTTTAGAATTTAATCTCTTGATAGTTTCATTAGATCTTGTGATAAGTGCCTATAAATGATGCATTTCATAGAACTTATTTTACTGCATGAAAAACCAATCTTTAAGCATTAAAAGAACAAACTGAGTTTTTCAATCTGTTAAAAAGAAGTTTCAATCTGTTAAAATCACTTAAAATAGGATATATATATATATATACAGTCAAAATTTTAATTGATTGAATCGCGAAATCAACAAGTTAAAATGTTCTTGATGGTTTTTCCATATTAAAGGTTTCACAATTTTAATCTGTTGAAATCAAGTTCAATCTATTGAAACAGAGAGATGTCATTTTTCATTTTTAAGTATCTCGGAATTTCAATCTATTGAAATAAGTTTTAATCTGTTGAAACAAAGAGATCATTTTTTCATTCTAAGATATCACAGAATTTCAATCTGTTGAAATAAGTTTTAATCTGTTGAAATAGAGAGATCATTTTTTCATTCTAAGGTATCACAGGATTTCAATATGTTGAAATAAGTTTTAATCTGTTGAAACAGAGAGATCATTTTTTCATTCTAAGGTATCACAAGATTTCAATCTGTTGAAATATATTTTAATCTGTTGAAACAGAGCTACCATTTTTTTCTAAACTGTTTCAATCCATTGAAAGCTCGAATTAACCGATTGAATGAGTTTTAAATGAAATCAATCGATTGAAACGTCATTTTAAATTGATTAAATCTATCAGTCTCTCTCTTTTACTCTATAAATACAGTTTTTATTTCTCTTTTGAACACACAATTTGGAAAACGATTGAAAGCAATCTTAGAGCTCTCATATATGTGCCTTTCTCTGAGCATTCATAAACTTTTCATATCATAAGGCGTTTTGATCAAGATTGTTGAAAGATCATCAAGAGAGAAAGTTCTGAGTTAGGAAAATTGCTTCTGGACTTCTATATTGTTAAAGTTGTAGTCCAGGTTTATTCTTTTCATATACTTGTACAAAGTCTAATTGTGTAAATTGGGTTTGAATCTGCACTGGTTACAGTAACTGGGTTTGGTTGCTGGGTGGTTATTCAAGAGTCTATCTTGTGGTGTTGTAAGATAGTTCTTGGGGTAGATTGGTTTATATCTACTAGTTTGTATTTTCACTTGGAATTAGTGGAACTTGGCAGATTTGTCAAGAACTGGATGTAGCTCTTGGAAAGAGTGAACCAGTATAAACTCTTGTGTTGAATTTCTGCTTTCATCTCTTTTCATTTCTTGTTTATATTCTTGCTTTGTTTAAAACCAAATCTTCCTAATAAATGATTGGATAAAGATTAATCATTCTTCCAAAAGAAAGAGTGTTTTTCGAAAAAGATTTCTAAAGTTTAATTCACCCCCCCCCCTCCAAGGAACGCCGCTCCTCGGCAACTGTGCCAGAAATACTTGTTGAATTATTGACAAATGTACCAAAATTATCAATCGCAGTATAGTATTTTAATTAAATAAAAGTCGATCTCACGAGGAACGGTTTCAATGGAAATTCCTAATTATATGCTTACTAAGTAAATTAAAACAAAGTGGGTTTTGCATAAAGAGTTGAATTGAAATTAAACAATAAAGAACTATAAATTGTTTAGAAAATATCAATTAAAGGCACTTAGGATTGACTTCCTTCCTTATCCCTCTTTTGCAATGACTATGTCAATTAAAAACATCAATTAACCTAACAATGTTGATGCCACCTACTCAAATCATCCATGTTGATTTCTCACACATGAAATTCATAAAAAACCTAATAAATGTTGATTTCACACACAATTAAGAGATTTTCCAGCAATAGGTTTAGGGTGTTAAGCAATTGATACATTCATTCCATTCTTGGCAATTAACGTAACAAATATTCTTATTGTGATCTAGGGTTCGAGATATATTTTTCAATCATACCCCAAACATCAAGAATAAATCATTCCAAAGCACAAAAGATAAGAATAACAACATCAAAACATAGATTAATATCTCAAAATATCACCATGATACAAAAGAGTTCAAAAGAAGTGCACCAAATGTTAGATAAATGACATCTAGGAAGGGGGGGGTGAATAGATGCAAAAATTAAAATATATGCCAAATTAAAATTTATTTAAGATGTCAATAATTGATTGAATTGAGTTTGAACACAGATAAAGCGGAAGCGATAATATAATCGGGAAAATATAGGGAAAAGAAAAAAGTGATTAATGGAAGAGAAGAGCACACAGTAATTTATACTGGTTCGGGTATAACCAACTCTACATCCAGTTCCCAGTCAACTCTAATCACAAGAGTGACTCCCAACTCACTATCTTTCAAATTCAGTTTACAAATTACAATCAACTCAGTAGAGGAACCAGTAAAAAGTAAACTAATTAAAAAGACAATCATCTTCTTAGAAACCCACTAAGGATGAACACCTCCCTAGAATCTGACTAGGGATGAACACCTCCTCTGAACAAATTAAAGGATGAAAAACACCTCATTTGCCACCAACACATAAAGGATGAACAGCTCCCTAGAATCATACTAGGGATGAACACCTCCCCGAACAAATCAAAGGATGAAACAAGACCACACCGCCTAGGAACAAACACAAGGGATGAAACAAGATCACACCTCCTAGGAACAAATCAAGGGATGAAACAAGACCACACCTCCTAGGAACAAATCAAGGGATGACATAAGACCACATCTCCTAGGAACAAAGGATGAACAATTCCCACACAAGAAACCTTAAATAACACAATCAATTAAATAAGAACAGTCACACTTGGTAATGGAGACAACAAATTGTAGAAGCATGTAGAATGCCAACCTCCAAGAACAAGTGTGATTAACAAAGAAAGTGCAGAATGCAATATGAAAAAGTTTTCTAAAAAAACCTAAAAGTGTTTTGTTATCTTGCTCAAAATTCTTTTCTCAAAACTGATAGAATGTAAATTGAATTTTCGAATTCTGTAATTGTGTCTTTTTTATTTTTCATCAAAACTCATTTAAATTAGAAAATAGCATCAGAAAATAGTCGTTGGTCATTAATAATTCCGTAGAGAAAAAATCAGGATGTATCCAAAAACATTTATTCTTTAAAAAGATATATTTTTCAAATTTGATTTGCCATAATCGATTATGTTACCAGTATAATCAATTATGACAGAGAGAAAATCGTTTTTCCATTTCTGATGCATCATAATTGATTATGACAGTGAAAAATATCATGTTATGAAATTTTATCACACTTGTGCTTTGGAGGCTTATGCATAATACCACTTCATCAATTTGTACCTCCATATCCAGTATTCTAAGACTCTATCTAGTCTTCAAGAATCATCTTGGGCTTGCTTGAATCATCATCTTTATCAAAATCATATCTTGGGCATGTAGGGAAATGTTTCACATTATCACCAACGTCTTTAATTCAGCTTGTCCTTAATTCATCTTGATGTCCTAAATTCAATTCATCTTGAATGGTGTTGACTTGAATGTAGTTGACTTGAATCATCATCAAAATCATCTCTTGGGAATGTAGGGACATTTCCATCAATCTTTTCCTCAATGCTTTCAATCTCCCCTTTTTTGATGATGATCAAGGAAACACTTGAAATGAATTAAAATGTTTGACTCTATATAATCAGCTCAAGATTAGCACAATATAGTGTAGCACAAATTAGCACAGTATATTTAAACTTCCCCTAGATATGTTAATAACAAAGCTCCCCCTAACTCATCTGAGTAGAACTTCTCCTAACTCCCCTGTTTAATTCAGAATTAGGAATGAATTTCATAAAGATTTTAATTCATAAAAAAAATCTCTCCCTATTTCATTGATAATCATAAAAAAGTATTTCAAGAGAAAAAAAAAATCTTCCCCTATTTCATACGGATTAATATCATCAAAATCTCTCCTTATTTCATTTATAATTATGAAAAATATTTCAATAGAAATTGAGCACAAATTTGCACAAATTAGTACATAAATCAAGGTAAAGAAGATAATGCATTACAAAGTGTCATAGAGAAGAATATCATATTAAGGAGGCAATATCTAGGATACCCAATGCAAATGAAGAGAGAAAGATAAGGGAATAAAATAATTTCAGAGATAATGGAATGAATTGCATTAGTTTCCCCCAATTGTAGTTTTCTTATTGAGACAACTTTCAAATTCAAATTCAAATTCACTCATATTTCAAATTTCAAATTCAAATTCCAACAAATTCCAAATTTCAAATTCAAATTTCTAATCCTAAATTTCAAATTCAAATTTCAAATTTTAATTCCAATTCAAATTCAAAAATCTCAAACTGCAAAATTTAAAATTTCAAAATCTCAAAATGCAAAATTTAAAATTTAAAATCTCAAACTGCAAAATTTAAAATTTCAAAAATCTCAAATTTCAAATTTCAAAAATTTCAAACTGAAAAATTTCAATTTCAAAATCTCAAACTATAAAATTTTAAATTAAAAAAAAAACTCAAACTACAAAAAAAAATCAAATTTCAAAATCTCAAACTGCAAAATTTCAAATTTCAAAAATCTCAAACTCTCAAATTTCAAATTTTAATAATTTCAAATTTTCATAAATTCAAATTTTCAAAATTCAAACTTTCAAATTTCAAATTTTCAAAATTCAAACTTTCAAATTTCTAAGTTGGTTAACAATCGAATTTATGTGGCGAGATAAGTGCAGATATTCAATGTAGAGGCATGAGAGACAAGAATAAACTTATTTTTGTGATATTTTCGTGTTCATCCAGTTTGTTCCTGTACACCCATTTAGCTCCAAGAACTTGCATTGATTTCTTATCCATGATAATCACCTGCAATATCAACATACAAATCTAGATACCCTTTCATCATCTTTGGGTCCTTAAAAAGGTTAGTAGAATCACAAGTCTCTGCCAAAAGACTAAGCATTAAAAGAATATAAAGATGATATAATAATTGATTATCACAACACCTTTAGAATCAACATAATTGATTATGATAGCAAGAAATTTTTTTTCCAAAAATTCATAATCTATTAGATGCTCAAACTATCATCTAGACATGTATAAATGTTTTGTTCCTTTAAGCACCCATTCATATTTTCCATTACATATGCCAAAATGTTTTATGTAACATCTATTTGATGCATGACCTAATTTCATGCAATAAAAACATGTTGGTTTTCTTTGAAAAGGTCTAAATGAATTTCTTAAAGTTTTTGAAACTGGTTTCACATCTGTTGATGAGTCCCTAGTTGCCCCGGAGGCGGGAGAGGTCATCCCTAGGAGGATTACTAGAAGCATGACTAGAAGGGAGGTCTCCTCTTTACCTTCCATTTTGAATTTACTTAGTATCTTTACTTAGTATTTTCTTTTTCTAAGTTTTTCACTTATTTTCGCTTTCTTTTTGTAAGCTCACTTTTTGCACCTCCTTTTTGAAGAATACCACCTTTTTTTGGTGGAAAAGAAGCCTTGGATCCATAAGATACATGCATGGGCAGCCCAAAGGTGTAAGACACTCCTTTTTCATGTCCTACACCCCTTTTTGGAGAGGAAGAAGCTTAGGATGCGGGATTGGTTGGCTTGGGACAACCCAAAAGGAAACACACCTCTTTTTTCATTTTCTCCACACTCTTAGAGGTATTTTTGGTGGGCTAGAACGAATTTAACATATTTGGATCCTGGGGACTCTAGCCTTTAGGTTTAGGTTAAGTTTATGTCTCCTTTTATAATTCCATCTAGGTCCCTCCCCCAAAAGCCTATAAATAGAAGGCTTCCCCTCATGTAATTAGGTTGAACATTTATGAAAATTTTGTGAGGTTTCTTAGAGTGTTTCATCTCTTTGAGTGTCTTATCTTGAACCTTGGTTCAAGTGGCGGCAACCACCACTTATCTAGGGTGGCTCATCCCCCTAGTGGCGTGCCAACACTCCACCACCACCATAATTTTCTTCTCTTCATCTTTTCTTATTTATTTCTTCCCTTCATTTATTTATCCAAGGGGCTGGTCCAATTTTCCAGCCCTTGTCTTTATTCTTTTCTAGTTTCATTCCATCTCTTCCTCCCTCCATAATCCTTGGAAATAAACCTTCACATCTAGATAGGAAACTATCTTAATGTCCAGTGGAAATTTTCCTTGGGTTTGCTTACTTTATTGCTTAAAATTCTTCACCTTATCTTCTTACAATTCTACACCTTACTTTATTTTACATCATTTGGTATCAGAGCTTAGGTTGTTTCTAGTAAAGTATTCTTATTGCTGCTCTGACTTTATTCCTTGTGTAGTTTGTGTTTTGTGCTCTAAATTGTGGTTTTTTTGGGGTCATTGGGTTTGCAGTGCTGCACTCAAAAGTTTGGGCGTGAGGTTAGTCCAATACTACACTCACCTAAGTTTCTTTTTATGGCATGTATGATGTTTGATAAAATGCCAAGCCAAAAAAAAACTTTTGCACTTGATTAAATTACATATTCTTCTAAGTTTAGTGTCTTTCTAAATGTGCCTAGCCTTTGCTTGAGTTATATGTCTAGTATCTCTTGTTGAAGTTTTCTTTTATTGGCTTCCAATACTTGAAATTGCATGATGAATTAATTAGTTAAGTCCATGCATGATGAATTGATCTAGGATCCTAAACATAGGAACTAAGTGATCACATTTTTGCTAACAACTTTAAACAACTTTTGGCAAGTCTAGAATCAAGTTAGAACAAAAATATTTTTACAAAAAAGCATCTTGATCAAAACCTTATTGCTTCAAACAAAAAAAAAAAGGAAAAGAAACACAAAATTATGCACTTATAAGGTTTGATTCTAGAAATTGTCATAATACTTGGTTGCATGATTAAAATTTGGCAAATTAGTTCCAACATTGTAGGAACCTTAGTCTTCTTTATGTGTGTGCTTGGTTGAAAATTTTGATTGCATGTTTTAAGTGCTTCTAAAATTTCTTTCTAGCTTTTCTTGTTTTAGTCTTGTTCAAAGTTTTGTCTAAATTTCCCTCTTAGTAAACCTTCCTTGATTTTGTGCTTTTATTGCTTGTCTTAGGTTTCTTTTAGTTTTGTCTTTGAAAGTTTTCTATTTTTTGGAACTCTTAAGTGTTTTGGTTGGCGTACATCTTTCCATTTGATTGCCATTTTTCAAGATAAATTTTTAAGACTTGAAAGAGAATTTTGGAACATTTAGAAATTTTTCTACTTGAAGAGTGGAGTGATCCTACCAATCAAACTTGTGTGAAGAGACAAACACTTGAGCGACTTGATTTACATTTTAACCTTTCATCTTTCGTGTTTTGTGTCAGTTTAACTTGTTTTGCAAACATGTCAAATTCCTCATCAGAGAAGGCAAGCAATGTGGGGGCATTTAATGAAGGACAAATACAAGGTCCAGCGGAACAAACTCTAGTGGAATTAATTAAAGAAATGGAATTGTCCCGAAAGGAAAGTGAAAGACATTTGAGGGAGACAATCCAAAGACTAGAAGCTGAGAAGTCCCAAAGAGAGAGAAGACGCTCATACTCACCAAGTTCCCAAGAGGAAGAAGATAGGAGATACCATGGAAGGAGGCAATCTAGGCGCACCAACACTCCAAGAAGGAACAACATTAAGATACCCAAGTTCTACGGAGATAATGATCCAGAAGTCTACCTAGACTGGGAGGCTAAAATGGACCAAATCTTTAATGTAAACCCAGTAGGGGACCAAGAACAAGTAGATTTTGTTGTAGTAGAATTTGAGGGATATGGCATGACTTGGTGGCATAAGGTTTGTAATGATAATTACCAAGGGCCACCCGCGGCTTCTTGGATGGACATTAAACATTTAATGCGTGCTAGATTCGTTCCTTCCTACTATACGAGGGAGCTCTTGTTGAAGCTCCAACAGCTTCAACAGGGTAATATGTGTGTGAATGATTACTTCAAGACGCTAGAATCTTTACTATTTAGGGTCGGTATGCATGATGAAACTAATGAGACTAAGGTAGCTAGGTTTGTTAGTGGTCTTAGAAGAGATATCCAGGACTTAGTAGAATTATACGAATACTCCTCAATTGAAAATGTTTTACATCTTGCCCTTAAAATTGAAGCTCAATTGAAAAGAAAAGATGGGGCTAAAAGGAGTTATTCGCATAATGACTACTACAATTCAAATTGGAAGGACAAGGGCAAGGAAAAGGAAAAACTAGAGAGAAACCCTTCCAAAGCTCTCCAAGAGGTGCCCCCTAAGGGAAACCCTTCAAGGAACACCACTCCTAACACCTCCGCGCCTCAAAGGACTAGTTCCATAAAATGTTTCAAATGTCTTGGGTATAGGCATATTGCTTCAAACTGCCCTACTAAAAGGACTATGATTTTGAGCGCAAAAGGAGATGTCAATAGTGAACATTCCTCCTCATCTGAAGAGAATTCCTCTAAACACTCTTCCTCAAGCGATGAAGAGATCACACCTTGTGAAGGCGATTTGTTAATAGTAAGGCGGATGTTGGGTCAAGTCCAGAAGGATCTTGACAATACTCAAAGAGAAAATATTTTTCACACCTGCTGTCTTATTAATGACAAATTGTGTTCACTCATCATCGATGGGGGAAGTTTTATGAATGTTGCTAGCACGAGGGTAGTAGACAAGCTTAGTTTACCCACTACTCCTCATGCCAAGCCATACAAACTTTCCTGGCTTAGTGAGGAAGGCGAGATAAAGGTCAATAAACAAGTCCTCATTAGCTTTGCCATTGGGAACTATAAAGATGAGGTTCTTTATGATGTTGTGCCAATGGAAGCATCCCATATGTTACTTGGTAGGCTGTGGCAATTTGATAAACAAACCTTTCATGACGGCTATACAAACAAGTTTTCTTTTAACTTCCAAGGGCGCAAGATCACTTTGAAACCCCTTTCCCCTCAAGAAGTTAGTAAGGACCAAGAAAAAATGCAAAAAAAGAGAAAAGAAGAAAACAAAACAAAGAGAGAAAAAAAAGAGAAGGGGTCAACCTCCAAGGCGAAGGGCATCATGATCTCCCACAAGGGGATTAAGAAGGTACTTTTAGCTCATAAACCCCTACTCTTAGCATATCCTCCTCTAGGTTCTTCCCCTGCATTTCATGAACAATCTCCAAGTTTGTCCAAGAGTCTAAGGTTAGTATTGGATGAATTTCAGGATGTTTTTCAAGAACCTCCTAAGGGGCTTCCACCTCTAAGGGGGATCGAACATCAAATAGATTTCGTACCTGGTTCATCCATTCCTAACCGGCTGGCTTATAGGGCAAACCCAGAAGAGTCTAGAGAGATTGAAAGGCAAGTTGAGGAATTAAAAGTTAAGGGTTGGGTCCAAGATAGCATGAGTCCTTATGCAATGCCGGTAATTCTCGTCCCCAAAAAGGATGGGAGTTGACGGATGTGCACGGACTGTAGGGCAATCAATAATATAACTGTTAAGTATAGGCACCCAATTCCAAGGATGGATGACTTGCTAGATGAGTTACGTGGAGCTTCCATGTTTTCCAAAATTGATCTGAAGAGCGGATATAATCAAATTAGAATTTAAGAAGGAGATGAATGGAAAATCGCTTTTAAGACCAAATTTGGACTATACGAATGGTTGGTCATGCCCTTTGGCCTAACCAATGCTCCGAGTACATTCATGCGGCTAATGCATCACGTGCTCCGGTCTTTTATAGGCAAGTTTGTAGTGGTATACTTGTTAGGATCGAGCGCTTACCACTAGGCCAAAAGCTATAGCCATTAGTCAGAGCGCAACTCTTTTTACTTTAACAGCCCAAGCGCCACGATTCAATTGTGACTCGGCCCACCTGACCTTCGTCACAGGACAATTGATGCTACCTGCAACAATCTCCCCCTCAGCAATTGTCCTACAAGGTATCCCACTCTTGGATTGTGACTTGGCCCACCCGGCCTCTGCCACGGGACAATTGTGCAACCTGCAACAATCTCCCCCTCAACAATTGCCCACCAGGAATCGAACTCGTGACCTTGGCTCTGATACCAATTGTTAGGATCGAGCGCTTACCACTAGGCCAAAAGCTATAGCCATTAGTCAGAGCGCAACTCTTTTTACTTTAACAGCCCAAGCGCCACGATTCAATTGTGACTCGGCCCACCTGACCTTCGTCACAGGACAATTGATGCTACCTGCAACAATCTCCCCCTCAGCAATTGTCCTACAAGGTATCCCACTCTTGGATTGTGACTTGGCCCACCCGGCCTCTGCCACGGGACTTGGGAAAGAGACCTTGTATGCAAATAGGGAGAAGTGCATTTTTGGCATGGATCATGTAGTCTTCCTAGGGTTTGTAATGAGTTCAAAGGGAGTCCAAGTGGACGAAGAAAAAGTGGCAGCAATTAGAGATTGGTCAACTCCCACAAATGTGAGTGAAGTGAGGAGTTTTCATGGGTTGGCTAGTTTCTATAGAAGATTTGTTAAAGATTTTAGTACAATTTCAGCCCCCTTAAATGAAATAGTGAAGAAGGTTGTGGGTTTTCAATGGGGCAAGGATAAGGAAAATGCTTTTCAAACACTTAAAGAAAAACTGATCAATGCACCACTCCTAGCCCTTCCAAACTTCACCAAGTCATTTGAGGTTGAGTGTGATGCTTCAAATATAGGCATTGGGCAGTCTTGCTTCAGGAAGGCTACCCCATAGCTTACTTCAGTGAGAAGCTGAAAGGGAGTCATCTCAATTACTCCACCTATGACAAAGAGTTATATGCTCTTGTTAGGGCTTTACAAACTTGGCAACATTATCTTCTTCCAAAGGAGTTTGTGGTCCATAGTGATCATGAATCCCTTAAATTTTTGAAAGGCCAAAGCAAACTTAGCAAGAGACATGCTAGGTGGGTAGAGTTCATTGAGCAATTTCCTTATGTGATCAAACACAAGCAAGGGAGGAGTAACATAGTGGTTGATGCTCTATCAAGGAGACATACTTTGTTAAGCCTTTTAGAAACAAAATTTTTAAGCTTTGATCATATTCGGGAACTGTATCCTAGAGATGATGACTTTTCCAAGATTTACGAGTGAATTCCTAAAGGGGGGTCATAAGGACTTTTACATTCACAAAGACTATCTTTTCAAAGGAAAAAGGATTTGTGTACCCCAGGGGTCCTTAAGGGCTTCACTTATCAAGGAGTCTCATGAGGGTGGTTTAATGGGACATTTTGGGGTGTCTAAGACTTTAGAAATCCTTAGTGAACACTTTTACTGACCACACATGAAGAGACATGTTGAAAAATTTTGTAAAAACTGCATTGCATGTGAGAAAGCAGAGTCTAGGGCCCAACCTCATGGACTTTACACCCCTTTGCCCATTCCTAATTCTCCTTGGGTAGACATATTCATGGATTTTGTACTTGGGCTTCCAAGGACAAAGCAAGGAATGAATTCCATCTTCGTGGTAGTGGATCGATTTTCAAAAATGGCCCATTTTATCCCCTGCCACAAGACGGACGATGCATGCCTAGTTGCAAATCTCTTCTTTAGAGAAGTTGTTAGATTGCATGGGATACCTAGGACAATTGTATCTGATAGAGATACTAAGTTCTTGAGTCACTTTTAGAGGACACTATGGGGAAAACTTGGAACTAAACTCCTTTTTTCAACCACTTGCCACCCCCAAACAGATGGTCAAACAGAAGTAGTGAATAGAACTTTGTCTCAACTATTAAGATGCATGATTTCTAGGAACCCCAAAGAGTGGGAGAACATAATTCCCCATGTAGAGTTTGCATATAACTGGGTGGTTCATTCCACTACCTCCCACTCTCCTTTTGAGGTCGTTTATGGATTTAATCCCTTAACACCTTTAGACCTCCTTCCTTTACCTAACCATGAAGCTTGGACTAGCCAAGATGGTCTAGAAAAATCTAAGATCATTAAGGACCTGCATGCCCAAGTTAGAGCCAACATCGAGAGAAAAGTAGGTCAGTATAGTAAACATGCCAATAAGGGAAGAAAGGAAGTCATCTTCCAACCTAGAGATTGGGTACGACTTCACTTGAGAAAGGAGCGGTTCCCGACTCAAAGGAAGTCCAAACTTAACCCCCGAGGTGACGGACCTTTCCAAATAGTTAGGAAAATAAACAATAATGCATGAGTTAGATCTACCAGCCGAATATAACATTAGTAACTTTTTTAATGTTGGTGATCTTACTCCTTTTGATACAGGTTTTGCAAATTCGTGGACGAATTCTCTCCAAGGAGGAGAGGATGACGAGTCCCTAATTGCCCTAGAGGCGGGAGAGGTCATCCCTAGGAGGATTACTAGAAGCATGACTAGAAGGGAGGTTTTCTCTTTACCTTCCATTTTGAATTTACTTAGTATCTTTACTTAGTATTTTCTTTTTCTAAGTTTTTCACTTATTTTCGCTTTCTTTCTGTAGGCTCACTTTTTGCACCTTCTTTTTGAATAATACCACCTTTTTTTGGTGGAAAAGAAGCCTTGGATCCATAGGATACATGCATGGGCAGCCCAAAGGTGTAGGACACTCCTTTTTCATGTCCTACACCCCTTTTTGGAGAGGAAGAAGCTTAGGAAGCGGGATTGGTTGGCTTGGGACAACCCAAAAGGAAACACGCCTCTTTTTTCATGTTCTCCACACCCTTAGAGGTATTTTTGGTGGGCTAGAACGAATTTAACATATTTGGACCATGGGGACTCTAGCCTCTAGCTTTAGGTTAAGTTTATGTCTCCTTTTATAATTCCATCTAGGTCCCTCCCCCAAAAGCCTATAAATAGAAGGCTTCCCCTCATGTAAGTAGGTTGAACATTTATGAAAAGTTTGTGAGGTTTCTTACAGTGTTTCATCTCTTTGAGTGTCTTATCTTGAACTTTGGTTCAAGTGGCGGCAACCACCACTTATCTAGGGTGGCTCATCCCCCTAGTGGCGTGTCAACACTCCACCACCACCATAATTCTCTTCTCTTCCTTTTTTCTTCTTTATTTCTTTCCTTCATTTATTTATCCAAGGGGTTGATCCAATTTTCCAGCCCTTGTCTTTATTCTTTTCTAGTTTCATTCCATCTCTTCCTCCCTCCATAATCCTTGGAAATGAACCTTCACATCTAGATAGACAACTATCTTAATGTCCAGTGGGAATTTTCCTTGGGTTTGCTTACTTTATTGCTTAAAATTTTGCACCTTATCTTCTTACAATTCTACACCTTACTCTATTTTACATCATTTGTTTTCCTTGACTCTTTCACAAAAATAGTTTTATGAGGTTCTAGTCTTTCTTTGGGTTTGTAACCAAGTCCAGCTTTGCTAGAATCCACTCTTTGATAACCTAACATAGAATCAAGATTTTCAGAAGATTTTGAAAACCTTCTAATTATTTTCTCTAACTTGAAAATCTTATTTACCAAATGATTACAATTTTCACGAGGTTTAACAACTTTTTTATTTTTAGATAAAGTTTTAAATTTCTCAACATCTTTCATTAAAAACTCATTTTCTTTTTCATGAATACCAATATTATTTTCTAATGCATTAAACTTTTGTCTAAGTGCATTGTATTTCTTAGATAACTTGGTAAAACCTTCATACATATCTTGATATTCTTTAAACAACTCATCATATTCATTTAAGGATTTTGTATTGCTTACCTGTGATGAGGCTTCATCATCACTTTTTGTCATCAAGCAAAGATTTGCTTCTTCTTCTCCATCACTGCTTTCGGAAGAACTATCTTGTGTTGTGGAAGAATCATTATCCACCCAAGCAATATAAGATTTGTGTTTTCTCTTACAGATATCGTTCTTCTCTTTCTTCTTCCCTTTCACATCTTTCTTCTCTTTCTTAAATTCCGGACAGTCTAGTTTGATATGGACAAGCTTTCCACATTCATACACTACAAGAAAATCGCGTATTACCGACGGATATTTACCGATGGATTTGTAACCGTCGGAAAATAATTATTACCGACAGAAATTACCGATGGATATAAAATATTTGTGGAATTTGATCCTACCGACGGATATATCCGTCGGTAAAATAATAATTAGTTACCGACGGATATATCCGATCAATAAATTCGTCGATAAATTAATAATTAATTACAGATGGATATATCAGTCGATAAATTCATCTGTAAATTATCGAGCGGATATTTCAGTCGGTAAATTAACAATTAGTAAATATTCAACTAATTAAAAAATTAAATATTTTTTATTTAATAATTTAGTTTAATCATAATTAGATTAATTTATAATAATTTCTTAAATTAAATAATTTTATAAAATAAATATTTAATTATATATAAATATATAAAAATATGTAAAAACATATAAAAATATTTAATTATATATAAATATATATAAAAATATAAAAATATATAAAATATAATATATAAAATATAAATATATAAAATATAAATATATAAATATATAAATATATTTGTATATAAATATAATTTATTTGTAAATTATTATCAAAAAATTTTGGTAGCTTAGTGGTTGGAGTATCGACCTCTAACTCTAAGGTATTGGGTTCGAATCCTACCAATAACAATTCTCTTAATCTAATAATAATTATAAGTAAAATATTTAATAAATAATAAAAATATTACCGACATATTTTTGTTATTACCGACATGATTTTGACCGTCGGTAATATTAAAATTTCTTGTAGTGATAACACTCGTATCTATTGGTTTTCTCTTTTCATTGTTGTCTCTTTTTCTTGTTCTTTATAAAGCGATAAAATTGTTTAACAAAAAGAGACATATCGGAATCCGAAAACTTACCTTCATTTTCGCTTTCATCTTGTGAAGATTTTTCTGCTTTTAGAGCTATCATCTTGGTTTGATTCTGTTCACCGTTCTTTAACCTTTGTAGCTTCATCTCATGTTCTTGCAGCTTTCCAAATAGAGTAGCAACATTCATTTCTATGAGATCCTTTGATTCAATAATAGTAGTGACCATTGATTGCCAACTCCTGTCTAAGGATTTCAAGATCTTTGTGTTCAACTCCTCATTGTCAAAACTATTTCCTAATGCTTTCAAGTGATTTTCTATATGTGTGAAGCGTGTTTGAAAATCTGTGATGCTTTCATTCTGCTGCATTTGAAACAATTCATACTCTTGGATGAGTGTTTTCTTACGTGCTCGCTTTACTTCATTTTTTCCTTCATGTGTTACTTCAAGAGTGTCCTATATTTCTTTTGTCGTCTTGCATTGTGAGATCCTGAAAAATTCATTACAAGTTAAGGCAGAAATAATAGCATTTCAGGCTCTTACATCATAATAGGCACACTTGTTTTCATCCAGCGTCCATTGGTCAAAATTCTTTGGAATAACTCCAGACTCCGTTATTCTCATCGGAATGTAGGGACCGTTGAGTACAGCATCCCAAACACCGTAATCTAGTGTTTGTAAAAATATTTTCATTCTCGCCTTCCAAAATTAATAGTCTTCTCCTTCAAATAGTGGTGGTCTGTTTATTGAGGTTCCTTCCCTGTAAACCTGATTATGTATAGATATCTTGATAGGTCGTTTAGAAATAATTTATTGATAAGTGTCTAGTTTGCATCATTTTTAATGACGCTTTATTTGAGTTTTCTAGTTTATTTGTGTTAGAACTCCCCTTAATTCCAATTGCTTTCCTTCATTCCACACATGTTATTCGGGTGTCTCGGTTTTGCAGGAATAGCTTTGTTATAGGTTTATAAACTTGGAAACGGGAAGCATTTGATGAAGCATTAGATGGAAAGGAATTCAAGCCACTAAAAGCACAAAAATAAAACCTTGGATTGCATTGTAAAAGAAAAGAGAAAAGAACACTTCAGGGCCTTAAAGCATTGTTAAAGAGCATTTTGGGTGAAGTTAAGTGAAATCCACTAGCAGTGGGTTTTTCCCACTGGCAGTGGACTTCACTGGAAAATGGCACTGTGGCGTAAAACAAATCCACTGGCCATGGGTTTTTCCCACTGGCCGTGGACTTCATTGGAAAATGAGTATTGGGCCCCTGTCACGATCCACTGGCCATGGGTTTTTCCCACTGCCAGTGGATTCTGCACGTTTTACATTTTCCCTGAATTAAAGGAGCGGTTTTTGAGCATAAAAGATATAAAAAAGAAGTTACGGACCCAAAAAGAACCAGAGACGGAGACGAGAAGCGTTTTTCCCAAAAAGAAATTTGAAGAAAACCAGAGCAAAAGAGGGAGAACGATTTCTTCTATCAAGAGGGAAATTGAAGAAGCTACAGAGGAGATAGTGAGAACTTCTCTTCTATTCTCTAATTTCTTGTCTCATTTATACTTTTCTCTTATGTTAGGGTTTGATTTATTGTATTGTGGATTGTAATCATCATTTCTATGGCACACTAAATCTCATTCTTGGGATTAGGGGGAATATGTTTATGTATCAATTTTGAATACTTTGAATTTCTCTGTTATTGAATTTATGTTTTCTATTCATTTCCATGAGAACCTAAAGCTTCTAATGGCTTAGAGATAAGGTTAGATGAATTTAAATGATGTGGATGATTGAAAGATCGATATATCATTAGAAAAGCATGGAATTGAACCTAGGGATTTGGGTTACAAAAGTAAACAAAACTCTTTGAGGGGTAATTGGATTTTCATAAAGCGTAAAGGATCTACTTAACGAATTGAATGTTGTTCTTCGGTAATTAGGTACGTTAGTGGGGTTTCGAGAGGAATACATTAATCAATTAAGGAAAATTCACCTTAGAAATAGAAGTTAAATAATGGGAAACGAATTGATTTAAATTGAATATGTAACATATAAACCTATCTACTCCTAAGAAAGTTTTCACCTTGAGTCTCTTGTCAATAGTTTTTGGTTTTCTATTCATTTTGCAATATATTCTATTTGAAACAATTTGTTTAGATAATTGAATCAGTGTGTACCGGTACTTGGGCATAATCTCTGTGGGAACGATAACTTTTTATTACGCGATACTCCGTACGCTTGCGGAACGGCTATCAAGTTTTTGGCGCCGTTGCCGGGGATTGTGCTTTTCCCAATATTGGCTAAGCGGTGATTTAGTTAGATTAGACCTTTTAAATTTTCTGCATTATTTTTCTGGTTTAGTTTTAATATTTTTCTGCAGAATTACACTTTGGTTCTTGTGTTTCTGTTGATTTTGCAGGTTTCTTTTATGCGAAGGAGTGTTAGATTTGAGGACATCTTTGACCCTGAAATTGAACGGACTCTCCATAAGATCAGAACTCTCCGTAGACAACTAGAGCAAAGCAAACAACAAGCCTCTGTTTCGACAAACCACAACCATATGGCTAGTCCAGAAAACAGAGCACTACGTGATTTTGCAACACCAAATTCAATGGGTAGGAAGCCTAGCATCACACGACCTACCATTGAAGCGAACAACTTTGAGTTGAAGCCATCCTTGCTCTCGATGGTTCAACAAAACCAGTTTGGTGGACTGTCTTCTGAAGACCCAAATTTGCATCTGCAAATTTTCCTTGAGTACTGCGATACACTTAAAGTAAATGGAGTTTCAAGTGATGCAATCCGATTATGGCTTTTCCTGTTCTCTTTAAGGGATAAAGCTAGAGCTTGGTTGTATTCACTTCCTGAAGGGTCAATTTCAACATGGGAGCAAATGTCTCACGCTTTCCTTAACAAGTACTACCCACGCAGCAAGACAGACCAGTTAAGGAAACAGATCATCACTTTCATCCAGAAAGATGATGAAACTTTATATGATGCTTGGGAGAGGTATAAAGAAATGCTTCGGGAATGCCCACACCATGGGATTGAGCGCTGGTTGACCGTGCACATTTTCTATAACGGGCTATCCCCAAACCAGAAAGTGACACTAGATGCTGCAGCTGGCGGTGCCTTCATGAGCAAAAACATGGAGGAAGGCTATAATCTCATTGAAGAAGTTGCCCAGAACACCTACCAGTGGTCTTCAGAAAGGAGTTTATCGACAAAAACTCCAGGTAAGTATTCTCTAGATGTTGTCTCTTTACTTACTGCAAAGGTAGAGGCTTTGTCTGTTAAATTTGATAAACTAGGAGCAGGTAATACTAATGTTGTCTGTGAGTTATGTGGTGTTTTAGGTCACAATATTTCAGGTTGTCAGCTTGGAGTAACCCAGAGTGTCGAGCCAGAGATGCATCAGGTAGATGCAATTGGAAATTATGGTGGGAACTATGGAAATAATTTTAGACAACCACAAGGACCACCTGGTTTCCAAAACAGACCACCTCCTTTCCAAAGCAATCAAAGTACTTATAGACAACCACAAGGACCCTACATTCCACAGAAATCCAAATTAGAGTCCATGATGGAAACGTTTGTAGCTACTCAACTCAAGCAAAATGATGAATTCTCTGAGGCCATAAAGAATTTAACTACTAAGATGGATTCATTGGCCACCCACAATAAGATCTTGGAAACTCAGATTGCCCAACAAGCCTCCAACTCCATGAGAATACCAAGGACATTTCCTGGAAAGCCCGAGGTGGGACCATCCAATCACACCCTAGCTATCACTCTTAGGAGTGGTACTCAATATGATGGTCCAGTTGGCATGTCAAAAGGGGAAGAAAAGGAGGAGAAGAAATTGGATGAGTCTCCATCTCATCCGCTGATTGAGGAGAAATCGTATGGGAAAAAGGAGGAGGTTAAGCCATATCAACCTTCAATTCCATTTCCTTAACGTTTGGCTAAGGCCAAGTTGGACAAACAGTTTGGTAAGTTTCTTGAGGTTTTAAAAAAATTGTATATCAATATTCCCTTCACAGATGCTTTGCAGCAAATGCCCACCTACACGAAGTTTTTGAAGGATATTTTGTCAAATAAGAGAAAACTGGAGGAAGATGGTACAATAGCACTTACTGAGGAGTGCAGTGCACTGATCCAAAGGAAGCTACCACCCAAGCTTCAGGATCCAGGTAGTTTCTCTATTCCCTGTATGATTGGTGACATGGCTATAGATAGAGCATTGTGTGATCTAGGAGCTAGTGTTAGCTTAATGCCATTGTCTATTTCTGAGAAATTAGGATTAGGTGAGTTGAAGCCTACTAGGATGTCTTTACAACTAGTTGATAGGTCTATTAAATATCCTATAGGCATTTTAGAGGATGTTCCTATCAAGGTAGGAAAATTTTTCATACCTGCCGATTTTGTTGTTTTGGAAATGGATGAGGACTCCATGATCCCCATTATCCTAGGCAGGCCATTTTTGGCAACCGCGGGCGCGGTAATAGATGTTAAGAATGGTAGATTGTCTCTGACTGTTGGAGACCAAAAGGTGGATTTTAGCTTGAAGGATGTTTTAAAAAAACCTTTCAATGATGATGTTTGTTGTAGTGTGGATTTTGTTGACCAAGTGGTGAAAGAAGAAACTCTTCCTAATGACCCACTTGAATCTATTTTTGTGATTAAGCCTGCAGGAACATCTAGTTGCTTTGAAGAAAATACCCCACTAAAACATGATACTGAAGTCATGTGTGGTAAAGTGGTGAGCCCCAATGTGGAATTAAAGCCTTTACCGGCTTCTTTGAGGTATGAGTTTCTTGGTCCTAATTCTACATATCCTGTGATTGTTAATGCTGATTTGAATTCATGTGAAACTAAAAAGCTTTTGAAACAACTTAGGTCATATAGGAAAGTAATAGGTTATACAATGGATGACATTAAGGGGATTAGCCCTTCTTTTTGCATGCATAGGATCACAGTAGAAGATGAGAGTAAGCCCACAGTAGAATCACTTAGAAGATTAAATCCAAAAATGCAAGAAGTGGTTAAAAAAGAAATTTTAAAATTGCTTGATGCTGGAGTTATATACCCTATTGATAGTAGCAAATGGGTGAGTCCAATTCATGTGGTGCCTAAAAAGGGAGGGATGATTGTGGTAGAAAGTGATAAACATGAGTTAATCTCTACTAGGACTGTTTCTGGCTGGCACATGTGCATTGACTATAGGAAGTTAAATAGCGCCACAAAAAAGGATCATTTTCCTCTCCCTTTTATTAATCAAATGCTGGAGAGACTTGCAAAACACTCTTATTTTTGTTATTTGGATGGGTATTCAGGTTTTCACCAAATTCCCATTCACCCTTCTGATCAAGAGAAGACTACCTTCACTTGCCCTTATGGGACTTATGCATATAGGCGTATGCCTTTTGGCTTATGTAATGCACCTGCAACTTTTCAAAGGTGTATGCAAGCCATATTTTCTGATCTTATTGAAAATGTGATGGAAGTCTTTATGGATGATTTTTCAGTGCATGGTTTGGATTTTGATAACTGTTTAACAAATTTGTGCCAAGTTTTGCAACGTTGTGAAGAGACCAATTTGGTCTTGAACTGGGAGAAATGTCATTTCATGGTAAGGGAAGGCATAGTTCTTGGACACTTGGTATCTGAGAGAGGCATAGAGGTTGATAAGGCTAAGGTGGAAGTGATTGAAAAATTACCCCCACCTACAAATGTGAAAGGTATCCGAAGCTTTCTTGGACATGCTGGTTTTTACCGACGATTCATTAAAGACTTCTCAAAAATCACAAAACCTCTCACGAATCTTTTGGGTAAGGATGTGCCTTTTAATTTTGATTCATCTTGTAGGGAAGCTTTTTGCAGGATTAAGCAGGCCTTGGTCTCTGCTCCTATTGTACAACCCCCCGACTGGGAACTCCCATTCGAATTGATGTGTGATGCTAGTGATCACGCAGTAGGGGTTGTGCTTGGGCAGCGAAAGGATAAGAAGCTACATGTGATCCACTATGCCAGCCGAACATTGGATGATGCACAGGTAAACTATGCCACAACTGAAAAAGAACTGTTAGCCATTGTATTTGCTTTCGATAAATTTAGATCTTATTTGGTAGGTTCACATGTTACTGTTTTCACTGACCACTCTGCCATTAAATATCTATTGCATAAAAAAGAAGCAAAACCCAGACTAATTAGGTGGATTTTGATATTGCAAGAATTTGATTTAGAGATTAAGGACAAGAAGGGTACCGAGAACTTGGTCGCTGACCACCTATCTAGGTTATCATCCGAAAAAGTAGAGATGGGTGACATTCCCATCAATGAATCTTTTCCAGATGAACAATTATTGAATCTTAGTACCCAACTTGCCCCGTGGTATGCTGATTTTGTAAACTTTCTTGCATGTGGTATTTTACCTCCTGATCTTGGCTTTCAGCAGAAGAAAAAGTTTTATGCAGATGTCAAACACTATTATTGGGATGAACCCCTCCTATTTAAACATTGTGCAGACGGTTTGATTAGGAGGTGTGTTTCGGAAGATGAGGTCCACGCCATCCTGGACCATTGCCACTCTCGTTCTTGTGGAGGTCATATGAGCACCTCCAAGACAGCCTCAAAAGTATTGCAAGTTGGGTTCTACTGGCCACACCTTTTTAAGGATGTGCGCAAGTATGTCTTGACTTGCGATGCTTGCCAAAGAGCAGGTAACATCGGTAAGAGACATGAAATGCCATTAAATAGCATATTAGAGGTTGAATTGTTTGATGTGTGGGGCGTTGATTTTATGGGACCCTTTCCCTCTTCCTTTGGAAATCAATTCATATTAGTAGCAGTTGACTATGTGTCTAAATGGGTCGAAGCCATTGCTTCACCCCATTCTGATGCTAAGACTGTTATTAAGCTTTTCAAGAAAATAATATTTCCGCGGTTTGGGGTCCCGAAATGTATCATAAGTGATGGAGGGTCTCATTTTATTGAGAAAGCTTTTCAGACCCTCCTAAAAAAATATGGAGTGAAACATAAGGTAGCTACACCTTATCACCCTCAAACTAGTGGTCAGGTTGAGGTGTCCAATCGGGAAATTAAAAACATTCTTCAAAAAGTGGTAAATACGTCACGTAAAGATTGGTCTATTAAGTTAGATGATTCCTTATGGGCATATCGAACCGCATACAAAACTCCCATTGGCACTACGCCTTTTAAGCTAGTGTATGGTAAGCCTTGCCATTTACCTGTTGAGTTAGAGTATAAATCTTTTTGGGCTGTCAAAACTCTTAATCTTGATCATAAGGTTGCAGGTGAGCATAGGTTGTTGGAATTAAACGAGCTTGAAGAGCTCCGTCTAGATGCATATGAAAATGCTCGAATTTACAAAGAAAAAACTAAAAGATGGCATGATCGTCACATCCTAAGGAGAACATTCAATCCAGGTGATATGGTTTTACTTTTTAACTCTCGATTGAAGCTTTTCCCAGGTAAACTGAGGTCCCGGTGGTCAGGACCATTTAAAGTGACAAAGATCTTTCCCTTTGGAACTGTCGAGTTATGGAGCGAAAAGGCTGGTCCATTTAGAGTAAATGGACAACGACTTAAGCGTTACTTGACTGGAGAAACAATACAACAAGCAAGTGTCTTGGACTTGTTTGATGTACCAGATTTGTGATTCTCAATAGCATACAACGTCCAGCTGAATACGTTAAATTTAGCACTTGTGGGGAGGTAACCCCATTTGTTATTTTTAATTCCATGTCTTACTTAACTTTCTATTTTCTAAAAAAAAAAAAAGGTTCTAAGGCTTTGCATTTTTTTCAAGTTAATGGACAGTGTGATCCACCACCAGTAGGAAATACCCACTGGAAGTGGACCTTTCTGAGTTGGGGCACGTAAAATAAAAAAATTTCAAGTCAGAGAAATCCACTGGCAGTGTGTTTTCACAGGTGCAATGCGTGCCTAATTTTGGCCCAAGTCCGAGACACCCACTGGCAGTGTGTTTTTCCCACTGGCAGTGGGTCGTGATTCCCTACAAGTTATTCATCTTATCACATGCACACCACCTCTGTTTTTCCACTCCCTATTGCACTCTTCCTCACCATTATACACTACTTCTCTCAATCACTCTTAACCTCAGAAATCCCTTGACCCCATTCAATTCCACGAATTTCTTTCACTCATTATCACATCTACATAATCTCTTTCTATCATTTTCATCAAGTAAGAATCATCATACTAATATAGGGTTTTCTCATACTTGATATTTTGATTTGTTGTTGGTGAAATTGATCATGTGGGAAGGTTTACAAATGTTTATATTTGATTATTGTCATTAAAAATTCATGTGGGTTTGTTATCCAACTTTTGTTCACGATTATCATGTTCATCATGTTCTTCATTGTTTATTGAAACACATATACCTTTTTCTTCATGATTGACACTCCATGCTATATATCTGGTAATTTGATTCATTCTTATTAATTTGCATAGCGTCAATTGTGAATCTGGGAAACTTTGAGATGCATGTTTATAGATTTCTTAGTTCAAATTTTTTATGCCTACCATGTGTTTGATAAAATGTCTATGACAACTACTTGTTCTTACCTTTGCATATTTATAAGTTGTTTTATACACATTGATCCTTAGATATTTATCATCCCTAGATATTTAATTGTGGTGATGCTAATGACACATTTTGTATATATACATGAACTCGGATTTTAGGTGCCAACACAATGTCTTCCGGAAGAACCAAAACTTTTGGAAAGAAGAGGAAAAACACTTGTAAGACCTCTAACTATGCTCGAGTTGAAAATATTGAGTGCACATCTGATGACCAGCGGATGCGACTTGATTCCTTGATCAAGAGGGACATTGTTCCCTCACGGTTTTTCTGCAAAAAATCATTACTCGACCTTGAGATTTATGAAGATACTTTTAAGTATTGCAAGAATGTGGGTTGGGAAGACTTTATTGAACTATATGAGTCGTGCTATGAACGCACTACATTAGAATTTCTTAGCTCCATTGATATTAAACCTTGTGCCAATGATTCTAATTGGGAGATTACTTTTAGGCTAAATAACACTGACTTTAGGATGGATTTGGCAGATGTGGACCCCATTTATGGTTTTCCATCTATGTCCGCCAACGCTTTAGCTTGCACGGATACTGCTCGCATTCCTAGGGACTTCAATGCCAATTATTTTTGGTCCCAACTTTCACAAAATAGGGAACGTTATGATCCCTCCTCTACCAAAGCCTCCTTAATGCATCACCCTGTTTTCAGATATCTTCAAAGGTTCATGGCTCGCTCTATTTTTGGGCGTTTTGAAAGCCCAGGTACCATTCGGGCTGCCGAATTATATTTTTTGTATGCTATGATCCATAAGATACCCATCCATTCCACTAAATGGCTTTTCAGTCAATTTACCAGAGTTGGTCGGGCCACCTCTGGCAAGATTATCATTGCTGGGTACATCAACCCACTTGCTAGGTATGTAGGAATCGACCTAACCAATGACACCTTGTTGTGCCAACCCAAGAGGGTTGATATTGATGAAATGATTCATATGGGTTTGATAGTAATTCAACATGATATTCCCTGTTTGGTTATCCCTGGAACACATGTGCCTCATCCCTTGCCTGACCCTAGCTTCACTAGCCTAGAAGGCAAGACTTCTTTTTTGTTTTCAGGTACAAATGCTGATGAGGATGGTCCTTTGGACACACAAATGCCATTTCCCCCAACGAACTCAGCTGGCCCTTCCCAGTTCACCCCCAACTCCAGTGTTTCACTAGAACAGATGTATTCCTTAATGCAAGGAATGAATAGCCGCTTGGAGTCAATGTCCATAGAGCAAATTCGGCAAGGGGGTCAGATTGATGACCTAGCTCAGCGGGTGGATGCTGTGTATCATTGGCACTCCCAACAGGGGCATTTTGCTCCCCCCTCTCCATGAGAAGGTACTCTTATGCAGATAAGTTTCCTTTTACCTTCCCCTCTATCTACTGTCCAGTGCGGACACTGCCCATCATCAGTTTGGGGTGGTCGGTGGTAGTAAAGGAAACTTGTTCTGAACCATTAGCTTTGTTTAGGCATTTATTCATGTTTTTACTTATTGTCTAGTTAGGATGACATGGTTTGTTTATTTGTGATTACTACTTCTACAAGTTGTGTTGCAATTGGAATGTTTGAATTTTAGGCCTCTATGGGAATCCATAAAAAGGAATGAATAAGTTTTATGATTGCTAGCTTGTCAGGTTGAACTATACACTATGATTTCCTGTTTTCTTTGACTGGATTCATTACCGTTTCAATTGAGAGCTTTTGAACCAAAAAGGGTAAACATTCTGATAAACCCTTATTTTCTTCTTTGAGTGTATCATACATTTTAAGCACTCTAGAACTTGGCTTGTGACCGATTCAAAATAGTTTGTGATTGTATGTTAGGGGATGATAAAGGCATTTTAGGGCAAAAAGCTTCGTATTGGCCACAGAATTTGAATACTGCATACACCATTAGTTGCCCCTATTGAGCTTTAATTGTTGATTTTTGAAAGCCTTTTGATCTAATTCTCCAGAATTTCTGAGAAATGACAAGGATGGCAACTAATTGACAAGGGCTTAAGAAAAACTATTCTCTATTCAAAAAAAAATGAAAAAAGAGAGATCAATAACAATGTAATAAGGAGTCCCGTTTATGAATAAGAAAATATATTTTTCTGAATGCCTTCCAAACTTGCTTTTCTCAGGAATCTCATTTCTAAAACCCTTTGACCTTTCCCTCTTTCTTGGTACCCATTCCTATTCGGTGAACCCCTAGCCCCATTACAACCAATTCAAAGCCCTTTAGACCTTAACATACTTTCTAGATAACTGTGGAGATTAGGGTCATTTGCCAAGCCTATGGTAGTGTTTGAATTGTTTTGATTTGAGTGATACTGAAACACAAGCCTAAACACATTGAGAGAAACTAAGGAAACATGTATCTCTAGTCTAGTCATAGTAAGCATGGCATGAATAATTGTGTGGCTTCTACTTTGATAATCCTGCAATCATCTATTAATAATATTTTAAATCGGATTCCTTTAGATGGTTTGAGTTATTCATTCTTTATTACTCATGCTTGTGGTGATGGTGATTGCTTAGGGACAAGCAATGTTTTAGTTTGGGGTATTTTGATAAGTGTCTAGTTTGCATCATTTTTAATGGCGCTTTATTTGAGTTTTCTAGTTTATTTGTGTTAGAACTCCCCTTAATTCCAATTGTTTTCCTTCATTCCACACATGTTATTCGGGTGTCTCGGTTTTGCAGGAATAGCTTTGTTATAGGTTTATAAACTTGGAAACGGAAAGCATTTGATGAAGCATTGGATGAAAAGGAATTCAAGCCACTAAAAGCACAAAAATAAAACATTGGATTGCATTGTAAAAGAAAAGAGAAAAGAACACTTCGGGGCCTTAAAGCATTGTTAAAGAGCATTTTGGGTGAAGTTAAGTGAAATCCACCGGCAAGTGGACTTCACCTGGAAAATGGCACTCGTGGCGTAAAACAAATTCACCTGGCCATGGGTTTTTCCCACTCGGCCGTGGACTTCACCGGAAAATGAGTATTGGGCCCTCGTCACGATCCACTCGGCCATGGGTTTTTCCCACTCGCCAGTGGATTCTTCACGTTTTACATTTTTCCTGAATTAAAGGAGCGGTTTTTGAGCATAAAAGATATAAAAAAGAAGTTACAGACCCAAAAAGAACCAGAGACAAAGACGAGAGGCGTTTTTCCCAAAAAGAAATTTGAAGAAAACCAGAGCAAAAGAGGGAGAACGATTTCTTCTATCAAGAGGGAAATTGAAGAAGCTACAGAGGAGATAGTGAGAACTTCTCTTCTATTCTCTAATTTCCTGTCTCATTTATACTTTTCTCTTATGTCAGGGTTTGATTTATTGTATTCTGGATTATAATCATCATTTCTATGGCACACTAAATCTCATTCTTGGGATTAGGGGGAATATGTTTATGTATCAATTTTGAATACTTTGAATTTCTCTGTTATTGAATTTCTGTTTTCTATTCATTTCCATGAGAACCTAAAGCTTCTAATGGCTTAGAGATAAGGTTAGATGAATTTAAATGATGTGGATGATTGAGAGATCGATATATCATTAGAAAAGCATGGAATTGAACCTAGGGATTTGGGTTACGAAAGTAAACAAAACTCTTTGAGGGGTAATTGGATTTTCATAAAGCGTAAAGGATCTACTTAACGAATTGAACGTTGTTCTTCGGTAATTAGGTACGTTAGTGGGGTTTCGAGAGGAATACATTAATCAATTAAGGAAAATTCACCTTAGAAATAGAAGTTAAATAATGGGAAACGAATTGATTTAAATTGAATACGTAACATATAAACCTATCGACTCCTAAGAAAGTTTTCACCTTGAGTCTCTTGTCAATAGTTTTTGGTTTTCTATTCATTTTGCAATATATTCTATTTGAAACGATTTGTTTAGATAATTGAATCACTGTGTACCGGTACTTGGGCATAATCTATGTGGGAACGATAACTTTTTATTACGCGATACTCCGTACGCTTGCGGAATGGCTATCATTTATCTAACCAAGCTCTGATACCACTTGTTAGAAAAATGACATCTAGAGGGGGGTGAATAGGTGCACAAATTAAAATAGATGTCAAATTAAAATTTATTTAAGATATCAATAATTGATTGAATTGAGTTTGAACACAGATAAAGCAGAAGCGATAATATTATCAGGAAAACATAGGGAAAAGAAAAAAGTGATTTAGGGAAGAGAAGAGCACATAGTAAATTATACTCGTTCGGGTATAGCCAACCCTACATCCAGTTCCCAGTCAACTCTAATCACAAGAGTGACTTCCAATTCACTATCTTTCAAATTCAGTTTACAAATTACAATCAACTCAGCAGAGGAACCAATAAAAAGTAAACTAATTAAAAAGACAATCACCTCCTTAGAAACTCATTAAGGATGAACACCTCCCTAGAATCCCACTAGGGATGAACTCCTCCTCTGAACAAATCAAAGGATGAAAAACATCTCCTTTGCCACGAACACACAAAGGATGAACACCTCCCTAGATTCATACTAGGGATGAACACCTTCCCGAACAAATCAAAGGGAAGAAAAAAGACCACACCTCCTGAAAGAATTAATGGTTGAGTTCAAGAGGGGGGGTGAATTGAACTTTAAAACTTTTTCGCAAAACTTACTTTCTTTTGGAAGAATGAGTTATCTTTATTCAATCTTTGCAAAGGTAACTCGGTTTAAACACAGCACAATTAAAGACAGAAAATAAAAGAGATGAAAGAAGAATATTAACACACAAATTTATACTGGTTCACTCTAATCCGAGCTACATCCAGCTTCTTGACAAACCAGTCAAGTTCCACTAATACCAAGTGAAAATTACAACCAGTAGATACTCACCAATCTACCCCAAGAACTATCTTGCAAAACCCACAAGACAGAATCTTGAAAACCACCCAAGTAACCAAATCCGATTCATTGTACCAAGTGCAGATTACAATCCAACCTGCACAATCAAACTTTTACAAAAGAATATGAAAAGAAAAAACCTGGACTTGAAGTTTCTAATTGTCCAGAACCAATTCTAACAAGCACTTTCTCTCTTTGATTGACCACAATTTTGATCACAAGCACCTTATGATATGAAAAGATTCTCGAATGCGGAGAAAGTCACGTATGAAAGTTTCACGATTGATTTCACAAGTTTTCTCAAGTAGTGTGTTGTATTGTGTAATTTAAAAGATAGATCAAATCTGTATATATAGAGTAAATCAAAGAGTCGAACGTTTCATCTCTAAAAAAACTGTTTCGTAGAGTCAAAAGATAAGTTGGTTAGCAATGAAAACAGGTTTAGAAGAGACTCGATCGATTAGAACGAAGTATGATCGATCAGACCGAGTTATGATCGATCAGAATACATTTCAATCGATTAAAACGTTGATTCAATCGATTGATTTCATTTAAAGCTCCATTTCAATCGATTGATTCGAGTTTTTAATGGATTGAAACAACTTAATGAAAAATGACAGCTCTTCTGTTTCAATCGATTGAAAGTCATTTCAACAGATTGAAATCCTGCAAACACTTAGTTAAAAAAATAGTCTCTCTGTTTCAACAGATTAAAAAATATTTCAACAGATTGATTTTCTAAAAAAAACTCTTAGACTGAAAAAGGTCTTTTTGTTTCAACAGATTTAAAATCATTTCAACAGATTGAAAATGCGAAACTTGATATTGAAAAATTCATTGAGTTATTTTAACTTGTTGATTCCGCGAATCAATCAATTGAATTTTCGACTATGTATGACCATTTATTATGTTAAGTGATTTTAACAGATTGAAAATCCTTTTCAACAGATTGAAAAAAAACTTAGTTTATTCTTTTAATATTTAAACGTAAGTTTTTCATGCAGAAAAATGATTTTTAATGAGGTGCACATTTTAAGGTGCTTATCACAAAATATAATGACCTATCAAGAGATTAAGTGCTTAAACTTAAAACCTAATCATCTACACACCCACAACCTAAGTTATATCTATGTCTTCATCAAATCCACCAAGTGCTTCACCTCCTACGAACAAAACAAGGGATGAAACAAGATCACACCTCCTAGGAACAAATCAAGGGATGAAACAAGACCACACCTCCTAGGAACAAAGGATGAACAGTTCCCACACAAGAAACCTTAAATAACACAATCAATTAAATAAGAACAATCACACCTGGTAATGGAGACAAAAAATTGTAGAAGCCTGTAGAATGTCAACCTCCAAGAACAAGTGTGATTAACAATGAAAGTGCAGAATGCAATATGAAAAAGTTTTCTCAGAAAACCTAAAAGTGTTTTGTTGCCTTACTCAAAATTCTTTTCTGAAAACTGATAGAATGTAAATTGAATTTTTGAATTCTATAATTGTGTCTTTTTTATTTTTCATCAAAACTCATTTAAATTGGAAAATAACATCAGAAAATAGTCGTTGGTCATTAATAATTTCGTAGAGAAAAAAATCAGGATGTATCCAAAAACATTTATTCTTTAAAAAATATATATTTTTCAAATTTGATTTGCCATAATCGATTATGTTACCAGTATAATCAATTATGACAGAGAGAAAATCATTTTTCCATTTCTAATGCATCATAATTGATTATGACAGTGAAATATATCATGTTATGAAATTTTATCACACTTGTACTTTAGAGGCTTATGCATAATACCACTTCATCAACTTGTACCTCCATATCCAGTATTCTAAGACTCTATCTAGTCTTCAGGAATCATCTTGGGCTTGCTTGAATCATCATCTTTAACAAAATCATATCTTGGGCATATAGGGAAATGTTTCACATTGTCACCAACATCTTTAATTCAACTTGTTCTTAATTCATCTTGATGTCCTAAATTCAATTCATTTTGAATGGTTGTTGAATTATTGGCAAGCGTACCAAATTATCAATCGCAGTATAGTATTTTGATTAAATAAAAGTCGATCCCACGAGGAACGGTTTCAATGGAAATTCCCAATTATGCTTACTAAGTAGATTAAAACAGATTAGGTTTTGCAAATAAGAGTTGAATTGAAATTAAATGACAAAGAACTATAAATTGTTGAGAAAATATCAATTAAAGGTACTTAGGATTGGCTTCCTTCCTTATCCCTCTTTTGTAATGGCTATGTCAATTAAGAACGTCAATTAACCTAACAATGTTGATGCCACCTACTCAAATCATCCATGTTGATTCCTCACACATGAAATTCATAAGAAAACCTAATAAATGTTGATTCCTCACACAATTAACAGATTTTCCAGCATTAGGGTTAGGGTGTTAAGCAATTGATACATTCATTTTATTCTTGGCAATTAACGTAACAAATATTCTTATCGTGATCTAGGGTTCAAGATATATTTTCCAATCATACCTCAAACAATCAAGAATAAATCATTCCAAAACATAAAGGATAAGAATAACAACATCAAAGCATAGATTAATATATCAAAATATCACCATGATACAAAAGAGTTCAAAGGAAGTGCACCGAATCCTAAGAGAATGAAGTTAGCCACTCATGTTGGCAATTACAATGCTTCAATTGATGAAGAAGAATTGATGAAGATTGGACAAAACCCTAACAGTAGTCGTTCCTCCTCTCCTCCAAGACTGCTTGCTTTTCTCAAAACACAACTTATCTTTTTATAAGAGAATTTGGGTCAGGCCTCGCATCATTTATTCGCTTAAGCGCTCTTCTTTCTTTCAATTTTACTCTAATTATGCTGACAATTATGCTCCTTCCTTTTGTATCAAGGTATTCTCGAATTCATCCTATATTGGGAGAAAAATATATTAGAATTAACATAAGTTAAGTGGTTTCATAACAATTCAAGGCATAATTATATCAACTTTTTACCACTTAACAACTCCCCCCAACCTAGAATCTTGCTTGTCCCAAGCAAAGTAATTTTTCCAAAACAAAATCATCACCTATTATCTTTTTCTCTTCTAGAACCACAACATAAAAATTTTCAGAGGTGATGCTCACAACTCCAAATGAAAATAGAACACATAAGCATTCAAGTTATAGAAACCAACAAAGAATAATTAGTCCTCAACTATCCTCAGAGAAGCATGATCTCTCAAATAGAGTTATATATACTCATCTCTAATTCTCACAGGTAAGTGTTTATCTCATTCAATCACTTCATTTAGACAATCCAATATTGATAATCATCTTCAAGCAATCAACAATTTTTAAACAAGACTTAAATCAAAAGGTCTTTTGAGGCTTGTAATGGGGCTGGGCTAAGAAAGAGTTATTGGTTTTTCTGGGATATACAAAAATATTTGAGAAATTCAACTCATATGAATGATTCTTGATTAACAATTCCTCAAGTCAGGTTTCAAACTTTATGCTTTTGTCCCTAACACAATGACAATGAGTTAATAATCTCACAAGTTATTACCCCCCTTTTGACTTTTTTTTTTTTTTTTGCATGTATCCTTTTTTTTTTTTTGGTTTTGCAAATTTTTAAGCTTTGCTTTTCCTTTTTCTTTACACACTTTTTTTTTTAACAATAACACCCCAACAATACCTGTAGGACAACAATAGCAATACCCAACAATAAGAAAAATAGTGACATTCATACTCATTTCCTTTCTCAAATATAGGAAGGTATATAAATAGTGTTTAGGCTTAAGGGTTCTGTTTAAGAAACAATATTATTTTTTTGGCTCAGAAAGGGTTCAAATGGATGTCCTATAATTAATGCATGGTTGGCTATTTGGCTCTGGGTTATATCTACTACAAAGAAAAAATGCCTTTATCATTTTCAAGTCTTGCTAACATGTAATCACATCAAAGAATCAACCAATATCAGTTATCATCACAAAGTGTTGACACTCAATTTATCTGTTTGTGGTACTCTGCTCACCTGGGTTTTGGCTAGCTTCTCCAATTCAGTTAATTCCTAATTTTCCTCATCAATTCCTTTTCACTATCATACTCAATATCCCAAAATCACTTGTTATTGGAAACAATCAAAATTATTTTTCATGTTCTAGATTTGAATTAGACAATAAGCAATAATCTCATATATGGCTCTAAAACAAATTATGGGATAACAAGGGAATTCAAAATTTAAAATAAAGCAATTAAAAACATTAAATTAAAAACAAAGGAATTAAAAACATTAAAAGTAAAGTAAGTTTCCTCCCTCATTTTCTTCACTTGTCATGTACTCCTTATCTTGTGCCTCAGCCTCAGCTACAGACTTTCTCACCCCCTCCAGAAAAGTTAGACTGTCCCCAGGCTATTGAAGTAAGGCTTCAAAGTCTTGAGGAGAAGTGCACTGTATACCTGGAGCAATCTTGCAAAGAAAGAACCTAAGGAAGAAAAATGCACAAAAAAAACTTAAATTGCAAAAAGAAGAAAAAAAAAACAAATTCAAAATATTGGGTTGCCTCCTAGGAGCGCTTGTTTAACGTCTTCAGCTTGACGCCTATTTGCTTTAGGGCTCATGCAGGTGAGTGATCAAGGTGATATATACGCATTCTCCATCCCTTAACTGTCCTTGTGGGAACGAATTTATTCTTTTCATTGCGAATAACCTTACAACTGTCAGAGATTGGATAAATCATACCTGCTTCAGGAGGTTTCAGTACCTCTCTTTGAATAACTTCCTTCATAGTCAGACTAAGATATCTTTGGGGTTGTGCAACACGCTTGTAATCTTGTTTTTCAGTTGAGATGGTTAATTCCTCCAAAGTGTCTATTCTGAGACAATCTTTCTTGTCTTCCGGTTATTGTACAACTTCAAACAGATTAAAATTAACTTCATCATCTCCACTTCTAATTTTCAACTTGCCCATGTCAACATCTATAATTACTTTGGCAGTCTTCATAAATGGCCTTCCCAGGATCAATGGGACTTCCTCATTTTCCTCCATGTCCATAATCACAAAATCAATAGGAAATATGAATTTGTCCACTCTAACTAAAACATCTTCTGCTACTCCATAAGGAATCTTTAGAGATCTGTCATCTAGCTGTAATGTCATTCTTGTAGACTTTACTTCCAAGTCTCCTATTCTTTTAAGCATAGACAAAGACATTAGATTTATACTAGCACCCAAATCAAGTAATGACTTACCTACTTGTAACGTCCCAATTGTGACTGGTATAGTGAAACTGCCAGGATCCTTGGACTTTTGAGATAATGATTTCTGAATTATAGCGCTGCATCCTGCTTCTAGCTCCACTGTTTCTGCAGTAAATCTCCTTTTCTTAGTTAACAACTCTTTCATGAATTTTGCATAAGTCGGCATCTGCTCCATAGCTTCCATAAATGGAATATTAATCTGTAAATGCTTGAAAATATCCATGAATCTTGCAAACTGTCTTTCTTGATCTATTTGTGAAGGAGCCTTGGGATACGGTAACTTCTCTACAAATGGTTTTTGACTCCCTCCTTTTTCTATCTTCTCTTCGTTCTTCTTATTAGGAATATGTTTTTCTTTATTATTCTCATCTTCTTGCTCTTCATCTTCTTTTACCAAAACTTCTTCTTCAACAACTATATTGTCACCAATCCCCTTACCTACAACTTTTCCACTCCTTGTAGTTATTGAATTGCATTGCTCCCTGGGGTTGGTTTGTGTTTTAGCTGAAAACTGTCCTCCTTGTTGCTGCTCAGATAATTGCTTAGCCAGTTGACCTATTTGGGTCTCTATATTTCTGAATGAAGCATCAGTATTTTTCTGATTAACCATAGTGCTTTGCATAAATTTTTCTACAATATCCTCCAATTTACTTATTTTGTTAGGAACTGAAGGATAATATTGTTGCTGCTGTTGATATGGAGGTTGCTGATATGACTGTTGTTGAAATGCAGGTTGTCTAGTAGATGAGCTAACACCTTGGTTCCACCCAAAATTCTGATTCTGATTTTGATTCCCTTTCCATCCTTGTGCAAAATTATTCTGATAATTATTGAGATTAGGAAAATTACCTTGTCTGCCTTGACCACTACCTTGGACCCCCATATAATTAGCTTCTTCTTGCTGAATGTTGCCTTGATAAGAGCATTGTTCATTTGAATGATCACCTCCACACAAATCACAACTCATCTGTTGATTAGGAATAATTTGTACTGTGTGCATTTGATGAGGTAATTTCTCTATTTTCTGGTTCAATGCTTCCATTTGTTGGGTCAAAATTTTATTCTGGGCTAAGAGAGCATCTGTGGTGTTAAGTTCAAGGACTTCTTTCCTTTGAATTGGATGTCTATCATGTTGGGCCTGTTGGTCCGTAAAGGCTAGTGCATCAATAATTCCGGTGGCATGATCAATTTCTACATCCAACATAGATCCTCCTGCTGCGACCTCTAATAACATCTTTGCATCATGTCGCAAGCCGAGTATAGAAAATATTCAACTGAGAAACGTCATCAAATCCATGATTTGGGCAACTTCTCAACAGTGATTTAAATTTCTCCCATGCTTCACAAAATTGCTCATCTGCTCCTTGTCTAAAAGAAGTGATGTCAGATTTGGCTTTGATGTAGCGGGATGGTGGGAAAAATCTGTTCAGAAACTTCTCTTCTACAGTACTCCAATTAGTCAAACTCTGATTAGGATGTGCTTTCAGCCATTCTTTTGCCCTACCTGCCCAAGAAAAAGGAAATAATATCAAATATGCAGATTCAAGATTTGTTGCTCTAAATCCTATGGTACCAATCAACTCATAAAAAGTAGACAAATGAATATAAGGGTCTTCATGATCCAATCCAGTGAATTGATGAGCACTAATCAAGCTTAAGAAAGATGAATTCATCTGCAATGTATGATCATCCGAAATGACAATGCTGGAAAAATGTTTTGGACCTTGCTGCATAGCACAATTTCTAAGAGTTCTTCTAGGTGGATTTGCATTTAGATTTTGATTTTGATTTGGATTTGGATTTGGATTTGGATTTGGATTTGGATTTTCTTCTGCCATATCTTCTATAATTGGATCTAGTAAATCAAGTGTGAAAGAAGAATTAGCAAATTCTCTTGTGGCTTGTTCTTGAGTTTCCCTTCTTCTTCTACCCCGGTTCCTCCGAACTGTTTTTTCAATTTCTGGATTAAATTCTAACTGCTCTCGAAGATACCTATCCTCTTAAACACATAAATCAAAAGAGTAACTCAAGCAAATATTAGCACAAACTAAAAACTAAATAATAATAATAATAATAATAATAATAATAATAATAATAATAATAATAATAATGATAATAATAATAATAATAATGATAATGATAATAATAATGATAATGATAATAATGATGATGATAATAATAATGATGATAATAATGATAATGATAATAATGATAATAATAATAATGATAATAATAATAATAATGATGATAATAATGATAATGATAATAAAAAAACAGAAATAAAAATAAAATACTCAATAAGCTAAACAAAGAATTCTCAAAGAACACCGTTCCCCGGCAACGGCGCCAGAAATACTTGTTGAATTATTGGCAAGCGTACCAAATTATCAATCGCAGTATAGTATTTTGATTAAATAAAAGTCGATCCCACGAGGAACGGTTTCAATGGAAATTCCCAATTATGCTTACTAAGTAGATTAAAACAGATTAGGTTTTGCAAATAAGAGTTGAATTGAAATTAAATGACAAAGAACTATAAATTGTTGAGAAAATATCAATTAAAGGTACTTAGGATTGACTTCCTTTCTTATCCCTCTTTTGTAATGGCTATGTCAATTAAGAACGTCAATTAACCTAACAATGTTGATGCCACCTACTCAAATCATCCATGTTGATTCCTCACACATGAAATTCATAAGAAAACCTAATAAATGTTGATTCCTCACACAATTAACAGATTTTCCAGCATTAGGGTTAGGGTGTTAAGCAATTGATACATTCATTTCATTCCTGGCAATTAACGTAACAAATATTCTTATCGTGATCTAGGGTTCAAGATATATTTTCCAATCATACCTCAAACAATCAAGAATAAATCATTCCAAAACATAAAGGATAAGAATAACAACATCAAAGCATATATTAATATATCAAAATATCACCATGATACAAAAGAGTTCAAAGGAAGTGCACCGAATCCTAAGAGAATGAAGTTAGTCACTCATGTTGGCCATTACAATGCTTCAATTGATGAAGAAGAATTGATGAAGATTGGACAAAACCCTAACAGTAGTCGTGCCTCCTCTCCTCCAAGACTGCTTGCTTTTCTCAAAACACAACTTATCTTTTTATAAGAGAATTTGGGTCGGGCCTCACATCATTTATTCGCTTAAGCGCTCTTCTTTCTTTCAATTTTACTCTAATTATGCTGACAATTATGCTCCTTCCTTTTGTATCAAGGTATTCTCGAATTCATCCTATATTGGGAGAAAAATATATTAGAATTAACATAAGTTAAGTGGTTTCATAACAATTCAAGGCATAATTATATCAACTTTTTACCACTTAACAATGGTGTTGACTTGAATGTAGTTGACTTGAATCATTATCAAAATCATCTCTTGGGAATGTAGGGACATTTCCATCAATCTTCTCCTTAATGCTTTCACCAAATCCCAAGAGAATGAAGTTAAATGATTTCATACAATTAAAAACATAATTATATTAACTTTTTACCACTTAACAAATGTCTCTAACTTTCTCCATCACACTCTCATCTTATGTTAGATCAAAGTACACCTTAGTGCTCTCGAGGTAGAGAATGTATTCTTGCCCAAATTCTTCTATCCAATTTTAAAACATTTTTACCAAAAATTATTTTCTAAAATTGACTCCTAAATAAATCTAAATTAGGTAAGCTGTCAAAATGGGTGGTCCAACTTAACCTATATTTTAAACAGGTAAAAAAATTAGCCTAGCCTAATTCTATATTAGGACATTGGACTAACGGACCAATTTTGGCCTAATTAAATTTAAGAAAAAAGATTGACATATCTATACAAAATCAGTTAATTTTTAAAATACTTAAATAAAGTCTAAAAATAAAAATATATTTTGAAAATTTAAATTTTAATCATGAAATTAGTTTTTGTTTAAGATATAAAAATTTAATATATAAATTATAAGATAATACATCCATTAAATCTCAAAATATGAATTAAAAACTAACTTTTTACTATCATTATTTAATTTTAGTAATATTTTAAAATGATAATTAATCTTAATCATTAGATCTTGGAACAATTAATTATTAGATATTTATTTTGATATTTATTCTTATAATAAGTGAATATATGTGAAATTAGTTTATAATACATATATATTTTTTAATAAAATAATATTATTTTTATTTAAAAAATAATTATTACTCTATAAAATAGGATGACCTATAAGCCTATAAGTTAACCTGACTTAAGCTCATATAGGTCATGACTTAAATAGATCTGAACAAAAATAGGTCTAATTTAATTTAGGCCACGCTTTTTTACCCTAGTCTAATCTATTACTCGAAGTCTTTCAGTGTCGGCTTATTGGACTAAGCCTATTTTGACATCCTTAATTATATCTTATTTGATTCAATTTATTATAATTAGATATAGTTATATTTAATTAAATCTTATTTAATCAAATTTATCTAATCAAATCTAATTTATCTAGATAAGATGATAATCAATATATTTATTTAATTATCTTCTCTTATTAAATTTAAGAAATATATAGTTATATGATGCAACCAAAATCATAACGGGATAGCTAGAATAGGTTTCTACAAAAATAATAAAAAAATAATAGAGCCACTACTAATATTTATTTTAAGAAAAATATAAAATAAAAATTTCAAAAGAAAATAAAAAAAGTGGTATACGAAATATGGATCGAGAATCGATGAATCGATCGTGTGTAGGGATAATAATTCATTCTTAAAATAACTAATATTTTTGAAAATAAATATTTTATTTATCTTCAACATCGATATTAATATTTAATATTTTTAATATAATTTTTTCATATATAAATTTCATATTTTATAACGTATATCACAAAATATATACACATAATTATGGTAGGTGATTATGCTATTTATGTATTTAAAGATATTTTGATGAGAAGTGATTTATTAATGATGGGCAAAACATAACATTTAGACTGTTTTTAATAATTTATGAATCAATTAAACATTATCTTGGTAATATATTGATAATATCTAAATATCTTGATATTATTATAATATCTTCACAGTCCTCAAAATATTGAAATATCATCTCATTTCGAGATTTAAAATAATATTTAAAAATATCATTAAACAGAGATAAATATTATCTCGGTAATTACAATAATTGACCCAAACACAAGTTCTCCACATAAATGTCTTTCCATGATAATTTTAACACAACCATCCTATAAAAGTTCGTAAATGAAGCACACTGTGCTATCCTAGTCCATTCTCTCTTCTGATTGTCGCCCTACCGTCACCATCTCTCCTTCACCCTTGTGCTGCCAAGCCCCCGTTTTAGTTTGCGACTCTCCCCTCATGTTCTCATAGTTGACAAATTGTGTCTTAATGAATAGCTTTTTGGTTACTCTTGTTTGTAGATATTTTGATTTTAGTACTTTAATTAGCATTATTAGTTGTTTTTAGTGATTGTTTTGTTAAATGTATTGGTGTCAGGTCTAAGGGTGTTTGACCTCCAACAAATTAAAAATAAAAATCATTTTTTGATAGTCAGTAATTTAAACGTCGTATTGTCGAATTTTTCGTAATATTTGTGGGATATATATTATACTGAGTGAACATTGTTTTCCCTTTCGAAATTCAATATAAAGATTAAGAACTATCTCCAATTTGAAATGTTCCTTTGATTTCTTTTATATAAAAATAAGAGGAAAGAGTATTGATAGTCATTGTATAGAATCTAAAATTTTTAGTCGGATAAAATTGATCACTTTTTAGTTCATTAATACATATATTTTAATTAATATTTTATGAAATTTTTATTGGTTGCATGTTATGTTGATTCATGAATATACTTTATCTATCTATCTATCTATCTATCTATCTATCTATCTATCTATATATATATATATATATATATATATATATATATATTTTTTTTTTTTTTTGATATATAATAATATTTCTTAATATAATTTTAGGAAATTAGAATAAAAATGATTATTAACAAAATCATTGTTTGATTTGTATATTTTATTTGATATTTATATATTGATACATGAGTGATAAACTAATAATATGATTTAAAAAATTTCGCTTATTCATTGGAGAAATCGTTCGGTGAATATATAAGACAAAAATTATTTATTAAAAAATGTATTTTGATTAGCAAAGCCATAATCTGCTTAAAAGCATTAAATTGATATAACTGATTTAACCAACATTTTCATTTAACAAAAGACCAACAATTTTGCAGAATTAACAATTAGTTTCAAACTTTTGTATAATATTGATTATGGGTCTTGGATATTCATGTTTATTATATAATTAGACCTTAGTATAACTTAATTTATCTATAGTCTTATTTTTAGTCTTATTTTTGTTTTGTTTTGTAAATTTAGAGTCATAAACTTTTCTTTAGGTTTCTCTGTAGTTAATAATTTAAATTTTGTAATTTTTTCTACATTCATATTTACTTCAAGATTCAAGTACGTCAATTCAATTGTTTAATACAACATTTTTTAGATCAAATTATTCATCTTTTTATTCTCTATTTTCTTTACTTTAATTCATGCAATTTAAACTTCCTATGGTTTCCTACTATTTTGTTATGGGATTTTAAATTTTGAGAGTTAGTTTTCTATATTATTGATTGATATTTAGTTTGTTCATAATTCGAACATTTATAATTCAATATATTCAAATGTAATTATTATTTGGTTAAATTAAATCAATTTTAGGTTTATCTTATTGTTTTTATTAGAATTGATTATGCATTTAGATTAAGTGAATTAATTATCTAGTTAATTGAATTACAAATGTTTAGAAATTGTACAAATATATGTTATGATAACAATTTAGACCTAAAAAAAATATATATAATTAATGAGATAAAATGAATATTAGAAAAATAATTATTATTTTTACATTTAACTTATATATTTATTGTTCTTCTTAGACTAAAAATTTATCAAACTTCCCCTAGCTTAGCTATTAAAATAGAATCTAGAATAATTTATTAATATTCCTCAAGAATATACAATCTAGTTTGTCTTTAGTTATTATATGTTTTTCATGTTAACAACCGTTTGATCTATTTAGGCAACAAAATATCCTTTAAATCAAAATGACACCAGTGATGATCTAGGTTTTAGATTCAATTAAAAAGAGTTTGATAAATTTTCTATGCATATTTTTTGTCAAATTTCACTTTGCTATTTTTTGTACGAAGATGATGTATATTTTGTGCATCTAGTATGTATGATGATGTGTTTTTTGCACTTTTATTAGAAAAGAAATATGTAGTTTTAGACAATTTGATAAAAAAAAGCTTGTTTAAATATTAAGATTATGTGTAAGTTGTTCACCAATGAACAACTTCTTATCCAATATTTCTGTGAAGATCTCATTATTATGATTAGGGGTACGATTGATGTACAAATCTTTGCCAATAAAATTCCAATAGTTGTAAAAAATTAAGAGTGAGTATACATGTTGGTTTGAGTTGGATTGATTGATCAAACTCATTCCCCAACCTCATAAAAAAATATGAATTAGATTAGGTTAGGTTAGATTAAATTTTTGTATTTTTATATTTTGTCCAATATAAACCAATCTATTCTGAGTTAGGTTAATTGGATCATAAATTTTTAAACATTATTTTTTATTAAAATTTTTAATTTAATATATATTTATTAGAATATTTTTTTAAAATATACTATTATTTACTATTTGAACAATGTAAAAATATATTAGGTCAGAAATATATATTTAGTTTAATTTAATAAATTAATAGTTAAATAATAACCATATATTATTATTAATTATATTTATAATTTAATAATTTTAATAATGAGCAAGATTAAGTTGGGAGGTAAACATAAAACCTCTCACCCAATTCGTTGAATCGGATTAAATCATCACAATACCCAACCCAAACTCACTTGGAAACAATTTATTGAGATCATGAACTCTAATTCACAACCCCTTTTTACCAAATAGAACACAAGTTAGAATTTTTTTTTTTTTCAAAACTGATTATTTCATGGACTACACCAACCACTAAAAAATAAATTTGTTAACCTATCCATCATGATTAAACAACTTACACAAGCATAAGCACACCATCCACCACAAAGCTTGTCAAAGCAGGATTTTCCTTTGGTTGGAGCGATTCATCTCAGCATGGCCCTCATGATTGCTCTACTCTTCAAGACATGAACAATACACAAGATCCACAAACTTTTATTTTATTGCTCCACATTTCAACAAATTCCTCTGCAGCAAAATATGATTTCTCCTCAACAAATATAATCCTAATTAGATAAATCTTACAAATTTGAATACGAGAAACAATGTTATCACTTTGCAACAAGCTAATCATTATTTTTTTTTCATTCATAGATGTTAATCATTGATTCTACGATCAAATAATATATTATTAAAAAATCATAAATAAATATAAAAAAGTAAAAAAAAAGATAAAAAAATAAAATTATAAATATATAAATAAATATATAAAATGATCATTAATTTTAAAAACAAAATCATAAATTATATAAAAGTTACAAAATTAAAAAATAAAATTATAAATATACAAATAAATATATTAAAATTTGAGAGTCAAAATAATAAATTATATAAAAATTACAAAACTTTGTAATTCACTAACTCTTATTTTTTTTAAATAATTATCTAAGTCATCCATTCTATCTAAACCAAAAATATGTCTTCACAATTTCACCGATGAAAAAAGTCAAAACCAAAATAAAATAATTTAAAATCTTATTGCATATTTCGTCTAGTACCGAATAAACGAACTTACGACGCATATGATTATAAATATACTTTAATTCTAACTAAGGATTGAAACTAACATTAAATCATTGAAAAATAAAATTTGACAACTAATTAATATTATAAATCAAAATCAATCAAGGATTCACATAAATTGATTGTGAAAATTGTTGTGAATAAAAAAAAAATGCAAGCTTTACGACACTAAAGCCAGATAAGAAGATTAAAGGATTCATCACAATGGAAGAAAAAGAAGAAGCTGAGTAAAGGGATCATGTGTTCGTCAAAAAATATTGAACTTCAAAAAAAAAAAAAACTATTTTCTCTCTCTTTCCTCTTTCTTCCTGTGATATTATAATAACATAATAGCCATTGTTCTATATTCTCACAACTTCTTTTTATCATAACAAAAATAAAGATTTTTATTTTAAAAGTAATAATATAATTTTATAAATGAGATGAATAAAAAAATATACTTTATATAATGGTATAAATTTAATAAAAGTGATATTTTAAAATTTGTTTCGTTCAACAGAGATAATAAGTTTGCTCGTTAGATTTTTCTTTTTAAAACCAACAAATTATGCAAACTGATGATTTAATATATATATATATATATATATATATATATATATATATATATTAATTTTTAAAAGTTAATTTAAAAATAAAATAAATATCAATTTGTATTTAATAATATTTGCAAATAAATATTTTTTTTTGTATTTATTAAAATTTCAAATTTATATGAATTATTTTATCATTTTTTTTATAAAACATACAATTTGGTCATATATATCTTTTTCTTTTACCTCTAACTATATAAATTTATATCATATTAATCTGTCATATTTGTGTTTTTAATGTAAATTTATTAATAAAACTATTATGATACGTTATTTAGATATTTATATTTATTTTGTAAGTTAAAAATAAAATACTATATTTTTTTATTATAAAATTATATATTTTGAACTTGAATAAGTGGTTATTTTAAAACCATTATTAAACCTGGTATCTACTTTTATACGTGACATAAATACTGTACATCACAGCAGGGTGGCAGTGAACAAAACAAAACGGTTTCGTTCTGCTTCAGAAATCAAGAGTCACCGGCAAACTCTCTCTTCTTTTGTTCTTCTCCTACCTCTTGAGAATGGAAGACCAAGGTGGTGGTGGTAGCAGCACAAAACAGACGAACAATGCTTACGTGGACACGTCGAAAGCGGAGAGAGCAGTGTGGTTGATGAAGTGCCCTCCCCTCGTGTCGCGCTCCCTCCGCGCTCCTCCCTCAGAACCCTCACGCCCCGTCGCCAAGGTCATCGTCTCCATCGACCCTCTCAACTCCAACGACGACGATTCTCCTCCTCAGGTTCTTCTCCTTTCCTCTCTCTACAGATAATGAATGTGTGGATGCCATGCGCAATCCACATTCTGTGCCAATGCTTGTATTATTGATTGAGTCCTGAGTACAAATGTTGAGACCTAAAATTCACGGCCGCTGTTTTGGTATGATCAAGTTTTTCTTGAATTAGTCCTACGGATATCTTAGTAATTGGAAGATGGATACATTTTTAATCTCCTGCCATTGTTTTTGCAAATGATTTCCGAAAAACCTTAGGTAGATACGCTTTTGATGTTGTTCCTCGACATGCTTTTACATTACGGTTGCCTTTTAATCTATTGTTGAAATATCAGACCAATGTAGCTGATGCAGCCACAATCACGGCTGCATTGCGACCTCAGACACTAAAAAAAGCCTTCACGCTTAGCCAAAATCATAGTTGCGAGCTGATATTTTTACAACCTTGTTTTCAATCGGAATTGAAGTTTTATTTTAGCCTTGGTAATTTAGAGATATGTATTAAAAATCAATTCAGTTACTTAGGTGAAACAACAGTTGTGATCGGACAATAACACGACCAAAGTTTAATCTATTATTGAGATTGCAGAGAAATGTGGCCAGATGCAGCTCGCATTGCAGTCACGGACAATGAAAAACCTTGACATTGCAGCCAAAATCGTAGTTACAGGCTGATTTTTTTAACCTTTTTTTCAATTAGATTTGAAGTTTAATTCAACTTTGGTAATTTGCATAATAAAGATATGTATTAAAAACCAACAGAGTTACTAAGGTGAAAATCTTTTCTGATTGTAAAGTAACACCAAAAGACTATAGGGAACTTCATTTATGTTTTGTCGAATTTCTTTGTATTTAGGAAAAGGATATGTATATTATATTTCTATTGTGTATCATATGAAAATAGTTACTTTGGTTGTAGCTATTAGTGACACTTTTCCCTGTGACTTCTGTCCTTTTAAATTGATTGCTTAGTTAAAATACTCAGTTTACAATGGAGTTGGCTGGAACTGAAGCTGGACATATACCCCGATGTTATGTTATGGATATGTCTAAAGACTTCATTCCCATGTCTGTGTTTTCAGACACACAACAAGGTAAATAATTTTCATCTGCCAGTGATTGTGTACATTGAAAGTTACTTTGGTGATAGTTAAGCTCACTGTTATTTATATCTTGGTGTCAAATCTATCACATTAATGGGGTCAAATCTTTATAATTTTTTATTGCCAATCCGTTCAGTTTTTAATACTAAGCTGCATTTTGTTTTCTTATATTTCTATCCCATGTTTTATTGTCAACCATCCCATTTCCAGTGCTATGATGTGAAAAATTAGTCTATTACATGGGATTTCTATCCTTGAAACCTAATATGAACCTAATATGAATGACCCTTTGAAATAAAGTTTCTTACTTGATTTTTTTTAGTCCCATTTATTTTGTATCTGTAAGAGTAACAGTTTTGTGAAATATATATAGACGACATGCTATCTCAATGTTTTTCATTTGTGTTTCTCTGGTGCGGTTATTAACAGCTAACAAAAGTACTCAAAATACCTGTTGCTGGATATTAGACTGAAATCCTCTGTAAAGGGCATGAAGTTTATGTTGTTATCCATGCTTTTTGTTTGAGAGGAAGTCCACAAATTTAAAGGTTTTTTTTTTTTCCCATTCTCTTATTATGAGATTGAGAGGTCTCCTTAGTGATGCTTGGCAAATGGTTCTTCTAGGGGGTTTCTTTGTTGAATATGAAGAGAGACTGGCAAGTTTATTTAATTAATATGCTGTCCTTGTATATTGCGATACTCTTAGTCTACAACTACAACACTACATGATATCTTATTCTCTGCCCTTCTGCTTTTTTCTTTCACTTTTCCTAAAGATACTTTTATAAAGGACAGTATTTGGTTTGATATCCAAAGCATCATCATAAATCTCCTCTAAGTTAATTTAGAGAAATGTAAATCCAGCTATTGAAATTTCTGTTGTATTATTGCAGGAAAGATCTCTGTGGAGGGAAAAATACTTAACAAGTTTGACATGAGGCCCCATAATCAAAACCTTGAAGTCTATGGGAAACTCTGCCGTGAAAGGACAAACAAGTATATGGTCAAAAATAGACAGATTCAGGTTTTCTAATGGCTCTAATTGTCATAATCCATTGAGTTAGCCAAACAGTTCCATTATCTCTGACTTCTGCAATCTATTTTCAGGTTATTGATAATGATAGTGGGGCGCATATGAGGCCAATGCCAGGGATGATCAGTTTCTCAACTTCTGGACCCCCTGTAAATGGCTTAATCTCCTTCCTGTTAATATTTGTAGTCCTCAAGGAATGCATGCTTAGAGAAAGCCCCTTGTTTTGGCATACTGCCAGTTCATTGTCATTTTATAACTTATTGATCAAATCATCTTGCTTCCTCGGCCTTTTGTGTAGCTGAGAGAGATAGGTTGTGGAAAAGGTGGTGTTGTGGACTATAACTAAGGCTGATTATGCACTTCAATATTTTTATTAATTTATACTTCAGTAACAACAGAAGTTTGTGTTGGATTAGGAAAAGAAGAAAGCTCCTGTCAAAGCAACGGATACAAAGAGAACAAGAAGAGACCGTGGGGAGATGGAAGAGATTGTGTTTAAGCTATTTGAAAGGCAACCCAATTGGAGTTTAAGAAACCTCATACAAGAAACCGACCAACCTGAAGTATGTGCTTTGAGAAATTTTAGTTTTATAATCTGGTTTTATTGAACACTTGCACTTTCACAACTTAAATCTCTATACACAAAATGAATTGCAAACATAAAAGTTTGTTGCTTCTATTGGATATGCATATATGGTGAATGCTCTGACCTGTCTGATATAATATTGTGTGCAATTGAAATAATCTGTACAATATCGGTTAAAAAGTTAACATGAGTTTTTCATATACATTATTTTCAGGGGATTTTTTTAGAGATTTAACACTATCATGTATCATTTATGTTTTTTTTATGATAAGCGATGACGATAACGGTGTATATTATACTTTAATTGCTTACTTGGTAGGCCTCTACAAGCCCACGCGATTATGAAACAATATACTTTGAAATCGACGTGTTTGTAGTTATTGCTTTAGTAGAACCTGTTTAAACTAACGTGATGGATCTTTACGTTTTTACAGCAATTTCTGAAAGATATACTAAAAGACCTTTGTGTCTACAACAACAAAGGAACTAATCAAGGCACGTATGAACTGAAGCCTGAATACAGAAAATCTGGCGATTAGCGGTTTCAAATAGGTTTTATTTGTACTCATCCACTTATTAACCTTATTCAAATAATATATAGCTTACTCATTTCAGTTTCTTCATTAAGTTCAACTTGCAAACTCAAGCAGCATGCATCCTGTTAGAGCCTTTTCTGATCCTTCGGCACATTGTTTTGCAGATTTTGCTACATCACAATTTACTTTTGTTCCTAAGTTGGAAAGGAGAACTGGATTAATTTTTGAACGATTTAGGATGCCATTGGTAAATTAAGAAAAATTACTATGAGAAATTGCGCTGAAACTGGCAAAATGGCACAAGAGGTTGAGTTCTGCTTCTCTGACTTTTTAAAACTCTTTCTGAAACATAAATAAGTTTATGCATGCAACTTTGGATACATGGTAAGTTATTGGATGCATTGCTACTGCTGTAAAGGTAATTATAGATGTTTATAGTCATTATATTGCCTTGTAGAGCCCAGTTCGTTGTTTTGTTCATATTCTAAATATTAGAATGTTTTGGAGCATAATCGTTTTCAAAAGTTAAGGAGTAATAATTTTGGGGGGTCTTCTTAGCCTTTACATGGTTAGGATTATACAATTTTAGGTTCGGCAATTTTTCGAATGCACAATTTTGGTCTCTAAGATTGTGTTTGGACGAAGAATATTAATAATTCATATTTCAGAAAATTTGAAATGTTTGAATTTAAATTATTTTGATTTAAATTTTTCATTTTTTAAATAATAATTGGTTAAATAAATTTAAATTTTTAAAAATTCAAAATTCAAATTCTTTTTTAAAATATACTAGATGTAAAAATAAATTGAATAATTGTTTTAAAAGATAGCTTTAATTATTTAAAACTAATATCATATAACATTTAATATTTTAAAAAATTGATATTTTTACATCAAATATTAAAGTGAAATGAGTGACAAGAAAGGAAAAATAGAGAGTGAAGAGAAGAATAGGGAAAAGAAGGACGATGTATGAAGATTTTCATGTAGAATATTTGTTCTCTCTCATGTTGTAAATGAGTTTTTCAATTACCAACCTGTTGCTTTTCTGGCGTGCGGTCAAGTCTAACCTATTTTCTCTTTCCTACTAATAATAGTCTCCTTAACATAATAATAAAAAAACCTTAACAAAGAAAATCACTACTTTAAACAAATCTTCAAACAGATTTGATAAGTAAATGCAATAACATATGATACTACATGTGTCACAATATTGAGATTTCTATAAACTATTTGTACTTAGTATATGTGTTTATAAAATTAATTACAATATAAGATGAGTTCGTGTTTATATATATATATATATATATATATATATATATATATATATATTATTTAGTTTGTAATTAAACTAAAATAATTAAATAACGGTTTCTTATGATTTTTTTTTTAAATTTTAGTGACTATAACAAATAAAGTTTTTTGGTAACGGATAACAAATAGTGCTTTAAAGGCGCCCTCGTGATGGATATAAACTGTTTTAATACTCAAACTCATCAAATGTCTTGAGTTCATTAAAACACATTTCAATTACCAAATACGTAAGAACTAAGGACTACTTTATCATACTTACTATTAAACTCACCTTCTTTGTTACTTTATATTAATAAAGAAAATGCATTACACAAATTAAGATTTTGATGAAAATATCAAAAAGTTAAAAATCCAACTCAATAAATTTTACATTAAAATAATTGTGAATTAAATATTATTTTTTACGTGTGTTTGAATGTTGATAGTTATTCACCCAGCTAATTGTGAAATTGATGAGAATATCATCTTGTATAATGTAACATTTATCATTTACATAGCGTTGATTCTTCTTTCTCTATAAGTTTTTCTTTCTTTAGATAGTTCATCTTGTCTTTGTTTCATGGTCATTCTTTACCTTCTGCTTGTTGTACTTATTTTCATCTTTATCTGATTGTTGCATTCTTAAATTCTTTATAATATTACATAACCTATTAATTAAATAAAAAAAAGTAGTAACAAAAATAAAATGATGAATGGGAGATAAAAGTTCATGTGAGTATATCCTACCAATAACATATGGAATGTTCTATCTTTAGTTAGAAACGAGAGTGTCTAAGATTCTAAAATTAATGACATTTAAAAGTGAAAACTAACATTAAAGATATATATAAATATTTCTCTATAAAAGTAGGTCAACAAACTTGGGAATGAAATTTAAAACAAAAAGAACGTATAATTGAGGGGATCGGTGAAAATGTGTTAAGACTAAAATTTACATATCAAACGAGTGAATAGAGAAAAGAAATATTTGACCGTTAGAAGGAATAAATGTAATAATTGAAAAATGTATATTATGAAAGTAGAAGAATAATCGGTATGAGGTATCAAAGAAGTTAGAGGATTAACAAAAGAATCAAAGAATGAAAAACATCGAAGCACAAAGACACAATGTATCGAAGGAATAAAATATCGAGAAGAAGTTATATTGGAGGATCTTCGAGTGGTGTATCGAGAGACTTATGGAGACAGTTATAATATAATTTCATAGCATGTGCAGTTACAAGTGACACATCAACAAAGTGGAGTAAAGAGAAGTAGTTACAAAGAAATAACCGTTCAAAGACTCTAATTTATAGTTTTTTTTTATATTTCCATTATTTATTTATTTTTATTTTTATTTTTATTTTTATGACATCTTGGCGGTTACATTAAACAATATATATGATAAAATAAATGTAACCAAGGTGATTGTCAAATTGTACGAAGAAATTTACATTCTGAAAAACATTGCAAATTGAGAACAAGCATTTTCAATGGAGTTATTTGCAATTTGGATCGTCATTTTTGTTGATTTCCTTTATCAATTTTTGTTTTATGTTTGGTAATGAATTATATTTATTTTTCTTGCACATTTACTTTTAAGCAATTTACTTTTACAGTTCTTTACTATTCTTGCAATTTACTTTAAATGTTTCAGATTGTATTAAATATAAAAATTGAATACAAACGATCTTTGATTGAATTCTATTGTGTACTACATTTTGAATGAATTTAAGAAGCCAAATAGTGTTTAAGTAATTCTTTGCATAAACTTGTTAATTATATCGAACAATGAATTATTTATACTAGAAATAAATTGACACACCCAGTGGGACTATCTAACTATATAGTGCATGGTATTGAAAAGTGGTAAAGTTATAATGACAAGTCAAAACACCCCAACTTCATTCTATAGTAATACCCAATGCTATAATAAATAATGATGAGAGTCAAAATTGGGACTTTAGAGTGACATTGTTCAGGTCGTAAATAGTAATCCGAATATTGGTAGTTAAAGTGGTCAAGAAACGATTCAACCAATAAATAACATGATAAACAATACTGGTATAGGACCACATATGACTAGTGGGAGCACGCCAATCTAAAGAAATAATTAGGGAATTCTAATAGCGGAAAGGTATCCCTAGGGAATGCCATCATGACAACCAACCTCAAATTCTAGTAAGATGAATGATCAAAGTCAAAATTAGTTGAAATTGGTAAATGATAGGGGGAATAATAGAAATCAAGGTGACTTTGATAACATAAACACTGAGATATCAAATAGCATGTTAGGGGTCATAAGACAACAAATGGACGATAATAACCATGAAATGATCAATATGTTGTCCTAACAAATGAATATTATTTTAAATCCATTGGTACAAACAACTACTGATAGTTTTCAGAGGCTAGAAGAGCAAATGACAAGAATAATAGATGTGTTTGCTATCCCAAGGAGGCATAACATAATAAATGATAATATGCCAACATGAAATAATCAACTAACTGTACCTCCTAAAGAACAAAACAATAATAATCGAAATATGAGAAGAAACAATTATAATTTGCAGAGGGATATTAGGATGGTCAATAAGGGTCAAGCTACGGATCAAATTTTACATGTTTGGGATAATGTAAGAAGGAATAATCAGAATAATGGGAATTGTTAACAAAACACTTATAATCAAGTAATCGGACATTGGAATAAGCTGGATAAGGGAATTAGATTATATAATCTGTCATACTTTATTTCACCATTTCCTGATTTTGTGTTAGAAATTGAGTTGCCTAGAGGGTAGAAAATCCCAAAGTTTAAAAAGTTTGCAGGTGATATTGGGGATTTTATCGTTGAACATATAATTAGGTATCAAATTGAGTGTGAGAATTTACTAACGAGTGAGAGTTTAATAATGAAATATTTTCCAAGTTCTTTAACAAAGAATGCTTTTACTTGGTTCACAACACTGTCTCTGAATTCAATATTTAATTGGGCATAATTGAAAAGAAATTTTTATGAGAAATTTTTTAAAGGGGAAACTTCAGTTAGTTTATTGATCTGATGAATGTGAAAAGATATAATAATAAAAATATAGATGATTACTGAAATAGATTTAGACAAATGTGATCAAGGTGTTTTACCCAAATTCTTGAAAGAGAGGTAAATGGCAGTGACAAGGTTAGGGTTTTCGATAAGGAAGAAGTTAGTAAATGCACCTTTGAGGGATATGACTCAGTTAGTGGATAAGGTTTGAAGGATCAAACATATTAGATATGAAATAGTAAATTTGGTAAGGTGGCGAAGAAGGATAAAATTGGATATGTTGGGATAAATAAGTTTAAAGAATTGCTAGATATTTTAGAGGAAAATGAGGATGAAGAACTAAGTGAAAATGATGAGGAAATAAATGTAGCTGAAATTAAAATTTGTCCACCTTATGTTTGTAACTTCTTAAAAAAAAGTGAAGTTTTTGACAATATGACAAATCAAACCTATAGTTTTGATGTGACTAAGGCAGATAAATTTGTTGATATTTTATTAAAAGACAAACAAATAAAGTTGAGCGATGATCATAAATTGTCTTCTTTAGACCAGAGAAGGGGGCGAAAATATTATAAGTTTCATAATATATATGGACATTGGACTAATAATTGTATTCATTTCAGGAACACGGTAAAGGATGCTATTGAACAAGGTCAATTTAAATTCGAGGAGAAGCTAATGAAGGTGGATACTGATCCTTTCAAGGCTCATGTGGGGTATGTGGAAGTTAAACTTAACATTACTGATGGAGTTGAGAATTTGGTGATTGATATGGGAATTCATATGGTGGATATTACTTCAGAAGATATCAATCCACATCATATTAAATTAGATGATGGTGAGACAGATATTGAACTGGAATTGGAGGATTTTGGAATAGAGAATGAGATTTATCCTAAAATAGAGGATACATTGGTTGATTTTTTTAGTCGAAAAAAAGAAAGAGATGAAGAAGTGGCGTTATGTCCAAGGTGTTGTGCAATATTCGATAAAGTTGCATTATGTCCAATGGATCAAGGAGGATAAAGTCGGGGTGATCAAGTGTATACAAGCACTTTGATTAACCAATGAGAGGGTTTAAGTGCAAATCTTATGAAGGTGATGAAGATCTTATTGAATTACTTAAACAAAGATCTTGTTGATTTGATAAAGTCAAAATGAAGTCAAAGGCTACTATGTTGCAGTCAAAGGTCACTTAGATAAAATGGTAGAGTGATTAGTGAGTCTGCATCTTTACTTAGGTATAATAATTTTTATCTCTCTGCTGCATGATGTCTCTTCATTTAAAAGTTTTTGCAAATGCCTCTAAAACGTGTTTAAACTGTTAAAAACAATGTATTTTGTTAAAAGGTTTTTAAGTAACTATTTTAACTAATAGTATATGAGCTTTATCAACTAAATTGTTCTTAACACTTTTGTAACAGGTTTTTAACTGATATGTTTTCGAAATAATCGATTGTTTTCATTAGAAGGATTTTTGAAAACCTTCTGCCAGTATTTTAACTGATATAGAATTGATATAATCGATTAAAATGACTTAGACTATTTTGAAAAGTGTTCTGGCAGAATTTTAATCGATACAAACTCGAAATAATCGATTAAAATAACTTGAAGTGTTTTGAAAGTTGTTCTGTCAGTATTTTAATCAATACAAATGTGAAATAATCGATTAAAACAACTAAGAGGTTTTTCCAGAATGTTTTAATCGATTAAAACAAGTATGTTATCAGTTAAAATAACTTAGAAAGTTTTATGAAATCTTTTTGGTAGAATTCTAATCGATTAAAATGCGATTCAATCGATTAAAATAACTAAGTGAACTTTTTCCAAAGTGTTTTAATCGATTAAAATAGATTGTTATCAGTTAAAATCACTTAGAAAGTTTTAAGAAAACCTTTAGCAGTATTTTAATCGATTAATAGACGAAACAATCGATTAAAACAATTTGAAAGATTTTTTACAATGAGTTTTAATTGATATAAACGTTATCGTATCAGTTAAAAAAAATCTGAAAAATAATCAAGAACATTTTAACAAATTAAAAGAACTTTTAACAGATTAAAACAAGACTTTTAACAGATTAAAAGATTATTTTAACATATTAAATAAACCAGCAGTTTGGAAAATCTTCTATATAAACAAAATTGCTTGAACATTTTAATATACATCTTTTGGCAATCAATCAAGCAATCATAAGTGCTACTTTCAAGAGAGAATCGTGCTAGTTTTGTGAAGTTCTTAGAAGTTCTTTCTTGAGGCAATATTTGCATTCTTTTGGTGAAGAAACTCATTCTGCAGAGCTGCATAAACCTGGTTTGGGTGTTCTAGTTTCTTCTCTTTGTTTCTTTACTTTTCTTTTCTGTATTGTGGGTGCCTGGAAGTGTGGGCACTGGTTTCTGTTGCTGGAATTTGGCTGCAGGGTTGGTCAAGAACTGGAAATTGGTTCTTGGTGAAAATTTAGGTGGAAGGACTGGAATTTTGGTTCTTGTGGTAAATTGAGTGTGTGATTGAAGTTGTAATCTATAAAACATTCAATCTAGTGGAACCCAGCTGGAATTTGGCAGGAAACTGGACGTAGCCCTGGGATTGGGTGAACCAGTATAAATCTTGGTTGTATCTTTCTAAACCTTTCTCTCTTTAATTCTGTCACTGCCTTTACTTTGATTATTTGCTGTGTTTGATTCAAGAATTGGTCAGAATTCTTAATCTTTGAAATAGATAATCTGTAAATTGCGAAAATCTTTCAAAGATCAATTCACCCCCCCTCTTGATCTCAGCCTACATTTCTAACAATTAGTATCAAGAGCAAGGTTCTTGAAAAATATTCAAGTCTTTCGGTCCAAATCTTTAAATGGCTGAAAACAAGTTACCTTTTTCTGAGGGAGCTTTTATAAATAGACCTCCACTATTTTGTGGTACAGATTATCCATTTTGGAAGATTAGGATGAAGATTTTTATTGAATCTATTGATAGGAATGTTTGGGATGTAATTGCTAATGGTCCATTAATTACGAGAAAAAGAATGGTCTAGTTTAAATGATGAAGAAAAGAAAAAAGTTCAAAGTGATTGTACTTGCTAAAAACATAATTACTTCGCACTAAATATGGATGAATTTTTCGGGGTCTCCCAATGCAAATCTGCCAAGGAAATGTGGGAAGTTCTTGAGGTTACTCATGAGGGGACAAGCTGATGTAAAGAGAGCCGAGAAAGCATACTCTCATAAGAGAATATGAGTTGTTCAAAATGCAAACTGGAGAAAGTATTGCAGATGTGCAGAAGCGCTTCCTCACATCATCAATCATCTAATGGGCTTAGGTAAAACTTTTGATAAAGAGGAATTAAATATAAAAGTTTTAAAATGTCTTGACAGGTCATGGCAGCCCAAGGTCACAACAATCTCAGAATCAAAAGACTTATCCGTCATGACAACAACCTCCTTATTTGGCAAACTCAGAGAACATGAAATGGAAATTAACAGATTCAATGAGCAAGAAGTCTCTGAGAAAAAAGGTAGAAGCATAGCACTCAAAGTTGAAGAAAGAAATCAAGAATCAGAGGAGGAAAGTGAAAATCTTGGACTGCTTGTCAGAAAGTTCAACAAGTTTCTCAAGAAAAAGATTCAAGATAAAGAAAAACACAAAAGATATGAGAAGAAATCTGATTCTTTTAACTATAAATGCTATGGTTGTGGTAAGTAGGGTCATGTAAGAATGGAGTGCCCAGAAAAGAACAAATACAATGATAAGAAAGAAGAAAAGGTCAAAAGAAGAGCATATGTAGCAGGGGATGACAATGATACCTCATCAACAGAAAATTCCGATAATGAAGAAGCTAACTTGTGTCTAATGGCAAATCAAAATTATCAAACCAGCAGTGTAAGTTCTAACTCTTCTTCAAATTTGGTGAATTACAATTCATTACAAGAGGCATTTAATGAAATGCATGAAGAAACCAAGAAACTTCAAAAAGAAAATGATAGGCTAAAAGGCATGAATAATTGGTTAGTAAATAGAGTTGATTCTCTTGAAAAGAAAATTCTTGAAGATGAAACTGATCTTGATTTCTTAAAATTAATCCATGATAATTCTGATTGTGTATGTAATAAACCATGTAATAATTGTCCAGAATTACAAAAGAAAATTGATTTTTTATCACAAACTGTTTCAAAGTTTACACAAGGTCAAGCTAATCTTGATGTTCTTCTTGGATCACAAAAACTTATTTTTGACAAATCTGGCATTGGATTTACATCTAGCAAGAGATTCAGAAAAACAAATGTAAACAGGAAATCATACTCATCATCTGTCATTAAATGCTTTTACTGTATGAAAAAAAGGTCATTCTGTGAAATTCTGTAGAATCAAGAAGTATGCTATTCCTAGAGGAAGAATGAAGTGGATTCCCAAAAATTCATTTCAAATAACCTGATTGGACCCAGTGATTATAAAAGGGTACCAGAAATATACTAAATCTGTTTTGCAGGAACAAATTCTGGAAATCCCTTGGTGTCTAAAACAACAAATTCGATTCTGGTTTCATGAACTGGATGTTTTAATTGATATAAAACAATTTTAATCGATTAAATTCACTTACAGAGAATACTAGAAAAGTTGGCCATACAGTTTTAATCGATTAAAATGCTCTCAGGATTTTTAGTTTAGCTGTTTTAATAGATTAAAAGGGATTTATATCAATTAAAACTACTAAAAGGTCAAATTTAATCAATTCTTCTTCGTTTTAATCGATTAAAATTCTGTTATCATTTTATTAATTTCTTCCAGTACAGAAATAATCGATTCTTTTATGTATTAATCAATTATTTCACTTTGCATTTTCAAACCTAATATTAAAGATCAAATTAATAGGTTAATTTGTTGATTAATCGATTAATTTGTTCCTGAAAATTGTTCTAACAACAGCCAATTGAAAATTGCTCAGCTAATCAAAGTCAAAATTCCAAGTTTTTGTGTTAATCAAAATCTGCATAATGCATTAAATATACTCTTTGACCAACTCAAACATTCTTCCAAGAACACTTTAGTTGATGTACCCACTGTCCAGAAACCTGCGCTTCTGCTTTCAGTCAAGGGGACATATGCAATTAAAGCTGTTTCTTTGCAAGTTCTGTCAAATTGGACTGCAATTTACAAAATTTGAAATCTGTAACTCATTATTTTGCACACTTGAGTCCATCATTCTCATTCTTCATTCTCTGGTTCAAATTCCTTCTCTCTTCTCTCTTATACTCACGTATCAAAACTCCTCTCTAAACTGCACATCAAGATGCTTAGGAGATCAAAATCAAGAAAGAAGCATAAAGGAGAATCTTCCTCTGCTGCCAATCCTGGTGGTCATTTGGAAGCATGGTTTGATGGTGATATTGGAAGAATGAACACTTTCATTGCTTGAGTTCGATCGAAGCAGATTATTATTCCCAAGTTTATCAAGTTCAAATGGCTTGATGAAGAAGGATTTACTGCTTTGAGAAGAAAGCTGAAAAGTAAAAAACTAAGGACCTTCATGGAGTTTACTGGGAATATTCAACCTGATTTGGTTCGGGTCTTTTATTCCAATCTAACGGTGAATGGTTCAACAATCAGATCTCAGGTGAAAGGAGTTAATATGGAAATTACTCCTTCTGTTTGGGAAAAAGTTGCTGGTCTCAGGAATAGTGGTGTCAAAGTATCCAGAGGAAATATCTCTGAAATACCTTACTTCAACAAAATTCAATTTTTCAGGTCTTGTCTTAAAGATCCAAATGATTCGGTAAGAATTTTAAATGCTGGAAAACTATCACTTGAACATAGGCTGTTAGCTTTTATTGTGGCATGGATGCTTACTCCAAGAGGGAGTAATCATGCTATACTCAATGAGGGCGATCTTGCTCTCATGTACTGCATTTCAAATAATATCTGGGTCAATTGGGTTTATGTAATCAAAGATCATATGTTGAAGGAAAAAAGGTTAGCTGATTACAAATTGCCGTATACCATGTTGAATAACAATTTCTTTAGATATTTTGAAGTTGATCTTACAGGAGAAAGTGTGGAAACTCCTAAAGCTTCAAATGAAATTGATGACTCCACTTTAAGGAAAATGGGGTATATCAAAATTGATGATGAATGGATTTCAAAAATTGATGTTGGAATGTCTGAAGATAAGGATGAAGATGAAGAAGAAGCTGAACAAATTCCTTCTCCTTCAGTTGCTGAAGTTCCTGAGTCCACTGGTGGGGAGGCTTCATATGAGAACATGGAGATAATTCCCTACATGGAACAGCCTGACCGTGGGACTCCTCTTTCACAATTCGAAAGGTCTATGCTTTCTCAAATGGCCACAATGCAGGAAAACCAAAGGAAGCATATGCAAATGACCTATCAACACTTCCAGTAGACCAACACACAGTTCACAAATCTTGGAAACCAGATCGCTGATATCTACACCAAACTGGAAGATATGCAGCTCAATCAAGGGAATTGGGATGATTGAGTTTTTGACAACAAGGGTCCCTTCCTATCATAATCTTTTTTCTTTCCTTATGTCATATTTCTTTTGCTACTAATTTTCATTTTTGGACTATAATATTAACTGGTTTTAAACCAGAAACAATCTTTTAACTTTGCTCAATATGATGTAGGTTTTCATTTGAATTAAGAGAGCCTAGATAGAATCAAAAATACTTTTCTGATAAGTTTAGCTAATACAAAATAGATTCAATCGATTAAATCAAGTAAAAGAAACACTTACATAGGAAATTCGCATCAAAATAATCGATTAATTTGCGTATTAATCGATTAAAATCTGTATGTCATGTATTTGTATCAACTAAAACTAGTTTACATCAGTTAAATCAACTAGATAAGATACTATTCTTATTTTGATGGATCTATTGGTTAAAACTTAATCAATCTAGTTGATATTATCTTAAAACATTTTCCTAATAATAGATTTTACAAAATTCGAACTGAATTAGGCATTTTAGATGCATCAAACAAACACTTAGTTTTCAAAACTGATTGTTTTAATCGATAAAATCTAACTTCAATCGATTAAAAGCACTTATACAAAATTTTTCATACTATTTTAATCGATTAAATGTCGATTTAATCGATTAAATGAACTTATGTTTCTAGATTTTTAATTTCATCACTGTTTTAATCGATTAAAACAATATTTTAATTGATTATAACCAATAACAGGATCATTTTAATCGATTTTGTCCTGTTTTTAATCGATTATTAATTTGGAAAGAAATATTAAAGGCTTTAGTTAATGGCTGTTCTTGTAACATGCTACTAAGGCATGATTCCCTTATCTTTACACGTGTCTATTGTATTCATTACAAACGTGTTAATGAAGATAAGTGTGAATCAACTTTGATTGGTCTTTATATGAGTAATATATCTTGTTCAAATTTTTTTTTACTGTTTTCAAAAACAAATTTTGATACATATCATGCATAATGTTTGTTTTTGTTCCTCTCTTCCCTATCTTTGATGAAGTCAAAAGGGGGAGAAATAATTGCTTTGTGCTTTTGATAATGATTTTCCTTATTTGAGGGGGAGAAATAATTGCTTTGTGCTTTTGATAATGATTTTCCTTATTTTAGGGGGAGTAGTAATATAGGGGGAGAAATGGGAAAATTGATTAATTTTTGAATACTCACTAATCTATATATTCAAGTGACTTTTTCTGCAGAGATATTATTCAAGAGGTGTTTGTCTTCATCAAATAGGGGGAGACTGAAAGTGATGAAGATCTTATTGAATTGCTTAAACAAAGATCTTGTTGATTTGATGAAGTCAAAATGAAGTCAAAGGCTACTATGTTGCAGTCAAAGTGTTAGAAATGTAGGCTGAGATCAAGAGGGGGGGGGGGGTGAATTGATCTTTGAAATATTTTCGCAATTTACAGATTATCTATTTCAAAGATTAAGAATTCTGACCAGTTCTTGAATCACACACAGCAAGCAATCAAAATAAAGGTAGTGACAAAATTAAAACAGAGAAATGTTTAGAAAGATACAACCAAGATTTATACTGGTTTACCCAATCCCAGGGCTACGTCTAGTTTCCAGCCAAATTCCAGCTGGGTTCCACTAGATTGAACGTTTAACAGATTACAACTTTAATCTCACACTCAATCTACCACAAGAACCAAAATTCCAGTTCCTGCACCTAAACCTTCACCAAGAACCAAATTCCAGTTCTTGACCAACCCTGCAACCAAATTCCAGCTACAGAAACCAGTGCCCATAATTCCAGGTACCCACAATACAGTAAAGAAAGTAAAGAAAGAAAGAGAAGAAACTAGAACGCTCAAACCAGATTTATGCAACTCTGCAGTATGAGTTTCTTCTCCAAAAGAATGCAAATTTTGCCTCAAGAAAGAACTTTTATGAACTTCACAAAACTAGCGCGATTCTCTCTTGAAAGTAGCACTTATGATTGCTTGATTGATTGCTAAAAGATGTCTTTTAAAAAGTTCAAGCAACTCTGTTTATATAGAAGATTTTCAAAACTGCTGGTTTATTTAATCTGTTAAAATAATCTTTTAATATGTTAAAAGTCTTGTTTTAATCTGTTAAAACTTCTTTTAATCTGTTAAAAAGTTCTTGATTATTTTCCAGATTTGTTTTAACTGATACGACACCGTTTATATCAATTAAAACTCTTTGTAAAAAAATCTTCCAAACTATTTTAATCGATTGTTTCGTCTTTCAATCGATTAAAATACTGCAAAACATTCTTATAAACTTTTCTAAGTGATTTTAACTGATAACAATCTGTTTTAATCGATTAAAACACTTTGAAAAAAGTCCACTTAGTTATTTTAATCGATTGAAACGCATTTTAATCGATTATAATTCTGCCAAAAGATTTCATAAAACTTTTTAAGTTATTTTAACTGATAGCAAGCTTGTATTAATCGATTAAAACATTCTGGAAAAACCTCTTAGTTGTTTTAATCGATTATTTCACATTTGTATCGATTAAAATACTGACAGAACAACTTTCAAAACACTTGAAGTTATTTCAATCGATTATTTCGAGTTTGTATCGATTAAAAATCTTCCGAACACTTTTCAAAATATTCTAAGTCATTTTAATCAATTATATCAATTCTATATCGGTTAAAATATCTGCAGGAGGTTTTCAAAAATCCTTCTAATGAAAACAATCGATTATTTCGAAAACATATCGGTTAAAAACCTGTTACAAAATTGTTAAGAACATTTTAGTTGATAAAACTTATATACTATTAGTTAAAATAGTTAATTAAAAATATGTTAACAAAATACTTTGTTTTTAACCGTTTAAACATTTTTTAGAGGCATTTACAAAATCTTTTAAATGAAGAAACCTCATGCAACAGAGAGATAAAAATGATTATACCTAAGCAGAGATGCAGACTCACTAATCCCACTACTCTTTTATCTAAGTGATCTTTGACTGCCACAAAGTAGCCTTTGACTTCATTTTTTACTTCATCAAATCAACAAGATCTTTGCCAAAGTAATTCAATAAGATCTTCATCACTTTCAGTCTCTCCCTATTTGATGAAGACAAACACCTCTTCGAATAATAACTCTGCAGAAGAAGTCACTTGAATATATAGATTAGTGAGTATTCAAAATACTAATCATTTTCCTATTTCTCCCCCTATATTGCTACTCCCCCTAAATAAGGAAAATCAATTGTAAAAGCAAAGCAATTATTTCTCCCCCTTTTGACTTCATAAAAAATAGGGAACAGAGGAACAAAGCAAATACAATGCAAGGTATGCATCAAAATTTTAGTTTTTGAAAAACAGTAAAAGATTTGAACAAGATACCTTACTCATGTAAAGACCAATCAAAGTTGATTCAAACTTATCTTCATTAACACGTTTGTAATTAATACAATTAACACGTGTAAAGATAAGGGAACCATGCTTTAGTAGCATGTTACAAGAACAACCATTAACTAAAGCCTTTAATTTTTCTTTCTAGAGTAATAATCGATTAAAAATAGGACGAAATCGATTAAAATGATCTTGTTACTAGTTTTAATCGATTAAAATAATGTTTTAATCGATTAAAACAGTGATGAATTTCGAAAGTTTGAAACAAAAGTTGATTTAATCGATTAAATCGACATTTAATCGATTAAAATAGTGAGAAAAATGTTGTATAAGTGCTTTTGATCGATTTGAAGCTTGTTTTTATCGATTAAAACAACAAGTTTTGAAAACTAAGTAATGTTTGATGCATCTATCATGCCTAATTCAGTTCGGATTTTGTAAAATCGATTATTAGGAGAATGTTTTAAGATAATATCAACTAGATTTAGTATGTTTTAACCAATAGATCCATCAAAATCAGAATAGTATCTTATCTAGCTGATTTAACTGATATAAACTAGTTTTAGTTGATACAAATACATGACACACAGATTTTAATCGATTGATACGCTAATTAATCGATTATTTTGATACGAATTTCCTATGTAAGTGTTTCTTTTAATCGATTTAATCGATTGAATCTATTTTGTATCAGCTAAAATTATCAGAGAATTATGTTTGATTCTATCTAGGCTCTCTTAATTCAACTTAAAACCTACATCATATTTAGCAAAGTTAAAAAGATTGTTCCTGGTTTACAACCAGTTAATATTACAGATCAGAAATGAAAATTAGCAGTAAAAAAAATATGGCATAAGAAAAAGATAGGAAGGGACCCTTTTTTTTCAACAAATCAATCATCCCAATTCCCTTGGTTGAGCTGCATATCTTCCAGTTTGGTGTAAATATTAGCAATCTGGTTTCCAAGGTTTGTGAACTGATTATTGGTCTGCTGGAAGTGTTGATAGGTCATTTGCATATGCTTCCTTTGATTTTCCTGCACTGTGGCCATTTGAGAAAGCATAGACCTTTCAAATTGTGACAGAGGAGTCCCACAGTCAGGTTGCTCCATGTAGGGAATGATCTCCATATTCTCATATGAAGCTTGACCACTGGTGGATTCAGGAACCTCTGTAGTAGATGGAGAGGAAGGAATTTGACCTTGCTCATCTTCTTCTTCATCTTCTTCTTCATCTTCTTCTTCATCTTCTTCCTCATCTTCAGACATCCCAACATCAACTTTAGAGATCCACTCATCATCAATTTTAATAAACCCCATTTTCCGTAAAGTTGAGTCATCAATCTCATTAGATGCTTTTGAAGTTTCCACATACTCCCCTTCTAAATCTACTGCAAAATGTCTAAAATATTTTGTTGATTAACAAAACATAAGGCAATTTATAATCAGCAAGCCTCTTGGCTTTTACCATGTGATCTTTAATAACATAGACCCAGTTAACACGAATCCTATTTTCAATGCAATACATGAGAGCTAAATCACCCTCATTGAGTATAGCATGATTACTCCCCCTTGGAGTAAGCATCCATGCAATAATGAAGGCAAGAATTCTTGATTCAAGCCTCATCTTCCCAGCATTGAAAATTCTTACCGAATCACCTTGATCTTTGAGACAGGTACGAAAAAATTGAATTTTGTTAAACTCTGGCAATTCAACAATATTACCTCTAGAGACTTTTACACCAACATCTTTGAGACCAGCAAATTCATCCCAAATATCAGGAGTAATGACCATATTAACTCATTTTACCTGAGATCTTAATGTGGAACCACTGACAGTGAGATTTGCATAAAACACTCTTACCAAATCTGGTTGAATATTGCCAGTATATTCCAGAAAATTCTTTAGTTTTCTTCTTAAAGAAATGAACCCTTCTTCATTCAACCAAGCAAACCTTATAAATTTGGGAATTACAAGTTGCTTTTGACTAAAATGAGTGATGAAATTATTCATCTTTTCTATATCACCACTGAACCAATTTTCAAGATGATCTCCTTGATTTCCAGCAGAGGAAGACTCTCCCTTTTGTTTCTTCCTTGATTTTGATCTTTTCAACATGTTTATAGCAGAGATTCGAGAGGTGATTTTGAAAATATGAAAACAGAAGAAAGATGGTAAGTTGAGAAATGGTTGGGTAAGTACAGAACCTGGTTTAATGAAGATCGGATTTCAAATTTTTGAAATCCAAAGAGACAAAACTGCAACGTTTCAGCTTTAAATGTAATTGTCCCCTTGACCAAAGATAGAGGCACAGGTTTTTGGACGATGGGTACATCAGTTATTTTGTTCTTTGATAAATTTTTGACTTGGTCAACAGATGCAATAAATGTATTATGCAGATTTTGATTAACACAAAAACTTGGATTTTTTACTCTGATTTGCTAACCAATTTTCAATTGGATGTTGTAAAAATGATTTTCAGGAACAAATTAATCGATTAATCAACAAATTATCCTATTAATTTGATCTTTAATATTAGGTTTGAAAATGCAACAGTGAAAAAATCGATTTATACATAAAAGAATCGATTAATTTTGTACTGGAAAAATTTAATAAGATGATAACAAAATTTTAATCGATTAAAACGAGGAAGAATAGATTAATTTTGACATCTTAGTGATTTTAGCTGATATAGATCCTTTTTAATCGATTGAATCAGCTAGACTAGATTCTTGAGAACATTTTAATCGATTGATTCGTATTTCAATCGATTAAAACTGTACGGATTGCTTTTCTGGTATTCTCTGTAAATGATTTTAATCGATTAAAATTGTTTTATATAAATTAAAACATTCAGTTTATGAAACCAGAACCAAATTTGCTGTTTTGAACACCAAGGGACTTCCAGATTTTGTTCCTGCAAAACAGATTTAGCATATTTCTGGTACCCTTTTTATAATCACTGGGTCCAATCAGGTTATTTGAAATGAATTTTTGGGAATCCACTTCATTTTACCTCTAGGAATAACATACTTCTTAATTCTACAATATTTCACAGAATGACCTTTTTTCATGCAGTAAAAACATTTAATCACAGATGATGCGTATGATTTCCTATTTACATTTGTTTTTCTGAATTTCTTGCTAGATGTAAATCCAATGCCAGATTTGTCAAAAATAAGTTTTTGTGACCCAAGAAGAACATCAAGATTAGCTTGACCTTGTGTAAACTTTGAAACAGTTTGTGATAAAAAATCAATCTTCTTCTGTAATTCTGAACAATTATTACATGGTCTATTACATACATAATCAGAATTATCATGGATTAATTTTAAAAAATCAAGATCAGTTTCATCTTCAAGAATTTTCTTTTCAAGAGAATCTACTCTATTTACTAACCAATTATTCATTCCTTTTAGCCTATCATTTTCTTTTTGCAGTTTCTTAGTTTCTTCATGCATTTCATTAAATGCTTCCTGTAATGAATTATAATTCACCAAATTTGAAGAAGAGTTAGAACTTACACTGCTGGTTTGATGATTTTGATTTACCATTAGACACAATTTAGCTTCTTCATTATCAGAATTTTCTGTTGATGAAGTATCATTATCATCCCATGCAACATATGCTCTTCTTTTGACTTTTTCCTCTTTCTTATCATTGTATTTGTTCTTTTTTGGGCACTCCATTCTTACATGACCCTGCTTTCCACAACCATAGCATTTATAGTTAAAAGAATCAGATTTCTTTTCATACCTTTTGTGTTTTTCTTTATCTTGAATCTTTTTCTTGAGAAATTTGTTGAACTTTCTGACAAGCAGTCCAAGATTTTCACTTTCCTCCTCTGATTCTTGACTTCTTTCTTCAACCTTGAGTGCTATACTTCTACCTTTTTTCTCAGAGACTTCTTGCTCATTGAATCTCGTTAATTTCCATTTCATGTTCTCCGAGTTTGCCAAACAAGGAAGTCTGTTGTCATGACGGATAAGTCTTTTGATTCCGAGATTGTTGTGACCTTGGGCTGCCATGACATGTCAAGACATTTCAGAACTTTAATATTTAATTCTTCTTTATCAAAAGTTTTACCTAAGCCCATTAGATGATTGATGATATGAGTGAATCGCTTCTGCACATCTGCAATACTTTCTCCAGTTTGCATTTTAAACAACTCATATTCTCTTATGAGAGTATGTTTTCTGGCTCTCTTTACATCAGTTGTTCCCTCATGAGTAACCTCAAGAACTTCCCATATTTCCTTGGCAGATTTGCATTGGGAGACCCTGAAAAACTCATCCATATTTAGTGTAGAAGTAATTATGTTTTTAGCAGTACAATCACTTTGAACTTTTTTCTTTTCTTCATCATTTAAACTAGACCATTCTTTTTCTGTAATTAATGGACCATTAGCAATTACATCCTAAACATTCCTAACAATAGATTCAATAAAGATCTTCATCCTAATCTTCCAAAATGGATAATCTGTTCCACAAAACAGTGGAGGTCTATTAATAGAAGCTCCCTCAGAAAAAGGTAATTTGTTTTCAGCCATTAATGATTTGGACCGAAAGCCTTGAGTATTTTTCAAGACCCTTGCTCTGATACCAATTGTTAGAAATGTAGGCTGAGATCAAGAGGGGGGGTGAATTGATCTTTGAAAGATTTTCGCAAGTTACAGATTATCTATTTCAAAGATTAAGAATTCTGACCAGTTCTTGAATCACACACAGCAAACAATCAAAATAAAGGTAGTGACAGAATTAAAAGAGAGAAAGGTTTAGAAAGATACAACCAAGATTTATACTGGTTCACCCAATCCCAGGGCTACGTCCAATTTCCAGCCAAATTCCAGCTGGGTTCCACTAGATTGAACGTTTTACAGATTACAACTTTAATCTCACACTCAATCTACCACAAGAACCAAAATTCCAGTTCCTGCACCTAAACCTTCACCAAGAACCAAATTACAGTTCTTGACCAACCCTGCAACCAAATTCCAGCTACAGAAACCAGTGCCCATAATTCCAGGCACCCACAATACAGTAAAGAAAGTAAAGAAAGAAAGAGAAGAAACTAGAACGCTCAAACCAGATTTATGCAACTCTGCAGTATGAGTTTCTTCTCCAAAAGAATGCAAATTTTGCCTCAAGAAAGAACTTTTATGAACTTCACAAAACTAGCGCGATTCTCTCTTGAAAGTAGCACTTATGATTGCTTGATTGATTGCTAAAAGATGTCTTTTAAAAAGTTCAAGCAACTCTGTTTATATAGAAGATTTTCAAAACTGCTGGTTTATTTAATCTGTTAAAATAATCTTTTAATCTGTTAAAGGTCTTGTTTTAATATGTTAAAACTTCTTTTAATCTGTTAAAAAGTACTTGATTATTTTCCAGATTTGTTTTAACTGATACGACACCGTTTATATCAATTAAAACTCTTTGTAAAAAAATCTTCCAAACTATTTTAATCGATTGTTTCGTCTTTCAATCGATTAAAATACTGCAAAACATTCTTATAAACTTTTCTAAGTGATTTTAACTGATAACAATCTGTTTTAATCGATTAAAACACTTTGAAAAAAGTTCACTTAGTTATTTTAATCGATTGAAACACATTTTAATCGATTATAATTCTGCCAAAAGATTTCATAAAACTTTCTAAGTTATTTTAACTGATAGCAAGCTTGTATTAATCGATTAAAACATTCGGAAAAACCTCTTAGTTGTTTTAATCGATTATTTCGCATTTGTATCGATTAAAATACCGATAGAACAACTTTCAAAACACTTGAAGTTATTTCAATCGATTATTTCGAGTTTGTATCGATTAAAATTCTGCCAGAACACTTTTCAAAATATTCTAAGTCATTTTAATCAATTATATCAATTCTATATCAGTTAAAATACTGGCAGGAGGTTTTCAAAAATCCTTCTAATGAAAACAATCAATTATTTCAAAAACATATCAGTTAAAAACCTGTTACAAAAGTGTTAAGAACATTTTAGTTGATAAAGCTTATATACTATTAGTTAAAATAGTTAATTAAAAATCTTTTAACAAAATACTTTGTTTTTAACCGTTTAAACATTTTTTAGAGGCATTTGCAAAATCTTTTAAATGAAGAAACCTCATGCAGCAGAGAGATAAAAATGATTATACCTAAGCAAAGATGCATACTCACTAATCCCACTACTCTTTTATCTAAGTGATCTTTGACTGCCACAAAGTAGCCTTTGACTTCATTTTTGACTTCATCAAATCAACAAGATCTTTGTCAAAGTAATTCAATAAGATCTATCTCAAATCAACCCATTTGGCGAGACGGCGGTCTCGACCTGATAGGCGCGAATCCCTATAAAAGGAGGGCGCTCTCCCCTTCATTTCATACAGTTCTTCAACTTTTCCTTCTATCATTTCTTCAAATTTTTCTCCTAGAGACCCTCCGAAGCATTTCCGGAGATTTCTGATTGTTCTTAGAGAGCTTTTTTTACGTTGCGAGAAAGAGCGACCGACGTTGCAGAGTGAAGAACTGCCAAAAAGCGTCCTATTTTAAGAGAATTAATCAAGAAAGGTTGCTTTGGAGGTTTCTTCACTTTCTCCCTCTCTTTTACTGCCTTTTTATTTATATTTATCTGTACGTTAGCTACTAGGGCCATGTAGTCATTATTTTCTTAATTCCGCAAATAAAATGGTAAAAGCGTCATTTTAAAGTTTATTTATGAAATAACTGGCCTATCATAAGGAACCCAAAAGGGGCATTGTGGGGGTGCTAATACCTTCCCCACACGTAACTAACTCCCTTACCCAACTCTGGTTATAATGGCCAAGGTTGGTTTTTTTTAAAAACCATCGCCTTCTTTTTTTCCTTTTCCGATGTTTTTAGTAAAAACATCGGTGGCGACTCCATAAGAACCCTCTTCAAAAAACCTTGCTCTTAGGTCTAGCCCGATTATCGGACAACCTAAAATCTCCCCTTCGAAAACCTCGCTCTTAGGTCCAGCCCGGTTTTTGGACAACCTAAAGGCATTGTAACGCCACCCTTTTAAAACGTGAAATGGAAGTCAGAACCATTGTGTCACTCCGACCGCCTCTTTTGACGGCGGCGACAACGACTGTCCCTAACCGCTAAGGGAGGGGAACCGAGAAGGCCGTCGGTTGCGACGCGATGGTTAATTGACTCGCATTTTTTGTAAAATTGTGGTCATCATTCTTAGAATGCTCATTAACCGAACTATCCTTACGAATGAGGTTTAGATAGAATTGTTGTGCATTAATCATTTAGGGCTATGTAGTCAATATTTTAATTTCCACAATAAATAAATAAAGGGTAAAAGCGCAATTTATAGTTTTTATTTCTTCATATAAACAGTCCATCATAGGGAACCCGAAAGGGGCGTCGTAGGGAAGCTAATGCCTTCCCTACATGTACCTGACTCCCTTACCCAACTCTGGTTGTAATGGCCAAAGTTTGTTTTTTCTAAACTAATGTCTTCCTTTTTCTTCCTTTTCCAATGTTTTCGGTGAAGACATTGGTGGCAACTCCTCAAACCCTTTCGAAAACCTCGCCTTTAGGTCTAGCTCGGTTATCAGACAACCTAAAGGCATTGTAACATCACTTTTAAAAAACGCGAGTCGAAAGAAACCATCACGTCACTCCGACCGCCTCTTTTGACGGCGACGACAGGTCATTACAACTAGAGTTGGGTAAGGGAGTTAGTTACGTGTGGGGAAGGTGTTAGCACCCCACAACGCCCCTTTCGGGTTCCCTATGATGGAATAATCTTAAAATAAAGACATAAAAATTATGCTTCTACCCTATTTATTCATTGCAGTATTTAAATAACTATCTACATGGCTCTAACATTTAATCCACACAAAGGAAAGCGATAAAATGGAGAATAAAGAAAAGAACCTCCGAAGCGAACTTTTTATAAATTCCTCAAACTGGTGGACGCTTTTTGGTAGTCCCTTCACTCTATAATGTCGCTCCTCCCTCTAACAGAAAAGAAAACTTCAACTCTGGAGTGTCTAAAAGATCACTCAAACTCCGGAATAATGCTCAGAGTAGTCTAGAGGTCTTAGAATGCCTTCTAGGTTGAGAGAAGAGTGTGAGAGTGTATGGAAAATGGTGAGAATGAGCCCCTATTTATAGGAATTCATGCCAGGCAGATCAGGACGGTCGTCTGGGCATTTGTCAGGTGGGACAGCTGTTTGGGAAAGTGGAACGGGCATCCCGAGCTCACAAAATAGGTGGGATGACCGCCTGAAAAAATGGGACGTCCATCCCAAGGTTAAATGAAGGTGGGAGGACCGTCTGGGAAAGTGGGATGGTCGTCCCGACCTAAATAATAAGTGGGACGACCATCTCGAGATGTGGGATGACCGTCCCATATTTTTTTGATTTTCTAATTTTTTATTTTCTCAAAAATCTCTCCTATTATAAAATGGAGCCTAGTGAATGATACTAGGGATCTAATGGAGCTTTAACCATCTTCGAAATGGAGGATTTATGAGAGCTACTGTTTAACTGGGCAAGATTTGGGGTCTACAGCTGCCCCCCGCCCATTCACCTGCCAGACCGACTGTTGGGAAATGTGTTGTAAGATCGGATGGTGGGTGAAGGAGTTAACCATCTTGTCAGGTTGTCCTTCGGATGCTCCTTTGGTGCGGTAGCTGACCCTCTAGACAATGAATGTGAACCTCCAGGATGCTCCTTCGATATGGTAGCTGACCCGTGGTCGATGAGTACGAACCCCTATCTGGTTGTTGTAGCCTCAGGATGCTCCTCTTGGTGTGGTTGATGAGTACTAACCCCCATCTGGTTTGTAGCCCCTTTTGTAAGACTGGATGAGTACGCACCCCTATCTAGTTTGTAGTCCACTTTGTAGGACTGGATAAGTACGCACCCCCCTCTGGTTCGCAATCCATATTGTAGGATTGGATGAGTATGCACCCCTATCTGGTTTTGACGAGTATGAACCCCCATCTGGTTTGTAGTCAACTTTTTAGGACTAGATGAGTACACACCCCCATCTGGTTTGCATTCCGCTTTGTAGGACTGGATGAGTACACTCCCCCATCTGGTTTACAGTCCACTTTATAGGACTGGATGAGTAGACACCCCCATCTAGTTTGCAGTCCACTTTTCTTAGACTAAACAATGTGGTAGCGGCTTACTGATCTTGGTCACGCGCTGACTCCATAGGGAGTAGTCTTGCTTCAAAATTTGTTTTTGACTTTTCTGAGTATAGTCATCTGGCATGTCGGGGATTCTTTGATTTGGGCTTTTGCAATAGCCATCCAGCTTGTTGGTTGCCGGGAATTCTTGATTTGATTGGATTTTTCCAATGTTGATTGTTGGGGATTCTTTGTTTCTTTTTGGGCTTTTTCTGTAGTCATCTAGCTTGTTGATTGCTGGGAATTATTTGTTTTTGGGTTTTTCCTATAACCATCCAGCCTGTTGGTTGCTAGAGATTCTTGATTCTTTTTGGGTTTTTTTAATGGTCATCCAACTTGTTGATTGTTGGGGATTCTTTGTTTTTTGGATTTTTCCATTAGCTATCCAACTTTGTTGGTTGTCAAGGATTTTTGATGAATGCCTCTTAGGTAGGCAGGAATCCATTGGGGATTTGATAATTATGATGATGATGCCTCTTAGTAGGCGGATACTTCATTGGAAGTGGAGACTTTTGGTTTCATTTCTTTTGCCTCTTAATAGGCTGATGTTCCACTTGGGGAATACTGGCTCCTTGCTCGCCAATTCTTGCCTATGCGCAGGCAAATGACTCTCTGAGGATATGACTCTGAAGATTTCCTTTGCAGTAGGCTCACTGAGGATATGCTTTTCTTTTTGGTGATCCACCGGGGAATTTTGTTTCCTTAGAGATCTAATTTTGGTTGCCCTCTGGGGGAATAGAGTTTTAACTCTTTGATTGATGATGATGAAAGCTGGCTTTGTAAAGATCTTATTTTGTTGGAGAGTAATGGGATTTCCGATCCCTTGATTTGCTATATTTTTTGTATGACCCACTTGGGGATTTATTGGCTACCTAAAAGTTAGGATTTTGTTCAATTTCGTCTTTTTCTGCGATTTATTTTTTTTTCGCTATTTTGAAATTTGGCTTCTTTGTAAGGATAATGCATGTGCCTTTTTACTTTTTAGTTTCTTTTATGCATGCAGACTTTTTCTTCTTTTTGGGGATCCACAGGGGATAATGTTTTTTTTTCTTTTTGTGGCCCACTTGGGGGTTTAATGGCCTTTCTTAGTCACAACCTTTTTCTCTTTTTGGGTTATTTGTTGGGGATAAATGGTTTTCTTTTCCTTGAGTCTCTTATTTTCTTTGGGGAATGTGGTGGAGACTTTGCATGAGTGCGCTCGATGACTCTTGTGGTGACGATGTTGAGCCTTAAGGTAATATTTTTTCTTTGCCTCTGAAGTAGGTAAGGGTCTGCTTAGGGATGATCAAGCCTTTCCATCGACTTTTCTGTTGATTTTTCCCTCTCTTTACTAGGTAGAAGGATGGTGGTTGGAGCTTTGGCTTCTAAAAACTCTTATTTTTCTCTGAGCTGCTTGGATATTGACGACTTGCTCCATGTTCTTGAGGGGAGCTTTATTTGGAGACTGGGTCTTGGTGATCATGTTTTTAATCACAAACATGGGGCCTAATCTCTTTATATGCATGAATTTTGTTTTCTGTTGTTTACAAAGATTTTTATTTTTTATTTTCGATTTTGGCAGAGTCGTATTGTGCGACTACTTGTGGGTGAATGCCCTAAAATGCAATCTATTCTCTTTTTTTATGCATCTAGAGAAGTGACCAACATTCCATTGCTGGACTTTCATGATTATGCTGATGGACTCCTCTTTTATTTATTTATTTTTTGTTAATGCTGATGACCACCCTTTTGGGATTTTCGATCTAGCACGCCACTTTAAATTTTGCCTAGTATATCTTAGCGGATTTTTTCCTTTTTTACAAGTGTCTTAACTTTTTCCTAGACCGCCCTTTTGGGGTTTTCGATATAACAGACTGCTCTAACTTTTGCCTAAGAATCTCCTAGTAGACATTTATTCTTTTTTTATTTTCATTTTTTTCTTTTTTAATGCTTCCATGTTTATGATGCATGATTCGATCTTGACAAAATGACTTTGCGTATATTAGCAATTCATCAATAAATAGGTACTTCCATAATTTGGTCAAGAGAAATGAAATTAAAGAGAATTTTATTGATATGCATGAACAAAAGGTTTATTTCTTCTTCTTTATTTTATAGAAGGATTACAAAGGAATTTAGAAGAATGGCTGGCCAAGGTTGGCTATACTGTGTGGGCTTCAACAATCATCTTAAAGACTTGAAGACTTATAATCATGTGTATTTACTTGTAGTAACTCTGTTTTATGTTTTTGAGTCTGTATAATTAGAGTACAAGATAGTCAACACATAGTCCATCTTTTGAAAACTCATTTTTATCAAATCCACTCTGTGATAATCAATTATCACTCAGAATAATGATTATCCTGCACTGAAAATTATTTTTCCGAAAACCTTTCTGTGATAATCGATTATCACTCAGGATAATCAATTATCCCAGCTAGATAATCGATTATTTACACAGATAATCGATTATCCTGATCCTGTTTTACTCCTCTACAAAAATGGTTTTGTAATAATCGATTATCACTCAAGATAATCGATTATCTACGTCTGTTATGAGTTTTGAAATTCAATCTGGACCAATTTACGAAAACCCTATTCCCAATTCTTATTGAAACTGATGAAGATCTTATTGAATCATTTGATAAAACGAAGATCTTGTTGATTTGATGAAGTCAAAGGCTAATCTGATGAAGTCAAAGGTTACTTGGGTTAAAAGAGTAGAGTGATTAGTGAGTCTGCATCTATATATAGGTATAATCATTCATATCTCTCTGCTGCATGAGGTTTCATCATTTGAAAGAATTTGGAAATGTCTCTAAAGATGTTTTTAATCCAATAAAAACCAAAGTAATCAGTTAAATTGTTTTTAGCAAATTGTTTTAACTGATATTATATGAGCTTTATCAATTTAAATGTTCTTAAAACTTACATAACAAATTTTTAACTGATAGGTTTTCGAAATAATCGATTAAAACCTTTTAAAACATTCACTGGAATTGTTTTAATCGATACACCTTCGAATTAATCGATTATTTTCATTAAATGAGTTTTTGAAAATCTTCTGCCAGTGTTTTAACTGATATAGTTTCAAAACAATCGATTAAAATCACTTAAAATCTTTTGGAAAGTGTTCTGACAATATTTTAATCGATACAAACTCGAAACAATCGATTAAAATAACTTGAAGTGTTTTGAAAGATGTTCTGATAGTATTTTAATTGATATAAATTCAAATCAATCGATTAAAACAACTTGAAATATTTGAAAGGTGTTCTGTCAGAATTTTAATCGATGTAAAATTGAATTAATCGATTAAAACAATTTAAGGGAATTTTTGCTAACTGTTTTAATAAATTAAAACTGCTGTTATCAGTTAAAATCACTTAGAAAGTTTTATGAAAATATTTGACAGAATTTTAATCGATTAAATTGCAAATTAATCGATTAAAACAACTTAAAATTTTTACAAAGTGTTTTAATCGATTGAAACATTGTCGTATCAGTCAAAACAAATCTGGAAAATAATCAAGAATATTTTAATAGATTAAAAGAAGTTTTAACAAATTAATTCAAGACTTTTAACAGATTAAAAGATTTTTTAACAGATTAATTAAATCAGCAGTTAGAACAAATCTTTGTATAAACAAGATTGTTTCAGTCTTTTAAAATATACCTTTGAGCAATCAATCAAGCAATCATAAGTGAAGTTTTTCAAGAAAGAATCGCGCAAGTTTTGTGGTGTTTTTGAAAGTTCTTTCTGAAGCACTTGTTGGATTTGATGAAGACATATAGAGTTTATAGAGTTTATTTTGTGGGTGTGTAGGTAGATAGGTTATAGGTTTAGAATTTAATCTCTTGATAGTTTCAGTAGATCTTGTGATAAGCGCCTATAAATGATGCATTTCATAGAACTTATTTTACTGCATGAAAAACCAATCTTTAAGCATTAAAAGAACAAACTGAGTTTTTCAATCTGTTAAAAAGAAGTTTCAATCTGTTAATGTAGACCCCAAATCTTGCCCGGCCTCCAAATAAAGACCAGAAGACCTCCTATTTGAAGATGGACAAGCCTAACAAGCCATTAGGAGAGACTATTAGGCCCCATACTAGGATAGGAGGGAGTTTCTGTACCAAAAAAATAAGTTTTCTCGCTTTGAAGGGACGAGACCGCCTTCTGGACAACCCAGACCGCCGTCTCGCTTCACGTAGGAGGTGAGACCGTCGTCTCGCTTAACGAGACGGCGGTCTCGCCACCTGCAAAGGACGAGACGACGGTCTCGTTCACCCAGACGGCGGTCTCGCCATTTTGACAGGTCGAGACGGCGGTCTCGTTGGACGAGACGGCGGTCTCGACCCTGTCAGACGAGACCGGCGGTCTCGCCACCTGACAGCGCGAAAACCTATAAATAGGGGCTCTCTCCCCCTCATTTCCACACACCACAGCTGCATAGCTCTCCCTTCTCTCTAAAAACTTCTCTCTAGAATCCCTCCGACGCATTTCCGGAGCTTCTGAGTGCTTTCAAGAGTGATTTTCGGCGTTCGAGAGGTTTTCCGACGTCTTGTAGAGTGAAGGGCTGCCATAAAGCACCCTATTTTTTAGAGAATTAATATAAAAAGCGTGCTTCGAAGGTTCAAATTCTCTCCCTTCACCTTTACCGTTTTTATCTTAAATTATGCAATAGATATTAGGGCCATGTAGTCATACTTTTAAATTCCGCAGAATAAAAAGGGCGAAAGTGTATTTTTCTAGTTTATCAATGAAATAAGCCGGCCTGTCATAGGGAACCCGAAAGGGGCGTCGTAAAGGGACTAATACTCCCTTTGCACGTAACCAACTCCCTTACCCAACTCTGGTTCTAATGACCAAAGTTGGTTTTCGAAAACCAACGCCTTTTAAAACCCCTTTTCCGATGTTTCCGGTAAAAACATCGGTGGCGACTCCATAGAACCTAAAATAAATAAGTCACTGGGTTAGCCCGGTTATCGGACAACCCAGGGATACTTTCGAAAACCTCGCCCCTAGGTTAGCCCGGTTATCGGACAGCCTAAAGGCGTTGTAATCACCAATAAAAAACGCGAAAATAAAGGGTCAAAAAAACCATCGCGTCGCTCCGACCGCGCCCCCGTTTTCGGGGAGGCGGCGACAGATGGCGACTCCACTGGGGAAGCCTAGAGAGTTAATCCCACTTAGTGATGGGCTGGCTTAAACAATAAATAAACCAAGAAAATAACACTTTTGCCCTTAACTTGTATTTATAACATGTTTATTGTTTGGCTTTAATAAATCGTTGATTGTTTATACTTGCAAATTGCTTGAAATATAAACTGCACACAATCCCTTGCACACAACAGCTTCCCCTATACCCGGGGCAAGTGGGATAACCATAGGGAGTGGGTGGCGAGTACGGTTCGCTGCAGTTAGGGCCTTGTGCCCACCAGGTGTGATCGGAAACCACCACTCAAGGTGATAACCTTCCTCTTTTGGCAACAAGACCGACTCGGCCTTAGTGCCGAGCATGGTTGGACTAGCTGGAGAGTGGGGACCCTATAATGGGGGCACCTTGGGGGCCTTAGCCTGGTGAGAACAGACTAGAACCTACCCTAACCAAAGCACTTTTCTGCAGGAAAACCCTACCTCAATAAAAACGAAAATCTCGCCTGTTCGGGGATGGTCGAATTGTGTGTGCATATGTTTGTTGCATTTGTATGTTGCATAAACAAAACAACAGAACAAAATTACAAAAATATATACTTTACAAATAAACACCCTTATCTCTGACGATCCGCCTTTTAGCTAGCCTGGTTTCGGGTTCTTTGCAAGCTAAGTAGCCACGCAGTTCCGACGTGAAGAGATAAGGGACGATAAATATTCTTTTGCATAAAGCCATATTTTATCTCGGACAGTCTGCCTTTTAGCTAGCCTGGTTTCAGGTTCTTTGTAAGCTAAGTAGCCACGCAGTTCCGACAGAAGAGATAAAAGGCTATAAAATAAAAATAAACAAATAAAAACAATAAACAATCCATTTTTTTTCAAATAAAGACCTGGTCCAAAAATATTATACTCATAAAACATCCATATAGATAGTTTATTCTTTCAAAAAAATACGCAAATACTATACATCATGTAGAAAAACATGATAAATAGCAAAATAAACACTCACATACAATAAACATCATCTTCATCAAATCATACATTTTGGTTTTAGAAAATGGAGGGAACAAGTAGGCAAGTGGGGAAGGTGGATATTCTCCGAAGCCATACTAAGAAGCTAGAACAGCTGAGTGCAGCAATGCCACCGGAGGTCCGCGTTGATTTTGAAAAATCCTATGGACGAATTCTGGACCTCCTAAAGATCAGTATCGATCAAGTCTTCCTAAGGGTATTGATTCACTTTTGGAATTCCAGTCTACGGTGCTTTGAATTTCCGCAATTCGACATGGTGCCCACTTTAGAGGAGTATGAAACAATGTTGAGATGGCCCAAGTCAGCCGGGGTTCATATCCGCCATGAGGCGTACACTCCTGCAGCACCAGTCGCTGCCCTTATCCATCTACCGTACCGACAAAGTACCCTGATAAAGAAGGGGAACATCCAGGGATGGAAAGTAACAATGTTAGAAGACCACCTGTCCTACCTGGCTGAAAGGGCAGAGTGGGTTGCCTTCAATAAAACCCTGGCATTATTAATCTTCGGAACGATCCTGTTCCCCTTCCACCTCGACACGATCGATCAAGCCGTCATGGACGCTTTCTTCGCTTGGGACGTGAACTCGAAGAGTCCCCTGCCTGCTATTCTTGCCGACACCTTGCTCTCGGTGGATTTCTGCCATCAGAAGCAAGGGAGAACACTCCGCTGCTGCTCTTTGTTACTTTATGTGTGGAGCATCACGCACCTTTACGCTTCCAGTCACATGGGGATATTCCCTGACCCTTTGAGAAGCTTCTTCAAAATCCCCCTCCAACGACGCCTGACTATAGAATGGAGGGATGAGTTAGAACAAAAGGACGCCAACAACATATCTTGGGTCTGCCCTTGGTTCCGACCTGGTCCAGTTCTTGTCAGATGCGGGAGCTATCCGAATGTACCCTTGATAGGACTCAGGGGTTGTATAGCCTACTCACCTAGAGTAGCTATGAGGCAACTCATGAGGACTCAAACTACTATCTCCCAAGGGGAACTCGGAGGACTGTGCTTCTTTGGAGACCCATGCACAATCGCCGACTCATTGACTATGAGGAAAGCATGGGAAAGGCCAGTCTTCATGGGAGACAGAGAGCTAGGAAGAGCTCGGGTAACTGTCACCAGTGACTATGAGGCGTGGAGAAGAAGAAGAGAGATAGCCCGACCATCCACCACACCCGCGCCAATCGCCAACAACGAAGAGTTGCAGGCACAAGTCAATGCCTTGACCCAGAGGGTAGAAATAATGGGAGCCCAGATACGAGCCCTTGAGGAAAAAGAACAAGCCTCTATCCTCACGATTGATGGTCTACAAAGGCAGGGCAAGAAAAATGTTAGAATCGCGCAGCGGAATGTTCGCGTGGTCGGACAAAAACCAAGAGGGGGGGTGAATTGGTTTCTTAATAAAATTTAGGTTTTCAAAATTTTCCCCAAATTTTACCGATTAAAAACTGCGTAAATGTAAATAGAGAAGAGTAGAGAAGATTACACAGTAGGTTTATACTGGTTCGGATCAAAAGACCCTACGTCCAGTTGCTAATCACTCAAAAGAGGATTAACGCTGTCACTAAGAACAAATTGTTACAAACAGTTAACAAATCAAAGAGATAAAGTAAAGACAACACCTCTCTTGAAATCCACAAGAGATGAAGAACAGCTTTCCCTAGAGACGGCACAGACACACAATCCACTAAGAACTCCACTTAGTGATTCTTATCGCTTCTAGCCTCACACCAGGTTCCAAAAGCCCCCTTTCCTTGCAACAAACAGTTCTCGGCACTCACAGCACTTAACTTTTGTATGGAAAGAGTTGTTCTTATTTTCCGAGTGCCAAAGCAGAGTTTAAGTAGGGAAATTAGGGTTAAGGAATTGGGGATTTCGAAACTAGGGTTCTTGGTAATTGGGTTTTCGAAAATAGGGTTAATTTGAAATTTAAAAACAAAAACAGATCGAAATAATCGATTAAATGGAGTTTTAATCGATTAAAACAGAGCCAAATACGCAGAACCCAATCCTATTCTGGTTTAATCGATTATTTGGTGAAATAATCGATTATTTGACCTTTTAATCGATTATTTTGATGTTTTAATCGATTAAAACAGTGAGTATATGCTTGAAAATGGTTTTCTCACTGTTTTAATCGATTATTTCCTATATAATCGATTAAAGCCGAGCCTGCATGATAAATTTGAGCATTTTGAAGCTTCTAAGTTATAGACTATGTACCGGCTATCTTAGACTCTATAATTACAGACTCAATCAAACTAAAACAGAGTTATTACAATACGTAAATCATCAATCTTCAATCTTCAATACTCTAAGTCTTTAAGCTCTTGGATCATCATCAAAATCAACATTCTTCATGATCATTATTTGCAACATCAAGTCCTTGAATGTTCAACAATCTCCCCTTTTTGATGATGATCAAAATTATCTTTTTAAAGCCCTTGTAATAACCTCGTTTCATCCGTCATACTAACAAACACATTAAACATACCAGATAACATTTAATATTGAATCATAGGCTTTAAATTTTTCTCCCCTATTTTGATTATAATCAAAAAGAACTCTGCAACATCAATCATAAGAGCTCCCCCTCAAAATATGCATAAGTTAGAGAAAGCTCCCCCTCAATCATAGCATGAAAGAAACATCAAATTTTAATTCATAATCATTTATCCATTACAATAGCAAGACAATAACAAAAGAAAATACATAACAGAATTTAAAATTCTTCACTATCCTCATCATTAAAGTGAGTATCAAATCTATTTTCTAATCTACCCATACTCTTTTCTTTTTAGTTTTACCCTTTTTCAAAGAAACTCTATGATTTACATTATTTTGAGCAAATACCATTTCATTCTTCTTAAGATCATCAATTTCTTTTTCGGCTTTGTCAAGCAAATGATTAAGAATATCTATATCATATTCATGCTCTTTACATTTTGCACATGCTAAGTCCTTATCTTCATCTAAGCATACTATTTTCGTATTGGCTACCTCCTTTTCTTCTAAACATGCAATTTTCAATTTTAAGGACTCATTTTCCTTTTCCGATTTTCTTAGATTCTTCTTTACAACTTTATATTCCTTTTTCATATCCATAAATGCAGTAAATAACTCATTATAAGCATTTTGCAATTCATCATGGTCATTTTCTTCACTAGAGGATGAATCGGAATCACTAACCTCAAAATCCGAAGAATTGTTGTCATTTGCCATCAAACAATTGTTTGCTTCTATTTCCGAGTCGCTTGATTCTGAATTTGAATCACTATCATCCCAAGCAATATATGCTTTCTTCTTGAATTGCTTTTTACCCTTGTGTTCATCATTTTTCTTGTTTGGGCATTCGGTCTTTATATGCCCTGCTTCACCACAACCAAAACATTTTATATTAATGGAAGAATTTTCTTTTACCTTTCCCTTACCTTTGAAAGGATGTCTTTCTTTTGCTTTCATCATCTTGGTGAACTTATTTATAAAAAGACTCATCTCTTCTTCATCAATTTCGGAGTCTTCTTCTTCTTCTTTCTTATTTTTACCTTTTGAAATCTCGGTCTTGAAAGCTAGATTCTTCTTTTGGTATTGACCCTCTTCCTCATTTAGTCTTCCAAGGTCAAGTTCATGCTCCCTAAGCTTTCCAAATAACGCCGCCATGGACATAGTGGCAAGATTTTGTGACTCCGAGATGGCCGTCACCTTTGGTTGCCATTTCCTATCTAGAGATTTCAAAATTTTTACATTTAATTCGTCAACGTCAAATACTTTACCTAATCCGGTGAGATGATTCACAATATGAGTGAAACGCTTTTGAACGTCGAAAATCGTTTAGCCGGGTTGCATCCGAACATTTCGTACTCTTGGATTAGGGAGTTTTTACGCGCTCTTTTGACGTCGTCGGTTCCTTCGTGGGTCACCCTTAGCATTTCCCACATTTCCTGTGCACTTTTACAAACCGAAATTCTATAAAACTCATCAAGGGTTAGAGCGAGATGAAATAATGTTTCTAGCCCTAACATCAAATTGTGCTTTTCGACTTTCGTCTGCAGTCCATCTAGAAATAGGTTTAAGAACGTCAACACCGTTCTACGTAATTTTAGGAACAAATGGACCGTTTAAAATTGCGTCCCAAACACCTCTATCAACGAGACTCTAAAAATATTTGCATACGTACTTTCCAAAAAGGATAATTTTGACCCGCAAAAGTGGGGGTCTGTTGATAGACGCACCTTCGGCAAAAGTTTGATTTTGTCCGGCCATTTTCGAAAATATTTGAATGACTATCAAAGCAAGCTCGATACCACTTGTTAGAATCGCGCAGCGGAATGTTCGCGTGGTCGGACAAAAACCAAGAGGGGGTGAATTGGTTTCTTAATAAAAATTAGGTTTTCAAAATTTTCCCCAAATTTTACCGATTAAAAACTGCGTAAATGTAAATAGAGAAGAGTAGAGAAGATTACACAGTAGGTTTATACTGGTTCGGATCAAAAGACCCTACGTCCGAGTTGCTAATCACTCAAAAGAGGATTAACGCTGTCACTAAGAACAAATTGTTACAAACAGTTAACAAATCAAAGAGATAAAGTAAAGACAACACCTCTCTTGAAATCCACAAGAGATGAAGAACAGCTTTCCCTAGAGACGGCACAACACACAATCCACTAAGAACTCCACTTAGTGATTCTTATCGCTTCTAGCCTCACACCAGGTTCCAAAAGCCCCCTTTCCTTGCAACAAAGCAGTTCTCTGGCACTCACGAGCACTTAACTTTTGTATGGAAAGAGTTGTTCTTATTTTCCGAGTGCCAAAGCAGAGTTTAAGTAGGGAAATTAGGGTTAAGGAATTGGGGATTTCGAAACTAGGGTTCTTGGTAATTGGGTTTTCGAAAATAGGGTTAATTTGAAATTTAAAAACAAAAACAGACTGAAATAATCGATTAAATGGAGTTTTAATCGATTAAAACAGAGCCAAATACGCAGAACCCAATCCTCTCTGGTTTAATCGATTATTTGGTGAAATAATCGATTATTTGACCTTTTAATCGATTATTTTGATGTTTTAATCGATTAAAACAGTGAGTATATGCTGAAAATGGTTTTCTCACTGTTTTAATCGATTATTTCCTTATATAATCGATTAAAGCCGAGCCTGCATGATAAATTTGAGCATTTTGAAGCTTCTAAGTTATAGACTATGTATCGACTATCTTAGACTTTATAATTACAGACTCAATCAAACTAAAACAGAGTTATTACAATACAGAAATCATCAATCTTCAATCTTCAATACTCTAAGTCTTTAAGCTCTTGGATCATCATCAAAATCAACATTCTTCATGATCATTATTTGCAACATCAAGTCCTTGAATGTTCAACAAAAAAGGATCATGAAATAGAACGCCTCAAGGACCAATGTGCTGACGCTAATGAACAGGCTATCCGAGCATCCAAAACTGCCAGAACCAGCTCGAATAGCCAACTGCAGGAGATAACCGTCAGATCAGCACACCTTGAGGCGGAATCAGCTCAGCAGGCTCAAAGGATCAAGGAGTTGTCAAAAGGGCTCCTCCAGGCTCAGATAGATCTCCGCCAAGAGCGAGAGAACAATAGAAAACTGAGCAGAGGCCTCTATGAGCTACGCCTTAAAGAGAAAAGCGGGCTAGCTCAGTATGACCAAGTACTTCAAGAGAAGGACCAAGCTGTTGCAAAGCTTGAGGAACTACAAGCCTTGGTCATACATCAAGAGGCAAAGATCAAAGAGGCTCAACAATACAGCGAAGAAATGAGCCAAGCAATCCATAAGCAAAGCGAAGCGCTCGCTCACCACATCCGGTAAGCCGAGAGAGAATTACAAAGAAAACAAGACCCGCCTGTGGGTTTCTTTAGGCTTTTCCGTTTTTGCCAAAAGACGCTTCGTAGTATGGAATAGGAGAATGTACACCTTTCAAAGAATTAATGAAATCTTTTTCCTTATTTCGCACTTGTCTACTTGCATACATGAGCATGCATTTGCATATTTAATTTCCCCTCCTTCACACTTAATAAATAAGATAATAAAAAGGAAGGATTAACTAACACGCCTTCCAACTCAGAAGAATGGAGAGAAAGCCACTCCTAATAAAGCTCACCCCAACGGTTGAATCATCGCAAGAGGGAAATAAGCCTCGACCGTTGGTCCTCAAGAATAAAGAGGAGGGGGCAAGGACGCCAGTGCGACTATTTATGCCACGTCCTTTCCCCTACGAGTCAAATAAAGTTGTACCGTGGAGATATGGGGAATCTTCACCAATAAAAGAAGAAATAACAAACATAGCCGGCATTGGGGGCACAACTAGAAGTGGAAGAATCTACTCCCCCAAGGACACACAAGAAAATGTCCTTCAAAATAAAGGAAAAAATAAAAAGACCGAAGAAGAAAAAGAAAATAAAGAATCCAAGGAGGAGACAGAGGAACTACTCCAATTTATAAGACAAAGTGAGTATTCCATTATAGACCAGCTCAACCGAACGCCCGCAAAGATCACATTGCTATCTTTGATAATGAGCTCGGAACCGCATAGAAACGCCTTGCTGAAGGTCTTGAGCGAGGCGCATGTACCTCACACAATATCCCAAGAAAAGGTCGAGAGGATCGTCGGTCACATCACAACAAGCGATCATCTCGCCTTCACAGAGGAAGAACTCCCTCTCGAAGGGTCAAAGCACAACAAGCCCTTGCACATCTCAGTCAAGTGCAAGGAATACCTCATTGCCAAAGTTCTTGTGGATAACGGGTCGTCCCTGAACGTGATGCCCAAGTGCACACTGGAAAAGTTGACCATCCAAGGAACCCGTCTGCGCCCAAGCAGCACCATCGTTCGAGCCTTCGACGGGTCAAAACGAGAAGTAGTGGGAGAGATCAATTTGCCAATTCAAGTGGGACCCACTATATTCGACGTCGATTTCCACGTAATGGACATTACTCTAGCATACAGTTGTCTCCTCGGCAGGCCTTGGATTCACGATGCTAAGGCAATACCTTCAACGCTCCACCAAAAAGTCAAATTCATAGTGGGTGACAAACTGGTCACGGTCCAAGCAGAAGACGATATCCTGATCAGTGGACCGTCCACCCAACCTTATGTGGATGCGGCTGAAGAGGCTCTTGAAACATCTTTTCAAGCGCTTGAAATTGCCAGTATAGAGCGACTTCCCAGAAATACAAAGGTAGCCCGTATGATGTTGAAGCACGGCTACCATCCTGGCCAAGGGTCGGGGCGGATTCCCAAGGAATGAGGGAACCCCGGAATTCAAAGACAATCCCCACAAGTATGGCTTAGGATATAACCCTTTCAAGAGCCGAGCGGGAAAAGCAAAAGGGAAGTCCCCCCTCCGCACACTCAAGCAAATTTTCCGAAGTGGAGGGGTGCAAGCGTCAAGAGCCACTCTAGTCATTAAGAAATCTTTTTCTTTGTTTAAGGGATGTAAACCCCATGATTGTTAGAGATTATCCCCCGGGGCGAGCCCGACCCCCGGGCATTTCAGGGCACATATTCCCTTATTAATTAATAAAGAATGATTCTTTCTATCTGCTTCTCTCCTTTCTACTTTTGACTGGACCACATAAATAACCCTGTCTAAGTAAACATAAAAAGAAAAGAAGAATAAGAAGCGCTGCCAAAAAATCAAACCTTCATCATTGCTATCATCATCAAATTAGCTGATTAGGAGCACATAAAAACAAAGACTTCACCTAAGCCATGAAGGAAGTCATGCTTCGCCAATACTGTGAACAAAAAAAATAAATACAAAAAAAAAACAACAAAAAACAAAGAAAAAGCCCAGAGAAGCCAAAGGCCAAAGAAAAGGGCAAATTACCCGGTAGGAAACCCACTAAGGGGGCTACACAAAAGATAGGGTCAACCCGGTAGGATGCCCGAACAACAATAAAGGGTAACCTAGGCAAAAGTTAGGGTTACAAATAAAGGTCCGCTAGGATTCCTCCAAAATTTTACAAGAGAGAGAACCTAGACAAAAGATAGGGCCAACACACAGTATCCTAGTTCGAAAACCCAAAGGGCGATCTAGGGAAATCAGTTAGCCATTTAAAAAGCAATGGAAATAAAACCTGAGAGCGCAGATACAAAAAAGAAAGAGGAAAATGTTTGCTTAGACAAAGCTTAAACACCCAGGCTTAACCCTAGCCAACCATTCTTACAAATCCTTTTATCAAAAAAAATCAACCCTCTAAAACACAAACCATTGATTTTTACCTCCTTTATTTCTTTTCTCTTGACCCTCACGACAATATTCTAATAATTAATTTGGGAATATGGAGGCGTATAGTCAACAAGAGGATTGAAATCCCTAAAGTAAGGAAAAAGGGACACTACATGACAAAAGTGATCCACACACAAAAAAAAAGGGGGGGAAAAAAAGAAGAAGAAAGAAACTACCCTTCGGTCACAAAAAAATCCGGCATGGTACAGCCAAGAGTAAAACGCAGCGAAGGCTTTCAGCGCAACAAGGCACGTTGGTTAAATCCTTCTGAAAACTTAATCAAAATAGGCATTATAGGACATCAAAACATAAAAACATTGCATGCATAGAATGTTTTTCAGACCAGGTCCTATTACTTCTTTCAAAAAATAAATAAATAAATAATAATAAAAATAAAAATACAAAAAATGAAAAATTTCTCTTCCGCAAAACGAGACTGTCGTCCGGGACATCCAGACCGCCGTCTCGGTTACCCGACAGGACGAGACCGCCGTCTGGACCAACCAGACCGCCGTCTCGTCACCGGCAAAAATGAGACCGCCGTCTCGGTGCACCAGACCGTCGTCTCGACCTGGAGGAGAAACGAGACCGCCGTCTTGTCCACCCAAACGGCGGTCTCGATCTGGAAATTTTCCCTATATATAGGGAGCGCGGCTTTGGGCTCCCTCACAACTCCTTTCGCCTCCAGAACCTCCTCTCCCTCAACTCCTGCACTCCCAAGTCTCCTCTAGTCAAGATGTTTGGTAGAAGCGCTTCCAGAAAGAGAAGGAGCACTGCTGGTGCTAGTAGTTCCGCAGCACCGCCACCCCAGGATCCTTCCCAGCTAGCGCCACAACACCAGGCCCGTCTTGAGAACATCCGGACCTACCAGTGGCACCCTATGCTCAAGCTAGATTTTAACATCCTGGCTGAATTCGGATGGGAGGACGACGTCCGGGCCCATCTAGACAGCATTGGGTGGGGATTCCTGCTGCAACCACCACCTACACATGTGTACCGCGAGCGGTGCTTGGAATTCTTAGCTTCCGTCTCCTACTCCGAGAGCCCCTCCACGGTCCCGGGCCTACAACCCACTAAGATGGTGACATATTTCATGGGTGGGCGTACCGGACTTCCACCCTCGAGAGAATTCAACGTGGCCATCGGGTTCGTCCGAGCCGAGGAGGCCATGACCCGGGAGTGCCGTGACGCCATCTCGCTCACGGCCCACCCACCTTACTGCTCGTCGAGATGTGGCGTGAGCTCACGGGAGCCACCACGCCGCCCACGCCGATGAGGGGATCTGCGCTTCCCCGAGCACTCTGCATCCGCCACAAGCTGGCTGGTCGGAACTATACATGGGAGGAAAGAGAGTCGGGGCAAAATATCCCTCCCCGACCTCTTCATACTATACTCGCATGAGCCAAAGGCGGCGCGCAACCCCGGGTACTTCTTCACGAGAGCCCTCAAGGACTTCGGGAACAGTCTGCGGGGCCGTCCTCGTTGCTCCCCTCATCACCCCCTTAGCGAAAGGTTTGGGTGCCCTGGCCAGGAAGAGCCGGCCCATGATCTGCGACCCGAATCCATCGGCGGGTCGATCTTGGTCGGCATGGGAATGCTCGATCCGCGAGAGGAACCAGCTGGTTCTCCACCCCACCCTGGATTTCGCATTGGAACTCCGGGATGTGATGCGGAAATGCCTACATCTCCCGACGTCCAGCAGCAACGACGGCCGCCCGGTATACGGACGACTTCGGCTGGCATGCACCTCCACATGAACGACCTATGCCAACGGCTCAATAGTATGACTGTGAGGCAAGAACAGGTGTCCCGGAGGCATGAGCGGCTATCCCAAACGAGTGGAGCAATTGTCCCAAAGGCGGGAGGCCTTTGACACCCGACTAGGGGAAATGTACCAGCACCAACAAAGCATGCGCCAGGATTGGGCGACTTTTCGGCAAAGGTACCGGGATGAAGTCCAAGAGCGGGAGGACTTCGGATACCATATGTACCAGACATTACCCTCCCCGGGGATCGGGTCCGGAAGATAGCCCCTAGGGATAGTAGCTCCAAAAAAAAAAAAATATATATATATATATATATAAAATAGGGATGTAATAAAATTTCCTCATGAATGAAAATTTTATTTCATGCATCTTTTTGCCTCCCTTCGCAAAAGCCAGCGTAACAGAAAAGAAGCTTAAAAAGAAAAAAGGCACACGCTCAATAAAAAGCCAGAATCCAAAATCGCGAGAAAAAAGAAATAAAACCGCGAGAAAAAGGCAGGATTAAGCCATCACACCAACCAACAAAGTTTCGACTACCAAACAAGAGTCGAACAAAACCAAGATCCATCCGACCAACCAGCCAGGATCGGATGATCACTACCAAAAGAACAAAAACAAAAGGATCCCCGACAATCAACAAAGGTCGGATGAACACCAACAAAATCCCCGACGTGACCCGGATGACTATTCAAGAAATCCGAAGCGATCAACTCAACACAAGAAGCACTCTCTAGAGACTCGCGCTCGATCCGCGCTCGAGCCGGATCGATAAGTCGCACTACCACCCCGATGGGGGGTTCATATCCATCCGAGTCCCGCACAACGGACTGTACCACCCCGATGGGGGGTTCATACCCATCCGAGTCCGCACAACGGACTCGTACCGACTGATGGGGGATTCATACCCATCAACCGAAGGATCGGCTACCGTCGGAAGGAGCATCCTAAGGTTTCACATCGGCGCATGAGCTACCCGAGCAGTAAGCCACCACCACCACCGGTCCCACACAACGGACTGCAACTACCACCCTGATGGGGGGTTCATACCCATCAACCGAAGGATCGACTCTGTCAGAAGGAGTTCCTGAGGTCTTACCACGCTTTCACCGAAGGGATCGGCTACGTCAGAAGTAGTATCTCGAAAGTGCACGAACACCAAAGTTTTCCCCAGAAGATCAACCGCCGCAAGATGGGACGTCTGAAGGGCAACCGGGCAAGAGGGTCAACTCCTTTACCCCCCTAGTCGATTGTCCTGACATAGAAGGCCAGCAGTCGACTGGACGGATAAAGGGGGGGGCAGCTGTAGACCCCAAATCTTGCCCGACCTCCAAATAAAGACCGAGAAGACCTCCTATTTGAAGATGGACAAGCCTAACAAGCCATTAGGAGAGACTATTAGGCCCCATACTAGGATAGGAGGGAGTTTCTGTACCAAAAAAATAAGTTTTCTCACTTTGAAGGGACGAGACTGCCTTCTGGACAACCCAGACCGCCGTCTCGCTTCACGTAGGAGGTGAGACCGCCGTCTCGCTTAACGAGACGGCGGTCTCGCCACCTGCGAAGGACGAGACGGCGGTCTCGTTCACCCAGATGGCGGTCTCGCCATTTTGACAGGTCGAGACGGCGGTCTCGACCCTGTCAGACGAGACCGGCGGTCTCGCCACCTGACAGCGTGAAAACCTATAAATAGGGGCTCTCTCCCCCTCATTTCCACACACCACAGCTGCATAGCTCTCCCTTCTCTCTAAAAACTTCTCTCTAGAATCCCTCCGACGCATTTCCGGAGCTTTTGAGTGCTTTCAAGAGTGATTTTCGGTGTTCGAGAGGTTTTCTGACGTCTTGTAGAGCGAAGGGCTGCCATAAAGCACCCTATTTTTTAGAGAATTAATATAAAAAGTGTGCTTCGAAGGTTCATATTCTCTCCCTTCACCTTTACCATTTTTATCTTAAATTATGCAATAGATATTAGGGCCATGTAGTCATACTTTTAAATTCCGCAGAATAAAAAGGGCGAAAGTGTATTTTTCTAGTTTATCAATAAAATAAGTCGGCCTGTCATAGGGAACCCGAAAGGGGCGTCGTAAAGGGACTAATACTCCCTTTGCACGTAACCAACTCCCTTACCCAACTCTGGTTCTAATGACCAAAGTTGGTTTTCGAAAACCAACGCCTTTTAAAACCCCTTTTCCGATGTTTCCGGTAAAAACATCGGTGGCGACTCCATAGAACCTAAAATAAATAAGTCCCTAGGTTAGCCCGGTTATCGGACAACCCAGGGATACTTTCGCAAACCTCGCCCCTAGGTTAGCCCGGTTATCGGACAGCCTAAAGGCGTTGTAATCACCAATAAAAAACGCGAAAATAAAGGGTCGAAAAAATCATCGCGTCGCTCCGACCGCGCCCGCTTTCGGGAGGCGGCGATAGTTAAAATCACTTAAAATAGGGAATATATATATATATATATATATATATATATATATATATATATATATATATATATATATATATATATATATAGTCAAAATTTTAATTGATTGAATCACGGAATCAACAGGTTAAAATGTTCTTGATGATTTTTCCATATTAAAGGTTTCGCAATTTTAATCTGTTGAAATCAAGTTCAATCTGTTGAAACAGAGAGATGTCATTTTTCACCTTGAAGTATCTCAGAATTTCAATCTGTTGAAATAAGTTTTAATCTGTTGAAACAGAGAGATCATTTTTTTCATTCTAAGATATCACAGGATTTCAATCTGTTGAAATAAGTTTTAATCTGTTGAAACAGAGAGATCATTTTTTCATTCTAAGATATCACAGGATTTCAATCTGTTGAAACAAGTTTTAATCTGTTGAAACAGAGAGATCATTTTTTCATTCTAAGGTATCACAAGATTTCAATCTGTTGAAATATATTTTAATTTGTTGAAACAGAAAGCTACCATTTTTTTTCTAAACTGTTTCAATCCATTGAAAACTCGAATTAACTGATTGAATGAGTTTTAAATGAAATCAATCGATTGAAACGTCATTTTAAATCGATTGAATCTATCAGTCTCTCTCTTTTACTCTATAAGTACAGTTTTGATTTCTCTTTTGAACACACAATTTGGAAAACGATTGAAAGCAATCTTAGAGCTCTCATATACGTGTCTTTCTCTGAGCATTCATAAACTTTTCATATCATAAGGCGTTTTGATCAAGATTGTTGAAAGATCATCAAGAGAGAAAGTTCTGAGTTAGGAAAATTGCTTCTAGACTTCTATATTGTTAAAGCTGCAGTCCAGGTTTATTCTTTTCATATACTTGTACAAAGTCTAATTGTGTAGATTGGGTTTGAATCTGCAATGGTTACAGTAACTGGGTTTGGTTGCTGGGTGGTTATTCAAGAGTCTATCTTGTGGTGTTGTAAGATAGTTCTTGGGGTAGATTGGTGTATATCTACTGGTTTGTATTTTCACTTGGAATTAGTGGAACTTGGCAGATTTGTCAAGAACTGGATGTAGCTCTTGGAAAGAGTGAACCAGTATAAACTCTTGTGTTGAATTTCTGCTTTCATCTCTTTTCATTTCTTGTTTATATTCTTGCTTTGTTTAAAACCAAATCTGCCTAATAAAAGATTGGATAAAGATTAATCATTCTTCCAAAAGAAAGAGTGTTTTTCGAAAAAGATTTCTAAAGTTCAATTCACCCCCCCTCTTGAACTCAACCATTAATTCTTACAATTGGTACCAGAGCTGGTTCTTGTAAGTTACTCAAGAATTCGGTCCAAGAAAGGTTTAAATGGCTGAGGGAAAGATGAATTTTTCTGAAGGAGCCTCCATCAATAGGCCTCCTCTATTTGCTGGTGTGAATTATTCTTTTTGGAAGGTTAGAATGAAAATCTTTATTGAATCTCTTGATAGGGGTATTTGGGATACAATTGTTAATGGGCCTTTCAAACCAACTCATACAGTGAATGGTAAAATCGTTGAAAAAGATTGGGCTGAATTAACTGATGCAGAAAATAGGAAAGTTCAATATGATTATACTGCTAAAAACATAATTACTTCTGCACTAAATATGGATAAATTTTTCAGGGTTTCTCAATACAAATCTGCCAAGGAAATGTGGGAGGTTCTTGAGGTTACTCATGAGGGAACTGCTGATGTAAAAAGAGCTAGGAAGCATACCCTCATCATAGAATATGAGCTATTTAAAATACAAACCGGAGAAAGCATTGTAGATGTGTAGAAAAGATTCACGCATATAGTCAACCATATAATTGGATTAGGCAAGACATTTGACAAGGAAGAGTTAAACATCAAAATCCTAAAATGTTTGGACAGAACTTGGCAACCAAAGGTGATAGCTATATCAGAATCAAGAGACTTAATTGAGATGACTACTGCATCATTGTTTGGTAAGCTAAGGGAACACGAGTTGGAGATCAATCGGTTTAAAGAACAAGAAAATGCAAAGAAGAAAAGCAGAAAATTGTTCTCAAGACGATTGAAGAAAGTAGTGATTCTGAAGAAGATGAATCTGAGAATCTGAATCTGTTGGTTAAGAAGTTTGGGAAATTTCTTAAGAAGAAGAACAGAACTGGCCAGGTTAAAAGGTATACTGATAAAAGAACTGATTCTATTCAAAATACTTATACTTGTTATTCTTGTGGTAAGCAGGGACACATAAGAAGTGAATGTCCAGAAAAATCCAAGAATCAAAACAAGAAAGAGATGAAGTACAAAGGGAAAAAGGCCTACATAGCTTGGCAAGACAATGATTCATCCTCTAGTTCTATATCTGAAGGTGAAGAAGTGAATCTATGCTTAATGGTCGGTCGTGAATCCTCTTCATCCCATGTAAGTTCAACCCCCACAGAAAATGAAATGAATTACAGCACATTACTAATTGCTTTCAATGAAATGCATGATGAAGCTAGGAGTTTATCCTATACAAATAATCGGTTAAAAGGACTAAATAACTGGTTAGAGAATAGGGTCAAAGTTCTGGAAGAAGAATTATTAGAAAGCAAAACAGATATGGAACATCTTGAAATAATCTACAATAATTCATCTTTTGATAATGCTGCTGCTAACAACAATTGTGAAAAGTGTATTTCTCTGCAGAATAAGGTTGAGTATTTGATTAAAACCTTATCTAAGTTTACTCAAGGTAAAGAAAATTTAGATACACTTCTTGGGTCCCAAAACTGTGTTTTTGATCAAACTGGAATTGGGTACAAACCTAAGGTTGGGATTAAAACTAAAAGGTATTTGAATTTCTTTTCTTTTAGAAAATCAACATCATCTCCTTTCTCATCTTGTCATTATTGTATGAAAAAAGGGCATACTGTAAAATTATGTCATATTAGAAAACACTTTGTGCCACAAGGTAAAATGAGATGGGTTCCAAAATATGTTAAACAAAAAATTTGACCACTAAGGACCCAAAGTATTTAAGGGTACCAAATACTTGATGCTTGATTTTTCAGGAACAGTAGCAAGAATCACTTTGGTACTTGGACAGCGGATGCTCAAGGCATATGACAGGTGATATTTCCAAATTCCAAAAACTGAGATTGAAGAATGGAGGTCACGTGACATATGGAGATAACAACAAGGGAAGAATCTTATGTTCTGGAGATATAGGAGATGGTGGAACCGTGACCATTCACAATATTCTTCTTGTTGAAGGTCTCAAGCACAACTTAATCAGTATAAGTCAATTATGTGATCTTGGTCACAAGGTTATCTTCAAACCATAAATCTGCCTAATCTGTGAGCCAAAATCTGATACGGTAATGTTGGTTGGTAAGAGATTAAATAACATTTACATGCTAGATATCAAGCATTCTATCTCATCTCAAAGTTGTCTTCTTACTAAAGAAGAAGAATTGTGGTTATGGCATAGAAGGCTTGCACATATTCATCTTAATCATCTTGACAAACTGATTACTAAGGATTTAGTTTTTGGACTACCTAAGCTTCAAATTCTGAAAGACAAAATCTGTGAAGCTTGTTTAAAAGGTAAACAAACTAGAAAATCCTTTTCAAACAAAAACATTGTCTCTACTTGTAGACCTTTGGAACTGCTTCACATGGATTTGGTTGGTCCTTCAAGAAATAAAAGCCTAGGTGGTAATCTCTATATCATGGTAATTGTTGATGATTTTTCCATATTTACTTGGACTATTTTTCTATAAGCCAAATCTGATTCTTTCAAATCTTTTAAAAAGCTTGCCAAGGTTTTACATAATGAGAAAGGTTATTTCATTATTTCTATTCAAAGTGACAATGGTGGAGAATTTGTAAATGAAAAGTTTGAATTATTCTGTGAAAAGTATGACATAAAGCACAACTTTTCTGCTCCAAGAACTCTTCAACATAATGGTGTTGTGGAAAGAAAGAACAGATCCATTGTGGAACTGGCTAGAACAATGCTTTGTGAAAATGCCTTACCTAAATACTTTTGGGGAGATGCTGTAAACACAACTTGTCATGTTTTGAATAGAGTTTTAATTAGACCCATTCTTAAGAAAACCCCATATGAACTTTACAAAGGAAGAAAACCCAACATAAACTATTTCAGGGTTTTTGGATGTACATGTTTTGTTTTAAACAATGGGAAAGAAAATATTGGCAAGTTTGATGAAAAATCTGATAAAGGGATCTTTCTTGGCTATTCTTCTAACAGTCATGCATATAGAGTCTATAATTTAAGACTAAAATCTATTGAAGAATCAGTACATGTTGTTTTTAATGAGTCTCCTCGAGTGTTGTAGAGTAAAACAACAAGTACTGCAGATGATGACGAATTAACTGATAATTCTTATCAGTTAAAACATCCCAATGGTTCAGATCAGTATACTGTCGAAGAAGGTGATCAATCAATTGATCCTACAAAAGCTTATCCACCAGAAAGAATTGCTGAAGAACAGGAAGAAGATATCTTGGACGAGCTTCCTAAAGGATGGATTGTCCCAAGAGATCTTTCTCTAGACAATGTTATTGGGAAAATCAATAAGGGAGTATCCACTAGACATTCTCTTAATCAATTCTGCAATCATATGGCATTCATTTCACAAATTGAACCTAAAACTGTTAAGGATGCATTAAATGATGAATATTGGGTTAGTGCCATGCATGATGAGCTTAATCAGTTTGAAGGAAATAATGTGTGGGAATTAGTTCCTAAATCCAAAGATATCAATGTAATTGGTACTAAGTGGGTATTCAAAAACAAATTAGATGAACACGAAATTATTACTAGAAATAAAGCTAGGTTGGTAGCCAAAAGATATAATCAACAGGAAGGAATTGATTTTGATGAAACCTTTGCATCTGTAGCTAGACTTGAAACTGTTAGACTGTTATTAGCTTATGCTTGTATTAGTGGTTTCAGATTACTTCAGATGGATGTCAAGAGTGCCTTTCTAAATGGACTCATCAATGAAGAAGTCTATGTTGCTCAGCCTCTTGGTTTTGAAAATCACAAACATCCTAACCATGTCTACAAGTTGAAAAAGGCTCTTTATGGATTAAAGCAGGCTCCTAGACAATGGTATGAGAGGCTAAGTAATTTCTTAATTGATCAAGGATACAAAAGAGGTGAAGTTGACAAAACCTTATTCATTAAGAAATCTGGGTCTGACATTATTCTGGTGCAGGTTTATGTTGATGATATCATTTTTGGTTCTACTAATAAAGCTTTGTGTAATAAGTTTGTTAAGGAAATGCAAAGTGAATTCGAAATGTCTATGATGGGAGAGTTGAATTTCTTCCTTGGTCTCCAAGTTAACCAATTAAGGAATGGTATTTTCCTAAATCAATCTAAATACTATAATGAGTTGTTGAAGAAATTTGATATGCATAATTGCAAAGAATCCTCCACACCCATGTCTACTAACTGCTGTCTAGATTTAGATGAAAAAGGGAAATCTGTTGATCAAACTAAATATAGAGGTTTGATTGGATCTCTTCTATATCTGACTGCTAGTAGGCCTGACATTATGTTCAGTGTTTGCCTTTGTGCTAGATTTCAGGCAAATCCAAAGGAATCTCACGTCACCGCTGCTAAAAGGATTCTCAATTACCTTAAAGGAACCATTAATGTTGGACTATGGTATCCTGAAGGTGCCTCTCTTAAACTTGTTGGATTTTCTGATTCTGACTTTGCAGGATGTAGATTGGATAGGAAAAGTACCTCTGGTACATGTCATTTACTGGGAAGCAGTCTCATATCATGGCACAGCAAAAAACAAGCATGTGTAGCTCTTTCAACTGCAGAAGCTGAATACATTGCAGCTGGGAGTTATTGTACTCAGAGTATCTACCTTAAACAATAATTGAAATATTATGGAGTATTTCTCAACACGGTACCTCTGATTTGTGATAATACTAGTGCAATTAATCTAACTAAAAATCCTATTCAACACTCTAGAACTAAGCATATTGAAATTAGACATCACTTTATTAGAGAACATGTTTCTAGGGGTGATTGTGAAATTTTATTCATTGATACTGAGAAACAATTAGCTGACTTGTTCACAAAACCACTTCCTAGAGATAGACTTAATATGCTTAGAACTGAATTAGGAATTTTGGATCTATCTAGTATTGAATAATTGATTCTTTATTATGATTCTGTGCTTTTTAATAGGTTGATAATATGTTCAATCGATTAAATTGTATGAAAATTTTGAAATTATGTGTTTTAATCGATTGAAATTGCGAAATAATCTATTGATTTCCTGATTCTCAATCTATGTTCATGATGTATTGCCAGTTTAATCGATTAAATAAGTTTTTAATCCATTTATTTCAATAACTTTATAGCTCTGCATGTTTTTCTTTTCTGAATCAATCGAATTATTTTACTTTAATGATCTACATCTATATCATTAATTGAAAATCAATTGATTTTATGGAAAATCTATTGGTTAATTTTTTCTAGGGTTAGTAGTGTATGCGTTGCCTCTAATCACTTACTGCAGATTGAGATGTGTGCCTTTGCAACTGGAAACAACTTCAGCTACTCTCTTAAATGTAATAGTTATCCAATAAAAGCTGAAAGACTGTGATTGAAAATTAGATGTGAAGGTAATCGAGTATCACAGTAACAACTCTCTCTCTCTCTGCCTTTACCATCTCTGACACATGGAGCAGAACTGCAGTAATTCACAAAAAGACAAAATTGACTATTCAAAGTAGATGAACTGGTTTCTATCATTCCTTTTAGCATGCAATAGTGATTCGAAAATCTTGTACTCTCTCCTTGAAAAAAAAGATATTCTCTCTTCTCTGTTTTTCGGTTCATCTCTCAAAACAACATGTTCAAGCGCACCAAATCTGGGAGGAGGAAGTTCAGCAAAGGAGAATCCTCAGCTACTGTGCAAGAAACATCAGGAGGAGGGCACATTGAAACCTAGTTCAATGGGAACCAAGAAAAGATGGAATTATTCATTCACGAAATGAGCAGAAAACATATTAATATTCCCAAGGTTCTGAAATTCTTGTGGTTGGATGCTGAAGGGTTCAGAGGTGTTTGAAAGCTGCTGCAACACCAAAAACTTCAGAAGTTCCTTGAGCTCAATGGTAGAATCTATCCTGACCTTATCAAAGTTTTCTTTACTAATCTGTCATTTGAAGGTTCTACACTCAAAACTCAAGTTAAAGGAGTGGAAATAGAGATTACTCCCACTGTCTGGAAAAATGTTGTTGGACTCAAGGATGAAGGAGTAAAAGTCACTAAAGGATATACCTCTGATATAGAAGAATTCAACAAAGTCCAATAGTTTCGCTCGTGTTTGAGAAATAAGCGTGACTCTGTGAGTTCCTTCAACACTGGAAAGCTTAACCTTGAAGAAAGAATTCTTGCGTTCATAGTGGCCTGGCAGCTTACTCCCAGGGGGAGCAATCATGCAGTACTGAATGAAGGGGATTTGGTACTAATGTACTGTATCCACCACAGAATCAGAGTAAACTGGGTATTTGTCATCAAGGATCATATGATCAAAGCAAAAAGGCTAAGTGATTTTAGATTGATGGTGATTGGATTTCAAAAGAAGAAGCTGGGAGAGAAGAGGTAGAAGTAGAAGAAGAAGAAGAAGAAGAAGAGGAAGATGATGAGAATACTGGTGCTCCAAGTGCTGCTGAAGCAAGACAAACAGACCCTATGGAAGATGTTATGGAAGAGTTGTCTCCATTGGAAGTGATTCCTTTTGTGGCACAACCTAACCGTGGCACGCCTCTCTCACAGTTTGAAAGGACTATGCTGCATCAGATGAATGAAATGCAAACAAATCAAAGGAGGCACGTGGAGATGACATTTGCTCTGCAAGCTCGCCAACATCGACTCTATGAAGACTCCATTGCCAGATTTCAGCACATTGATAATCAACTGGAGGATATCTTCAACAGAATTGGAGACCTCCAATTCAATCAGGGTTCCTGGGATGGTGATGAGTGAAGTTTCCTTTTAAATGCTTTAAGTTCACTTGTTTCTTTTGTTTTTTTGGTACCTACGTGGTACTTATGGACTGTAATTAAACACTTTTTTATGAAGTCAAATAGGGGGAGAAGTATTTGCTTATAACTGACACTACACACACATCACAAAATCATACATGTCTACGTTCGCATTATTTTTGTGCAGGTGCAGTGGTTATTTGTCTCCATCAAATAGGGGGAGATTGAAGCACTTGTTGGATTTGATGAAGACATATAGAGTTTATAGAGTTTATTTTGTGGGTGTGTAGGTAGATAGGTTATAGGTTTAGAATTTAATCTCTTGATAGTTTCAGTAGATCTTGTGATAAGCACCTATAAATGATGCATTTCATAGAACTTATTTTACTGCATGAAAAACCAATCTTTAAGCATTAAAAGAACAAACTGAGTTTTTCAATCTGTTAAAAAGAAGTTTCAATCTGTTAAAATCACTTAAAATAGAAAATATATATATATACAGTCAAAATTTTAATTGATTGAATTGCGGAATCAACGAGGTTAAAATGTTCTTGATGGTTTTTCCATATTAAAGGTTTTGCAATTTTAATCTGTTGAAATCAAGTTCAATCTGTTGAAACAGAGAGATGTCATTTTTCACCTTGAAGTATCTCAAAATTTCAATCTGTTGAAATAAGTTTTAATCTGTTGAAACAGAGAGATCATTTTTTCATTCTAAGATATCACAGGATTTCAATCTGTTGAAATAAGTTTTAATCTGTTGAAACAGAGAGATCATTTTTTCATTCTAAGATATCACAAGATTTCAATCTGTTGAAATAAGTTTTAATCTGTTGAAACAGAGAGATCATTTTTTCATTCTAAGGTATCACAATATTTCAATCTGTTGAAATATATTTTAATCTGTTGAAACAGAAAGCTACCATTTTTTTCTAAACTATTTCAATCCATTGAAAACTCGAATTAACCGATTGAATGAGTTTTAAATGAAATCAATCGATTGAAACGTCATTTTAAATCGATTGAATCTATCAGTCTCTCTCTTTTACTCTATAAATACAATTTTGATTTCTCTTTTGAACATACAATTTGGAAAACGATTGAAAGCAATCTTAGAGCTCTCATATACGTGCCTTTCTCTGAGCATTCATAAACTTTTTATATCATAAGGAGTTTTGATCAAGATTGTTGAAAGATCATCAAGAGAGAAAGTTCTGAGTTAGGAAAGTTGCTTTTGGACTTGTATATTGTTAAAGCTACAGTCTAGGTTTATTCTTTTCATATACTTGTACAAAGTCTAATTGTGTAGATAGAGTTTGAATCTGCACTGGTTACAGTAACTGGGTTTGGTTGCTGGGTGGTTATTCAAGAGTCTATCTTGTGGTGTTGTAAGATAGTTCTTGGGGTAGATTGGTGTATATCTACTGGTTTGTTTTTTCACTTGGAATTAGTGGAACTTGGCAGCTTTGTCAAGAACTGGATGTAGCTCTTGGAAAGAGTGAACCAATATAAACTCTTGTGTTGAATTTCTGCTTTCATCTCTTTTCATTTCTTGTTTATATTCTTGCTTTGTTTAAAACCAAATCTGCCTAATAAAAGATTGGATAAAGATTAATCATTCTTCCAAAAAGAAAGAGTGTTTTTCGAAAAAGATTTCTAAAGTTCAATTCACCCCCCCCCTCTTGAACTCAACCATTAATTCTTACAATTGGTACCAGAGCTAGTTATTGTAAGTTACTCAAGAATTCGGTCCAATAAAGGTTTAAATGGTTGAGGAAAAGATGAATTTTTCTGAAGGAGCCTCCATCAATAGGCCTCCTCTATTTGCTGGTGTGAATTATTCTTTCTGGAAGGTTAGAATGAAAATCTTTATTGAATCTCTTGATAGGGGTATTTGGGATACAATTGTTAATGGGCCTTTCAAACCAACTCATACAGTGGATGGTAAAATCGTTGAAAAAGACTGGGCTGAATTAACTGATGCAGAAAATAGGAAAGTTCAATATGATTATACTGCTAAAAACATAATTACTTCTGCACTAAATATGGATGAATTTTTCAGGGTTTCTCAATGCAAATCTGCCAAGGAAATGTGGGAGGTTCTTGAGGTTACTCATGAGGGAACTGCTGATGTAAAAAGAGCTAGGAAGCATACCCTCATCAGAGAATGAGCTATTTAAAATACAAACCGGAGAAAGCATTGCAGATGTGCAGAAACGCTTTACTCATATCATCAATCATCTAATGGGCTTAGGTAAGACTTTTGATAAAGAGGAATTAAATATAAAAGTTTTGAAATGTCTTGACAGGTCATGGCGGCCTAAGGTTACAGCAATATCAGAGTCAAAAGACTTGTCCATCATGACAACATCCTCCTTATTTGGCAAACTCAGAAAGCATGAGATGGAAATTAACAGATTCAATGAGCAAGAGATCTCTGAAAAGAAAGGTAGAAGCACAACGCTCAAAGCTAAAGAGAAAGATCAAGAATCAGAAGAAGAAAGTGAGAATCTTGGACGGTTGGTCAAAAAGTTCAACAAGTTTCTCATGAGAAAGATCCAAGATAAAGAAAAACACAAAAGGTATGAAAAGAAATTTGATTCTTTTAACTATAAGTGCTATGGTTGTGGTAAGCACGGTCATGTAAGGATGGAGTGTCCAGAAAAGTGTTGACAATTCAAGGACTTGATGTTGCACTTGATGAATATGAAGAATGGATTTTGATGATGATCCAAGAACTAAAGACTTAGAATATTGAAGATTGAAGATTGGTGATAATTGTATTGTAATAACTCTGATTTATTTAAGATTGAGTCTGTATTTTTAGAGTCTAAGATAGCCGGTACATAGTTCCGTAACTTAGAAGCTTCAAAAAGCTCAAATTTATCATTCAGGCTCGGGTTTAATCGATTATATAGGTAAATAATCGATTAAAACAAGTGAGAAAACACTTTCTATACAAACTCACTGTTTTAATCGATTAAAACAGACAAAAGAATCGATTGTTTTGTACTGTCCAGATCGAGATAATCGATTATTTCACCAAATAATCGATTATTCCAGAGAGGGTTGGGTTCGAAGTATTTGGCTCTGTTTTAATCGATTATTACTCCAAATAATCGATTATTTCGATCTGCTTTTTCAAATTAAATTTCAAATTAACCCTATTTTCGAAAACCCAATTACCAAGAACCCTAGTTTCGAAAACCCCAATTCCTAAACCCTAATTTCCCTACTTAAACTCTGCTTTGGCACTCGGAAAAAATGAACAACTAAAGAACAACTCTTTCCATACAAAAGTTAAGTGCTTGTGAGTGCCGTAGAACTGTTTGTTGCAAGGAAAGGGGCTTTTGGAAACCCGGTGTGAGGCTAGAAGCGATAAGAATCACTAAGTGGAGTTCTTAGTGGATTGTGTGCTGTGCTCGTCTCCGGGGAAAGCTCGTTCTTCGGGGCTTTTGGAAACTTGGTGTGAGGCTAGAAGCGATAAGAATCACTAAGTGGAGTTCTTAGTGGATTGTGTCTCTGTGCCGTCTCCAGGGAAAGCTTGTTTATCATCTCTTGTGGATTTCAAGAGAGGTTTTATCTTTAACTTTATCTTTTTCATTATAATTTGTGTTGTAACAACTTTGTTCTTAGTGACAGCGTTAATCCTCTTTTGAGTGATTAGCAATCGGACGTAGGGTCTTTTGATCCGAACCGGTATAAACCTATTGTGTAATCTTCTCTACTCTTCTCTATTTACATTTACGCAGTTTTTAATCGGTAAAATTTGGGGAAAATTTTGAAAACCTAATTTTTATTAAGTAACCAATTCACCCCCCCCTCTTGGTTTTTGTCCGACCACGCGAACATTCCGCTGCGCGATTCTAACAAGTGGTATCAGAGCTTGCTTTGATAGTCATTCAAACTTTTCGAAAATGGCCGGACAAAATCAAACTTTTGCCGAAGGTGCGTCTATCAACAGACCCCCACTTTTTGCGGGTCAAAATTATCCTTTTTGGAAAGTACATATGCAAATATTTGTAGAGTCTGTTGATAGAGGCGTTTGGGACGCTATTTTAAACGGTCCATATATTCCTAAAGTAACTGAGAACGGTGTTGACGTTCTTAAACCTATTTCTAGATGGACTGTAGAAGAAAGTCGAAAAGCACAATTTGATGTTAGGGCTAGAAACATTATTTCATCTGCTCTAACCCTTGATGAGTTTTATAGAATTTCAGTTTGTAAAAGTGCACAGGAAATGTGGGAAATGCTAAGGGTGACCCACGAAGGAACTGACGACGTCAAAAGAGCGCGTAAAAATTCTTTAATCCAAGAGTACGAAATGTTCCGGATGCAACCAGGCGAAACGATATTTGACGTACAGAAATGTTTCACTCATATCGTGAACCATCTCACCGGACTAGGTAAAATTTTTGACGTTGATGAATTAAATGTTAAAATTTTGAAATCTCTGGATAGGAAATGGCAACCAAAGGTGACGGCCATCTCGGAGTCACAAAATCTTGCCACTATGTCTATGGCGGCGTTATTTGGAAAGCTTAGGGAGCATGAACTTGACCTTGGAAGACTAAATGAGGAAGAGGGTCAATATCAAAAGAGGAACCTAGCTTTCAAGACCGAGATTTCAAAAAGCAAAAATAAGAATGAAGAAGAAGAAGACTCCGAAATTGATGAAGAAGAAATGAGTCTTTTTATAAATAAGTTCACCAAGATGATGAAAGCAAAAGGAAAACATCCTTTCAAAGGTAAGGGAAAGGTAAAAGAAAATTCTTCCGTTAATATAAAATGTTTTGGTTGTGGTGAAGCAGGGCATATGAAGACCGAATGCCCTAACAAGAAAAATGATGAACACAAAGGCAAAAAGCAATTCAAGAAGAAAGCATATATTGCTTGGGATGACAGTGATTCAAATTCAGAATCAAGCGACTCAGAAATTGAAGCAAACATTTGCTTGATGGCAAATAACAAAGTTTATTCGGATTATGAGGTTAGTGATTCCGATTCATCCTCTAGTGAAGAAAATGACCATGATGAATTGCAAAATGCTTATAATGAGTTATTTACTGCATTTATGGATATGAAAAAGGAATATAAAGTTGTAAAGAAGAATCTAAGAAAATCGGAAAAGGAAAATGAGTCCTTAAAATTGAAAATTGCATGTTTAGAAGAAAGGGAGGTAGCCAATACGAAAATAGTATGCTTAGATGAAGATAAGGACTTAGCATGTGCAAAATGTAAAGAGCATGAATATAATATAGATATTCTTAACCATTTGCTTGACAAAGTCGAAAAAGAAATTGATGATCTTAAGAAGAATGAAATGGTATTTGCTCAAAATAATGTAAATCATAGAGTTTCTTTGAAAAAGAGTAAAACTAAAAAGAAAAGAGTATGGGTAGAAAAAGGAACTAGAGCATGTCATGTTAATAATGTATCTTGTTCTAAAACTACTTCAAATGCATGCTTCTATTGTATGAAACAAGGTCACACTTCAAATAGATGTAAAATTAAGCATTTTGGAGTTCCTAAAGGAAAATATGTTTGGGTTCCTATAGTTAAATGATTTATTTGTCTCTTTTATTTATTCAAAGAAAATGGATCATTTTGTATGTTTTAAACAGAATGCTTAGGTAAAATCATTTCATCTTTTCTATTGCATGAAGGTTCTTCACTTAAAGATTTTTGCAAAATGCCTCTAAAATTGTTTTAATCAACTAAAAACGTAGAATTTTTGCAAAAGCTTTCTTAAAACATGTTTTTAACTGATGCAGTTTTGAAAGAACCAAATAAAATCACTTAGAATGTTAGAAGAAGTGTTTTTACAGCATTTTAATCGATACAACTGGTTTTTAATGGATTAAAACCATTTAGAACTCATGTTGACCGATCAGATTTTTATTATGACCGGTCAGAAACGTTTAAATCGATTAAAAACACGTTTAAATCGATTAAAAACACGTTTCAATCGATTAAAATCACTTAAAGGGTCAGGATGATCGATCAGAATCAAATTATAAGCGATCAGAACTCATTTTAATCGATTAAAACACGTTTCAATCGATTAAAATCACTTAAAGGGTCAGGATGATCGATCAGATTTTTATTATGACTGGTCAGAATCAGTTATGATCGATCAGATTTTTGTTATGACCGATCAGAACTCATTTTAATCGATTTAAATCTTGTTTCAATCGATTAAAACAACCTAAATTTTTTTCCCTGCATTTTAATCGATTAAAAACTCGTTTCAATCGATTAAAACAACTTAAAAAAAATTTTCTACACTGCATTTCAATCGATTAAAAGACGTTTTAACAGATTAAAACTGCACTTTTAACAGATTAAAAGAATCTTTTAACAGATTAATTAAACCAGCAGATTAATTAAAAGAAGTTTTGCAGTATTTAAATAGATTGTTATGTCTCTAACCCCAAGGACCCAAAAGTTGTGGGGACCTAAGTTTATATGTTCTTGTTTTGTAGGAAACTTCCAAATCAAAGAAGTCTATGTGGTATCTTGATAGAGGATGCTCAAAACATATGACTGGGAATAAAACGAAATTTGTAAGTTTCAAAGCCAAAGAACAAGGATATGTGACTTATGGGGATAACAACAAAGGGAAGATTCTCGGAATTGGAAATATAGGTGGTGCAAATACATTGGAGATTAAGGATGTGCTTCTTGTTGATGGATTAAAACATAACCTTCTTAGCATAAGCCAATTGTGTGACAAAGGATTCAAGGTAACTTTTGAAAGCAAATTTTGCACCATACATTTAGTAGATTCCGAAATAGTAGAATTAAAAGGCATTAGGCATAACAACATATATTTGATTGATTTGGATTGTTTATATGAGTCTAGTATAACATGTTTAGTTGCTAAGGAAGAGAATCCTTGGTTATGGCATAAAAGAGCGGCTCATATAAACATGCATCATTTGAATAAATTGATATCAAAAGACTTAGTTATTGGATTGCCTAAATTGAAATTTGAAAAAGATAGATTGTGTGATGCATGCCAAAAAGGTAAACAAGTTAAATCATCATTTAAATCAAAAAATGTGATTTCCACTTCAAAACCCCTAGAATTATTACATTTAGATTTATTTGGACCTTCTAGGATAAAAAGCTTTGGTGGAAATTATTATGGTCTTGTAATTGTTGATGATTTCTCTAGGTACACTTGGACATTTTTCCTAACTATGAAAAGTGAAGCTTTTAAGGTCTTTAGAAAGTTTGCTAAACAAATACAAAATGAGAAAGACCTAAGGATTAAAGTTTTAAGAAGTGACCATGGTGGTGAGTTTCAAAATGAAAAGTTTGAGAATTATTGTGAGGAAAATGGTATATTACATAACTTTTCTGCTCCTAGGACTCCCCAACAAAATGGTGTAGTTGAAAGGAAAAATAGGTCATTAGAGGAACTTGCTAGAACTATGTTAAATGAATCTAATGTTCCTAAATATTTTTGGGCTGATGCAGTTAGCACTGCATGTTATGTTTTAAATAGAATGCTCATTAGGTCAATTATTAAATCTACTCCATATGAATTGTTTAATGGTAGAAAACCTAATGTTGCTCATTTAAAGATTTTTGGATGTAAATGTTTTGTGCTAAATAATGGAAAGGACAATCTAGGAAAATTTGATTCAAAAGCCGATGAGGGCATTTTTCTAGGTTATTCTTTAACTAGCAAGGCATATAGAGTGTTTAATAGGAGAACTTTAAATATAGAAGAATCTATACATGTTACCTTTGATGAGATTGTAGACCTTGGGGGAAATCCTCTTGAGTCAAACAAAGAACTTGCAGGTGATGATGAGTATATAAGAGAGGCCCTTGATGAATTATACTTGGAAGATAATGTGCCTTCTCAAACTCCTCAATTAGCAAAAGAATGGCAATCACCTAGAGGACTCTCAATGGACAATATCATAGGTAATATCTCAAAAGGGGTAAGAACTAGAAATATGGCAAATTTCTGTATGTCTGTTGCTTTTGTGTCACAGATTGAACCTAAAAACATTGAGGAAGCACTTAAAGATGATCAATGGTGCATAGCCATGCAAGAAGAACTTAACCAATTTGAAAGGAATCAAGTCTGGGAATTAATCCCAAGAGAAGAGTCACATCAAGTTATTGGAACTAAATGGGTATTCAGAAATAAGCTTGATGAAGATGGTAACATAACAAAGAATAAAGCCAGACTTGTTGCAAAAGGTTATTGTCAGGAGAAAGGTATAGATTATGATGAAACTTATGCTCCTGTGGCCAGGTTAGAGGCTATACGCCTACTTCTTGCTTATGCATCTATGATGAAATTTAAATTATATCAAATGGATGTTAAGAGTGCATTTTTAAATGGTTTTATCAAAGAAGAAGTGTATGTAGAGCAACCCCCTGGATTTGAAGATTTTAATAATCCTAATCATATCTTCAAATTAAAGAAAGCATTATATGGATTAAAACAAGCTCCTAGATCTTGGTATGAAAGATTAAGTAGTTTCCTAACTGCAAATGATTTTTCAAGAGGAAAAATTGATTCTACACTATTTATTAAGAAAGTTAAAGAACATATCTTATTGGTCCAGGTATATGTTGATGATATTATTTTTGGATCAACTGATAATTCTTTGTGTGTAGAATTTGCTAAGATTATGCAGGGAGAGTTTGAAATGTCTATGATGGGAGAATTAACATTCTTCCTTGGACTTCAAATCAAGCAACTTAAAGATGGCACTTTTATCTCTCAAACTAAATACTGCAAGGAGATTCTCAAAAAGTTTGGGATGGACACCTCAAAGGAAGCTAACACACCCATGGGAACTTCATGCTACTTAGACAAGGATGAATCAGGTTTGGAAGTAAATCAAACTATGTATAGAGGTATGATAGGATCACTATTATACTTAACTGCTAGTAGACCTGATATTATGCATTCTGTCTGTGTGTGTGCTAGATTTCAAGCTTGTCCTAAAGAATCTCATTTAATTGCAGTAAAACATATTTTAAAATACTTAAAAGGAACTACTTGGATTTGGCTTGTGGTATCCGTCTGATGCTTGTATTAGTTTATTAGGATATTCGATGCTGATTATGGTGGATGTAAAATTGATAGGAAAAGCACTAGTGGGACATGTCATTTGTTAGGTTCATCCTTAATATCATGGCATTCTAAGAAACAAGCATGTGTTGCTTTATCTACCACTGAAGTTGAATATATTGCGGTGGTAGTTGTTGTGCTCAAATTACGTGGATGAAACAACAATTAGAGGATTATAGCATATATTTAAATGACATTCCATTAATGTGTGATAATACGAGTGCAATCAACTTAACTAAAAATCCGATAATGCACTCTAGGACTAAACATATTGAGATTAGACATCACTTTTTAAGAGATAATATCGAGAAAGGAAAGCTGTAAGATAGAGTATGTAGACACTAAACGTCAATTAGCAGATATATTTACTAAGCCTCTACCCAAGGATAGATTCTATGATCTTAGAAGAGACTTAGGGATACTAGAAATAGCTTAAATTCTGCTTAATTTGAATGATTTTGGATGATTGTTATGATTAAATTCGTGATGCAGGATATTCATAGGTTATAATGTGTAAAAACCTTAAAAAACTTAATATAGCCTCTGGAATAATCGATTACTTGGAAGTGATAATCGATTATTTTTCCTCAAAATGTCCAAAAGCAGGGTATTCTCCTCTGGAATAATCGATTATCTCGTGAAATAATCGATTAAATGCCTCTAAAAATCGATTATTTACTGGAAATAATCGATTAAAGTTGTCTAATGTAGAGATAATTGATGAATTTTCTTTTGTTATTGTCTTGATGTTGTAAAATATGATGTTTCTTTCATGCTATGATTGAGGGGGAGCTTTCTCTAACTTATGCATATTTTGAGGGGGAGCTCTTATGATTGATGTTGCAGAGTTCTTTTTGATTATAATCAAAATAGGGGAGAAAAATTTAAAGCCTATGATTCAATTTTAAATTTTATCTGGTATGTTTAATGTGTTTGTTAGTATGACGGATAAAACGAGGTTATTACAAAGGGCTTTAAAAGAAAATTTTGATCATCATCAAAAAGGGGAGATTGTTGACAATTCAAGGACTTGATGTTGCACTTGATGAATATGAAGAATGGATTTTGATGATGATCCAAGAACTAAAGACTTAGAATATTGAAGATTGAAGATTGGTGATAATTGTATTGTAATAACTTCGATTTATTTAAGATTGAGTCTGTATTTTTAGAGTCTAAGATAGCCGATACATAGTTCGTAACTTAGAAGCTTCAAAAAGCTCAAATTTATCATTCGAGCTCGGGTTTAATCGATTATATAGGTAAATAATCGATTAAAACAGTGAGAAAACACTTTCTATACAAACTCACTTGTTTTAATCGATTAAAACGAGCAAAAGAATCGATTGTTTTGTACTGTCCGTACGGATAATCGATTATTTCACCAAATAATCGATTATTCCGGAGAGGGTTGGGTTCGAAGTATTTGGCTTCGTTTTAATCGATTATTACTCCAAATAATCGATTATTTCGATCTGTTTTTCAAATTAAATTTCAAATTAACCCTATTTTCGAAAACCCAATTACCAAGAACCCTAGTTTCGAAAACCCCAATTCCTAAACCCTAATTTCCCTACTTAAACTCTACTTTGGCACTCAGAAAAAATGAACAACTAAAGAACAACTCTTTCCATACAAAAGTTAAGTGCTGTGAGTGCCAGAGAACTGTTTGTTGCAAGGAAAGGGGGCTTTTGGAAACCCGGTGTGAGGCTAGAAGCGATAAGAATCACTAAGTGGAGTTCTTAGTGGATTGTGTGTCTGTGCCGTCTGCGGGGAAAGTCTGTTCTTCGGGGCTTTTGGAAACTTGGTGTGAGGCTAGAAGCGATAAGAATCACTAAGTGGAGTTCTTAGTGGATTGTGTCTTTGTCTGAGTCTCCAGGGAAAAGTTGTTTATCATCTCTTGTGGATTTCAAGAGAGGTTTTATCTTTAACTTTATCTTTTTCATTATAATTTGTGTTGTAACAACTTTGTTCTTAGTGACGGCGTTAATCCTCTTTTGAGTGATTAGCAATCTGGACGTAGGGTCTTTTGATCCGAACCGAGTATAAACCTATTGTGTAATCTTCTCTACTCTTCTCTATTTACATTTACGCAGTTTTTAATCGGTAAAATTTGGGGAAAATTTTGAAAACCTAATTTTTATTAAGTAACCAATTCACCCCCCCCTCTTGGTTTTTGTCCGACCACGCGAACATTCCGCTGCGCGATTCTAACAAAAAGAACAAACACAATGATAAGAAAGAAGAAAAGATCAAAAGAAGAGCATATATAGCATGGGATGACAATGATACCCCATCAACAGAAAATTCTGATGATGAAGAAGCTAACTTGTGTATAATGGCTAACCAAAATTATCAAACCAGCAGTGTAAGTTCTAACTCTTCTTCTAATTTTGTGAATTATAACTCATTGCAAGAAGCATTTAATGAAATGCATGAAGAAACCAAGAAACTTAAAAGAGAAAATGATATGCTAAAAGGCATGAACAATTGGCTAGAAAATAGAGTTGGTTCTTTTGAAAAGAAAATTCTTGAAGATGAAACTGATCTTGATTACTTAAAATTAATCCATGATAATTCTGATTGCTTATGTAATAAACCATGCAATAATTGTCCAAATTTACAAAATAAGATTGATTTTTTTGTTATAAACTATTTCTAAATTTACACAAGGTCAAACTAATCTTGATGTTCTTCTTGGGTCACAAACTTATTTTTGACAAATCTGGCATTGGATTTACATCTAACAAGAAAACCATAAAAACTGTTGAAAATAGGAAATCATACTCATCATCTGTTATTAAATGCTTTTATTGTATGAAAAGAGGTCATTCTGTTAAATTTTGTAGAATCAAGAAGTATGTTATACCAAGAGGAAGTATGAAGTGGATTCCCAAGGATTCATTTCATATAATCTGATTGGACCCTATAATTCTATAAAAGGGTACCAGATTATGCTAAATTTGTTTTGCAGGAACAAAATCTGGAAATTCTTTGGTACCTGATCAACAAATATTGTTTCTGCGTTTATGGACTGGGTATTTTAATTGATATAAAATTGTTATAATCGATTAAATTCACTTACAAAGTAGTTCAGAAAAGTTGTCCGCACAATTTTAATCAATTATTCTACGAATTAATCGATTAAAATGTTCCGAGAATTTTAGTATAGATTTATCATCTTTTTTTAATCGATTAAAAAGGATTTACATCACTTAAAATCATGAAAGAGTTAAATTTAATCGATTCTTTTTTTATTTAATTGATTAAAATTCTGTGATCATTTCATTAAACATATACAATACAAATTTAATCGATTCTTTTCTGTTTTAATTGATTATTACACTATTATTATCTCAAATATAATATTCTAGATCAAATTAATTGATTAAATTGTTTGTTAATTGATTAATTCGTTCTTAAAAACTGTTTTAAATATGATTAATTGAAGAATTTCCAACAAATCAAGATCAGATTTTCAAGATTCATTGATAATCAAAATATGTGAAAAGCATTTATTGTATTGTTTGACTAAGTCAATGTTTATCCAATAACACTTTAGCTGATGTACCCACTGCCCAAAGCATGTGATTCTGTACTCAGTCAAGGGAACACGGCCAATTAAGACTGAAAAATTGCAGGTCTGTCATTCGGACTTCAAAAATTTGGAATCCGAACTTCTATTCATCAAAGAAAAATCAGGTTCTGCATTTTCAAATTCTCCTCTTCTCCTCTTTTCTCTTCTCTCGCTCTCATATATTGTATCAATCAAATTCCTTCTCAAATCTCTGCTACAAGATGTTTAAAAGATCAAAATCAAGGAAGAAACATAAGGGGGAATCTTCCTCTGCTGCTGGCAACGCTAATGGACACATTGAAGCATGGTTCAATGGAGACATTGACAAGATAAACAACTTCATTTCAAACTTTAGCCAAAAGCAACTGGTGATTCCTAAATACATTAAGTTTTCTTGGTTAGATGAAGAAGGCTTTACCTCACTAAGAAGAAAATTGAAAAGACAAAAGTTAAGGACTTTTTTGGAGCACACCGGTAACATCCAACCTGATCTTGTGAGGGTCTTCTATGCCAACCTCACAATCAGTGGCTCCACTTTAAGGTCTAAAGTCAAAGGTATAAATTTGGTGATCACTCCTGAAGTGTGGGAAGAAGTGGTTGGTCTTCATGATGTTGGTGTAAAGGTATCCAGAGGTAACGCTGTAGAGTTACCTGATTTTAACAAAATTCAATTTTTTTGCAGTTGTCTCAAAAATCAAAATGATTTTGTAAGAACTCTTAATGCTGGGAAGATGGAGCTTGAACAAAGAATTATTGCCTTCATTATTGCCTAGATGCTTACTCCAAGGGGGAGTAATCATGCGTTACTCAATGAGGGTTACTTAACTCTCATGTATTGCATTGAAAATAGTATTCGTGTAAACTAGATTTTTGTTATCAAGGATCACATGATAAAAGAAAAAAGATTGGCTGATTATAAACTGCCTTATGCTATGTTGATTAATCAATATTTTAGATACTTTGAAGTAGATCTTGCAGGAGAATATGTGGAAACTCCAAAGGCCTCCAATAATATTAATGATCCCACTTTACGGAAGATGGGATTTATCAAAATTGATGGAGAATGGATCTCAAAGATTGATGTTGGGATGTCCGAAGATGAGAATGAAGATGAAGAAGAAGCTGATCAAGGTCAAATTCCTTCTTCTCCGGCTGCTATTGAAGTTCCTGCGTCCACTGGTGGTCAAACCTCTTATGAGAACATGGAAATCATACCCTACATAGAGCAACCTGACTGTGGGACTCCTCTCTCCCAGTTTGAAAGGACCATGCTCTCCCAAATGTCCACACTACAAGAGAATCAAAGGATACATATGCAGATGACCTACCAACATTTTCAACAATCCAATACTCAATTCACCAACCTAGGAAACCAGATTGCGAATCTTTATAATAAGATGGAGGACATGTAGCTCAATCAGGGAAATTGGGATGACTAATCTCATCAAGAAGGGTCTTTTCTATCATAAGCTTTTTCTATTTTTCATTTGCTGTCTTTTCTTTATTTGATGTTTTGTTTATGTTGGTTTGTACAATTAACTGGTCTTTGACCAGAAATACTTCCTGAACTACTTTTAATATGATAAAAGGTGTTTAATTTTAAAAGCACAAATTGAGTTAATGACTTTAGATAGATCAAACAATACATATTCTGATAGTTTTATCTGATATAAAATCATTTTAATCGATAAATTCCATTCATTGACATACTCACATAGACAATCCGTACTGTTTTAATCGATTAATTCGATTTCTAATCAATTAATTTCATTTACAATTCACCTAGGCTATATGTTCTATTTTTAATCGATTATTTTGTGAAAGAATCGATTAAACGTTCTAGGATGTATCGACTAAAAATGTTTTACATCAATTAAAATCACTAACCATGTTATCATATTCTGTTATTGTGCAAACATAGGTTGCCAATATTCATCAGCAGTATGATCTCTGATTTTTCTTAACATCATATAACTATTGGATTTTAGAATATTTGACTTGACGTTGCAAATTTTATCAAACTATCATATGTTTAAAACAATCTGTCTGATATATTCACAAAATCTATTGCTTGTGATCATTTCTACAAAAATATGAACTGAGTTAGGCATTTTAGATGCATCACTTAGTTCTCATTTCTGAATGTTTTAATTGATATAAACCAACTTTAATTGACTAATTTCACTTATAATACTAATGTTCGTACTGTTTTAATCGATTAAAATTCAATTTAATCGATTAAATTCTATCAGGATTTTAATGTGCATCTGTCATTCCTGTGTTAATCGATTAAAATGTTATCTGTATCAATTAAAATCATTAACAAGAACCATTTAATCGATTATGTCCTGTTTTTAATCGATTATTATTCTACAAAGGAAATTAAAGGCTTAAGTTAATGGTTGTTCTTGTAACATGCTACTAAAGCAAGGTTCCCTTATCTTTACACGTGTCTATTATATTCATTACAAACGTGTTAACGAAGATAAGTTTGAATCAACTTTAATTGATTCTTAAATGAATAATACATCTTATTGATATTTTTTTTCTCTGATTATACTGGAACTGTTTTTAAAAATAAATTTTGTTATTATTACATGCTATGCATATTTCTTGTTTTATTCCTCTCTTCCCTATTTTTGATGAAGTCAAAGGGGGAGAAATGATTAATTTTTTAAATACTCACTAATCTAGGGAGAGAAATAATTGATATTGAATACTCACTAATCTATATATCCAAGTGACTTCTTCTGCAGATCAAAATCTTTCAAAGAGGTGTTTGTCGTCATCAAATAGGGAGAGACTGAAAGTGATGAAGATCTTATTGAATCATTTGATAAAACGAAGATCTTGTTGATTTGATGAAGTAAAAGGCCTAATCTAATGAAGCCAAAGGTTACTTGGGTTAAAAGAGTAGTGATTAGTGAGTCTGCATCTATACATAGGTATAATCATTCATATCTCTCTGCTGCATGAGGTTTCATCATCTGAAAGAATTTGAAAATGCCTCTAAAGATGTTTTTAATCCATCAAAAACCAAAGTAATCGGTTAAATTTTTTTTAGAAAATTGTTTTAACTGATATTATATGAGATTTATCAATTAAAATGTTCTCAAAACTTACATAACAAATTTTTAATTGATAGGTTTTCGAAATAATCGATTAAAACCTTTTAAAAAATTAACTGGTGAAAGTGATGAAGATTTTGTTGATTTGATGAAGTCAAAATGAAGTCAAAGGCTACTATGTTGCAGTCAAAGGTCACTTAGATAAAAGGGTAGATTGATTAGTGAGTCTGCATCTTTACTTAGGTATAATCATTTTTATCTCTCTGCTGCATGAGGTTTCTTCATTTAAAAGATTTTGCAAATGCCTCTAAAACATGTTTAAACTGTTAAAAACAAAGTATTTTGTTAAATGATTTTTAAGTAAATGTTTTTAACTGATACTTTATGAGCCTTATCAGTTAAAATGTTCTTAACACTTTTGTAACAGGTTTTTAAGCTGATATGTTTTCGAAATAATCGATTGTTTTCATTAGAAGGAATTTTGAAAACCTTCCGCGATATTTTAACCGATATAGAATTGATACAATCGATTAAAATGACTTTGAATATTTTGACAAGTGTTCGACGGAATTTTAATCGATACAAACTCGAAATAATCGATTAAAATAACTTGAAGTGTTTTGAAAGTTGTTATGTCGATATTTTAATCGATACAAATGTGAAATAATCGATTAAAACAACTAAGAGATTTTTCCGAATGTTTTAATCGATTAAAATAAGTATGTTATCAGTTAAAATAACTTATAAAGTTTTATGAAATCTTTTGGCAGAATTCTAATCAATTAAAATGCGATTCAATCGATTAAAATAACTAAGTGAATTTTTTCCAAAGTATTTTAATCGATTCAAACATATTGTTATCAATTAAAATCACTTAGAAAGTTTTATGAAAACCTTTAGCAGTTTTTTTAATCGATTAAAAGGCGAAACAATCGATTAAAATAATTTGAAGGATTTTTTACAAAGAGTTTTAATTAATATAAACGTTGTCGTATCAATTAAAACAAATCTGGAAAATGATCAAGAACATTTTAACAGATTAAAAGAAGTTTTAACAGATTAAAACAAGACTTTTAACAGATTAAAAGATTATTTTAACAGATTAAATAAACCAGCAGTTTGGAAAAACTTCTATATAAACAGAATTGCTTGAACATTTTAAATAACATCTTTTGGCAATCAATCAAGAAATCATAAGTGTTACTTTCAAGAGAGAATCGCGCAAGTTTTGCGAAGTTTGTAGAAGTTCTTTCTTGAGGCAATATTTGCATTCTTTTGGTGAAGAAACTCATACTGCAGAGCTGCATAAACCTGGTTTGGGTGTTCTAGTTTCTTCTCTTTGTTTCTTTGCTTTTCTTTTCTATATTGTGGGTGTCTGGAAGTGTGGGCACTGGTTTCTGTGGCTGGAATTTGGTTGCAGGGTTGTTCAAGAACTGGAAATTGGTTCTTAGTGAAGGTTTAGGTGCAAGGACTGGAATTTTGGTTCTTGTGGTAGATTGAGTGTGTGATTGAAGTTGTAATCTGTAAAATGTTCAATCTAGTGGAACCCAGCTGGAATTTGGCTGGAAACGGATGTAACCCTGGGATTGGGTGAACCAGTATAAATCTTGGTTGTATCATTCTAAACCTTTCTCTCTTTAATTCTGTCACTGCCTTTACTTTGATTGTTTGTTGTATTTGATTCAAGAATTGGTCAGAACTCTTAATCTTTGAAATAGATAATCTGTAAATTGCGAAAATCTTTCAAAGAGCAATTCACCCCCCCTCTTGATCTCAGCCTACTTTTCTAACAATTGGTATCAGAGCAAGGTTCTTAAGATTTATTCAAGTCTTTCGATCCAAATGGCTGGAAATAATTTTTCTGAGGGTGCTTGTATTGATAGACCTCCACTGTTTTGTGGTACAGATTACGTATTTTGGAAGATAAGAATGAAGATCTTTATTTAATTTGTTGGTATAAATGTTTGGAATATTATTGAACAGGGAACTTATGTTTTTAACAGAGAATGGTCTAGTTTAAATGATTGTGAAAAGAAACTAATCCAAGATGATTGTACTGCTAAGAATATCATCACATCTGCACTTAATAGAAATGATTTTTTCAGGATAGCTCATTGTTAAACTGCTGCACAGATGTGGAAAACTCTTGATATAGCTTATGAAGAAACAACATAGATATTTTGATGGTCAATTTGGATTCTCACATGAATAGTGTAAGTTCTGACTCAACAACTACAATGAATTATAGTTCATTACAAGATGCTTTTTATGAAATGCATGCGGTAGCTAAGAAAGTAGAAATTGAAAACAAAAGATTAAAAAGCATGAATAGTTTATTAGAGAACAAAATCACTCTTCTTGGAAAGAAAATTGTTGATGAAGAAACTAAGAATGAAAATATGGAAATGGGTAATAATTCTGATTACATGTGTAATGATAAAGATTGTAAAAATTGTCCTGAGTTACAAAAAAAATTAACATATTTAATAAAAACTGCATCTAAACTTGCACAAGGAAAAACCAGTCTTGATATGATACTTGATTCTCAAAAATTGGTTATTGATCATGGTGGTATTGGTTTTACACCTCTTATTGGAAAGAAAACTAGAGCATTTAAAAACTATTTTGCATATACTAAATTTGTTTCGTCTCCATTTATTGCATGCTTCTATTGTATGAAAAGAGATCATTCTGTTAAATTTTGTAGAATCAAGAAGTATGCTATTCCTAGAGGTAGAATGAAGTGGATTCCTAAAAATTCATTTCAAATAACCTTATTGGACCCAATGATTATATAAAGGGTACCAGAAATATGTTAAATATGTTTTGCAGGAACAAAATCTGGAAGTCCCTTGATATCAAATCAACAAATTTTGATTCTGGATTCATGGACTGTGTATTTTAATTGATATAAAACTATTTTAATCGATTAAATTCACTTACAGAGTATATCAGAAAAGCTATTCGTACAATTTTAATCGATTAAAATACGAAATAATCTATTAAAATGCTCTCAGGATTTTTAGTATGATTGTTTTAATCGATTAAAAAGGATTTATATCAGTTAAAATCATTAAAAGGACAAATTTAACCGATTATTTCTCGATTTAATCGATTATTATTTTGATATATTTCTTCCAGAACTAGATTAATCGATTGAATATCAAATTAATCAATTAATATTCTACTTCCAGTGCAGAATTAATTGATTATTTCGATTCTGTATCAGTTTGTACTGCAACTACACTAATTTCTCTTTCAGACAAAGCAAACTGAAGATCTCTGGTACCTTGACAGCGGCTGTTCTAAACATATGACAAGTGATATTACAAATTTTTACAATTTAAAACCAAAGAATGGTGGGACTGTTGTCTATGGGGATAATAACAAAGGAAGAATCCTTGGAATAGGTGACATCAAATGCACAGAATCAGTTTCAGGTTATTTCAAATGGATGTCAAAAGTACCTTCTTAAATGGCTACTTGAATGAAGAAGTTTTTGTTACACAACCACATGGTTTTGAAGATCATATTCATCCAGAATATGTTTATAGATTAAAGAAAGCTTTGTATGGTCTCAAGCAAGCCCCAAGACAATGGTATGAAAGGTTAAGTAATTTTCTCATATCAAAGGACTATCAAAGAGGTTTGGTTAATAAGACTTTATTCCTAAAAAAAATAAATAATGATGTAATTCTAGTTCAAGTATATGTTGATGACATCATATTTGGAGCCACTAATGAGTCTTTATGTAAAGATTTTATCAAAGATATGCAGGGAGAATTTGAGATGTCTATGATGGGGGAACTCAACTACTTTCTTGGATTACAAGTTAAACAACTTCAAGGAGGAAGTTTTCTTCATCAATCTAAATACTGCACAGAGCTTTTAAAGAAATTTGAGATGCAACATTGCAAAGAAGCATCAACACCAATGTCCACCAATTGCTATCTTGATTCTGATGAAAAAGGAAAACCAGTTGATGAAACTAAATATAGAGGGCTTATTGGTTCTTTACTATATCTAACAGCAAGTAGACCTGACATTATGTTTAGTGTTTGTATGTGTGCCAGGTTTCAATCTGCACCAAAAGAATCTCATCTTACTGCTGCAAAAAGGATCCTTAAATATCTCAAAGGAACTTTAAATGTTGGGTTATGGTATCCTGGTGAGTCCAAACTAAATTTAATTGGATACTCTGACTCAGATTTTGCAGGATGTAAGCTTGATAGGAAAAGCACTAGTGGCACTTGTCATCTCCTTGGAAGCAGTCTAATCTCATGGCATAGTAAAAGGCAATCATGTGTTGCCCTTTCTACAGTTGAAGCCGAGTACATTGCAGCTGGAAGTTGTTGTGCTCAATCCCTTTGGCTCAAACAACAGCTTGAGGATTATGGTTTAATTCTAAAAAAAATTCCTCTTTTATGTGATAATACTAGTGCCATTATATTAACTAAAAATCCAATTCAACATTCTAGGAAAAAACATATAGAAATTAGACACCATTTCATTAGAGATCATGTTTTGAAAGGTGATTGTGAAATTTTCTTTATAGAAACTAAAAAACAACTAGTAGATATTTTTACAAAACCTCTTGCTCGTGATCGATTTTACAAAATCCGCACTGAATTAGGTATTTTAGATGCATCCAACATCACTTAATTTTCAAAATCTGGTTGTTTTAATTGATAAAAACAAGCTTTAATCGATCAAAAGCACTTCTACAAAATTTTTCATATGATTTCAATCGATTAAATGTCGATTTAATTGATAAAATGCACTTAAGTTTTTTTATTTCAACTTTCATCCCTGTTTTAATCGATTAAAACATTGTTTGTATCAATTAAAATCAGTTTCAATAACATTTTAATCGATTCTACCCTATTTTTAATCGATTATTACTCTGGAAAGAAAAATTAAAGGCTTTAGTTAATAGTTGTTCTTGTAACATGCTACTAAGGCTTGGTTCCCTTATCTTTACACGTGCCTATTGTATTCATTACAAACGTGTTAATGAGGATAAGTTTGAATCAACTTTGATTGGTCTTTATATGAGTAATATATCTTGTTCAATTTTTTTTTTTGGTTTCAAAAACAAATTTTGTTACATATCATGCATGATGTTTGTTTTGTTCCTCTCTTCCCTATTTTTGATGAAGTCAAAAGGGGGAGAAATAATTGCTTTGCTTTTGATAACGATTTTCCTTATTTTAGGGGGAGTAGTAATATAGGGGGAGAAATGGGAAAAATGATTAATTTTTTAATACTCACTAATCTATATATTGAAGTGACTTCTTCTACAGAGATATTATTCAAAGAAGTGTTTGTCTTCATCAAATAGGGGGAGACTGAAAGTGATGAAGATCTTGTTGATTTGATGAAGTCAAAATGAAGTCAAAGGCTACTATGTTGCAGTCAAAGGTTACTTAGATAAAAGGGTAGAGTGATTAGTGAGTCTGCATCTTTACTTAGGTATAATCATTTTTATCTCTCTGCAGCATGAGGTTTCTTCATTTAAAAGATTTTGCAAATGCCTTTAAAACATGTTTAAAACAAAGTATTTTGTTAAATGGTTTTTAAGTAAATGTTTTTAACTGATACTTTATGAGCCTTATCAGTTAAAATGTTCTTAACACTTTTGTAACAGGTTTTTAACTTATATGTTTTCGAAATAATCGATTGTTTTCATTAGAAGGAATTTTGAAAACCTTCTACCAGTATTTTAACTGATATAGAATTGATACAATCGATTAAAATGACTTAGAATATTTTGAAAAGTGTTCTGACAGAATTTTAATCGATACAAACTGAAATAATCGATTAAAATAACTTGAAGTGTTTTGAAAGTTGTTTTGTCAGTATTTTAATCGATACAAATGTGAAATAATCGATTTAAACAACTAAGAGATTTTTCCAAAATGTTTTAATCGATTAAAACAAGTATGTTATCAGTTAAAATAACTTAAAAAGTTTTATGAAATCTTTTGGCAGAATTCTAATCGATTAAAATGCGATTCAATCGATTAAAATAACTAAGTGAATTTTTTCCTAAGTATTTTAATCGATTCAAACAGATTGTTATCAGTTAAAATCACTTAGAAAGTTTTATGAAAACCTTTAGCAGTTTTTTTAATCGATTAAAACAATTTGAAGGATTTTTTACAAAGAGTTTTAATTAATATAAACGTTGTCATATCAGTTAAAACAAATCTGGAAAATGATCAAGAACATTTTAACAGATTAAAAGAAGTTTTAACAGATTAAAACAAGACTTTTAACAGATTAAAAGATTATTTTAACAGATTAAATAAACCAACAGTTTGGAAAAACTTCTATATAAACAGAATTGCTTGAACATTTTAAATAACATCTTTTGGCAATCAATCAAGCAATCATAAGTGCTACTTTCAAGAGAGAATCGCGCAAGTTTTGTGAAGTTTTTAGAAGTTCTTTCTTGAGGCAATATTTGCATTCTTTTGGTGAAGAAACTCATACTGCAGAGCTGCATAAACCTGGTTCGGGTGTTCTAGTTTCTTCTCTTTGTTTCTTCTCTTTGTTTCTTTGCTTTTCTTTTCTATATTGTGGGTGTCTGGAAGTGTGGGCAGTAGTTTTTGTGGCTGGAATTTGGCTGTAGGGTTGTTCAAGAACTGGAAATTGGTTCTTGGTGAAGGTTTAGGTGCAAGGACTGGAATTTTGGTTCTTGTGGTAGATTGAGTGTGTGATTGAAGTTGTAATCTGTAAAACGTTCAATCTAGTGGCACCCAGCTGGAATTTGGCTGGAAACTGGACGTAGCCCTGGGATTGGGTGAACCAGTATAAATCTTGGTTGTATCTTTCTAAACTTTTCTCTCTTTAATTCTGCCATTGCCTTTACTTTGATTGTTTGCTGTATTTGATTCAAGAATGTGTCAGAACTCTTAATCTTTGAAATAGATAATCTGTAAATTGCTAAAATCTTTCAAAGATCAATTCACCCCCCCTCTTGATCTCAGCCTACTTTTCTAACAACTGGAAATGTTTTAATCGATACACTTTCGAATTAATCAATTATTTTCATTAAAGGAGTTTTTGAAAACCTTCTGCCAGTGTTTTAACTGATATAGTTTCGAAATAATCGATTAAAATCACTTAAAATGTTTTGTAAAGTGTTCTGGCAGTATTTTAATTGATACAAACTCGAAACAATCAATTAAAATAACTTGAAGTGTTTTGAAAGATGTTCTGACAGTATTTTAATTGATGTAAATTCGAAATAATCGATTAAAACAACTTGAAATATTTTGAAAGGTGTTATGTCGAATTTTAATTGATGTAAAATTGAATTAATCGATTAAAACAATTTAAGGAAATTTTTGCTAACTCTTTTAATCGATTAAAGCTGGTTGTTATCAATTAAAATCACTTAGAAAGTTTTATGAAAATATTTGGCAGAATTTTAATCGATTAAATTGTGAATTAATCTATTAAAACAACTTAAGAGATTTTTTACAAAGTGTTTTAATCGATTGAAACGTTGTCATATCAGTTCAAACAAATCTGAAAAATAATCAAGAACATTTTAATAGATTAAAAGAAGTTTTAACAGATTAATTCAAGACTTTTAACAGATTAAAAGATTGTTTTAACAGATTACACTACTAGAAAACTAGTTTTTTCCTGCCAATTTTCTTGCAAAAGATTGTTTAAATTTATAGAAAACTTATTTCTTGCAATTTTTATCAAAATTTTGCAAAAATATTTCCATGAAAAATGAGATTTTTTAGTAAATTAAACCAGCAATTAGAACAAATCTCTTTAATAACAAGATTGCTTCAATCTTTTAAAATATACCTTTGAGCAATCAATCAACCAATCATAAGTGAAGTTTTTCAAGAAAGAATCGTGCAAGTTTTGTGGTGTTTTTGAAAGTTCTTTCTTGAGGCATTTTTGCATTTTTTTTGTGAAGAAACTCATACTGCAGGGACTGCATAATCTGGGTTTGATTGTTCTGGTTTCTACTTTTTCATTTTCTATCATTCTTTGTTGTACTGTGAGTGCCTGGAATTGTTGGGCATGGTTTCTGTGGCTGGAATTTGGTTGCAGGTTGGTTCAAGAACTGGAAGTTGGTTCTTGGTGAAGGTTTAGGTGCAAGGACTAGAATTTTGGTTCTTGTGGTAGATTGGGTGTGTGATTAGAATCTATAATATGTAAAACATTCAATCTAGTGGAACTTAGCTGGAATTTGGCTGAGAACTGGAAGTAGCCCTAGGATTGGGTGAACTAGTATAAATCTTGGTTGTATTTCTCTAAACCTTACTCTCTTTAATTCTGCTGCTGCCTTTATTTTAATTGTTTGTTTTTCTTGATTCAAGAATGTGTCAGAACTCTTAATCTTTGAAATAGAAAATCTGTAAATTGCGAAAATCTTTCAAAGATCAATTCACCCCTCCCCTCTTGATCTTAGCCTTCTTTTCTAACACTTATGTTTTCGAAAATTATCATTTCTCATACCCTATTCTCTCTACTTAAGGTTCTCTAAGGCTCTCTGCAAAATAGCAAACCTTTTTCATACAAAAGTTAAGAGTTGTGACTACTATAGAACTTTCTATAGGGAAGAAAAAGGGACTTTTGAAAACCTAGTGTGGGCTAGAAGCGATAAGAATCACTGAGTGGGTTTCTTGGTGGATTGTGTGTTGTGTGTTGTGTCCTCTCTAGGAAAAACTGTTGTTCATCCTTTGTGGATTCAAAGGAGGTATTCATCTCTTGTGGTACTCAAGAGAGGTGTTTTCTAATCCTTATCTTTTTCAATTTGTAAACTGTTATAACTTGTGATTATAGTGACAGCGTTAATCCTCTTTTAGAGTGATTAACAATTGGACGTAAGGTCTTTTGATCCGAACCAGTATAAATCATCTGTGTAATCTTCTTTCCTTTATCTCTTTACATTACAAGCATTTTAATCGGTGAAATTTGGGGAAAATTTTCAAAACCCTAATTTTTTTTTAAGAAACCAATTCACCCCCCTCTTGGTTTTTGTCCCTAAACACAAATATTCCGCTACGCAAATCTAGCAAGTGGTATCAGAACTTGCTTTGATAGTCATTCAAATTTCGAAAATGGCCGGACAAAACCAAACCTTTGCTGAGGGTGATTCTATCAATAGACCCCCAGTTTTTGCGGGGCAAAATTATCCTTTTTGGAAAGTTAGAATACAAATATTTTTGGAGTCTGTTGATAGGGGGGTATGGGATGCAATTGTAAATGGTCCTTTTATTCCTAAAGTTATTGTAAATGATGTAGAAGAATGTAAACCATTTTCTAGATGGACGGCTGAAGAAAATAGGAAAGCCCAATATAATGTTAGGGCTAGGAATATAATTTTGTCTGCCTTAACCCTTGATGAGTTTTACAGGATATCTGTTTACAATAGTGCTCAAGAAATGTGGGAAATGTTAAGAGTAACCCATGAAGGTACTGATGATATGAAAAGAACACGGAAGAACTCATTAATTCAAGAGTATGAGATGTTCTAAATGCAATAAGGAGAAACGATCTTTGATGTTAAAAAATGTTTCACACATATTGTGAATCATCTCACCAGACTTGGTAAGATTTTTTATACTGATGAATTAAATGTGAAAACTCTTAAATCTTTGGATAGGAAATGGATACAAAAGGTGACAGTCATCACGGAGTCACAAAATCTTGCTACCATGACTATGGCGGCTCTCTTTGGAAAGTTGAGAGAGCATGAACTTGAACTTAGAAGGCTGAACCATGAAGAAGACCAACATCAAAAGAGAAACCTTGCCTTCAAAACTGAAATTTCAAAAAGTAAAAACAAGAAGGAGGAAGAAGACTCTGAAAATGAAGAGGATGAAAACTTGAGTCTCATGATCAAGAAATTTACAAAATTCATGAAAGCCAAAGGGAAACAACCTTTCAAAGGTAAGGGAAAGGTAAAAGAAAGTTCTTCTTTAAATTTTAAATGTTATGGTTGTGACGAAACAGGGCATGTAAAATTCGATTATCTAAACAAGAAAAATGACGATCTTAAAGGCAAGAAATTATTCAAAATGAAAGCCTATATAGCTTGGGATGATATTGACTCAAGTTCAGAGTCAAGTGACTCAGAAGTTGAAGCAAATATTTGTTTGATAGCAAATGATAACATTTCTTCTGATTGTGAGGTAAGTGATTCCGATTGTTCTTCAAGTGATGATGAAAATGATTATGATGTCTTGCAAAATGTATATCAAGAGTTGTTTACTGCTTTTAAGGACTTAAAATCTGATTATAAAACCTTGAAAAAGTGTTTGAATAAATCAGAAAAAGAAGTGGAATCCTTGAAAACGAAAATTGCATGTTTAGAGGAAAAAGGAGATAAACAAATAGCATGTGCATCATGTAAAGAATATGAATATGATATTGACATACTTAGCCACTTACTTGATAACGCTAAGAAAGAATTAAGTGATTGTTATAAGGATGAGGTTATTGTACAAACTAGAGAAAATTGTCATGTTCCAATGAAAAAGCCTAAAAGTAAAAGAACCCGAAGAGTATGGATTGAAAAATGATTTAAATCTTCTCAAAATAAAATTGTATCATTTTCAATAATTACATTAAATGCTTGCTTCTATTGTATGAAACAAGGACATACATCTAATAGGTGTAGAATTAAGCATTTTGGTGTTCCAAAGGGAAAATATGTTTAGGTTCCTAAAGTTAAATGATTTGATTGTCTCTAACCCTAAGGACCCAAAAGTTATGGGGACCTAAGATTATTATGCTCTTGTTTTGTAGGAAACTTCCAAATCCAAGAAATATATGTGGTATCTTGACAGTGGGTGTTCAAGACATATGACTAGAGACAAAAAGAAATTTGTGAGTTTCAAAGCAAAGGAACAAGGATATGTAACCTATGGGGACAACAACAAAGGAAGAATACTTGGAACCGGAAATATTAGTGGTGCAAATACTTTGGAATTAAAGGATGTGCTCCTTGTTGATAGGCTAAAGCACAATCTCCTAAGTATAAGTCAACTTTGTGATAAAGGATTTAAGGTAATTTTTGAAAGTAAGTTGTGCACCATTCATTTAAAGGATTCTGAAAATATAGCATTAAAAGGTATTAGGCATAATAATATTTATTTGATTGACTTGGATTGTGTATCTAATACTAATATAACATGCTTAGTTGCTAAGGAAGAAATCCATGGTTATGGCATAAGAGAGCGGCTCATATAAACATGCATAAATTAAACAAACTAATATCAAATGACTTAGTTGTTGGTTTGCCTAAGTTAAAATTTGAAAAAGATAGATTATGTGATGCATGTCAAAAAGGTAAACAAGTGAAATCATCTTTTAAATCTAAGAATGTTATTTCCATATCAAAACCTTTAGAACTTTTACACTTAGATTTATTTGGTCCATCTAGGATAAAAAGTTTTGGTGGAAATTACTATGCTCTTGTAATTATTGATGACTTCTCTAGGTTTACTTGAACATTTTTCTTAACATTGAAAAGTGAGGCTTTTAAAGTTTTTAGAAATTTTGCTAAGCAAATTCAAAATGAGAAATACTTAAAAATTAAAGTGTTAAGGAGTGACCATGGTGGGGAATTTCAAAATGAATCTTTTGAAAATTATTGTGAAGAAAATGGAATTTTGCATAATTTTTCTGCACCTAGAACTCCCCAAAAAAATGGTGTAGTAGAAAGGAAAAATAGGTCACTAGAGTTCTAGAACAATGTTAAATGAATCAAATGTTCCTAAATATTTTTGGGTTGATGCTGTAAGAACTGCATGTTATGTATTGAATAGGATGCTTATTAGGCCAATCATAAAATTAACTCCTTATGAATTGTTAAATGGAAGGAAGCCAAATGTTTCTCATTTAAAAATATTTGGATGTAAATGCTTTGTTTTAAATAATGAAAAAGATAACTTAGGAAAATTTGACTCAAAAGCCGATGAGGCTATTTTCTTAGGTTATTCACTGACTAGCAAAACATATAGAGTATTCAATAGAAGAACTTTGAATATTGAAGAATCTGTACATGTTACCTTTGATGAAATTGTAGACCTTGAGGGAAATCCTCTTGAGTCAAATAAAGAATATGTAGGTGATGATGAGTATATAAGCGAAGCTCTAGAAGAAATGTACTTAAATGAGAATGAGTCATCTCAACCAACTGAATTGGCAAAAGAGTGGCAACAACCAAAAGGACTTTCAATGGACAATATAATTGGTGATATTTCAAAAGGGGTAAGAACTAGAAATATGAAAAAATTTTGTATGTCTGTAGATTTTGTTTCACAGATTGAACCCAAAAGTGTTGAGGAAGCTCTCAAAGATGACCATGTTAGAATCGCGCAGCGGAATGTTCGCGTGATCGGACAAAAACCAAGAGGGGAGGGTGAATTGGTTTCTTAACAAAAATTAGGTTTTCAAAATTTTCCCCAAATTTTACCGATTAAAAAGTTGTGTAAACGTAAATAGAGTAAAGATAGAATCTTACACAGGATATTTATACTGGTTCAGATCAAAAGACCCTACGTCCAATTGCTAATCACTCAAATAGAGGATTAACGCTGTCACTATAATCAAAGTTGTTACAAACAGATTACAATGGAAAAGATAAAGTAAAGAAAACACCTCTCTTGAAATCCACAAGAGATGAAGAACAACTTTCCCCAGAGACGGCACAGTACACAATCCACTAAGAACTCCACTTAGTGATTCTTATCGCTTCTAGCCCACACCAGGTTCCAAAAGCCCCTTTTTCTTGCAACAAACAGTTCTCTGGCACTCACAGCACTTAACTTTTGTATGAAAAAGGTTGTTCCTATTTTCTGAGTGCCATAGAGAAGCTTAAGTAGAGAAATTAGGGTTTGGGAATTGGGAATTTCGAAACTAGGAGTCTTGGGAATAGGGTTTTCGAAAATAGGGTTGATTTGAAGTTAAAAATCAAAATATGACTGAAATAATCGATTAAATGAAGTGTTAATCGATTATTACAGAGCCAAAATCAACAGAACCCCAAAAATCTCTCTTTTAATCGATTAAAAGACCTGTTAATCGATTAAACCAGTGAGCAGATACAGAAAATGGTTTTTCTCACTGTTTTAATCGATTAATTCACCATTTAATCGATTAAAGCCGAGGCACTTTGATAAATTTGAGCTTTTTGAAGCTTCTAAGGTGCAGACTATGTACTGGCTATCTCAAGTTCTAATATTACAGACTCAATCTAATCAAAACAGAGTTATTACACTACAAAACAAGTCTTCAACTCTCTAAGTCTTGTGTTCTTGAATCATCATCAAAATCAACAAGCTTTATGTCTATCAAGTTCAACATCAAGTCCTTGAATATTCAACAATCTCCCCCTTTTTGATGATGATCAAAATTTTCTTTTAAAGCCTTGTAATAACCTGTTTTATCTGTCATACTAACAAACACATTAAAAATACCAGATAATACATTCATATTAAGCTTTAAATATTTATACCAGATAATACATTCATATTAGGCTTTAAATATTTCTCCCCCTATTTTGATTATAATCAAAAATTGAAAGAATTCACCAATAATAATCATAAGTGCTCCCCCTCAAAATATGCATAATTTAGAGATAACTCCCCTTCAATTAAAGCAATAAAGGAACACCACATTTTATATCAGAAATAAGCATTCATTACAATATAAGAAGAAGAAAAATAACAACAAATTTAAAATTCTTCACTATCATCACTATGAAAGTGTGCATCAAATCGATTTTCTAAACGGCACACTTTATCATCTACATCAGATATACGACGAATTATTTCCTCATGCTGTACTCCAGAAAGAGTAAATAATGACTGCATCCTCTGATTCATGTCAGATAACATGTCTTCCATGGATTGTCGGGTTTCATGATGAGTAGAGGAAGTTCCAGTACTTTGGATTGGATCAGCGGGAAACTCAGCAGCAGGAGGCATATCTTCATCAGAATCTTCATTATTGTCTCCTTCATTTGGAACGTCATCCTTGTGAACATAAATATCGTTGACACGCACCATTTGGAGTTGGATTAATGTATTGTCCAGCATGCGATTTAAGTTATTCGTTCGAACTGTTTGTTCACCTTCGACATTTACTCCTTTGTATTCAAGAATGCGAGAAACAAGGAGGGCATATGGAATTTTGAAGGTGGGATGGCGTTTGGCTTTTAACATAGTCATGGTGACAAGAACGCCTCAATCTAAAGGCTCATTATTCATTATGGCATGAATAATACGAAGATCAATTGAAGAACATTGAGCATGATTCGTAGCCCGGGGACATAGGATCCAGACAAGTAGATGTAAAATCATGCGTTCCTCCTTCTTCAAAGGTCCAGCAAGAAGGAGACGCCCAATTTCCATGGAAGGGTTTCGCAGAAAAGAGCGGTAGGCCATGATCCTGTCAAAATCATCTAACTCACCATACACGTTAATAGCATATTCTCTAATAGGAAAGTGGGCAACGTTTTCCCATATATCATCATCAAGAATAATTGTGACCCCCTTTACTCGAGAGGTAGCAATTTGATCTCTAAATTTGAACCTAGAGTAAAATACCCTAACTAAGTCAGGATAATACGTACCTTGCATTTGGATGAAAGGGAGAACTCCTTGAATTTCAAGGAGATTAGGAAAGTTGAATCCCCTATTGATGAACTGCTCACCAATAAGGAACTTAGGAGAAATAATAGCACGTTCCTTCCAATAGGACAGAAATTCCTGTCGGCCATCTGCATCAGAGATTCATCCTTCTACAAAATTAGGACGAGGATGAGATGAGGGTGCAAATCTTCTTCTAGTGGGGATTTTTGCACGAGAAGATGAGGCCATTGAAGGATTAGAAGAGTAACAAGAAGATTTAAGAGGACAAGTTAAGTGAGAAGAAGGTAAGATTTATAGAATGATGCAAGAAAGCTTGATTTCAAGAGATAGAAGTGAGTAGAAGTGAAATGAAAGTCCCTATTTATAGTCAAGCATCTCCAACAGACATATGATAGAGAATAAGGGTCAAAAGAGCCGTCGGCAACGACTAGGAATCCAAACTTGCCAGGTTTAATCGATTAAAACTCAAATTAATCGATTAAACCAGTGCCAGACCCATTTAATCGATTAATTTGAGTTGTTAATTGATTAATACTGATTTTAATCGATTAATAGACGAATTAATCGATTAATCCAGAGAGGAATGTCATGTTTTGGGTGTTTTGGATGCAAATAATCAATTATAACTCCAATTAATCGATTATTCCAGAGAGTACAGCAAAATTTTGAGGTTTATACACATGATAATCTATTAACATCCTGTATAATGAATTATATCCTTACAATCATCCAAAAACTGTCTAATTAAGCAGAATTTAAGCTATTTCTAATATCCCTAAGTCTCTTCTAAGATCATAGAATCTATCCTTGGGTAGAGGCTTAGTAAAAATGTCTGCTAATTGATGCTTTGTATCAACGTACTCTATTTTACAGTTTCATTTGCTGATATGATCTCTCAAAAAGTGATGTCTAATCTCTATATGCTTAGTCCTAGAGTGCATTACTGGATTCTTAGTAAGATTGATTGCACTCGTATTATCACACATCAAAGGTATGTCATTTAGAAATATACTATAATCTTCTAACTATTGTTTCATCCACAGAATTTGAGCACAACAATTACCAGCTGCAATATATTCAGCTTCAGTGGTAGATAAAGCAACACATGCCTGTTTCTTAGAATGCCAAGATACTAAGGATGAACCTAACAAATGACATGTCCCACTAGTACTCTTTCTATCAATTTTGCATCTACCATAATCAGCATCAGAATATCCTATTAAACTAGTACAAGCATCAGATGGATACCATAAACCAAAATTAGTAGTTCCTTTTAAATATTTTAAAATATGTTTTACTGCAATTAGGTGAGATTCTTTTGGACAAGCCTGAAATCTAGCACACACACAGACAGAATGCATAATATCAGGTTTACTTGCAGTTAAGTATAACAGTGAATCTATCATACCTCTATACATAGATTGATTAACTTCCAAACCTGATTCATCCTTGTCTAGATAGCATGAAGTTCCCATGGGTGTGTTAGCTTCCTTTGAGGTGTCCATTCCAAACTTTTTAAGGATCTCTTTGCAGTATTTGGTTTGAGAGATGAAAATGCCATCTTTAAGTTGCTTGATTTGAAGTCCAGGGAAGAATGTCAATTCTCCCATCATAGACATTTCAAACTCTCCCTGCATTATCTTAGCAAATTCTACACATAACGAATTATCAGTTGATCCAAAAATAATATCATCAACATATACCTAGACCAATAAGATATGTTCTTTTACTTTCTTTATAAACAGCGTAGAATCAATTTTTCCTCTAGAAAAATCATTTGATGTTAGGAAACTACTTAGCCTTTCATACCAAGATCTAGGAGCTTGTTTCAACCCATATAATGCTTTCTTTAATTTAAAAATATGATTAGGATAACTAAAATCGGGGGTTGCTCCACATAAACTTCTTCTTTAATAAAACCATTCAAAAATGCACTCTTAACATCCATTTGATATAATTTAAATTTCATCAAAGATGCATAAGCAAGAAGTAGGCATATAGCCTCTAACCTAGCAACAGGAGCATAAGTTTCATCATAATCTATACCTTCCTCCTGACAATAGCCTTTGGCAACAAATCTGGCTTTATTCTTTGTTATGTTTCCATCTTCATCAAGTTTATTTCTAAACACCCATTTGGTTCCAATAACTTGATGTGATTCTTCTCTTGGGATTAATTCCCAGGCTTGATTCCTTTCAAATTGGTTAAGTTCTTCTTGCATTGCTATGCACCATTGGTCATCTTTAAGCGCTTCCTCAACATTTTTGGGTTCTATCTGTGACACAAAAGCTACAGACATGCAGAAATTACTCATATTTCTAGTTCTTACCCCTTTTGAGATGTCACCAATGATATTGTCCATTGAGAGTCCACTTGGTGATTGCCACTCTTTTGCTAATTCAGGTGTTTGAGAAGGCTTATTTTCTTCCAAATACAATTCATCAAGAGCCTCTCTTATATACTCATCATCACCTGCAAGATCTTTATTTGACTCAAGAAGATTTCCCCCAAGGTCTACAATTTCATCAAAAGTAACATGAATAGATTCTTCAATATTTAAGGTTCTTCTATTAAACACCTTGTAAGCCTTGCTAGTTAATGAATAACCTAGGAAAATGCCCTCATCGGCTTTTGAGTCAATTTTCCTAAGTTGTCCTTTCCATTATTTAACACAAAGCACTTACATCCAAAAATTTTCAAATGAGCAACATTAGGCTTTCTACCATTTAACAATTCATAGGGAGTTGATTTTATAATTGACCTAATGAGCATTCTATTCAAAACATAATAAGCAGTACTAACCGCATCAGCCCAAAAGGAACATTAGATTCATTTAACATTGTTCTAGCAAGTTCCTCTAATGACCTATTTTTCCTTTCAACTACACCATTTTGTTGGGGAGTCCTAGGAGCAGAAAAGTTATGTAAAATTCCATTTTCTTCATAATAATTTTCAAACTTTTCATTTTGAAACTCACCACCATGGTCACTTCTTAAAACTTTAATTCTCAACTCTTTCTCATTTTGAATTTGTTTTGCAAATTTTCTAAAGACCTTAAAGGCTTCACTTTTCGTAGTTAGGAAAAATGTCAAAGTATATCTAGAGTAATCATCAACAATCACAAGGCCATAATAATTTCCACCAAAGCTTTTTATCCTAGAAGGTCCAAATAAATCTAAATGTAATAATTCTAGGGGTTTTGAAGTGGAAATAACATTCTTTGATTTAAATGATGTTTTTACTTGTTTACCTTTTTGACATGCATCACACAATCTATCTTTTTCAAATTTTAACTTAGGCAAACCAATAACTAAGTCTTTTGAAATCAATTTGTTCAAATGATGCATATTTATATGAGCCGCTCTCTTATGCCATAACCAAGGGTTCTCTTCCTTAGCAACTAAACATGTTATGCTAGAATCATGTAAACAATCCAAATCAATCAAGTATATGTTGTTATGCCTAATGCCTTTTAATTCTACATTTTCGGAATCTATCAAATGTATGGTGCAAAATTTACTTTCAAATATTACCTTAAATCCTTTGTCACATAGTTGACTTATGCTAAGGAGATTATGCTTTAGTCCATCAACAAGAAGCACATCATTAATCTCCAAGGTATTTGCACCACCTATATTTCCAATTCCAAGAATTTTCCCTTTGTTGTTGTCTCCATAAGTTACATATCCTTGTTCTTTAGCTTTGAAACTCACAAATTTCGTTTTATCACCGGTCATATACTTTGAGCATCCACTATCAAGATACCACATAGACTTCTTTGATTTAGAAGTTTCCTACAAAACAAGAACATAATAAACTTAGGTCCCCATAACTTTTGGGTCCTTGGGGTTAGAGACAAATAAATTATTTAACAATAGGAACCCAAATGTATTTACCTTTAGGAACACCAAAATGTTCAATTTTACATTTATTTGAAGTGTGACCTTGTTTCATACAATAAAAACATGCTTTAGATGTAACTTTTGAATATGATGAATTTTTAACCATAGATGTTCTAGGTCCTTTTTCTACCCATACTCTTTTATTTTTCCTTTTAGGCTTTTTCAAAGGAACTTGATAATTTACACTATTTTGAGCAAAAACAATTTTATCCTTCTTAAAATCACTTATCTCCTTTTCGGCTTTATCTAGCAAATGGTTAAGTATACCTATGTCATATTCATATTATTTACAAGATACACATGCTATGTTCTTATCATCATTTTCATCTAAGCATACAATTTTCGTTTCTAAGGTTTCCTTTTCCTCTAAACATGAAATTTTCGTTTTTAATGAATCAACCTCCTTTTCGGATCTACTTAAACTCTTTTTCACAACTTTATATTCATTTTTCAAGTCCTTAAAGGAACTAAACAATTCATTATATGCATTTTGAAGTTCATCATAATTATTTTCATCATCACTTGAAGATGAGTCGGAATCACTTATCTCAAAGTCAGAAGAAATGATGTCATTTGCCAATAAGCAAATATTTGCTTCAACTTCCGCATTGCTTGACCCCAAACTTGAGTCACTATCATCGGTTCCTTCATAGGTTACTCTAAGTTTTTCCCACATCTCTTGAGCACTCTTACAAATGGATATTCTGTAAAACTCGTCAAGGGTTAAAGCAGATGAAATTATATTTCTTCTCTTGTCCATCTAGAAAAAGGTTTGGGAACATCAACATCGTTCTCAGTAACTTTAGGAATAAATGGACCGTTTAAAATAGCGTCCCAAACGCCTCTATCAATAGACTCTAAAAAGATTTTCATTCTTACTTTCCAGAAAGGATAATTTTGACCCGCAAAAAGTGGGGGTCTGTTGATAGACGCTGTTAGAATCGCGCAGCGGAATGTTCGCGTGGTCGGACAAAAACCAAGAGGGGGGGTGAATTGGTTACTTAATAAAAATTAGGTTTTCAAAATTTTCCCCAAATTTTACCGATTAAAAACTGCGTAAATGTAAATAGAGAAGAGTAGAGAAGATTACACAGTAGGTTTATACTGGTTCGGATCAAAAGACCCTACGTCCAGTTACTAATCACTCAAAAGAGGATTAACGCTGTCACTAAGAACAAAGTTGTTACAACACAAATTATAATGAAAAAGATAAAGTTAAAGATAAAACCTCTCTTGAAATCCACAAGAGATGATAAACAGCTTTCCCTGGAGACGGCACAGCACACAATCCACTAAGAACTCCACTTAGTGATTCTTATCGCTTCTAGCCTCACACCAAGTTTCCAAAAGCCCCGAAGAACAGCTTTCCCAGGAGACGGCACAGCACTCAATCCACTAAGAACTCCACTTAGTGATTCTTATCGCTTCTAGCCTCACACCGAGTTTCCAAAAGCCCCCTTTCCTTGCAACAAACAGTTCTCCGGCACTCACAGACACTTAACTTTTGTATGGAAAGAGTTGTTCTTTAGTTGTTCATTTTTTCGAGTGCCAAAGCAGAGTTTAAGTAGGGAAATTAGGGTTTAGGAATTGGGGTTTTCGAAACTAGGGTTCTTGGTAATTGGGTTTTCGAAAATAGGGTTAATTTGAAATTTAATTTGAAAAACAGACTGAAATAATCGATTATTTGGAGTAATAATCGATTAAAACAGAGCCAAATACTTCAGAACCCAACCCTCTCTGGAATAATCGATTATTTGGTGAAATAATCGATTATCTGTACGGACAGTACAAAACAATCGATTCTTTTCTTGTTTTAATCGATTAAAACGGTGAGTTTGTATAGAAAGTGTTTTCTCATCTGTTTTAATCGATTATTTACCTATATAATCGATTAAACCCGAGCACTGAATGATAAATTTGAGCTTTTTGAAGCTTCTAAGTTACGAGACTATGTACCGGCTATCTTAGACTCTAAAAATACGAGACTCAATCTTAAATAAATCGGAGTTATTACAATACAATTATCACCAATCTTCAATCTTCAATATTCTAAGTCTTTAGTTCTTGGATCATCATCAAAATCCATTCTTCATATTCATCAAGTGCAACATCAAGTCCTTGAATTGTCAACAATCTCCCCTTTTTGATGATGATCAAAATTTTCTTTTAAAGCCCTTTGTAATAACCTATTTTATCTGTCATACTAACAAACACATTAAACATACCGGATAAAATTTAAAATTGAATCATAGGCTTTAAATTTTTCTCCCCTATTTTGATTATAATCAAAAAGAACATTTCAACAACAATCATAAGAGCTCCCCCTCAAAATATGCATAAGTTAGAGAAAGCTCCCCCTCAATCATAGCATGAAAGAAACATCAAATTTTATTTCATAATCATCCATTCATAACAATACAAAGATATAAACAAAATAAAATCTAAAATTCTTCACTATTCTCATCATTAAAGTGAGTATCAAATCTATTTTCTAATCTACCCACTCTATCATCTACATCGGATATACGGCGAATAATTTCATCATGCCGTACACCAGAAAGATTGAAGAATGATTGCATTCTTTGATTCATGTCGGAAAGCATATCTTCCATGGATTGTCTCGATTCTTGATGAGAAGAGGATGTTCCAACACTTTGGATTTGGGTAGAGGGAAACTCAGCTGCTGGAGGCATATCTTCATCCGAGTCTTCAATTGCATCACCTTGATTTTGGACGTCATCTTTATGAACATAGATGTCATTTACTCGCACCATTTGAAGTTGAGTCAATGTGTTGTCTAGCATGCGGTTCAAGTTATTAGTTCGGACAACTTGTTCACCTTCGACATTGACTCCTTTATATTCAAGAATTCGGGATACAAGAAGAGCATATGGAATTTTGAAGGTGTGATGACGTTTTGCCTTAAGCATGGTCATTGTGACAAGAACACCCCAATCTAAAGGTTCATTATTCATTATTGCATGAATAATTCGAAGATCAATGGATGAGCATTGGGCATGATTCGTAGCCCGGGGACATAAGATTCATACAAGTAAATGTAGAAGCATGCGTTCTTCCTTCTTTAAAGGTCCAGCATGAAGGATACGTCCAATCTCCATTGAGGGATTCCGTAGAAAAGAGCGATAAGTTAGAAACCTGTCAAAGTCATCTAGCTCACCATAAACGTTAATAGCATCTTCTCTAATGGGGAAGTGAGCAACATTTTCCCAAATATCATCATCTAGAATTATGTTAACCCCTTTTACACGGGATGTAGCAATTTGATCCCTAAACTTGAATCTAGAATAGAATACCCTAACTAAGTCAGGATAGTATGTACCTTGCATTTGGATAAACGGGAGAACTCCTTGAATTTCAAGAAGATTAGGAAAATTGAAACCCCTACGAATGAATTGCTCACCTATAAGAAATTTGGGAGAAATAATAGCTTTTTCTTTCCAGTAGGTTAGAAACTCTTGTTGGCAATCTGCATCGGAGATCCATCCTTCTACGAATTAGGACGGGAATGAGAGGAAGGTGCGAGATCTTCTTTTTGTAGGAATCTTAGGGCGAGAGGATGAGGCCATTTGAAAGAGTAGATAAACTTGAAGAGATTTTGGAGACAAGTGAGGGAATAATTAAGCAAAGAGAGTGTAGATTGCAAGAAAACTTGATTACAAGAATTAGAAGTGAGTATAATTGAACTAGAGGTCTCTATTTATAGAGAAAACACTTCCAACGGTCATATAGAAGAGATTCCATGGCAAAATATCCGTTGACAACGGCTAGGAGGCAAAGCTGAGTCGCATTTAATCGATTATATTTCAAGATAATCGATTATTTCAATATCTGACGGCTTTAATCGATTATTTCAAGCAAGTAATCGATTATCGGAGGCATTTAATCGATTATTTCACGAAATAATCGATTATTCCGAAGGAGAATACTCGTTTTGAACGCTTTGATGACAAATAATCGATTATTAGTTTCGATGATCGATTATTCCGGAGGCTATGTCAAGTTTTTGAGATTTATATGCGTAATAACCTATGAACATGCTACACCACGAATTTTAATATAACAATTATCCAGAAACGAGTCAAATTAAGCAGATTTTAAGCTATTTCTAATATCCCTAAGTCTCTTCTAAGATCATAGAATCTATCCTTTGGTAGAGGCTTAGTAAATATATCTGCTAATTGATGTTTAGTGTCTACATACTCTATTCTGCAGTTTCCTTTGCTGATATGATCTCTTAAAAAGTGATGTCTAATCTCAATATGTTTAGTCCTAGAGTGCATTACTGGATTTTTAGTTAGATTGATTGCACTCGTATTATCACACATTAATGGAATGTCATTTAAATATATACTATAATCCTCTAACTGTTGTTTCATCCACAGAATTTGAGCACAACAACTACCAGCTGCAATATATTCAGCTTCAGTGGTAGATAAAGCTACACAAGCTTGTTTCTTAGAATGCCATGATATTAAGGATGAACCTAACAAATGACATGTCCCACTAGTGCTTTTCCTATCAATTTTACATCCACCATAATCAGCATCAGAATATCCTAATAAACTAATACAAGCATCAGACGGATACCACAAGCCAAATCCAGTAGTTTCTTTTAAGTATTTTAAAATATGTTTTACTGCAATTAGGTGAGATTCTTTAGGACAAGCCTGAAATCTAGCACACACACAGACAGAATGCATAATATCAGGTCTACTTGCAGTTAGATATAACAGAGATCCTATCATACCTCTATACATAGTTTGATTAATTTCCAAACCTGATTCATCCTTGTCTAAATGGCATGAAGTTCCCATGGGTGTGTTAGCTTCCTTTGAGGTGTCCATCCCAAACTTTTTGAGAATCTCCTTGCAGTATTTAGTTTGAGAGATAAAAGTGCCATCTTTAAGTTGCTTGATTTGAAGTCCAAGGAAGAATGTTAATTCTCCCATCATAGACATTTCAAACTCTCCCTGCATAATCTTAGTAAATTCTACACATAACAAACTATCAGTTGATTCAATAATATCATCAACAAGTAGCACATCCTTGATCTCCAAATTGTTTGCACCGCAGTTGCTTGATTGATTGCTAAAGGATGTGTGAAAACTTATATTCAATGTGTGTTTAGAAATTTCAAGCCAAACTGTTTTTATAGATGATTTTCAAAAACTGCTGGTTTAATTAATCTGTTAAAAGATTCTTTTAATCTGTTAAAAGTGTAGTTTTAATCTGTTAAAACGTCTTTTAATCGATTGAAATGCAGTGTAGAAATTTTTTTTAAGTTGTTTTAATCGATTGAAACGAGTTTTTAATCGATTAAAATGCAGGGAAAAAAATTTAGGTTGTTTTAATCGATTGAAACAAGATTTAAATCGATTAAAATGAGTTCTGATCGGTCATAACAAAAATCTGATCGATCATAACTGATTCTGACCGGTCATAATAAAAATCTGATCAATCATCCTGACCCTTTAAGTGATTTTAATCGATTGAAACGTGTTTTTAATCGATTTAAACGTTTCTGACCGGTCATAATAAAAATCTGATCGGTCAACATGAGTTCTAAATGGTTTTAATCCATTAAAAACCAGTTGTATCGATTAAAATGCTGTAAAAACACTTCTTTTAACATTCTAAGTGATTTTATTTGGTTCTTTCAAAACTGCATCAGTTAAAAACATGTTTTAAGAAAGCTTTTGCAAAAATTCTACGTTTTTAGTTGATTAAAACAATTTTAGAGGCATTTTGCAAAAATCTTTAAGTGAAGAACCTTCATGCAATAGAAAAGATGAAATGATTTTACCTAAGCATTCTGTTTAAAACATACAAAATGATCCATTTTCTTTGAATAAATAAAAGAGACAAATAATTCATTTAACTATAGGAACCCAAACATATTTTCCTTTAGGAACTCCAAAATGCTTAATTTTACATCTATTTGAAGTGTGACCTTGTTTCATACAATAGAAGCATGCATTTGAAGTAGTTTTAGAACAAGATACATTATTAACATGACATGCTCTAGTTCCTTTTTCTACCCATACTCTTTTCTTTTTAGTTTTACTCTTTTTCAAAGAAACTCTTTGATTTACATTATTTTGAGCAATTTCCTTTTCATGCTTCTTAAGATCATCAATTTCTTTTTCGGCTTTGTCAAGCAAATGGTTAAGAATATCTATATCATATTCATGCTCTTTACATTTTGCACATGCTAAGTCCTTATCTTCATCTAAGCATACTATTTTCGTATTGGCTACCTCTTTTTCTTCTAAACATGCAATTTTCAATTTTAAGGACTCATTTTCCTTTTCCGATTTTCTTAGATTCTTCTTTACAACTTTATATTCCTTTTTCATATCCATAAATGCAGTAAATAACTCATTATAAGCATTTTGCAATTCATCATGGTCATTTTCTTTACTAGAGGATGAATCAGAATCACTAACCTCATAATCCGAATAAACGTTGTTATTTGCCATCAAGCAAATGTTTGCTTCAATTTCTGAGTCGCTTGATTCTGAATTTGACTCACTGTCATCCCAAGCAATATATGCTTTCTTCTTGAATTGCTTTTTGCCCTTTTGTTCATCATTTTTCTTGTTTGGGCATTCGGTCTTCATATGCCCTGCTTCACCACAACCAAAACATTTTATATTAACGGGAGAATTTTCTTTTACCTTTCCCTTACCTTTGAAAGGATGTTTTCCTTTTGCTTTCATCATCTTGGTGAACTTCTTTATAAAAAGACTCATCTCTTCTTCATCAATTTCGGAGTCTTCTTCTTCTTCATTCTTATTTTTGCTTTTTGAAATCTCGGTCTTGAAAGCTAGGTTCCTCTTTTGATATTGACCCTCTTCCTCATTTAGTCTTCCAAGGTCAAGTTCATGCTCCCTAAGCTTTCCAAATAACGCCGCCATAGACATAGTGGCAAGATTTTGTGACTCCGAGATGGCCGTCACCTTTGGTTGCCATTTCCTATCCAGAGATTTCAAAATTTTAACATTTAATTCATCAACGTCAAAAATTTTACCTAGTCCGGTGAGATGGTTCACGATATGAGTGAAACGTTTCTGTACGTCAAATATCGTTTCGCCTGGTTGCATCCGGAACATTTCGTACTCTTGGATTAAAGAATTTTTACGCGCTCTTTTGACGTCGTCAGTTCCTTCGTGGGTCACCCTTAGCATTTCCCACATTTCCTGTGCACTTTTACAAACCGAAATTCTATAAAACTCATCAAGGGTTAGAGCGAGATGAAATAATGTTTCTAGCCCTAACATCAAATTGTGCTTTTCGACTTTCGTCAGCAGTCCATCTAGAAATAGGTTTAAGAACGTCAACACCGTTCTCTGTAATTTTAGGAACAAATGGACCGTTTAAAATTGCGTCCCAAACACCTCTATCAACGGACTCTAAAAATATTTGCATACGTACTTTCCAAAAAGGATAATTTTGACCCGCAAAAAGTGGGGGTCTGTTGATAGACGCACCTTCGGCAAAAGTTTGATTTTGTCCGGCCATTTTCGAAAAGTTTGAATGACTATCAAAGCAAGCTCGATACCACTTGTTAGAATCGCGCAGTGAGAATGTTCGCGTGGTCGGACAAAAACCAAGAGGGGGTGAATTGGTTACTTAATAAAAATTAGGTTTTCAAAATTTTCCCCAAATTTTACCGATTAAAAGCTGCGTAAATGTAAATAGAGAAGAGTAGAGAAGATTACACAGTAGGTTTATACTTGGTTCGGATCAAAAGACCCTACGTCCAGGTTACTAATCACTCAAAAGAGGATTAACGCTGTCACTAAGAACAAAGTTGTTACAACACAAATTATAATGAAAAAGATAAAGTTAAAGATAAAACCTCTCTTGAAATCCACAAGAGATGATAAACAGCTTTCCACGGAGACGGCACGAGCACACAATCCACTAAGAACTCCACTTAGTGATTCTTATCGCTTCTAGCCTCACACCAAGTTTCCAAAAGCCCCGAAGAACAGACTTTCCCGGAGACGGCACGAGCACTCAATCCACTAAGAACTCCACTTAGTGATTCTTATCGCTTCTAGCCTCACACCGAGTTTCCAAAAGCCCCCTTTCCTTGCAACAAACAGTTCTCCGGCACTCACGAGCACTTAACTTTTGTATGGAAAGAGTTGTTCTTTAGTTGTTCATTTTTTCGAGTGCCAAAGCAGAGTTTAAGTAGGGAAATTAGGGTTTAGGAATTGGGGTTTTCGAAACTAGGGTTCTTGGTAATTGGGTTTTCGAAAATAGGGTTAATTTGAAATTTAATTTGAAAAACAGATTGAAATAATCGATTATTTGGAGTAATAATCGATTAAACACGAAGCCAAATACTTCGAACCCAACCCTCTCGGAATAATCGATTATTTGGTGAAATAATCGATTATCTGTACTGGACAGTACAAAACAATCGATTCTTTTGTCTGTTTTAATCGATTAAAACAGTGAGTTTGTATAGAAAGTGTTTTCTCACTTGTTTTAATCGATTATTTACCTATATAATCGATTAAACCCGAGCTCTGAATGATAAATTTGAGCTTTTTGAAGCTTCTAAGTTACGAGACTATGTACTGGCTATCTTAGACTCTAAAAATACGAGACTCAATCTTAAATAAATCAGAGTTATTACAATACAATTATCACCAATCTTCAATCTTCAATATTCTAAGTCTTTAGTTCTTGGATCATCATCAAAATCCATTCTTCATATTCATCAAGTGCAACATCAAGTCCTTGAATTGTCAACAGACGCACCTTCGGCAAAAGTTTGATTTTGTCCGGCCATTTTCAAAAAGTTTGAATGACTATCAAAGCAAGCTCTGATACCACTTGTTAGAATCGAGCAGTGGAATGTTTGCGTGATCAGACAAAAACCAAGAGGGGGGAGGGTGAATTTGTTTCTTAACAAAAATTAGGTTTTCAAAATTTTCCCCAAATTTTACCGATTAAAAAGCTGTGTAAATGTAAATAGAGTAAAGATAGAATCTTACACAGGATATTTATACTGGTTCAGATCAAAAGACCCTACGTCCAGTTGCTAATCACTCAAATAGAGGATTAACGCTGTCACTATAATCAAAGTTGTTACAAACGGATTACAATGGAAAAGATAAAGTAAAGAAAACACCTCTCTTGAAATCCACAAGAGATGAAGAACAACTTTCCCTAGAGACGGCACAGCACACAATCCACTAAGAACTCCACTTAGTGATTCTTATCGCTTCTAGCCCACACCAGGTTCCAAAAGCCCCTTTTTCTTGCAACAAACAGTTCTCTGGCACTCACAGCACTTAACTTTTGTATGAAAAAGGTTGTTCCTATTTTCTGAGTGCCATAGAGAAGCTTAAGTAGAGAAATTAGGGTTTGGGAATTGGGAATTGGGAATTTCGAAACTAGGAGTCTTGGGAATAGGGTTTTCGAAAATAGGGTTGATTTGAAGTTAAAAATCAAAATCTAACTGAAATAATCGATTAAATGAAGTGTTAATCGATTATTATAGAGCCAAAATCAACAGAACCCCAAAACTCTCTGTTTTAATCGATTAAAAGACCTGTTAATCGATTAACAGGCTTGTTAATCGATTAACAGGTGTGTTAATCGATTAAACCAATGAGCAGATACATAAAATGGTTGTTCTCACTGTTTTAATCGATTAATTCACCATTTAATCGATTAAAGCCGAGGCACTTTGATAAATTTGAGCTTTTTGAAGCTTCTAAGGTGCAGACTATGTACCGGCTATCTCAAGTTCTAATATTACAGACTCAATCTAATCAAAACAGAGTTATTACACTACAAAACAAGTCTTCAACTCTCTAAGTCTTGTGTTCTTGAATCATCATCAAAATTAACAAGCTTTATGTCCATCAAGTTCAACATCAAGTCCTTGAATATTCAACAGACCAATGGTGCATTGCAATGGAAGAAGAACTAAATCAATTTGAAAGAAATCAAGTCTGGGAATTGGTTCCAAGAGAAGAATCTCATCAAGTTATTGGAACAAAATGGGTATTTAGAAACAAACTTGATGAAGATGGAAATATAACAAAGAACAAAGCTAGACTTGTTGCCAAAGGTTACTGTCAAGAGGAAGGTATTGATTATGATGAAACCTATGCTCGTGTTGCCAGGTTAGAGCTATACGCCTACTTCTTGCTTATGCCTCATTGATGAAATTTAAACTATATCAAATAGATGTTAAAAGTGCATTTTTAAATGGGTTCATCAAGGAGGAAGTATATGTGGAACAACCCCCTGGATTTGAAGATTTTAAGTATCCTAATCACATTTTAAAACTGAAGAAAGCTTTATATGGTTTGAAATAAGCTCCTAGGTCTTGGTATGAAAGATTAAGTAGTTTTCTAATTTCAAATGATTTTTTTAGAGGAAAAATTGATTTCATACTGTTTATTAAGAAAGTAAAAGAACATATTCTGTTAGTTCAAGTATATGTTGATGGTATTATCTTTGGATCAACTGATAATTCCTTGTGTGAAGGATTTGCTAAGATAATACAGGGTGAATTTGAAATGTCAATGATGGGAGAATTAACATTCTTTCTTGGACTTCAAATTAAGTAACTTAAAGATGACATGTTTATATCACAAACCAAATACTACAAAGAGATTCTCAAGAAATTTGGAATGGACACTTCAAAGGAAGCTAACACACCCATGAGAACATCATGCTATTTGGATAAAGATGAATAAGGTTTGGAAATTAATCAATCAATGTATAGAGGTATGATAGGTTCTCTATTATACTTAACTGCAAGTAGACCTGATATTATGCATTCTATTTGTCTGTGTGCTAGATTTCAAGCATGTCCAAAAGAATCTTATTTAACTACAGTAAAACGAATTTTAAAATATTTAAAAGTTAGCATTTGCTCCATAGTTTCCACAAAGGGTATATTGATCTACAGCCTTTTGAATATGTCCATAAACCTGGTGAATTGTTTTCTTTGTCTATCTGTGAGGGAACCTTGGGATATGGTAACTTCTTTACAAATGGTTTTTGACTCCCTCCTTTTTATATCTTTTGTTTTTCCTATCCCTCTTCGTTCTTCTTATTAGGGATATTTCTTTCTTTATTATTCTCCTCTTCTTCTCCACCTTCAATTTCTCCTTCTTCATCTTCTTTTCTCAAAACCTCTTCTTCAACAGCTAGATTATTACTAATCCCCTTACCTACAACTTTTCCACTCCTTGTAGTTATTGAATTACATTGCTTCCTGGGGTTGGTTTGTGTGTTAGCTGAAAACTATCCTCCTTATTGCTCAAATAACTGTTTAGCCAATTGGCCCACCTGGGTCTCTATATTTCTGATCAAAGCCTCCATATTTTTTTGATTACACAAGGAAGCTTGCATGAATTTCTTCAGAGTGTCCTCCAATTTGCCTATTCTCTCATGCACTGGGGGATAATGTTGTTGTTGTTGTTGATATGGAGGTTGTTGATATGACTGTTGTTGATATGGAGGTTGTCTATTAGATGGACCAACACCTTGTTTTCACCCAAAGTTCTTATTCTGATTCTGATTCCCTCTCCATCCTTATGCAAAATTGTTCAGATAGTTGTTAGAATTAGGAAAATTTCCTTGTCGTCCTTGGCCACTACCACCTTGAGCATCCATATAATGAGTTTCTTCTTCTTGTAAGTTGCCTTGGTAAGAACAATGTCCATTTGAATGGTCATCTCCACAAAAGTCACATTTCATGAATTGTTGTTGACTAGGAGAAAATTGGACAACATGTAGTTATTAAGGTAGTTTCGCCATCTGTTGGGTCAATACTTCAATCTGTTGAGTTAGAATTTTATTTTGAGCTAAGATAGCATTTGAGGTGCTAAGCTCAAGTACTCCTTTTCTCTGGACTGGATGTCTATCATGTTGGGCCTGTTGGTCTGTAGAGGCTAGTACATCAATAATTCTTGTGGTATGTTCAACATCCACAGACATCATGGTTCCTCCTGCTGCAGCATCTAAGAGCATCTTTGTTTCAGGTTTCAGGCCAGTGCAAAATATGTTCAACTGGGAAATATCTTCAAATCCATGATTTGGGCACCTCCTTAACAATGATTTGAATCTCTCCCATGCTTCACAAAAGGGTTCATCCGCTCCTTGTCTAAAAGTAGAAATGTCGGATTTTTCCTTGATGTAGTGGGATGGTAGAAAAAATTTGTTCAAGAACTTCTCTTCTACATTACCCCAACTAGTTAAACTCTGACTAGGATGTGCTTTCAACCACTCCTTTGCCCTGCCAGCCAATGAAAAAGGAAACAATCTTAAGTAAGCAGGTTCAATATCTCCTTCTTTAAATCCCATGGTATCAATCAACTCATAAAAAGTAGACGAATGAATGTAGGGATCTTCATGATCCATTCTAGTGAATTGATGAGCGCTAATCAAGCTTAAGAAGGTTGACTTCATCTCCAAGGATTGGTTGGTTGGTATTGCAATGCAGGATAAGTATCTCGGACCTTGTTGCATAACATAATCTCCAAGTGTTCTTCTAGGTGGGTCTACTCCTTCACCCTCCATGTCTTCTATGATCGGATCTGGTAAGTTGAGTGCGGGCGAAAACTTAATTGATTCTCCTGTTGTTTGTTCTTGAGTTTCTCTTCTTCTTCTACCATGGTTCCTCTGAGCAGTCCTCTCAATCTCAGGATTAAATTCTAGTTGATCTATAGGAACCTGTCCTCTTAAAAGCATAAATCAAAAGAGTAACTCAAGCAAGGATTAGCATAAGACAACAAATAAGCAAAAGAAAACTAAAAGAAAATAAAAAGACAAACTAAAAAGAAAATATTCACAATACTTAATAAGCTAAATAAAGAATTCCCAAGGAACGTCGTTCCCCTGCAACGACGCCAGAAATACTTGTTTAATATTTGGCAAGCGTACCAAAATTATCAATTGTAGTATAGTATTTCGATTAAATAAAAGTTGATCCCACGAGGAACGGTTTCACTGAAAATTCCAAATCATATGCTTACTAAGTGGATTAAAGCAAATTGGGTTTTCCATAAAGATTTGGATTGAAAATAAATGACAAAAAATTGTAAAATATTTTTAGAAAATATCAAATAAAAGAACTTAGGATTGGTTTCATTCATTTTCCCTCTTTTGTATAATGGGTAAGTCAATTAAGAACATCAATTAACCTATCAATGTTGATGTCACCTACTCAAATCATTTATGTTGATTCCTCACACAATTAAGAGATTTTCTAGCATTAGGTTTAGGGTGTTAAAAAATTGATACATTCATTCCATTTCTGACAATTAACGTAACAAATATTCTTACCATGATCTAGGGTTCAAGATATATTTTCCAATCATATCCCAAACATCAAGAGTAAACGTTCAAAGGCACAAAGGATAAGAATAACAACATCAAGAACATAGATTAATATCTCAAAATATCACCAAGATACAAAAGAGTTCAAAGGAAGTGCACCCAATCCTAAGAGAATGAAGTAAGCCACTTATGGTTGTCATTACAAGCATTCAAAAGAAGAAGAATTGAAGAATTGATGAAGAACAGAACAGTTGTTGCGCCTCTTATCCAAAAACCTAAAATTTCATCTCAAAATGCGTCTTGTCTATTTATAGAAGAATTTGGGTCTCACATCATTCGCTCAAGCGAGCAATTACTCGCTTGAGCGAGTTTCCAGTTGAAAATCTTCTTCCTTCTTTCAATTTTTCTTCAATTCACAATTATGATTTTTGCTCTTGTATCAAGGTATTCTACCAATTCATCCTACATTAGGAGAAAAATAGATTAAAATCAATATCATTGAAGTGGTTACATAACAATTAAGAGCATAATTACATCAACTTTTACCACTTAACATGTCACTACCTTACGTAAATTGACAGCAGACCCTACTATAACATCTGACATAAATTTCGTCTTTTTTTTTAATATTCAGTTTGTTTTGTCTTACAACAAAAACATGCAAGCATATCTTAATCACAAAACAATTCAGATTCTAGATTTTCAATAAATAGTAATTCAAAATACAACAACATAATATAATACAAACTATAAAAGTTAAAATAGTACAAAGACTAAACTACTTAAAAGCTAAACTAATACAAAGACTAAACTAGTACAAAAACTAAACTACCTAAATGTTAAACTATATAATACAAATAATAACCTACAAACTAAGTACTAGAAATGTTGAATGAAAAACCTTGCACATTACTCTCTAATATTTGAGATGGATCTTGTAATACCTGAAAATTTTATTTGGTTCCTGTTAACATGCAATACACATAAAGCTAAATCAACTTCATAAATGTTGAAAGCAATTATCTCTGTCAAATAATCAGTTATACCCACACAAATTATGGCTCTCATCTCATAGTTGATATAATAGCCACATTCAAAGGAGTTTGTTTGCTTCTTACACTGAAATGATCAAAATTTAAATACAAACAATAATTATGGTATTTATATAAATAAAAAAACTTCTCAAAAAGTCAAGAGGTAAATACGGTTTTTCACTTTCCTTGGATTGTAATGTGGCTTAATTAAACAAAGAAATGAGAATATAAGCTCAAAGTGGCTACCAAAGGTTAGTAATTATAACGTAGGCTACCAAAGGTTAGTAATTATAATAATCTCAATAATTGCACAAGATTAAGTCCAAAATAAAGAAAAATAAGTTAAGTTCTAGAGTCTTAAATGCAAGAGTGAACACTCAATCAAAAATAATTAGGCTCAAGAGTGAACACTCAATCAAGAATAATTAAGCTCAAAACTCACATGACTATTATTTCTATCTAATTAAATTATAATTAAACTTGATTAAAAGTTATATAAGAGAAATAAAGATATCATACAAGATATTAAAACCAAAATAATGATTAATAATTAACTTACCAATTAAAACTTAAATTATTAACAAAATGCATAAAAATTTTAAAAATAATAAATAGTCATCCTCTAACTCCATACTTAAATTTTGCATTGTCCTCAATGTAAAAATAAAGTAATTTTAAGAAGTAGAAGGTAATAAATGAATAATGTCCAAAGAATGTGAAGGGATAGGAAATTCATGAACATGTTTTAATCTATGCTTATTAACTTTAAAAGATTTACATGTTGCTTCTGTCATAATTTTAACTGCGTCACATGAAAAACCATAGTAATAATATAAGGGCCACTCCATTTTGATCTTAATTTACCAGTAATTAATTTTAATCTAGAATTAAATAATAAAACTTTTTAACAACTAAAAATTCTTTTCTTTAAATATTTTTATCATGTTGATTTTTTTCTTTAAATATTCTAGAATTTTCAAAGGCTTCTAATATAATCTCTACTAACTCTTGTAATTGTAATAATCTATGTTCACCTGCATCATGAAAAGATAAATTACAAGCTTTTCACAGTCCAATAAGTTTTATGTTCTATTTCTACAAGAAGATGGCAAGCTTTAGCATAAACAATTCTAAATGGAGACATACCCAAAGGAGTTTTAAAAGATGTCCTATGGTCCTACAAAATATCATCTAATTTAATACTCCAATCTTTCTTTTGTGGTTGAATAATTTTTTCTAAAACTTTCTTAATACCCTTACTAGATATTTCAGCTTGATCATTAGTCCAAGGATAATAAGTTGTAGATATTTTATGCATAACTCCATATTTTTTTAATAAACAAACGAAAGATCTATTACAAAAATGAGAGTCTTAATCACTTATAATGACTCTTGGAATTCCAAACTTGCAAATATGTTAATCTTCACAAAATTAACAACAACTTTAGAATCATTAGTCCTAGTGGCTTTAGCTTCAAACCACTTAGAAACATAATCAACATCTAATAAAATATAATGAAATCCAAAAGAAGGAGAAAAAAGTCCCATAAAATCAATACCCCATACATCCAAAATTTCACAAAATAAAATAGTTTGATGTGGCATTTTATGCCTTATTGATATATTACCACTTGTTTTTTGATAAATAACACAATTTTTATAACATCCCAAAGAATATTTAAATATAGTGGGCCAATAAAAACATGCATCGAAAATTTTCTTAGTAGTCCTTTGAGGACCTAAATGCCCACCAATAGGGGAATTATGACAAAAATTTAAAATAGAATTAATTTCATCATCAGGAATACATATTTTAATAAGTTGTAGATATTTTATGCATAACTCTATATTTTTTTAATAAACAAAATAAAGACCTATTACAAAAATGAGAGCCTTAATCACTTATAATGACTCTTGGAATTCCAAACCTGCAAATATGTTAATCTTCACAAAATTTACAACAACTTTAGAATCATTAGTGTTAGAAAAGTAGGCTAAGATCAAGAGGGGGGGTGAATTGATCTTTGAAAGATTTTCGCAAATTACAGATTATCTATTCCAAAGATTAAGAGTTCTGACCAATTCTTGAATCAAACAAAGCAAACAATCAAAATAAAGACAACAACAAAATTAAAGAGAGAAAGGTTTAGAAAGATACAACCAAGATTTTTACTGGTTCACCAAATCCCAGGGCTACGTCCAATTCCCAGCCAAATTCCAGCTGAGTTCCACTAGATTGAATGTTTTATAGATTACAATTCCAATCACACACTCAATCTACCACAAGAACCAAAATTCCAGTCCTTGCACTTACACCTTCACCAAGAACCAACTTCCAGTTCTTGAACAAATCTGCAGCCAAATTCCAGCCATAGAAACCAGTGCCCACACTTACAAACACCCACAATACAATAAAGAAAAGTAAAGAATCAAAGAGAAGAAACTAGAACACTCAAACCCGGATTATGCAGCTCTGCAGAATGAGTTTCTTCACCAAAAGATTGCAAAAATTGCCTCAAGAAAGAACTTCGAAAAACTTCACAAAACTTGCGTGATTCTTTCTTGAAAGTAGCTCTTATGATTGCTTGATTGATTGCTTAAAGGTATATTTTAAAAGACTCAAGCAAACCTATTTATATAGAGGATTTTTCAAACTGCTGGTTTAATTAATCTGTTAAAATAATCTTTTAATCTGTTAAAAGTCTTGAATTAATCTGTTAAAACTTCTTTTAATATGTTAAAATGTTCTTGATCATTTTTCAAATTTGTTTTAACTGATACGACAACGTTTATATCAATTAAAACATTTTGTAAAAAATCCTTTAAATTGTTTTAATCGATTATTTCGCCTTTTAATCGATTAAAATATTGCAAAATGTTTTCATAAAACTTTCTAAGTGATTTTAACTGATAACAATCTATTTTAATCGATTAAAACACTTTGAAAAAAATCTCTTAGTTGTTTTAATCGATTATTTCGCATTTTAATCGATTAGAATTCTGCCAAAAAAGTTCATAAAACTTTCTAAGTCATTTTAACTGGTAATAGACTTATTTTAATCGAATAAAACACTCTGGAAAAAATCTCTCTTAGTTGTTTTAATCGATTAATTCGCATTTGCATCGATTAAAATACTGACATAACATCTTTCAAAACACTTCAAGTTATTTTAATCGATTATTTCAAGTTTCTATCGATTAAAATTCTGCCAGAACACTTTTCAAAACATCTTAAGTCATTTTAATCGATTATTTCGATGGCATATCAATTAAAACAGTTCCAGTGTATGTTTTAAAAGATTTTAATCGATTATTTCGAAAACCTATCAATTAAAAGCTTGTTACGAAAGTGTTAAGATCATTTTAACTGATAAAGCTCATATAATATCAGTTAAAACAATTACTTAAAAATCATTTAACAAATTACTTTGTTTTTAACAGATTAAACACATTTTAGAGGCATTTGCAAATTCTTTTAAATGAAGAAACCTCATGCAGCAGAGAGATATGAATGATTATACCTATGTATAGATGCAGACTCACTAATCACTCTACCCTTTTATCCAAGTAACCTTTGACTGCAACAGAATAGCCTTTGACTTCATTTTGACTTCATCAAATCAACAAGATCTTCGTTTAATCAAATGATTCAATAAGATCTTCATCACTTTCAGTCTCCTCCTATTTGATGAAGACAAACACCTCTTTGAATAATATCTCTGCAGAAGAAGTCACTTGAATATATAGATTAGTGAGTGTTCAAAAAAGTAATCATTTCTCCCCCTAGATTATTACTCCCTCTCAAATAGTGAGTATATTATGTATATTATCAAAAACAATTATTTCTCCCCTTTTGACTTCATCAAAAATAGGGAAAAGAAGAGTAAAAAAAAAAAAACCATGATACCATTGAGAAGTATTACTCTTTTAAAAACCAATTAAAGTTGATTCAAACTTATCTTCATTAACACGTTTGTAATGAATACAATAGATACGTGTAAAGATAAGGGAATCATGCTTTAGTAGCATGTTACAAGAACAGTTATTAACTAAAGCCTCTAATTTTTCTTCCCAGAGTAATAATCGATTAAAAATAGGACATAATAGATTAAATTTTTCTTGTTACAGATTTTAATTAATACAAATAATGTTTTAATCGATTAATATAGTAATGAAATTTAAAATATAAAAACTTAAGGTCATTTAATCGATTAAATCGACATTTAATCAATTAAAACAGTATGAAAAAATTTGTATAAGTGCTTTTAATCGATTAAAGTTCATTTATATCAATTAAAATATTCAGAGTTTGAAAATTAAGTGAAGTTTAATGTATCTAGGATTTCTAATTCATTTCGAATTTTGTAAAAACAATTATTAGGAAGATGTTTTAAAATAGTGTCCACTAGATTGATTAAGATTTAACCAAAAGATAGAGCAAAATCAGAATAGCATCTTATCTAGGTGAATTAACTGATGTAAACTAATTTTAGTTGATACAGATTCACAATTTACAGCTTTTAATCGACTAATACGCGAATTAATCGATTATAATGGTACAAATTTCCTATGTAAATGTTTCTTTTAATTGATTTAATCGATTTTATATCAGCTAAAGTTATTAGAGATGCGTTTTTTATTCTATCTAAGCTCTCTTAATTCAAATAAAAACCTGCATCATATTAAGAAAAGTTATAGGATTGTTTCTGGTTTAAGACCAGTTAATATTACAGTCCAAAATAAAAGTAGCAGTAAAAGAAACAAGACATAAAGAAAGGAAAAAGATTATGATAGAAAGGGACCCTTGTTATCAAAACTCAATCATCCCAATTTCCTTGATTGAGCTGCATATCTTCCAGTTTGGTATAGATATCAACAATATGATTTCCCAGGTTTGTGAACTGAGTGTTGGTCTGTTGGAAGTGTTGAAAATATTTTCTTGCAATGAGGATATTTGAGAAAGCATAGTCCTTTCATATTGTGAAAGTGGAGTCCCACGGTCAGGCTGCTCAATATAGGGTATGATCTCCATATTCTCATATGAGGCTTGACCAGGTGGATTCAGGAACCTCTGCAGCAGCTGGAGAGGAAAGAATTTGACCTTGCTTATCTTCTTCTTCATCTTCTTCCTCATCTTCAGACATCCCAGCATCAATCTTAGAGATTCACTCATCATCAATTTTGATAAACCCCATTTTTTCGTAAAGTTGAATCATCAATTTCGTTAAATGCTTTAGGAGTTTCCACATATTCCCCTTCTAGATCTACTACAAAATGTCTAAAGAATTTGTTGATTAACAAGGCATAAGGCAATTTATAATCAGCAAGCCTCTTGGCTTTTATCATGTGATCTTTAATAACATAGACCCAGTTTACACGAATCCTATTTTCAATGAAATACATGAGAGCTAAATCACCCTCATTGAGTATAGCATGATTACTCCCCCTTGGAGTAAGCATCCATGCAATAATGAAGGCAAGAATTCTTGGTTCAAGTCTCATCTTTCCAGCATTGAAAATTCTTACCGAATCATCTTGATCTTTGAGACAGGTACGAAAAAATTGAATTTTGTTAAACTCTGGCAACTCTACAATATTACCTCTAGAGACTTTTACACCAATATCTTTGAGGCCAGTAACTTCATCCCATATATCAGGAGTAATGACCATATTAACTCCTTTTACCTGATATCTTAATGTAGAGTCACTGACAGTGAGATTAGAATAAAACACTCTTACCAAATCTAGTTGAATGTTGCCAGTATATTCCAGAAAATTCTTCAATTCTTCAATTTTTCATTCTTCAGTTTTCTTCTTAACGAAGTGAAACCTTCTTCATCCAGCCAAGCAAACCTTATGAATTTGGGAATTACTAGTTGCTTTTGACTGAAGTGAGTGATGAAATTATTCATCTTCTCTATATCACCACTGAACCAGTTTTCAAGATGACCACCTTGATTTCCAGCAGAGGAGGATTCCCCCTTTTGTTTCTTCCTTGATTTTGATCTTTTGAACATGTTTGTAGCGGAAATTCGAGAGGAGATTTTGAAAAAAATATGAAAACAGAAGAAAGAGGATAAGTTGAGAAATGGTTGAGTAAGTACTGAACCTGGTTTGATGAAGAACAAATTTCAATTTTTGAAATCCAAAATACAAAACTGCAATGTTTCAGCTTTAAATGCATATGTCCCCTTGACCAAAGATAGAGGCGCAGGTCTCTGGACAGTGGGTACATCAGCTATTTTGTTCTTTGGATAAGTATTGACATTGGTCAAAATGGAATAGTAAATGCTTTTGCAGAGTTTGATAAACAATTAATCTTGGAAATTAGATCTTGATTAGCTGAAAATTCTCGAATTCATTGTAATTAAAATGATTTCTAAGAACGAATTAATCGATTAATCAACCAAATAACCAATTAATTTGATCTTGAATATTAGGTTTGAAAAAAGAAATAGTGAAATAATCGATTAAAAACATAAAAGAATCGATTATTTTTATACTGAAAGATTTAATGATATGACAATAGAATTTTAATCGATTAAAACGAAGAAGAATCGATTAAAATTAACTTTTTAATGATTTTAACTGATATAAATTCTTTTTAATCGATTAAAACAACTATACTAAAAATCCTGAGAGCATTTTAATCGATTAATTTGTATTTTAATCGATTAAAATTGTACGTACAGCTTTTCTGATCTTCTCTATAAGTGAAATTAATCGATTAAAACAATTTTATATCAATTAAAATACATAGTCCATGAATCCAGAAACAAAATTTGTTGATTGGGTACCAAAGAACTTCCAGATTTTGTTCTTGCAAAATAGATTTAACATATATCTGGTACCCTTTTTATAATCATTGGGTCCAATCAAGTTATTTGAAATGAATTCTTGGGAATCCACTTCATTCTACCTCTTGGTATAACATACTTCTTGATTCTACAAAATTTCACAGAATGACCTCTTTTCATACAATAAAAGCATTTAATAACAGATGATGAGTATGATTTCCTATTTACAACTGTTTTCTGATTTTCTTGCTAGATGTAAATCCAATGCCAGATTTGTCAAAAATAAGTTTTTGTGACCCAAGAAGAACATCAAGATTAGCTTGACCTTGTGTAAATTTAGAAACAGTTTGTGACAAAAAATCAATCTTCTTTTGTAAGTCTGGACAATTATTGCATGGTTTATTACATACACAATCAGAATTATCATGTATTAATTTTAAGAAATCAAGATCAGTTTCATCTTCAAGAATTTTCTTTTCAAGAGAATCAACTCTATTAACTAACCAATTGTTCATGCCTTTTAGCCTATCATTTTCTTTTTGAAGTTTCTTGGTTTCTTCATGCATTTCATTAAATGCCTCTTGTAATGAATTATAATTCACCAAATTAGAAGAATAGTTAAAACTTACACTGCTGGTTTGATAATTCTGATTAGCCATTAGACACAAGTTAGCTTCTTCATCATTAGAATTTTCTGTTGATGAGGTATCATTGTCATCCCATGCTACATATGCTCTTATTTTGATCTTTTCATCTTTCTTATCATTGTATTTATTCTTTTCTGGGCACTCCATTCTTACATGACCTTGCTTACCACAACCATAGCATTTATAGTTAAAAGAATCAGATTTCTTTTCATACCTTTTGTGTTTTCTTTATCTTGAATCTTTCTCTTGAGAAACTTGTTAAACTTTTTGACAAGCAGTCCAAGATTTTCACTTTCTTCCTCTGATTCTTGACATTTTTCTTCAACTTTGAGTGCTATTCTTTTACCTTTCTTTTTCAGAGATTTCTTGCTCATTGAATCTATTAATTTCCATTTCATGCTCTCTGAGTTTGCCAAATAAGGAAGTTGTTGTCATGATGGATAAGTCTTTTGACTCTGAAATTGCATTGACCTTAGGCTGTCATGACCTGTCAAGACATTCAAAACTTTTATATTTAATTCCTCTTTATCAAAAGTTTTACCTAAGCCCAATAGATGATTGATGATATGAGTGAAGCGCTTCTGCACATCTGCAATACTTTCTCCAGTTTGCATTTTAAATAACTCATATTCTCTTATAAGAGTATGCTTTCTAGCTCTCTTTACATCAGTTGTTCCCTCATGAGTGACCTCGAGAACTTCCCACATTTCCTTGGTAGATTTGCATTGAGAGACCCTGAAAAATTCATCCATATTTAGTGCAGAAGTAATTGTGTTTTTAGCAGTACAATCACTTTGAACTTTTTTCTTCTCTTCATCATTTAGACTAGACCATTCTTTTTCTGTAATTAATGGACCATTGACAATTACATCCCAAACATTCCTATCAATGGATTTAATAAAGATTTTCATCCTAATCTTCCAAAATGGATAATCTGTACCACAAAACAATGGAGGTCTATTAATAAAAGCTCTCTCAGAAAAAGGTAATTTGTTTTCAACCATGAAAGATTTGGACCGAAAGTCTTGAGTATTTTTCAAAACCCTTGCTCCTGATACCAATTGTTAGAAAAGTAGGCTGAGATCAAGAGGGGGGTGAATTGATCTTTGAAGGATTTTCGCAAATTACAGATTATTTATTCCAAAGATTAAGAGTTCTGACCAATTCTTGAATCAAACAAAGCAAGCAATCAAGATAAAGACAACAACAAAATTAAAGAGAGAAAGGTTTAGAAAGATACAACCAAGATTTATATTGATTCACCCAATCCCAGGGCTACATCCATTTCCCAACCAAATTCCAGCTGAGTTCCACTAGATTGAATGTTTTACAGATTACAATTCCAATCACATACTCAATCTACCACAAGAACCAAAATTCCAGTCCTTGCACCTACACCTTCACCAAGAACCAACTTCCAGTTCTTGAACAACCCTGCAGCCAAATTCCAGCCACAGAAACCAGTGCCCACACTTCCAGACACCCACAATACAATAAAGAAAAGTAAAGAATCAAAGAGAAGAAACTAAAACACTCAAACCCGGATTATGTAGCTCTGCAGAATGAGTTTCTTCACCAAAAGAATGCAAAAATTTCCTCAAGAAAGAACTTCGAAAAACTTCACAAAACATGTGTGATTCTTTCTTGAAAGTAGCTCTTATGATTGCTTGATTGATTGCTCAAATGTATATTTTAAAAGACTCAAGCAAACCTCGTTTATATAGAGGATTTTTCAAACTGCTAGTTTAATTAATCTGTTAAAATAATATTTTAATCTGTTAAAAGTCTTGAATTAATCTGTTAAAACTTCTTTTAATTTGTTAAAATGTTCTTGATCATTTTTCATATTTGTTTTAACTGATACGACAACGTTTATATCAATTAAAACATTTTGTAAAAAATCCTTTAAATTGTTTTAATCGATTATTTCGCCTTTTAATCGATTAAAATACTGCAAAATGTTTTCATAAAACTTTCCAAGTGATTTTAACTGATAACAATTTATTTTAATCGATTAAAACACTTTGGAAAAAATCTATTAGTTGTTTTAATCAATTATTTTGCATTTTAATCGATTATAATTCTGCCAAAAAAGTTCATAAAACTTTCTAAGTCATTTTAACTGATAACAGACTTGTTTTAATCGATTAAAACACTCTGGAAAAAATCTCTTAGTTGTTTTAATCGATTAATTCGCATTTGCATCGATTAAAATACTGACAGAATATCTTTCAAAACACTTCAAGTTATTTTATTCGATTATTTTAAGTTTGCATCGATTAAAATTCTGCCAGAACACTTTTCAAAACATCTTAAGTCATTTTAATCGATTATTTTGATGACATATCAATTAAAACAGTTCCAGTGTATGTTTTAAAAGATTTTAATTGATTATTTTGAAAACCTATCAGTTAAAAGCCTGTTACGAAAGTGTTAAGAACATTTTAACTGATAAAGCTCATATAATATCAATTAAAACAGTTACTTAAAAATCATTTAACAAATTACTTTGTTTTTAACAGATTAAATACATTTTAGAGGCATTTGCAAAATCTTTTAAATGAAGAAACCTCATGCAGCAGAGAGATATGAATGATTATACCTATGTATAGATGCGAGACTCACTAATCACTCTACCCTTTTATCCAAGTAACCTTTGATCTGCAACGTAATAGTCTTTGACTTCATCAAATCAACAAGATCTTCGTTTAATCAAATGATTCAATAAGATCTTCATCACTTTCAATTAATCCTAGTGGCTTTAGCTTCAACCACTTAGAAACATAATCAACATCTAATAAAATATAATAAAATCCAAAAGAAGGAGAAAAAAGTCTCATAAAATCAATACCCCATACATCCAAAATTTCACAAAATAAAATAGTTTGTTGTGGCATTTTATGCCTTCTTGATATATTATCACTTGTTTTTTTGATAGATAACACAATTTTTACAACATCCCAAAGAATATTTAAATATAGTAGGCCAATAAAAACCTGCATCAAGAATTTTCTTAGTAGTCCTTTGAGGACCTAAATGCCCACCAACAAGGGAATTATGACAAAAATTTAAAATAGAATTAATTTCGTCATTAGGAATACATATTTTAATAAGTTGTAGATATTTTATGCATAACTCCATATTTTTTTAATAAACAAAACAATGACCTATTACAAAAATGAGAGCCTTAATCACTTATAATGACTCTTAGAATTCCAAACCTGCAAATATGTTAATCTTCACAAAATTAACAACAACTTTAGAATTATTAGTCCTAGTGGCTTTAGCTTCAACCCACTTAGAAACATAATCAACATCTAATAAAATATAATAAAATCCAAAAGAAGGAGAAAAAAGTCCCATAAAATCAATACCCCATACATCCAAAATTTCACAAAATAAAATAGTTTGTTGTGGCATTTTATGCCTTCTTGATATATTACCACTTGTTTTTTTTTATAAATAACACAATTTATACAACATCCCAAAGAATATTTAAATATAGTGGGCCAATAAAAACCTACATCAAGAATTTTTCTTAGTAGTCCTTTGAGAACCTTAATGCCCACCGATAGGGGAATTATGACAAAAATTTAAAATAGAATTAATTTCGTCATCAGGAATACATATTTTAATCATCTTATCATTGCAAAATTTTCATAAATAAGTATCATCTCAAATAAAATACTTAGCATCATTTTTTAACTTATCTCTTTGAGCTTTTGAAAAATGAGAAGGAAAAATAGAACCAACAATATAATTTACAATATCTGCATACCAAGGTCTATAATTTAAATTAATACTATAAAGGTTCTCATCAGGAAAAGAATCACAAATAATACACTACAAGAAATTTTAATATTACCGACGGTTAAAATCCATCGGAAATTTGATGGTCGGTAATATTTTTATTATTTATTAAATTTCCCTTTATATTTTTATAGCCTTTAATTATTATTAGATTAAGAGAATTGTTATTAGCAGGATTCGAACCCAGTACCTTAGAGTTAGAGGTTGATACTCCAACCACTAAGCTACCAAATTTTTTTGATAATAATTTACAAATAAATTTTATTTATATATTTATATATTTATATATTTATAAACAATTATATATTTTTATATATTTATATATAATTAAATATTTATTTTTAAAATTATTTAATTTAAGAAATTATTATAAATTAATCTAATTATGATTAAATTAAATTATTAAATAAAAAATATTTAATTTTTTAATTAGGTGAATATTTACTAATTGTTAATTTACCGACTGAAATATCTGTCATGTAATTTACGAATGAATTTACCGATGGATATATCGACAGTAACTAATTATTATTTTACCGACGGATATATTCGTCGGTAAAATCAAATTCCACAAATATTTTATATCCGTTGGTAATAATTATTTTTCGACGGTTACAAATCCGTCGGTAAATATCTGTCGGTAATACGCAATTTTCTTGTAGTGATATAATCATCTAAATTATTCCCAATTCTACTTAAATGATATGCAATAAGATTTTGGGAATCACTTCTATCTCGAATAATTAAATCAAATTATTGTAATAAAAGCATCCATCTAATTAATCTAGGCTTAGAATCATTCTTTTTTTTTCAATAAATACTTAAGTGCAGCATGATTAGTATAAACGATAACATTATAACCTAACAAAAAATATCTAAATTTATCCAAAGCAAAACCAATGGCTAAAAGTTCTTTTTTAGTAGTAGTATAATTTATTTGAGCATAATCTAATGTTTTTGAAACGTATAAATCACATAAGGAGTTTTATCAATTTTTTGTCCTAAATCATAATTGGATGCATCACACATCATTTCAAAAGGAAGATCCCAATTAGGAGGTTTAATTATAGGTGTAGTGGTTAATACTTTTTTCTAAATAATCAAATGAACTTTTATACTTATCATCAAAATTAAATGAAATATTTTATGCAATAATGAAGTAAAGGAAGAGCAATTTTACTAAAATCTTTAATAAATCTTCTATAAAAACCTCCATGTCCAATAAAAGATCTCACCTCCGTAATGAAAGATGGATAAGTTAAGTTAGAAATAACATTTAATTTAGAAGTATCAACTTCAATTCCATTTCTAGATATAACATGATATAATACAATACTTTGTTCTACCATAAAATGACATTTTTCATAATTCAAAACTAAATTATTTTCAACATATTTATTTAATACTTTATTTAAATTAAGAAGACAAGAAAATCCATAAACAGAAAAATCATCCATAAAAACTTAATATATTACAGCAATAAATTAGGAAAAATACTAAACATACAACTTTGAAAAGTACTAGGAGCATTACATAATCCAAAAGACATTCTTCTATAAGCAAAAGTACCAAAAGACAATTACAAGTAGTTTTAAATTGATCTTCAAGTGCAATACATATTTAAAAATAACCACAAAAACCATCTAGAAAACAATAATGAGATTTACATATTAATCTTTCAAGTATTTGATCAATAAAAAGAAGAGAAAAGTGGTCTTTTCTAGTATCTAAATTAAGTCTCGTATAATCAATACATATTAAATAATTTTTTTCTTTATTTTATATCATTATATAAATTAATTATAAAGATTATATTCTATATTATTATAAATAAATTATAAAGATTATATTCTATCATTAAATTACAAATTCATATAAAGAAACTTGCTCACAAATTTGACATCAAATTTTGAAAACCCACTTGACACACACTTTTACTCTCGAGCGCGCTCTCACATCCAACATATAAATATATAAATATATTTGTATTTGTATTTATATATTTTATATTTATATATTTACATGGATATACATTTTTATTTGTATATAAATATAATTTATGTATAAGTTATCATCGGAAAATCTTGGTAGCTTAGTGGTTGGAGTATCGACCTCCGACTTCAAGGTATTGGGTTCGAATCCTGCCAGTAACAATTCTCTTAATTTTATAAAAAGACTTTCTACATCGGTTCATCTGGGAACCGATGTTGAAAGTCTTGAATTCACTTTCTACATCGGTTCTTAAAGAACCGATGTGGAAAGTCCGATGTTAAAAGTGATTTCTGTACTAGTGAACATACATTAACATTTATGATTTTGTCCTCCCCCCTAAACTTAATGATTATTCTCAAAGTTTTATAACTTACATTAGCATTTATGATTTTGGTCCCCCATATCTACTTGTATATTTTAAAATTTGACATCTCATCCTTTCATATCTTTTTATCTTTTTATATTTATTTATTATTTATTGATAATATATTATTTGGTCCTCATTCACACATAGTTGAAATGTATACATATAACGAGTGACATAATGATTAATGAATTAATTCAATAACTAAAATAGTAAGAATCTTTGTTTAAATAACTCACATCATCCACAACTACATAATAGATATGTTGAGCTCTAGATTGTTCAATGCAATCTCTAACACGTCAGACATTTGTAAATATAATGAGACCTCACTCTCCCTACTAAAAATAGTATAGTCTCATGCACCTAAATGACCTTAGCAACATTCGATAATATAGGCAAAGGGTCACTAGTAGTATATTACTTCTTCTTTTTCCTATCTTTTCAACGTTGTTGTTGCACATAAATAACATTAATATTAGAAATAATATAATAAACAAGTAGTAAATAATAAGATCATTATTGTCATATTCACTACAAGAAATTTTAATATTACCGATGGTAATAACAAAAATCAATTTTTCCTATTACATTTTTATAGGCTTCGATTATTATTGATAGATTAAGAGAATTGTCATTGACAAGATTCGAACCCAAGTACTTTAGAGTTAGAGACCGATACTCCAACCACTAAACTACCAGATTTTTTTGATAATAATTTACAAATAAATTATATTTATATATTTATATATTTATATTTTTATATTTTTATATGTTTATATGTTTATATGTTTATATGTTTATATCTTTATATATCTATATATTTATATATCTATATATTTATATATCTATATATTTATATATCTATATATTTATATTTCTATATATCTATATTTCTATATATCTATATATCTATATATTTATATATCTATATATATTTATATATCTATATATATTTATATATCTATATATATTTATATATCTATATATATTTATATATTTATATATTTATATATAATATATTTATATATTTATATATTTATATATTTATATATTTATATATTTATATATTTATATATTTATATATTTATATATAATATATTTATATATTTATATATTTATATATTTATATATTTATATATTTATATATTTATATATTTATATATTTATATATTTATATATTTATATATTTATATATTTATATATTTATATATTTATATATTTATATATTTATATATTTATATATTTATATATTTATATATTTATATATTTATATATTTATATATTTATATATTTATATATTTATATATTTATATATTTATATATTTATATATTTATATATTTATATATTTATATTTTATACATTTATATTTTATACATTTATATTTTATATATTTATATTTTATATATTTATATATATATATATATATTTATATATAATTACATATTTTTATATATTTATATATGATTAAATATTTATTTTTTAAATTATTTAATTTAAGAAATTATTATAAATTAATCTAATTATGATTAAAGTAAATTATTAAATAAAAAATATTTAATTTTTTAATTAGTTGAATATTTACTGGTTGTTAATTTACCGACGGATATATTTGTCGGTAATTTACAGATGGGTTTACCGACGGATATATCCGTCGGTAACTAATTATTATTTTACCGACGGATATATCCGTCGGTAAGATCAAATTCCACAAATATTTTATATTCGTCGGTAATTTCCATCGGTAATAATTATTTTCCGACGGATACAAATCCGTCGGTAAATATCTGTCGGTAATACGCGATTTTCTTGTAGTGATTGTGGCATATAATATATGTGTATAACTAGATGTCTAGGTCAAGCAATGAAAGTTTTAAGTGTTTGTGCTACAATAGCAACCTCATCTGTAGGCATAAGTACAACAATACCACTGTCATAGACCTTCTCTACCATGACCTTAACAAAATCAGCATGAAGAGATACATTATGTAACATAGTGGGCCCTTCAATCTACTCCCCTAACGCCACCAATTGGGGGAAGTTAGTGTCTTCAACATAAAACTCACACCTGAGAGGATAGTCTTTGTCCTCCCCTGATAGCACATCTGGTTCTACAACATCTGTCTTTTGGGGGAGTCTTATGCTCATCAATCATTGGTCAAATTGTTGCCAAGGTTTGTATCATAGTCTTTATGACCTCCTATCTGATCTCCTCCCTTCGTTCATCCCTAATCTCCTCCCTTAATTTTACTCTGAGACAATGTATATACTCTTGACTGGAACCACTAGAGGAGGAATATAACTAAGTGATGTTACCCCAAAGAAATATTTAATCCCTACAACTACTCTAGCAACTCAAACATGACCGAGGTGTTTATGTTAGCCAAGGACAGTTGTTAGGATATCATGGCAACCATGAGGAGTAAACGTACCCTGGGTACATTCCTTAACTAAAGAATCATACAACATGATCAAATTCTAAGATATATTGTATTTTTAACATAATGAATATTATCACAAATAAAAAATAATTACTTATAATTCATTCAATCATAAAACATGACTCCTCAGAAATATATATGCCCGATTTTTTACTTCGAGTCTACTTCCACTTCTCATGATGTGAAGATGGAGATGATGGGTCAAAACTAGAAGTATATGATGAAGATGCAACTTGTGCTTTCTTTTTCTCCATGATCATGGCTTATTCAAGCTTTCGATAACTCCTATGAGACAATAAGTGAGATATCCAATTATGTACCTGTACTTTCTTCCTAAGACCCTATCACCAAGTACAAATAATATTATCAATTAGTTAATTATAATTGTAATTCTATACGTTAAAAACAAAAAAATGTATGACTACTTGCCATTTCTTATCTTATCTCATCTGAACAATCTATGCCCAAGTTTATTCATTAATTATCATGTATTTGGTACAAAGATTTTCATTAATCCTTGTCTTGAATACATAGTTTGTTTTAGACTTACGAATATGATAATGAAAGAATCTTCGATCTCAATGTCCTAACATTAGGGATATCATAATGTGTATGTGAAACAAAAAGAAAGGTGGTTAAGACTATATCATTAAACAAATTATAAATGAAACAATTAATATATATTAAATTTTTTACCAAGATATCTTGTCAAATAATGTTTCTCTCAGCTTTAGTAACATGATCCCAAGCTTGAACTAAGATAGAAATCTTCTCACGAGCTAATATATTGAGGTAGTTACTAAAAGACTTGGCATTTGACCTAGAGGCCATACTTGTGTTAATGTCAATAGTGAGAGGTGTCCTCTAACCATACCACGTCTAAATGAGAGGGACATCAACCTAATAACTCCTCTGTTAGATTTTTTTGGACATCTCGCTCAAATAAGCGGGTAATTGCTCAACACCAAATATTTTCCTATTAAAAAAAAGTAAAAAATTTAGATACATTTTAATAATAATTATAAGTATTAAAATAAAAAAAAATAAAAAATTAATAATTATTCATATATATATATATATATATATATATATATATATATATATATATATATATTCCTTCGTCGTGATCTTTTCTAGTGGCATGTAGATCATCAACATCATCTTTCTAATCGGTTTTAGTAATCATAGTTCATGTGAATAAACAAGTGTGACAAATATCAAGATTAAATTCTTCATTCTCATGAGTAAAATCTTGGTTTTTTTTTAATAAAGAACAACTGACCAATGTTCAGAAGTAGGATATTTGACATAAAACACTTGTGAAACTTGATGTGCCATGATAAATGGTTTATCCTGATATCCTATTTTTCAAAAATCAACCAATGTTATTCCTAATTCATCGATCTTCACACTACTTTTATTGTCAACCCACTTATATTTGAAAACCAGCATTGAAAACTTAATGTAACTAACCTCCCAAATTTCCTCAATTACACCATATTACCGTATTGATTTGATAACAAGACTTTTGTCTATTTCTAGATTCTCTATGCATATATAAGTCAATCAATGCACTTTGTCAGGGATCAAACATCCTCGAACTCAACACAAATTTGTTAAAAAAAGTCAAATTATTAATGCACATCATTATAATACAAATAGTACATTCATACAAAATTAATCCAATTAAGAAAGTTAGGACAATTACTTACTTGAGGGGAAGAATAAACTTAGGGGAGGGGAAGAATAAGTTCCACAATATACCACCACGGACCCCCCCCCCCCCCAACCCACCACAAACCATGTAGACCACCATGCAGACCATCACACACCACACATCATGTGGACTACCACACTCCACCAACCACCACCATCAACAAAGAGGGTGTGTGACTGCCACCATAGGAAATGGACTACCACCACAAGAGAAAAAGAGGGCGAGTTATAGAGGAGCGAGAGAGGGAGAAAGAATGACATATCTTCTTGGGAACTGAAGGGGACATGGCCCTCAATGTTTTGTAACTTTCATATGTATTTATGATTTTAACTCCCCAAATTTAATGATTATTAAAAATATTTGCTGGTATATTTACAACTTTGTCCTCTCACCTTTTCTTTTTTCTTTATCATTTCATATTCATTTATTATTAATTAATAATATATTATTTCCCTCCCCTAAAATCAATAGTCAAGGCCACTATGAAGATGATAGTTTGAGGAAAACACGACACGGTATAAAAGGAGGAAGTTCTTAACGAAACTAAACATGTAAGACAGAGAATAGGGTATAAAGAATATAGGATCAGTTCTACTTAAGCATAGTTGTCATATACATTATATAATGATGGTTATTAAAAGTTCATCATTGAATAACTATTGTCTCCAACATTTTTTTATAGTTATTTAATAAATGTCATCGTATATGTTATACGTCGGTAATTAAATAATTATCATCATATAATTGACTATAATTTCAAAAATACCATTGTATCGCTTTTGATGACGACTCTAAAATAATCATCATCAAAAGTTTTCATCTTTATTGTATTTTGCATTAGAGAACGTGCAATTGAGTTTGTCTTCCCTTTTGATAAATGAGGTGTGAATATTGAGAAAAAATGTTTGTAGTTTTATACTAGAGAGCATTCTCATCCCTTCATTCACAATTTCACATAAATGTGTCTTGTCAAAAAAAATATATCTATCTATTTATATATATATATATATATATATATATATATATATATATATATATATATATATATATATATATGATACATGCAATTACGTAGGCATAATTGTGTACCTTCTTAACACTAAATTAATAATATCTGCATGATCATTCCAAAGGGAAGCATTTGTGCAATTTGTACCTCTCATATAAGCTATATAAATTTATTTATGGTTGGCAAATATATTATTTTCCATTCAAGTCGATGATCAAGAAACATTAATAAAGTGTTGAATAAATATAAAAGAAGAGCATGTCCTTCCATGTTTTCAGTTGAATTCTTTGAAAACATTATTGCACGCAGTGGTGGATCTTCTTGGGAGCTGAGGAGGGTTGTGACCCCCCCAAAGTTTTGTAACTCCCATGTAATTTATGATTTTGACCCCCCCAAACTTTATGAAAATTTAATATATTTACTTGTATATTTACAATTTTATCCTCTCAGCCCCTCTTTAGTTTTGTATCTCTCATATAATTTATGATTTTGTTTCCCTCATACTTAATGATTATTTAATATATTTAAGTATATATCTACAATTTTATCCTTTCACTCTTTCATTCTTTCATCTTCTTTCTTCTTTTTATATTTATTTATTATTTATTAATAATATATTATTTGGTCCCAAGATCAATATTTTCCTTAGTCTCTCTTGGTTCTATATATAATCCAATTGCTCTAGTCTCAATGTTCAAATTGTGTCTGCATTTGTCACCCCCTCTTAATTCTTTATGCATGTTACAGTTATCCTTAGTTATCCTTTATGCATTCACTCCATGCAAATGTTTGATTTGAATATATAACATTAACATAAACGTAATAATGATAGAATTTTTTATTTTTTTTTTGCAATTGGCCCCTCCCATTATAATATTCCATATCCAACAGTGGAGGTAGCGTCCATTTATTATTTATTATGTGATTTAATAAGTGAGAAAATTATATATAACAATTACATTTAAAGTTAAGAAATACATCCTATCAATCAAACTAATTACAAAGTGGTATGTGAATAGAGATTGAGTCTGGTTGGGCTCGGGTCCAACTGCATGAGTAAAGTGGGTCAAGATAAACCTATTTGAGGGAGATGGACTTGATTGATACCTAATGGGCCCGATGCATAGATAATACGGGGAATAAGATATTATTGGGACCGATAGATGTGCAAAAGGAAAAAATCCTAAAGAGAAATTTGATTATAAAGGAGAGGGAGAATACCTAAAAAGATAGATCCCTTAATCCAGCACATTGGCGCTACCGTGGGGCAGGAAAAACTTTTCCTACTTCATATGCAAAACAATCATAATGACTCGTACCAACGAAACAATCAAGACCCTGACAGGCTTTACCCTTCATAAAAGAATACGATGGAGTTCGAATGGAGTTCGAAAAGAGAAAATTCGCAACACCAGCTTCTCTGACTTCTACGGAATCAGACAAATTCCCGAAGGGTTCAACCAAAGCCTTTCTTACTTCACCACAAGTTCTGCTTCGGCCGAATCTCCATCCTCTCCCAACCCCTCTCCGAATCTCCAAATCCTAGAAAGAAAGCCAGAGGTGGCACGTGGCTCCACCGGAACCCCACGATGAAGGGATGTTCCGAGAGGTAGTGGATTAGGGGTGGTGGTGCCTTCGGCATCGTGAACCGCACTTTCACATGACGACGTCGTTCCAATTCGTTGGAACTTGGAAAAGGTTGGACTCCCAAATCGAAGAGAGTGGAAAGAAAGGAATTTACAATCGATAGAAGACTTGGGACTCTGCAGAGATTAAAATGAGGGAAAAATATTAAATGTTAACGTGGCGCTTTATCATTGGAGATGAGTGTGGAAGTTGAAGACAACGTTTGCCACGTGCACTAGAAAATTATTTTCGACTTACGCAATTTGGCTCCACTCTTATTTTTATAATATTGTTGACTTCACCTTGCTTTCTCTTTTTAACAAAATCAAGACTTGACGGCTTTATTGCAACAATCCGGAAGCTCAACTTCTAATCTCTGCACACTAACCAAATTAGTTCTATTTCTTCATGTCCCAGACAGTCTCCATCATTCTCAGGTACTTGTTTTTCTTTAATCAGGTCTATCAACACATGCAGTATCACATCTTGGATCATAGATTTAGACACCAGCGATTGATCTATTTCACTTTCACATTTCTTTACATATAACATATTAATCATGTTGTTATCAACTTACCCACATATCAACAAGTTCTTGCAAGTCATTCCCACGTAGTAAATATATAGTTGTTTTTCTTAATTAATATTCTTTAAATACATGCATCCACCCTCAATTTAATCTTCACTTTTAAAATTTTTTTTCCTCATCGCCACTCACATGGGTTGATTCAGCTCTTTATTAAGTTATTCGAAGTTTTAATACAACCCGTCTAATAATTAGAGGTGTAAATACAACCATAGACTTTGAATCTAACCACTACTGACTCTATTTCTTAAAATAATAATAAAAATTGGATAAGCTTTTGAAATAGCAAAACAAAATTTACTTATTATTTATTTGTAAATTAAAAATTTAAGGTATTAGGTTAACCAAATTTTAATTTTTCAGTGAACTGTCGAGAAATTAGATACAAGCTTCAACGAATTTTATAATATATATTAGTAATTATTTCAAACATACTAATGCTTTGTCTTGAATACAAGAAATTAATTAAATTAAAAGGTAATTTTACTAACCAAATAATTTAAATTAAATATAAAATAATAAATGACTGAAACTGCATCGCTTTTGTTTCCTATATATATGACTGAAATGTAAAGTCCTTCGGCGTCGCTGTAGCGGCGTTCCTGTTCCTCAAGCCATTTTTTTTCTATCTTTCCTCTTCCTCAAGTCATTCTTCTTTTCTATAGTGTCCTATTCCTCAAGGATATTTTTGTTTTTCTATCTTCTTCCACTGCATTATTCAAAGGATATTTTTGTTTTTCTATCTTCTTCCACTGCATTAATCAAACTATGGTTAGCTAATCACGTACGTGGAGTAAGGTTTATTTTCTCTACGCTAATAGATTTTGTTAGTTTAATAGTGTGATTTGTAATGATGGCTGCTGAAAGGTCTGAAATATCCAAAGATGTTGCATAATTACTGCAATGTGCTGGCAATTTATTTCCTCCCAGGCATCGGCATGCTGCAGCTGTAATGGGCTCCTCAATTTATGTATTTGGGGGCTTGATAATGACACTACAAGAAAATCGCGTATTACCGACGGATATTTACCGACGGAATTATAGCCGTCGGAAAATAATCATTACCGATAGAAATTACCGACGGATATAAAATATTTGTGAAATTTGATGTTACAGACGGATATATCCGTCGGTAAAATAATAATTAGTTACAGACGGATATATCCGTTGATATATCCGTCGATTAATTTATAGATGAATTTACAGACGGATATATCCGTCGGTAAAATTATATAATATAATTTAATTATTCACTAATTAAAAAATAAAATATTTTTTATTTAATAATTTAATTTAATCATAATTAGATTAATTTATAATAATTTATTAAATTAAGTAATTTTAAAAATAAATATTTAATTATATATAAATATATATATATATAAATATAAAAATATAAAAATATATAAAAATATATAAATATAAAATATAAAAATATATAAATATATATAAATATATAAGAATATATAAAAATATATAAAAATATATAAAAATATATAAAAATATATATATAAATATATAAAAATATATATATAAATATATATAAATATATATATATAAATGTATATAAATATATATAAATATATATAAATATATATAAATATATATAAATATATATAAATATATATAAATATATATAAATATATATAAATATATAAAAATATATATAAATATATATAAATGTATATAAATATATATAAATATATATAAATATATATAAATATATATAAATGTATTTGTATATTTGTATATAAATATAATTTATTTGTAAATTGTTATCAAGAAATTCTAGTAGCTTAGTGGTTGGAGTATCGACTCTGACTTCTAAGATGCTTGGGTTGAATCCACTGATGACATTTCTCTTAATCGATAATAATTCAAAGTTATAAAAATATAATATGGAGAAATAATAGAAATAATTAATAATAAATAATAAGAATATAAGGGGAGGGGTTCTATAAAAAAAATAATGTTATAAATAAGTAAAATATTTAATAATTAATAAAATTATTACAGACGGATTTTGACCAGTCGGTAATTTTAATATTTCTTGTAGTGTGAAACTATCTTTTCTTCTTTTTATTTGTTCTAATAGAACTATGCTCGAAATGTGAGCTGTGTGCGAAATGCGCACTATGGTCGGAATGTGACCTATGCTCGAAATGCAGTTGTGTACAAAATGCGCACTATGGTCAGAATGCGACCTATGCTCAAAATGCGAGCAATATGCAAAATGCGCACTTAGGTCGGAATGTGACCTATGCTCGAAATGCGAACTAAGATCGAAACGCGATCTAAATTGGAGTACGAGTAAAAACATGTTAATCATCATCTAAATTCAAGTACTCGCGGAAGCAATTTTCACACTCTACATCAAGACGACGGTCACTGTAAGTCTGATTTTTAATGGTTGTTTATTCCCTTTAAGTGGTTGAACTTTACAATTATATCATGAAATATTAAGGGATGAATTGTATTTGACGTTTATTTTGATTTTTAGTCTTCGCATTAGAAATATTTTTCTAATTTAAGACTTGGAGGTTTGGTATGTGCATAGAGATTGGGTTTGGTTGGGCTCGGGTCCAACTGCATGAGTAAAGTGGGTCAAGATAAACCCATTTGGGGGAGATGGACTTGATTGATACCTAATGGACCCGATGCGTAGATAGTACGGGGAATAAGATATTATTGGGACCGATAGATGTGCAAAAGGAAAAAACCCTAAAGAGAAATTTGATTATAAAGGGGAGGGAGAAGACCTAAAAAGATAGATCCCTTGATCCAGAACACAAAGAAATTAAGGCAAGAGATAAATGCATCTTTTAAGCGTAAAATTTTTATTAATATATATTTTGCAGATTCGAAAACTCTTTTATCTCACTTAAATAGTTTTTATTAATATTTATCTCACTAAAATAGAAATTTTTAAGTTCACTCTAAGCAAAAGGAAAGGTTGATTGTGGGTTCCACGTATACTTGAAGGCTAGAAATTAAGAATATCAAGAGAAGGGTTAATTAAATAATATCATGCCTAGATAGGAAATATATATATATATATATATATATATATATATATATATATATATATATATATAGTGGGTTGTAATAAAAGTAAAATTGTATGTTTATATTGTTTTGACATTGTATGGTATTTTCATTACATGATTTTGATATAAATGGGTTATATTGTTAGGTATTGGGATGCAAAAAGAATGGACATCAGAAAAATCTTGTTTCTCATCTTCTTTTTTGTTCAAGCAAGATCTGAGTGACTTGAGCAAGAACAAAACGGTTGAAGAGTAGCCTAAAGCGGTAAAAGTTCGCTCAAGCGAGAGTCTTATTGCTCAAGTAAAAGTTAGATTGGCTTAACCTTTTCGCTCAAGCGAGGCTACCGTCACTCAAGCAATAGGAGAGAAAATGGATGTGGCCAACTTTTCACTTAAGTAAAAATATTTGCTTAAGCGAGTATTTTTGTTCAAGCAAAAGCTTTTAGAAGTTTGGCATGTTTTCTTCTAAACTTCTAAAAGTCATAAAAATTACATGTTCTATATATGAAAATTGAAGCCTTAAAAATAGGTAATCCAATGAAACAATAATTAGGAAAAATAAAATCTATAGAGAAATTTATTGTCAAAAGTGTAGACAAAGGTCTGTTGAATATAAAGAAAATAGGATTTGGAATTAATTTTCCTTGTGTATAAATCACACATAGGGTGGTCTATTTATAGTAGAGAGATACAACTAAAAGAGTAACTGAAAGTAACAGAATAAACAGAAGATATTGTTTAATATTGTGGTTACCAATATCTAACAATATCTTAACAATATCAAATAATATCTAAACAATATCTAACACTCCCCCTCAAGCTGGAGCATACAAATCGTATGTGCCAAGCTTGTTACAAATATAATCAATTCTAGGACCCAGTAAAGATTTAGTAAAAATATCTGCTAACCGATCACTTGAGTTAACAAACTCAGTCTTGATATCTCCAGACATAATCTTTTCTCGAATAAAATGATAGTCAATCTCAATGTGTTTGGTCCTCTCATGAAAGACAGGATTAGAACTAATATGAAGAGCGACTGATTGTCACACACAAGTGTCATTTGAGTGACATCTCCAAATTGTAACTCTCTAAGCAATTGCTTGAGCCAAACAAGTTCACAAGAAGCTGAGGCCATAGTTTTATATTCACGCTTCTGCACTTGGATCTTTCCACAACACTTTGTTTCTTACTTTTCCATGAAATCAAGTTACCACCAATAGAGACACAATATCCGGATGTAGATCTTCTATCCGAAGAAGATCCTGCCCAATCGACATCTCGAGTAGCAAACAACTCTTGTATGGTTATTAGAACCATATAACAATCCTTTTCCAGGAGATCCTTTAATATACTTCAAGATACGAATGACTGCATTCCAATGATCTTCACATGGTGAATTAAGAAATTGACTTACCACACCGATTGCAAAGGAAATGTCGGGACGAGTAACTCGTAAGATAATTCAATTTTCCAACCAATCTTCTATCTTGCTCAGGATCGAGATATAGGCTCCCCCGATTTGGTAGAAGTTTAGTATTGGGATCCATGGGTGTATCAACGGACTTTGAACTCATCAACCTAGTTTCCTCCAAAATATCTATGGCATACTTCCTCCGAGATATAACAATACCATCATTGGACTGTGCTACCTCAATACCCAAGAAATATCTAAGTTTGCCAAGATCTTTGGTCCGAAAATGGTGACGAGAGATGTTGTTTCAAGCTGAGAGATGCCATGGTTGTCACTACCTGTAAGAACAATGTCATCAACATATATTATCAAGTAAACACATCCGAGCACTTGAGTGTCGATAAAAGACAGAATGATCTGATTCACACCGAGTCATACCAAATTGTTGAACAACCTTGCTAAACTTTCCAAACCAAGCCCTAGGAGACTGTTTTAGGCCATATAGGGATTTGCGAAGACGACATACCATCCCGAGAAGACTCCCCCGAGCAATAAACCCAGGAGGTTGCTCCATATATATTTCTTCTTGCAAATCACCATTGAGGAAAGCATTTTTAACATCCGAGTTGATAAAGAGACCATTGTTGAAGAGCGACCATGGCGATAAATAAACGAACAGAAGCCATCTTTGCCACGGGGAAAAGGTATCTCCATAATCCAACCCAAAAATTTGAGTATATCCTTTGGCCACAAGACGAGCTTTGAGGCGATCAATAGTACCATCGGGTCCAACTTTGATAGCAAACACCCACCTGCAACCAACAACAGATTTCTCGAGACGGTAGCGGGACCAATTCCCAAGTTCCACTATTATGAAGAACACTTAGTTCATCTAACATGGTCCGACGCCAACCAAGATGGGCTAAAGCTTCATGGACAGTTTTGGAATGGTCACGGAAGAAATAGAGGAAAGACATGTATAAAAAGGTAATGACGATCGATGATAACTCAAAGCAATATAATGGGGAGAGGGATTACGTGTAGAACGAATACCTTTTCGGAGGGTAATGGGAAGGTCGGACTCATGTGTCGGATCCGGAGGAGACAGAGTAGTTGGCACTTGAGTAGAGTCACATGGTGGTGGTTGTGATTGGTTTCGAGAACTATAAATCCGAAGAGGCGAGTGGAGAAGAAGCTAAGCTGCGGAGCGAGGAACTAATGGTGAAGAAGACACGGTTAGAGGGTTACAAACAACAGGAACATTAAATGTATTAGGAGTGTTGACAAGATTGGATGGAGACAGAGGTGAAGTTTGACTTTTAAAATAAAGAGACAACTCATCAAAGGTGACATCTTTTGACACAAAATAACGGTTAAGAGAAGGAGAAAAACATTTGTATCCTTTTTGTGATCTTGTAAACCCTAAGAAAACACATTTATGTGATCTAGGAGAAAGCTTGTCCAGACCAGAACTGAAATTATGAACAAAACATGTAGACCCGAAAACTTTCAGAGGTAAAGGATGAAGTGGTTCATGAGGGAATAAAATGGAATGGGGTATTTTATTATCTAAAACCGAAGAAGACATGCGATTAATGAGATAAGATGAAGTAAGAAGAGCATCACCCCAAAAATGTTGAGGAACATCTCCATGAATTAAAAGTGTGCGAGTTGTTTCAATAAGATGTCTATTTTTACGTTCAGCTACACCATTTTGTTGAGGTGTATAGGCACAAGAAGTTTGATGCAAAATACCGTGAGAATCCATGAATTGTTTAAAAGAATGAGAAAGATATTCACGACCATTATCACTACGCAAAACTCTAATAGAAACATCGAATTGAGTTTGAATTTCATTAAAAAAAGTTTGAAAGATATGAAATAATTCAAAACGATTTTTCATCAAAAATAACCAAGTGCATCTGGAATAATCATCAATGAAAGTAACAAAGTATTGAAAACCTAAAGTAGACTTAACGCGGCTAGGTCCCCAAATGTCAGAGTGAACCACGGCAAAAGGGGACGAAGCACCACGTGTGAAACTACGAGGAAAGGAATTACGACTATGCTTGCCTAATTGACATGACTCACACACCAAACTAGATAAGTTGGACAAGGCAGGGACAAGTTTCTGTAACTTGGCAAGTCTTGGATGACCTAACTGAGCATGAAGAAGAGAGGGAGACTCCATAACTGTACTAACATGTGTAGAGGGACGGAGATAATAAAGACCATGAGACTCACATCCTGTGCCAATCACCTGTTTCGAACTCCGGTCCCGTAAACACACGAATTGTTGGTAAAAGTAACAACACAATCAAGAGAACGAGTTAGACGATCGATGGACAACAGGTTAAATGGAGACCCGGAGACATAAAGAACATTATCAATGGTTAAAGAAGGAAAAAGTTTAACCGTTCCAACACCATGAGATGATACTCTAGAGCCATCGACCGAGTGTAACGAAGGTAAATGATTAGGAGAGGATAAAGAGGAGAACAAAGATTTGTTACCGAGTAATATGATCGAGTGGCTCCTGAATCAAAAACCCAAGGACCAGGAGAAAATGATTGGGTCGGACCAGAAAAATATGTATTTGTATGTGTGACAGATATAGTGGAACTAGAAGACCGTTGATCCTTATACCATTCGAGAAATTTGTTGAACATAGCGAGACATGTCGGATGCAACAGAAGAAGGAAGATCCCCTGCAGATAAAGGTGGGGAAAGATTGGTCTGAACAACTACAACAGACTGAGGAGGACGACCATGTAATGTATAACACTTGTTAATCTTGTGACCTAGCTTGCCACAATGTTCACACTTAGGACGCCCTTTTTCCTGTTTGCGAAGGCGAGCCCGGTCATCACGATGGGATGTCAACACAAAAGAATCGTTAACAAAATTGGAAATAGTGGAAGAAGTCATGAAGAGCGGGAGAAAAAACCCTAAAACAATCCAAAGTAATTCAATTAACCCACGAAGCACAAATCCAAAATGAGAATACTAAAAATAAGTTCGCCAAGACTAAACGGTGCAGGAGACAATGGGACGACCAACTCCGATAGTGGTCATCTCAATGGCATGGTGGTCACCTGACCGAGACAAGCAAAATCATATGTCACCGGTAAAAAAAAATGAAACTCCGGTGAATTCTCCGACAGCGGTGGACCCGATGACTGCTCCAGCGGCAGCGGTGACAGTAACGTGAACTAGTACACTAGGTAAGTTCCCAGGAAAGAGAGGTGGGTCACTAATGGACACACTTAAATACCAAGTCTTTCCTTGTCAGAACCTTCCTAAACATGCACTTTCACACTACCAAATAAAATTCAATGACAAAGATAATTCTTTTCTGATGTAGAGGATCAGTTTACCAGCAGCGGTGGGGCGGCTCTAGCAGCGGTGGGGCGGCTCCAACAGTGGACAAAAGGCGGAAAAAAAAATTCAAGATAACCTTAAGCTCTAGATACCATGTTGAATATAGAGAAAATAGGATTTGGAATTAATTTCTCTTGTGTATAAATCACACATAGGGTGGTCTATTTATAGTAGAGAGATACAACTAAAAGAGTAACTGAAAGTAACAGAATAAATAGAAGATATTGTTTGATATTGTGGTTACCAATATCTAACAATATCTTAACAATATCAAATAATATCTAAACAATATCTAACAAGGTCAAATCAAAATAAAAACATTTATTCAAAACAAGCTCAATTCATTATAGATGACAAAAATGTAAAAAAATGACATATATAATGAATTATAAGATGATATATCTAATAAGACTTAGTCAAGTCATGAGAGTGACTCATAATCGACTGAGATATATTTATGTATATGAGGCTAAGTCATGTTAGGGATTTAATCCATAATCAACTAAGGTATATGTGGTTATGGGTACCCAAGGAGATATTGTGTGGTGTTAGTGTGTCTACTATGCTTGTGTGAATTCAATAAGATCTCAGGTTTAGTTGATAACTCTAATCAAGTAGACTAAGGTATCAGTATGTGAGGAGTTAATGGGTGATTATTGATGGTTTACCCTAAGATTGTGAGGTAAGTGTATCAAGATGGGTGGGGAAGCCAAAATGGTACTAGTAGTCAAAGAGTATCTAGTACAGTATCAATTTCAGCGTAGCCCACAAATGTTAGTCTCTAAGTTTGGAACATAGTATTGGTCTTCGAGAAGATGTCTATATGAGTTAGATGTAATGTGATGTACATGATGTAATAAGATATAATTGTGTAATTTTATGTGTAATAGATTTGATGGATGGTTATTATTTGAATAATTAACTTACTCTATTTTTCTTGTTTATATGACTTAATTGTGATGATTATGTTGAGTACACGGGAGCGAGATGATGTTGTAGGTACAAAGATTGTATATGAACTGTAACATCTCAATTCTCAATACTTGTTGATTTGTTAAATTTTGACAAATCTTTGTCAAAACTTTAATAATTAAATTATTAGGAATTGGGAAAAGTGACTATAGAGTTTTATGTTTGTTAGATTATTTGTGATTTTATGAAAAATTTTTGGAATTAAAAAAAAAATAATAATAATAATAATAATAATAATAATAATAATAATAATAATAATAATAATAATAATAATAATAATAATAATAATAATAGAAAATAAATTAACTTTTGACTTTTAAAAACACATTTATCTCTGCAATATCTAGTAGGTTCTCCCTTTCTCTCATTTCTCTCAAACCCTCCTCACTTTGAAGCTTGATTTTGAGGGGGAAATATTAATTTTCTTGAGAAGCTCAAGAGATAAGTTTGTTTCTCTCAATCTCCTTTACATTTCTACGATTTTATTTTTCAAAATGGTGCATTTTCAATTTTTATCCTCACTAAGCTGAGCTTGAATGGAAGTGGGAAGAGTGTTATTGTAGGTTTTACACCTAGGACACTAGAATAATGCTTAGAATTGAGGATTAGAAGTAGTTAAGCTAAAAAACTTAAGAACCCTAATTTGTAGGTCACTGTTCACTGAATTCTGGGACTTGTGTGAATAGAATTAGGAATTAGTATCTTCATGAAAGTTGTAGCCTTTTAAGATATCGAAATTTAGAAACTTGTTTCATATCAAACGGATAATTGTAGCTCAAGTTATGTCTATTTTACTGTCAAGTGTTCTAGCTGTGACGTTAAGAGGTTGCTTTATTTCAACAGCCTCTATTTTTTAATTACTGGGATTGATACGTATGAAATTAGGACTTGATTCCTTCATAAAAGTTGTAGGAAATTATATTCCCGAAATTTAAAAATTTGTTTCATGTCAATAGCTTATGTGTAGCATGAGTTATAGTCAAATTACCAAGACATGTTCAGAGTATTATTGTAGTTGAGCCATGTTGGAAACAACTACTGTAAACTGAAAAACTCATTCATTCTACAGGGTATTTGAATTTATTTCCTTCATCAATATTGTAGGTAATTAAGTTATTGAAATTTTGGCTCAGACCTCATACCAAAACAGCTTATATAACTCTAGAAAATTTTGAAATACTGAACCTTGTCCATATTTATTATTAGGATTCTTCCTACTCTAAGTGTATTACTTTCATTTCTCTCTTCCACTTGTATTACTTCCATTAGCATCAATTTAGGCCCTAGAAATTATTTTATAACTCAAAGAACCATAGTCTTGAATTTTAGAATTTTAGGCTATGAAGGAGGTGAGATTTTAGAGGTCTAATATGATTGGAATTAAGTACTTAATTGGGGTATTTAGTTGGAATGTAAGAGGCTACTTAGAGGTGCAAAGAGGAGACCCAAAGACTTGATAGATTATTTAATCAAGAGTTGTTCTTCACCAAGTTACAACATAAGGTAAGGGGTAAAATAATTTTTATAATTGACTTTTGCTTGAAATAGCATTGAGAAGAAGTTATTTTACTTCTAAGTTAATTAGAAATTTATTTGGAATTATTTGAACATTATTTCTATTTTTGATGAATTTTTAAAGTTTTAAGATTATATGAATTTTGTGGCTTCTAAATGGAGCAACTTGAGTGTATGTAACCTTGTATGATTATAAGACAAGCATGAGTGTTGTTTGAATCGATTGCTTAATCATTAGTAATTTTATATGATTTATTGATGAATTTAGATTGAGAATTAGCCTATTTCTATGTTTAGTATTATGTTAATTGTTTTAAATTCATTATTGAGATATATTGTATGTATGTTATGAAGCATGATAAGTAGAAAATTATTGTGGAGTGTTTTTATTAAGATGAATTAGCATGTTGAATTGCATTGTATAATTTGGTGGAATGGAGAAAAGGTGTGAGAAATGAACTATGTGAGAAAGAAAAATAATTTTTAAGATATATTAAATTGAATTTTATAATTTAATTATGAAGTGAATTTTTATATTTTTATTCAATTACTAAATATGTTTCAAAAGTATTGGAATAATTTTGATTTAGGAGAAAACAATTAATTGTAAGTGAAAATGAATTTTTAATAATTTTGAGGAAATTATTTGTAATTATTATTATTATTTAAGAAAAATAAATTAAAATTGAGAAAATTATGATTTTGAGTGATGATGAGGTGGAAGAATGATTTTGTGAAAAGTAGAAGTATTCTGGGTTATTTCTGATTATTTTGTAGGTGTTAAAAAATCTTGGGAATGTCCAATTTATAAGAAAGACTCGTCAAATTTTTTAAGAAATAGTCTAGTATTATTTTTGATATGTCGGTAGAGGTTGAGTCTAGTTGAACTCGGATCCAACTGAATAAGTAAAATTAGTCAAGATAAACTTATTTAAAAAAGATGAACTTAATTAATATTTAATAGGTTCGATACATAGATAATAAAAAAATAAGGTATTATCTATACCGATAAAAATAAAAAAACAAACTAAGCCATCGGAGATTAGAAAATAAAAAGTACAGGTAAAGGGACATATCTCTTATTCCAAAACATTGAGGCACAACGTGTTAGACGTATTTTTTCCACTCCACGTTTAAAACAATGATGGACACATACATCAGAAACCTGTTGGACACAAACAACAGCAGGAACCATAGAGAGCGATTTTTTAGGGACAGGAGACTCACTGGGAATCGATGGAATTCATTCGAGTCGCGGAACACTCTCAGCACACAACCCTAACCTTTTCTAATTAACCTAATAGCTTTTGTTTTCTTTCTATTGCATTTTGATATTTGAAGCGGAGCTAGCTCAATTTTTGTTTTCAATATATTTTGCTTTTTAATATTTAACTGTTCAGCTTATAGAAGAGTGTTTCAGCTTCAAATGGCCGTTGATGGTAGTTTCAGTCTTCATTCTTCGCTTCGGAGATTACTTGATCGTTGTCCAAAGCTACAGTGTTTTTTGCAGTTTGAGTCGCTCGCACGGAGGGGAGACTTGGTGACAGAAGAGGAACTAGTTAATGTGTTAGTAGGGGTATTTCTGCACCCGAGTTATACAATTCCGTTGATGGGTTGTTTTCGACCAATTGCTCAAAGTATTGTAGATAAAGCTGTTGCTTTGCTTGGTCTTGTGCCAAATTTGAGGTCTATTCCCGAGGGTACTGCTTGTGAAGTTGATCCCGACAGAGTTTTGGATGGAGTGGTGAATGTTATAGAGATTTTTAGTCAACAGGGAAGGGGTCTGGATCTTCATGAGCTTGCTTGTCTAGCCTTCTGTCATGCTCTTGACATGAGTCCCTTTTTGTTGAGTTCTATATTAAGCTATTTGAATTTTGCTCCGGCCCCATTTGTAAGATTTTCACTGAAACATGTTATGGTTGAGACCCAAGAACTGCATATTACACGAATATCATACCGCCTCCTTCTAATGGAACCTGAAATTTTCACAAAGCTTTGGGATTGGTCTTGTTTTATTGACCTCGTAAAAGACCCATGTAAATCAGATCTTACCTGGTGCGGGGTGCAGATATTGAGCGTTCTGCTGAAATTAGGTTATAAAGCCACTGAAAACTTAAATATTGGGGTTGAGGAAGCATTTTCTTGTGTATTGCGCTGGGAAGAGTTCTGTCAGGACACATCACTAAAGAAAGCTGGTTGGTATGTTGAGCCAACAGACTATGTGTCCAGTTCTCCAGATAGGACCATGGATTTAGATAATGAGAACTGTTTAAAATCCTCTGGCTTTATTCATCTGCCTGTTGGTTCACCAAAGTTTCATGAGTTGCAGCCACATTTATAGAGGCAACGGCTATCCACAAGGGATGATGTATCAATAAGTAATACATTTGTATTGACCTCAATAGTGAGGAAAAGTTATGATAGAGTTCTTTTGGCAATCAGCCAGAAGTGGCCTGTTCTTCTGTATGGGCCCTCTGGTTCTGGAAAATCTGCTCTCATTTCCAAGCTGGCTCAGGATAGTGGAAATCAAGTTTTATCCATTCAGATGGATGACCAAATTGATGGTAGAACATTGGTTGGAGCTTATGTTAGTACTGTGGATGAAGCTACTTTCTGTGGATGGTTATTCTCGGCAACAAAACTTGTGAACCCTTTTTTCGTCTTGTTGGATCCTGAGTTTGCACACAACTTGGGTGTCTCTTTTGCAGCTCGTGGTTGGATCCCAAGGGAGAAGAGGCCTGACCCAACAATCTTAGGGCTAGAAGTTTGGGGAAGAAAATTCTCCAACCCAGTATGCCTTGTGTTGAAAGATGATACAAATTCTAAAAATATTTAGAATATAAAATCTTAAGATGTTACTAGAATTAGGAATTACATATGATTAATATCTAAAATCCTTAAAAGATTCTAGAAATGTTTGAAAGTAGAAGATAGATAATTCTAGAATTAAGAAAATCTAGAATTATGTAAAACTTCTAGAATTATGAAGAAAACATATGTGTACTAGTAGAAGCTACAACATGATTCTAGAAAAAGAAAAAGAAGAAGAAATGTGTAGAAATAAAATAGTGTAGAAACAATGAAATTAGTAGAAAATTCTAGAATCTTGTAAGTAAAGTCTATAAATAGGCATGAAGGGAGTCTTTGTAAGTGTGGAAAATCTAATACAAGCTCCTACATATCGTGTAACACTTCTAACATCAATTACTATCTTCCCTCATACAAACCTTCTCCTATTTGTCCACCTCTTTCTAAAAACTATTTTCTACACAAATCTCACTACTAAACATCAAACCATCTTTCCTATCCTTCCTAAAATACTAACATTGCTGCAGGTTTGATAAAAACGTTGCGGCTGTAGATGGTTTGCTTGCTTTGGGCTTTGGCTTTGTGGAGGTAGGCTCTGTTACTCCTGTTTCCCAGAATGGCAATCCTAAACCTCGTATCTTTAGGTTGCGAGACGAAGGTGCTATAATAAATAGATCTGGCTTTAACAGTGAGGGAATTGTTGCAGTTGCGAAGAGGCTGGGCGCTCAACACGGTAAGAGGAAGCTAGATGAGACTTCAAGCTCTTCACCTTCTTCCAACAACGAAGTCAAACAAGGTGGAAAGTTGGCCCTGGCATCCTTGGTGTCAATCTTGGAAAGAACATGACAAGTGAAGATGTTGCAGCAGATTATGTTCAAGGAGTTCATACATTGTCTCAATATGTTGATTACTTGGTGATTAATGTTTCATCGCCCAATACCCCTTGTTTGTGCATGCTTCAAGGAAGAAAGCAACTAAAGGATCTTGTTAAGAAGGTTCAGGCTGCTTGTGATGAAATGCAGTGGGGTGAGGAGGGCCCACCTCCATTGTTGGTAAAAATTGCACCAGATTTGTCAAATGAAGACCTTGAAGATATTGCAGTAGTTGCCTTGGCACTTCACTTGGATGGACTGATTATATCAAACACAACTATTTCAAGACCAGATCCCGTCAATAAAAATCCATTGGTGGTTTGAGTGGGAAGCCTCTGTTCAATCTCTCTACCAACATCTTGAAGGAGATGTATATCTTGACAAGGGTAAGTCTGTTGGTTTTACTGTGTTATTTGTATATTGTAGTGAGGGCGGCGGACCCGGAGACGGAGGTGGCTAGATGTGAGCTATGTGCGAAATGCGCACTATGTACGAAATACGTACTATGGTCAGAATGTGACCTAGACTCAAAATACGAGCTATGTGCGAAATGCGCACTATGTACGAAATACGTACTATGGTCAGAATGTGACTTAGACTCGAAATACGAGCTATGTGCGAAATGCGCACTATGTACGAAATACGTACTATGGTTAGAAAGTGACCTAGACTCGAAATACGAGCTATGTGCGAAATGCGCACTATGTACAAAATACGTACTATGGTCAGAATGTGACCTAGACTCAAAATGCAAGCTATGTGCGAAATGCGATCTATGCTCGGAATGCGAGCTATGTGTGGAATACGCACTATGGACGGAATACGACCTATGCTCGGAATGCGAGCTATGTTCGGAATGTGAACTAAGATCGAAACGCAATCTAAATTGCAATACGAGTAAAAACAGGTTAATCTTCATCTAAATTCAAGTACTCGCGGAAGCAATTTTCACATTCTACATCAAGACGATGGTCACTGTAAGTCTGATTTTTAATGATTGTTTATTCCTTTTAAGTGGTTGAACTTTGCAATTATATCATGAAATATTAAGGGATGAAGTGTATTCGACGTTTATTTCGGTTTTTAGTCTTTGAATTAGAAATATTTTTCTAATTTAAGACTTGGGGGTTGTGGTATGTGCATAGAGATTGGATCTGGTTGGGCTCGGGTCCAACTGAATGAGTAAAGTGGGTCAAGATAAACCTATTTGGGGGAGATGGACTTGATTGATACTTAATGGACCCGATGCGTAGATAGTACGGAGAATAAGGTATTATTAGGGCCGATAAAGACAAAAATAATAAAAAAACAAACTAAGCTAATGGAGATTAGAAAATAAAAAGGGTAGGGGGGAAAACCTAAAGGGGACATATCTCTTATTCCAAAACAATTTTGAAGAAGTTAAGATGTGATTTTAAGTATAATGAGGTGAAACAAAGTTGAAAGAGTGTGAAGAAGTTATGATAAGTCATGCATCATGTTCATGAGTAAGAGATTGAGTGTATGAGGAGGATATGGAAAATCAGGGTCGGTTTCATGCTAACCTCGGGGATGATTAAGTGTGATCGAGCTCATATGTGGCTTAGGCTCACTACCTAAGTTGTGAGACTCTCACTACCAATCTTGATTATCCTAACTAAAACCCCAGGGTTTCTCATGATCAGTTGAGCTGAACAAGTAATTATGAGTATAGTACCGCGAGGCGGTGAGAGGTTTTAGTGAAACTCCTGATCCTTCTCGAAAAAAAAAGTGGTTTTGGGATCCCCATGGTCTTGCATACTAGGATGTGTCCTAGAAAAGATTAGTGGATACATAGCATTCATAATATCATATCATTTGTGTGTTGATTGCTAATATGTTTGTATGTGTAATTTCTAATTAACTCAATGTTATTTGCATGCTCTAAGTGAATATAAAGTTGTCTTGCCCTTTCTGTGCATGTATTGTTGTTATGAAATGTTTGCATAGGTGACGTTAAACACAACTCATCCCCGGTATCATCTCCAAGTAAAGTTTAAATACGATCGTTGCAAGTACTAAGTAAAGGACTTGATCGGACACCACTACATTGCTACAAGAGATACTTCATTTTAGTGGACGTACGAAATATATCTCCTTTTTAGTTAGGTTGTATAGTTAATTTGTCTGCTATGGTCTTGTGAACCTTTGTTAGGTATATTTTGGGATGACTTTGTGTATATTTACTATCTGGTTATACTTGATACTTATGAATGATATGTATATTAATCACTAAGTGTATGTTCTATTTATTATGTACCTTACTTCTACGAGTGTGTATTGGAAATCAAATACTAAGAGGAACCAATAATAAGTAATAAATAATAATAAAGTGAATGTTGGTAGTAAATGTGTCACATGAACAACAAGACTATACTTAGTATATGGATAACAATACTACTCTTGGATATAGTTGTAATATGAATTTTGTAAACATATTTATTTGTATTTTGTGACATTATTCTTTATTAGTTGTAATATGAATTTTGTAAACATATTTGTTAGAATTTTGTGATTATTTTGTGTGTGTGCACGTGTGCGTGTGTTGGACCTGATGGATTTAAGGGGTATTTTTATCAAACTTATTAACTTATTCTCGACCATGATGTGTGTGTGTGTGTTTGGACCTGATGGTTTAATGGGTATTTTTATCAAACTTATTGATTTATTCTCGACCATGATGTGTGTGTGTGTTTGGACCTGATGGGTTTAATGGGTATTTTTATCAAATTTATTGGCCTATTCTCAACCATGGTGTGTTTGGACCTAATGGTTCAATGAGTATTTTTATCAAACTTATTGATCTATATCATGATGTGTATGTGTTTGGACCTTATGGGTTTAATGGGTATTTTTATCAAACTTATTGGCCTATTCTCGACCATGATGTGTATGTGGTTGTCTTGCAATTTTTCACACAAAACTGGGTTTTATGACCTTAACTACATTGTGATCACTCTGATTCCAGAAATTGAAGGTGCTTCTCACATTAAAGGGAATCGTCCCATAGCTCTTGTTAACTTTAGCTATAAAATAACCTCTCAAATTCGAGCGGATAGATTAGCCTTGGTTGCCCCTAGGATTATTTCTTTGTAACAAAACGGCTTGTGAAATGTGGGTTTATCAATTATTGTATCTTCACTACCTTAGAAGTAATTAATATGTTGGACAATAAAGTATAGTGCTAATGTGGCTATTAAGTTGGATATTAGGAAAGCCTTTGATATCTTTAATTAGTATTCTTGAGTGATTTGGTTTCAAAGATAGACTTTGACGTTGATCCACACGATACTTAATTCTTTTCTACATTCTTATGGATGTACTTAATAGAGTCATGATCATAACACATTTTATCGCATAAATATGATCAAACAATCCAAACAAGAAAAATATGTTATAACTATGGAAAACTTAGATCATGTTCTAAATGAGCATTGACAACTTGTTTTACCTTTATTTCTCACTTGTAAAGAGTTAGGAAAGGGAGATTTTATGTTTTATGTTGAAAAACAATAAAGGAAATCAATAAACCTAAGATTCTTCAATCATCAATTTGCTTATTGATTTATAGACCTAAATGATTTATAGACCTAAATGTAACCACAAAATTAATCCATACAAATTTTAAACATTCACAATTCAATTAATTAGATCAAATTGATTTATCGAATGGGCTAAAAGCATATTTTAATTTCTAAGAGAAACAATCTCATAAACTTAGAAATTGATTTGTGATAATCTCAATTACATTTATTGTAGTGAATTATAAACGGTAAAAATCATGAAGAATCAAATCTAAATCATAGAAAATAAGTATTTGATTGAATAATCAATCTTAGAAAACTTAGAAACTTATAACAGAAAACTAGAATAAGAACAATAAATAAAAGTATAAAAATGGAAAAGGAAATGTTAATTGTAGAAAGTAAATGAAAGAAAAAAAGGAAAGGAAATCAATTTGAACAAAATCATATTAGGTTAATAAACATCAAGGTAGAGTTCGTACAAGTACAGTAAAAGAGAAAGTTACAAACTCTAGTGTAAGAACATGATAGAAAACTAGAGAGAATTTTGAATTCTACTAAAATGTGTAAAAATGTTTAATAACTTATGCCTTTTGGATTTTCTAAGTTTTATATAACAACGAACCCAATTAAAACACGCAAAGCTCATACAAGATAGAGAATAAATCAATAGGAAATAGAGATGGCAAAATCGGCTAGGCCAACGGGTCAACCCACTAGCCTGAATTAAAAATGGTAAGGTGGGTTCATAGTTTTAATCCGTTAACTTGTTTTGGCTCGTCCTGCTTAGCCAATCATCCCAGTTGTCAAGAACAAGATGGGGCAGGCTGGCCCACTAGAGCTATCAAAACAGGCAGCTCAACCCAACCTAGCCTACCCCTATAGGCCAAGTAAAAATTTTGATAGTTCGACCTTCTATATTTTAAAATGGGCCAAAAAATTTAATCTAACCTGGTCCTGTGTTAGGTCAATGGTCTAACGGACCAAATTTTGCCATGATTGAATTATATATATATATATATATATATATATATATATATATATATATATATATCAATCAATTAAAAAAAATTTAAATTAAAAATATATTTTAAAAATTTAAATTATATTAATGAAATTAGTTTTTAATTAAGATATAATGATTTATATATGAAAATTGTAAGAGAATGTCATCCATTCTATCTCAAAATAGGAATTAAAAACTTACTATTTATTATCAATATTTATATTTTAGTAATTTATTAATTTAAAATAATAATTAATCTTAATCATTAGATCTTGGAATAAGTTATTATTAGAGATTTATTTTTATATTTACTTTTAGAATAAGTGAATATCTTGTCAAGTTAATTTATAATATATATATATATATATATATATATATATATATATACACTTTTTAATAAAATAATATTAATTTTATTTTTATTTATAAAAAATTATTATCATTTTATAAAGCGGGTCGATCCATAAGCCTACAGGCTAACCTGACCTAAGTTCATATAGACCATGTCCTAAATAGGTCAACCAAAAATAGACCCGATTTAGTTTAGGTCACAAATTTTTTAACCTAGCTTAGTCTATTTCTTGAGTCTTTCGAGTCAACCCATCGAACTAAGCTTATTTTGACACCCCTAAGACCTACTGGCCCCCTTTAAAAATGTTTATATATTAAAATAAAAATAAAAATAGTTATAATTAAAAATATTATTTTGTTTGTATCTTGTTATTGAAATAGGTAAATATAATATAATATAATATTATAATTTAAATTATAAATATTAGTCAATTAAATTTAAATTATTGATTATAATTAGTTATTTTAACACACAAATATAATGATTTTTTAAATTTATCTAATAAAAGTATTAATTAATAAAAAAAATTAAAAATAACTCATAGAATTAAAGATATATTTTTTAAAAATATATAAAAAAAATATTATCGAGTGGACTAGCTCGATCAGCTCGTCGACTGTCCTTTGACGTGGTAGACTAGGATATGTAGTCCATCATGACTATGACAAATATGCCTGCGTCATCCCATTTTTGATAAGCTAGAGACAGGATAGAGGAAAACGAGGTAGAGCTGCACTTGTTTTATCATCTCTAACTGGAGCTTGATTCATCAATTAAACAAAAATGGTTTTTCAACTTTGTGCTAAATGAATTTATGTTTGACTAAGAGAAATGTGAGTTAAGTTAGTTACTCATAATTCGATATTTTTACTTAACAAAATTGGTCTTTATCTATTAAAACGATAAAATCAGGAATTGACTTGTGAGTAATTTGCTAAACAAGAAACTGCCTACATGAATATTCAATAATGAAACTTCTTCTCTTCTTTAATCTATCATTCCTAATAAATATAAATAATTAGTTAAAATATATAATTTAATCAATAAATTAGATAAAAATATTTAATTACCTCTTATCAAAATTATATTAATAATAAATAATTAAATAAAATAAATATATACCTATTATATCAATAAAATGACAGTGAATTTTATCAATGTGGCGAAATGCATTTAAGTTTAAAAGAAATTATTGTTATAATCGATCATAATTTATAATTTGAATAAATTTGTTGAAAGAATTTTAAGAAAATTAATTTCATTTGGATACAACAAAAAGAAATATGTATGCAAAATTAAAAAAAAATGTTAAGTCATATACTTAAAAAAAATAGAAATTCTACCTCTAATCCCAAACATATAAGTGAAATTACTATCAATTTTTAAATTAAAAATTGTTAAAATATCTATAAATAAGGTTGTTGAGAGGATTGACGATAAAATTGCTCTCATGGATTATACTAATTTGATAACTACAAAAGAAAAAAAAATTATATATATATATATATATATATATATATATATATATATATATATATATAATATGAATTTCATGCATTGAATAAGCTTATGAATATTCTTATTTATTAATGAAGAAGAGATATTATAATAAAAAAATTATATTTGATGAGATATTTTTCCCTCAATCATGTCACATTTATCCCTATCTCTTATATAATTAGGATTGAGTAATGATCAGACACGGTCGGGTTTGGTCCAATCTCAACAATAAGTTGTTATAATATCCATATTTGACTGTTTTTTTCTATCAAATTAAACGGGTTTATATTAGGTGGATTACGAGTTGTCTTGGACGGATTATTCTATTTTGAACTAGACATTAATGGAAAGGAGAGTGTTTGGTCCCTTTTGTCGTAACTTTGTGTTTGCCGCGAAGATTACAATCCAAATGGTCCTCCAGTCTCAAACCACTCTTCCTAAATGAACATGGGCATTACTCATTTTAGAGTAGATTTCTTCCTATCTGGGATACTGCTCATCCATTCACTGTGTCAACACACCATTTCTACTGGTTAACATAGTTATGTATGTATTCCAGCATTAGTTTAGATTTTTAGAAGGCCTCCCCTGGAATATTTCAAACTAGTTAAACTAATTTCTGGAATAGAAACAATAGACTCATTTCTTTATTTTTTTTCACCCGTCAAATAGAAGCAACCCTCGCATTCATGAAGAAGCACTCAAACTTTTTTTTCTCTCCTTCGATAACTCAATTATTTTCGACTATGTTCAAATTCTGCATTTCACCATCTTGGTATGAGACTTCTGCTGAAATCCGATCTTGTTCACCCGATTAAATTCACCAGCTTTTCAAAATCTTTTATAGATTCTCAGGGATGAAAACATTATGCTCAGTCCTATATACAATTAAATCATATTACAACAACAAAAATTTAAATATGTTCCCAATATTAGTCTGAAATGTTATTCGCTCGAAACATGTCTGAAAATTTAAAAAAAGAAAAAAGAAACAAACTTACAAGCGTGAATTTACTAATATTTTTTCTCATTGAATTCTATACATATTTATATTTTTTTTAAATAATTTAATGAAGACAATTCTCGTTAGTATATAAAACTTTTAAATTTAAACCATCGGGTTATATAAAGATAATCAAGATGAAAAGCTATAATAGTATAATCACTTGAAAAATTCTTTCAACTTTTCAATCTGTACAACTCAAAAAGTGTAGAATATGTAGGATACTAAACACGTGTACCCTAGAAGGAGTGATGTAGAGACACATCCGATTGTACGTTTCCTTAGTTCCTGTTTCTCTTTCCAACATCTCCATTTTCATTCTATGTCGGGACAGTAAAAAATTAGTTAGCTATTCATGAAAGAGAACTCCTGAGAAGCAAACAACCACTTCGCAAATTCATCTGCAAAATAATTTAAGATATACGTTAAGATGGATAAAAATCCTAACATTTTTTTCCTCTGCCGCACAGCATACAAAAATGGAAGAGTTGGTCACTCTAACGAAATCTATTGATATCATATAGTGCATAATAATATCAATATAAAATAGTTAGAACTAATGAATTCAATTCTAAAACAAACATAGAAATAAGACTAACCAAAACAAATCCAGAGAAAATTCTGACTTCAAGTAAATGGAAAAACAAATCAAGCATAACATCATCCATTAAACTAAAATTATTTAAGATAATATACATGATTTCCATTACTTGGCCAATGATTTCTAATAACAAAAATTAAAACCAAACAGATTAGCATAAATTAACTTATATCTCTATTTAACAACCGAAATGAAGAGTGCATGGCTTCCCATATTACGTGGCAGATCACCACCGGAGAGAGTCAAGGAAAACCAAAATTACCTTCACAACTACTGGGTTACATCTCAATGATTTATAGCAGAGCAGAAAGGAGCCACTTGAAAAGGCCATGGTTGGCATGAAAGACTAATTTTAACAACACAATTTTGCCATTTACCAAGGAAATGCCTTCAAATTCATGGGTTTGTCTCTTGACATTACTCCTTCGGCATCAGCAATCATTTGAAAGGCCGGGGGGTATCATCTCCAAATGATCGTCAGGTAGGCTTCTTGGTCTTCTTTTTCGTTTTGGCAATAGCATCACACAACTCTTTTTTTCTTTTGTTGTTGTTTTGGTGTTCATTGCCACCCATGCTTCCTGAGTTCTTGCCTTGCACTTCTAAAGCCTCCTTAACAAAATATTTTAACCTCCACAAGGTAGACTCACTCTGCTTAAGGAACACAATATACATATTAGCATACTCACTAATGCAATTTGTGACGAACAGCTGTAATTCAATTTTTATTTATTTATTTACATTTTGAAAAAAAAAGTGAATGTCATGACACTTTGAAAGTTAAAAATAATTACCTGAGCATCTATGTCAAGATCCACCTCTTCTGCAGTTGCCTGGAAGCTTGGATTGTTTTGAGCAACAATTTCCAATGCTTTGCTTAGATCTTCAGGTGACAACCGGGTAAGAGCATCTCCAAGCTTTCTCTTTTCTTCAGTTGACATTTTTCTGCAAATAATTTTCTCAAATTAAAGGTAAATAGAAGAACATATTTATAAATATTACAAATAGGAATAAATTATTTTATTAACTTTTTTATCAAATAAAGACTTTATTTTATGATTGCATTATGTTTTTATTTTTTTTTTGTTGCTTTTAACTCTTGAATGTGCTTGTTAGGCACTTGTTACTGTTAACTTATGAAAATTATCATGTTTCCTAGGAATTTAATCCTTTGTTATTGGTATCTACTGTTTTTTAGTATCTATATCTTCTGTGTTTTTGGTTTTTTTATCTGTATTCAATTTTTTAGAGTGTGTATGTGTGTGTGTATTTGCTATGCTCCACCATCCGCCATTAACAACACTAGGTCACCCCACTCTGAGAGGGGGAATGATACGCCCAAAGGGTTGGAAGGGTACATGTCAAGTCTGTGGGGAGACGCAATCCACATCAAAAGAACAAATATTGAAATAAAGTAGAGCTCCTAGTTTTACAAGACCTGGCATCAAAATAGAGTCTGCAGAGGAGCTGAAAAGGAAACAAATCTGATGCCATGTTGAAACTGTAAGGTTTTAGGTATAGAGGGAGGAAAGGGGAGAAGAAATAGATTTATTATAATTTTTAGTCCAAAATATATCACAGGTTATATTTAGGATATGTTTTTCAGGAAACATATGATGCAGCAGCTAACCTGCATCTTTTGAGAACCACCTCTCGTAGCTCTTCCAGACTCACATCAACTTCATACAGCTGAAAAATACAGTGTACAGCTTAATCAAAAGTAGATATAGTCCAATACTCCCAAATTCATATGTATCTTTAATACACTTGAAGAGGTCCAAGGATTGTTAACTAAATTCGTGGACCCGTATTATACACTTGTTGTAAACCTCTTACAAATACCTCATTACTTAAATCTCTAGCCATTTTAGCTTGAGCTACTTCTTGAGCAACTTGCAATGCTAACTGCGCTTCAGCTTCTTCCTCTTCTCGTCTTGTTTCCTACAATTTAATGAACTCATGGTAACAGGTATCAAGAAAATGTTGTCAAAAAAATCTAAGAAGTTTTCATTGTGAAACAGAATCACGAAATTTCTCAATTAAGAATGTTCCATCTTACGCAACAATTGGTCTGAGAAAATAATTTAATTGAATTAAGTTACCTCTTCAGTAACTTTAGGCAGAAGTTGCAACCATTTCTCCTCAAACTTTGCCAACAAAGTTTTTGCCATCACATGAACATCACTTCTTTCGTCATTATATTTCATAGCATTCTTGAAAACCAGCCTCACATCAGCACATATTTCTCGAACATGCTTATATCCAGTACCATCCTTAGCCTCCATTTGATTTTTAATTGTACTGAAATCCATGGGCTTGTCAATTACCTAGCAAGCACCATATACAGAAGATCAATCAAAACATGGAAACAGAATTATATGGAAAATCAGTTTCCTCAAACACACTGCTGAATACAGTCAAGTGTCCATTCACAAGCACAGAAATGTTATGTATCGGTGTTTCAATGAGTTGGAACGTGATTCTTGTTGAAGTATTTATTAGATTAAGTGTATCTTGTTGGACATTTATGAGATTAGTTGTAGACCTAGTTCCTAGAAAGCATCTGTTTATCTTCTCTAGGATTAATCATGTCTCTCTATTAATTGTATCTCTGAATCTGTATTTTTATCTCCTATAAATAAGAGAACACAAGAAGATGATTGTAGGCTCTCAAAATCAGTTCTTTATTTTCTTTTTTCTATTTCAAGTTGGTATCAGAGCGGGTTCATCCCGCCGCTCTGCCTGTCTCTGTTTTTTTTCTGGCATTAATCGCCGTTCACCGCCGTCCGCCGCCGTTTGCCGCCGGTGCTGTCTTCTCCGGCTCCTTTTTCCTCTCTGACACTTGGGTTTGGCTCGCCTCGAGGAGTGCGACCCAACCCCAGTGTTCGCTTCCTCTATCTCTGCCTCACGCGCCGCCACGCGCCACCCTCGTCCGTGGCTTCCTCCGCGCGTGGGCCTCACGCGCCGCCCTCTCGGTGGCTGTTTTGCTCCAGGCCACCTCTATTCGGCTCGCCTCGTCGCTCTGGTGCCAGATCTGCACTTTGTTTTGTGTTCTCGGTCACAAAACGTGGTGGATCTGCGTTTTTCTCTCTGCCTCTCTCGGTCCTCTCTCTGACAGCACGCTGGTCTTTTCGTGTTTCCTGTAAAATGTCAGGACCTGTGTCTGTATCTTTTTCTGGGACTCCAACTATAACCACAGAAAAATTAAATGCAAAAAATTATTTGTCTTGGACTTCCTCTGTTGAGCTCTGGTTTCTAGGTCAAGGAGTTCATGATCATCTAGAAGAAGATGGAAGTACTATACCAGCAGATCAGGCTCCTCAATGGAAGAAACTGGATTATCAACTTTGTGCACTATTATGGCAATCTGTTGAACCACATATTTTGAGCACTCTTCGAGCCTTCAAGACATGTAATTCTTTTTGGAAAAAGGCTCAAAATATCTTTGCTAACGATATTCAACGACTTTATGATTCTGCTAATAGACTAGCCTCCCTTAAGCAAGAGGATAATTCCATGATGTCCTTTGTTGCTGAAGCTCAGTCAGCTGTTGAAGAATTAAAAATGTTCCTGGAGGCAGAATCATTAGAAGAAAGGAAGACGAAATTGGATAAATTCTATATGGTAATGATTCTTAGAGCTATGAATCCAGAGTTTAATCATGTTAGAGACCAAATTCTAACTGGAGAAGAAGTTCCTTCTATGGAGAGTTTAACCACAAGGCTACTTCGTGTTCCTTCTATCAAAAGCAAAAACAGTCAGGAACTTGCTGATTCTTCCGCCATGATTTCTGCTCGTGGAAGAGGTAATCACAGCTCTAGAGGACGTGGTGGGAAAGGACGTCCTCAGTGCTCTCATTGCAAAAGAATAGGACATACTAAGGAAAATTGTTTTGCTCTGCACGGCTTTCCTGATAAGGCAGCTAATACCTCAAAATCTGAAGTTGATGAGCCCAAGTTCTCTCATGAAGAGTATCAAGAATATTTAAGGATGAAATCAACCAATTTGGCTCAAGCATCTACAACACCAAATTCGTCAACCGCTTGCATTTCACAATCTGTGGAAAGTCAAAATCCATGGATTATTGACTCAGGTGCTTCTGACCACATGTCTGGTAATACCTCTTTATTTTCCTCTCTTTCATTTCCTAAAACATCCCATCTCATATCTTTAGCTAATGGATCTAAAGTAGCCTCTAAAGGAATTGGTCAAGTATCCATCTCTTCTTCTTTAAACCTTCAAAATGTTCTTTGTGTTCCTTCTTTTCCATTCAGTATTGTTTCTGTAAGCCAATTAACCAAATCATTGAATTGCTCAGTAACCTTTAATGCCAATTGTTTTGTTATCCAGGAACGTGGTACGGGTCGACTGATTGGAGAAGGACGTGAATCTGGAGGCTTATACTACCTTAGGACTAAGTCATCTGTATCTTGTGTTGCGTCCTTATCCCCAAAACTGTTACATGAGCGATTAGGGCATCCTCATTTAGCAAAATTGAAAAAAATGATTCCTGAACTTCAGAACCTTCAAACTCTTGAATGTGAATCCTGTCAACTAGGAAAACATACCAGGTCATCCTTTCCAAATCATTCTGAATCTAGATGTGATTCTGCTTTTAGTATTGTTCATTCAGATATATGGGGACCTAGTCGTGTTTCATCTTTTGGTTTTAGATATTTTGTTACTTTTATTGATGGGTTTTCTAGATGTACTTGGGTTTATCTTATGAAAGATCGTTCTGAATTATTGCCTATCTTTAAGTCTTTCCTTAATGAAATCAAAACTCAATTTGGAAAAGTAATCAAAGTTTTACGAAGTGATAATGCCAAAGAGTACTTTTCTAATGATTTTTCTAATGTCCTAAATTCTCAAGGCATTTTACACCAGTCCACGTGTCCTCACACACCACAACAAAATGGTATAGCAGAACGAAAAAATAGACATTTGGTTGAAACTGCTCGTACCTTATTGCTGGGTGCCAATATGCCTATTCATCATTGGGGAGATGCTATTCTAACTGCATGCTTTCTCATTAATAGAATGCCATCTTCTTCTCTTGATAATAAAGTTCCACACTCTATTTTATTTCCAAAGGAACCAATTTTTCATGTTTCTCCTAGGGTATTTGGACGTATATGTTTTGTTCATGACATGTCTCCTGGCTTAGATAAACTCTTACCTAGAGCTATCAAATGTGTCTTCTTGGGATATTCTCGTCTTCAAAAAGGATATCGGTGTTATTCTCCTGAAACCAAGAGGTACTACATGTCTGCTAATGTCACCTTTTTTGAATCATCATCCTTCTTCCCTTATTCTATGCAGGATATTGATTCTGTCCAAAATGTGTTTCCTGTTCCCTTAGTTGAATCAGTTGTACCTCCTATTCCTGACACCCCAAATCCCAACCAAAATACTCTAGAATTAGCATCACAGCCTATCATCACCTATCAACGCAGGAACCAGGTGAACAATCCCATTCCCCAAGATGAGCCATCCATAACAGGTCCTTCACCATCATCCTCTAATACCACGGCTCCTGATAACGATGACTCCAGTTGGCCCATTGCCATTCACAAAGGTACTCGTTCTACTTGTAATCCTCATCCCATTTACAATTTTCTTAGTTATCATAGATTGTCTCCTTCCTATTGTTCTTTTATTTCCTCGGTCTCCTCTATTACAATTCCCAAAAATGTGGTCGAAGCGCTTGATCATCCTGGATGGCGACAAGCCATGATTTCTGAAATGCAGGCTCTTGATCCCAGTAAATCATGGGAGCTTGTTCCTCTCCCTTCGGAAAAGAAAACAGTTGGTTGTCGTTGGATCTATGCTATTAAAGTTGGGCCCAATGGTCAGATTGATCGTCTTAAAGCAAGGTTAGTGGCTAAAGGGTATTCTCATATATATGGACTTGATTATTGTGATACTTTTTCTCCAGTAGCCAAAATGACCACTGTCCGCCTGTTCCTTGCCATGGCCGCCATTCGTCATTGGCCTCTTCATCAATTGGATATTAAAAATGCTTTTTCGCACGGTGACTTAGAAGAAGAAGTTTACATGGAGCAACCTCCTGGATTTGTTGCTCAGGGGGAGTCTGATTTGGTTTGTAAATTACGTCGATCCCTCTATGGCCTAAAACAATCTCCACGTGCTTGGTTTGGAAAATTCAGCTCTATTGTTCAAGCTTTTGGATTAAAACGCAGCGAAGCAGATCATTCAGTGTTTTATTGTCACACTGCCCCTGGCAAACATGTTTATTTAATTGTGTACGTTGATGATATTGTCATCACAGGGAATGATGCTTGCTAAAATATCACGACTAAAAGAGCACTTGTGTAGTCATTTTCGGACCAAGGATCTTGGAAATCTAAAATATTTCTTGGGTATTGAAGTAGCTCAATCAAGAGAAGGTATTGTCATCTCTCAAAGGAAGTATGCTCTAGATATTCTAAAAGAGACGAGTATGATTGATTGCAAACCTGTGGACAGTCCTATGGATCCAAATTTGAAATTAATGGCGGGACAGGGTGAAGTTTTCTCCGACCCGGAAAGATATAGAAGACTCGGTTGGGAAACTTATTTATTTGACGATTACTAGACCTCGATTTGTCTTTAGCAGTTGGTGTTGTCGACCAATTTATGCAAGCTCCTTGTGTGGATCATTGGAATGCTATCATTCGAATCTTAAGATACATTAAAAAAGCTCCAGGACAAGGATTATTATATGAAGATAAGGGAAATACCCAAATTTTTGGGTACCTGTGATGCTTGATCAGGCTGGATCTCCTATGGATAGGCGTTCCACTACAGGCTATTGTGTTTTCATTGTAGGAAATATCATTTCATGGAAAAGCAAAAAGCAAAACGTTGTTGCCCGATCCTCTGCTGAAGCTGAATATAGGGCAATGGCGTCTCTTACTTGTGAACTTGTTTGGGTAAAACAATTCTTGCAAGAACTGAACTTCTGTGAGATTCAATCTATGAAGATGTATTGTGATAATCAAGCTGCTCTTCACATTGCTTCCAACCCAGTATTTCATGAGAGGACTAAGCATATTGAGATTGACTGTCATTTTATTCGGGAGAAGTTGTTGACTAAAGAAATTTGTACTGAATTTGTTGGTTCCAATGAGCAGCTTGCAGATGCATTAACAAAATCTTTGAGAGGACCTCGAATGGAATTCATTTGTTCCAAGCTTGGTACATTCAATTTGTATGCTCCAGCTTGAGGAGGAGTGTTGAAGTATTTATTAGATTAAGTGTATCTTGTTGGACATTTATGAGATTAGTTGTAGACCTAGTTCCTAGAATGCATCTGTTTATCTTCTCTAGGATTAATCATGTCTCTCTATTAATTGTATCTCTGAATCTGTATTTTTATCTCCTATAAATAAGAGAACACAAGAAGATGATTGTAGGCTCTCAAAATTAGTTCTTTATTTTCTTTTTTCTATTTCAAGTATTCTAACTACCATGACGCATGGTGAATTCCATCCCTCTAAAGGCGAATGCCTCCATTTTCATCATGTCTCTACTATCCCTCTCTTTGTTAACAGGTTGGATAGGAGCAACCATGGTTCTTAGGCCTCCAATATCAACTTTTGGCTTAAAGGACAAGGTTATGTCAGACCATCTCACCAGAAAACAGGAATATGCGGTCAAAGAAGACCATTTTACGAATATTATGGGAGATAATCAGTTGTATGTACGTAATTATGAAGTTAGGCTTATGTTATTTTTGTATTTATGATTCATTATAAATAAATAAGAGCTTCCATTGTATAAATAAGACATAATTTATCAAATGCCTCCCATTCTCTCTCTCTCTCTCTCTCTCTCTCTCTCTCTCTCTCTCTCTTAACATGCATTTGCAATGAAATATGCGAAAACCTCAAAAATGAAAAAGGAATATAACGAACTTTTAAAGTCTCTCTGACTATTAGTAATGAAATAATCCAATAAAGGCCATATTAATACAAAAGAAACATGGGGAACTTATATGCCTATATTAATCATATCATACCTCGTAATAATCATGTAAACCAAGGCCCTCTACATCCACAGGCTGCATAAAAGGCCAAGCCCACTTGTGTTGCGTAATCTGGCAGAAGAGACCAGCTATTAAAGAACTAATTTCATAATTTGAAAAGAGACAGGCATTCCATACAATTAAGTCTAGAGCAGAGTCTAAACTACTCGATCTACAAAGAATCAAGCATTACTTTAAAAACTATAATTTACAAAAAAATCAGAGATAAATTAAAAGTAATCAAGCCACGTGACATCACTGAATGAAATAAAACAATACTTTGCTTAGATATTTTGTAAATAGAATTTTTATATATAAGACCATCTCAAGAATGAAAGATAGTTTTATCCAAGATACGGGAATGATAAATTACTCTATTTTATTAGTAAAAACCTATAACCAGGTCAACAAGCCATTGAAGTAAAATTTCTCTATCCACCTTAGTTAAACTTGCACTTATTTTGAAAAAATAAATAATTTAGAATAGATTATTTAATTAGGTAACTTGTTCAGATAGGATAACATATCTTTATTAAAAGCTGTTTTTGCTTATCAGTTACTGGCAACTAGGAAGCCTTTAATATCTACACTCTTTGTAATCATTGCTTTTTCTACTATAAATAAATGGATCAGCAAAGGGATAATTACTCTCTTAAGCTCCTTTATCATATTTTTCAGTCTTCAAAGTTGGTTCATTTTTCAAATACAATAAACTAACAAATAAAGAAAAAAGCTTCAATACAAATAGTTGACAACTCCCAATCAAAATCAACTGGAGTCCTGGATGTTATAATCTTCAATTCAATAGTACCCAGGGCAGTAGCCTCACTTGCCCAATTAAAAGCTTCTTATTATTACGCACAATCCACTCACTTTTTCATAATCTACAATTATCAAGCTTGAGAGTTGAAACCCCATTTCATGAAGCCATTTGAAGCTATCAATATATCTTTCAAATATTTAAATTTTTAACCACATCTAGTATTGGTTTTCTGTGATCATATCTTGGAATATAGAACATTAAGTCTCCACAAATGTATTATATATTGAAGAAACATTTACATGACCAGCATGTTACACTAAATTGTTAGCACTAAAAGCTCAATTAGAGAGAATTTTCAGAGAATCAATTTTTTTTATTTCCAATAGATTGATAAACTGAATTCAGTTTTGTTAGATATGCTATATATAGCTGCAGAAACTAGGCAAAATGAAATGTGGCAGTTATAACTGTCTTGATAACAGAATAACTGACTCACAGTTGTGTACAACTGCCAATACACTAAAAAAAAGCTGGACAAATGTCACAAGCCCACTGAAAAATCTGAAAAACATAACAAAAACACTAAAGAACATGGAACTATATTTTTTAAGGGAAAAGATCTACAGTTTAAATATAAAAAAAAATACATAAAAAAATTTAGATTGTTACTTGTTCTTGGAATCATCATGAATTGATATAGATGATGGAAAAGAAATTAGAAATTATATGACCATGAGTGGAAATAAGATACATAATGATCCCACAAATGTCACAAAAAAATAACATGACTAAATAAATAGCATGTTAACATATAGGTGGACAAAGATGACATGTTTTGAAGACTGAAGCATATCAACACAAACATTATTGATAAATGAAAAAGTAGTTGCCTGGCGTAGTATTGTGCCGAACTGGCGCATAAGATCTTGCATTCTTTTTGAAGCAGCCACTTCTCTACGTGAGGCATCCTGCTGTTGCTTCTTTATACTGGGTACATGTTTCTCCTTATCTTTATCCTTTGTAGCTGAATTACCTTTAGGCATGTTTGTTTGTTTTTTGTTCATACCCGAGTAAAAATTCTCTACATCATGTACCTTCTGCTCAAGCTGTTGGGACAAAAACATTAAACAGAAAAGCTCTTGAACACTAAAATTAAACAAGAGCAAACATAAACAGACATGTGACTAAAATACAGATGAAAACCGACCTAAAACCCTCTTGAAGCTTCAGATAACACAGGCAACTTTTCATTCTTTAAATATTAAAATGTCTATTAAATATTTTTTTGAATGGTTTACCAAAGATCTATGCTTAATCATTTTCCAACATAACTTTTCACAAGCATTATTTGGCTAAAAGAGATTTTAGTAGAAGAATATTTGTGAACAATATAGAAGGAACAAATTTTGAGGAATTTATTACCAACAATTGTATGAGCACAATCACAAATAAACATTTAAGACAGTGATTATAAATGATTCATGTCTCAAATAACATACTGAAATTAAATTCAGCAAAATTAAAGCAGCGTAGATATAAAAGTTAGTGGGAAGAGCAAGAATTGTTTTGTTAGGAACCAATAATTGAACAGAAAAAGAATAGAGTTTTTTTATTGAATAGAATGAAAAGAACAAGAAATAGAAGAGCACACTCTCCTCCAAGAATTTCGCCTTCACAAAGGATTTTTCCTTCACAAAGGATTTTTCCTTCACAAAGAGGTAATGCACAATTTACAAAAGATGAACTACCTTCTTCTTACCCTATTTATATCTAAATAACACCTCAAGCAACTAACTAACTCATTAATATGCTAATTATCTTACTAACTTCTCCTTCCCCTTATACCCTAACAGGTTCTCACTTTTTATGTAGGTTTTAAGTGGTTCTTATCAAATCAATATTTTATATTCTTAGGCAGTGACAGATCTTAACCATTAATCTTGAGGTAGTCAAATAATATATTATTAATAAATAATAAATTAATATAAAAAAATAAAATAATATAAAAAGATGAAAGGTCAAATTTGTAAATATATAAACATGTATATTTAAAAATCATTAAGTTTGGGGAGACCAAAATCATAAATACTAATATAAGTTACAAAACTTTGAGGGAGTCATAGCCCCCTCATCTCGCCAAGAAGATCTCATCACTGTTCTTAGGTGTGTTCATATACTCACATGAGACTTCATGTTGTCTACAGTTGGAATTATTATTTGGTAGTGGTTAGTGATTAGTGGTTAATAGTTGGTGGTTGTTTTTTAAATGTTATAATCCTATATATATATATATATATATATATATATATATATATATATGTATATATATATATGAGATCATAGAGTGGAGTCATGCATCCCACTAAGTCTTCTTTTAATTCTCTTTATTCTCTTAACTTGGTATCAAAGCAAGTTGGTCCTGCTCTACCTTTCCGGCCACCGTCCATCCACTTTTTCGACCACTTTCCGATCACTTTCCAGCAACCGTCCGACCCCATCCGATTCTTTTTTGCTGGCGTCCGACGACTTTCTGACCACCTTCCAGTGACCTTCCGGCCTCTGTTCCGCTACTGTCATTCGTCAATTTTCTTGCAAAGTTAAAATTGATACTTCCCTCTCTATCTAATTCTATCTTGAGTGTTCTTCTTCTTACAAGTTTCATTGTCTCCATCTTACATCTACATTATTTAAAACATGTCATCATGACCCACAACCTCCTTTTCCGAAACTCCCACTATAACGGTTGAGAAAGTAAATGGAAAAAATTACATGTCTTAGTCCTCTTCAGTGGAACTTTGGTTCCTTGGACAAAGGTTTCACGATCATCTAGAAGAAGACGAAAGTAAGATACCAGAAGATCAGGCTCAACAATGGAAAAAGTTTGATTATCAACTTTGTGCTCTATTGTGGCAATCAATAGAACCAAATATTTTGAACACTCTCAGATCCTATTAAGGTTCCAACATAAAACTAATTGGCAATATGTGAAGTAGCCTAACATGTATTTAAACCATACCAAATGACATGAGGTAGGCGATGTGGGACTTTCAACACGCCCACTCCAACGAAGCCTGCCGGACCAGGCAAAGGGTACTTTTGACCCAACTAAAGGGCAACTTTTGGCCCTTGACAATAACCGGAAAGATGTTAGGCTTTGACTCTGATACCATGTTAAGGTTCCAACATAAAACTAATTGGCAATATGTGGAGTAGCCTAACATATATTTAAATCATACCAAATGACATGAGGTAGGCGATGTGGGACTTTCAACACTTTAAAACATGTAACTCTTTCTGGAAAAAGGCTCAAAATATCTTAGCAAATGATATCTAATGCCTCTATGATTCCGCTAATCGATTAGCCTCTCTCAAGCAAGTGGATAAAGATATGATGACCTTTATTGCTGAAGCTCAATCAACAGTTGAAGAATTAAAGATGTTCCTAGAGGTGGATTCGTTAAAGGAGATAAAGCAAAAGTTGGATAAATTCTATATGGTTATGACTCTCTGACTATGAATTCAGAATTCGATCATGTTAGAGATCAAATTTTAATTGGACAAAAAGTTCCTCTTATGGAAAATTTGACTACAAGACTGCTTCATGTTCCAACTCTCAAAGGAAACAATAATCAAGAACTTTTTGAATCTTCTGCTATGATTTCTACTCGTGGAAGAGGAAGTCGCAACACTAGAGGAGGACGTGGAGATAGAGGACGTCCTCAGTGCACTCATTGCAAGAGAATGGGTCATACCCTGGAAAATTGCTACTCTTTGCACAATTTTCCTGACAAGACTGTCAATATTTCCAAATCTGAAATGGTTGAACCCAAGTTCTCTCACGAAGAATATCAGGAATATTTGAGGTTGAAATCCAGTAGTCTAGCACAATCATCAACAACCCCAAATTCATGAACAACTTTCATTTCACAATTTGTGGAAAGTCAAAATCCATGGATTATTGACTCAGGTGCTTCTGATCACATGTCTGGTAATACCTCTTTGTTCTCTTCTCTCTTATTTCCTAAAACTCCTAATCTCATAACCTTAGTCAATGGATCTAAAGTAGCCTCTAAAGGAACTGGTCAAGTCTCCATTTCTCCGTCTTTAAACTTAAAATTTGTTCTTCTTGTTCCTTCATGTCCCTTCAGTCTCATTTCCCTAAGTCAATTAACCAAATTATTGAATTGTTCAATAACATTTAATGCCAACTCTTTTGTTATACAGGAACGTGGTACGGGTCGACAGATTGGCGAAGGACATGAATCTGGAGGCTTATACTACCTTGGGACTAAATCATCTATATCATGTGTTGCATCCTTATCTCCAAAACTATTACGCGAACGTTTAGGGCACTCTCACTTGTCAAGATTAAAAAAAATGGTTCCTAAACTTCATACTCTTCAAGATTTTGAATGTGAATCATGTCAACTAGGGAAACATACTAGGTCCTCTTTTCCTAAACTTCTGAATCTAGATGTGACTCTGTCTTTTCTCTTGTTCATTTTAATATTTGGGGTCCTAGTCGTATCTCATCCTTTGGCTATAGATATTTTGTTTTCTTCATTGATGAGTTTTCTAGGTGTACTTGAATTTATCTAATGAAAAATCGTTCTAAATTATTACCTATCTTTAAGTCTTTCCTTAACAAAATCAAAAATTAATTTGGAAAAGTAATCAAAGTTTTACAAAGTGATAATACCAAAGAATACTTTTATACTGATTTCTCCACTCTCTTAAGTTCTGAAGGTATTTTACACCAGTCTACTTGTCCTCACACACCACAACAAAATGGTATAGTAGAACGAAAAAATAGATATTTTGTTGAAACTGCTCGTACCTTATTACTTGGTGCAAATATGTTTGTTCATCATTGGGGAGATGTTATTCTTACTGCATGTTTTCTCATTAACAGAATGTCATGTTCTTCTCTTGACAATAAAGTTCCACACTCCATTCTATTGCCAAAGGAGCCACTCTTTCATGTTTCTCCTCATGTATTTGGTTGCGTATGTTTTGTTCATGATATGTTTCCAGGTTTAGATAAACTATCAGCTAGAGCCATAAAATGTGTCTTCTTGGGATATTCTCGTCTTCAAAAAGGATATCGATGTTATTCTCCTGAAACCAAGAGGTACTACATGTCTGCTAATGTCACTTTTTTTGAATCAACTTCCTTCTTCCCTTCTTCTATGCAGGATATTAGTTCGGTCCAAAATGTCCTACCTATACCCTTAGTGGAGTCATTTGTACCTCCTCCTCCTGACACCCAAAATTCCACACAAAATACACTGGAATCCTCATCACTGCCTCTTATTACCTATCAACCCAGGAGCCAAATGATTAGTCTCATGCCCCAAGATAAGTCTTCCTCAGCATATCCTTCTCAATCATCACCTAATACCACGATTCCTGATAATGATGACTCAAGTTGGCTCATTGTCATTCGCAAAGATACTCGCTCTACTCGTAATCCACATCCCATTTACAATTTTCTTAGCTATCATAGATTGTCTCCTTCCTATTTTTCTTTTGTTTCTTCTGTATCCACTATTATTATTCATAAAAATGTGAAAGAGGCACTTGATCGTCCTGGATGACGACAAGCCATGATTGATGAAATGTAGGCTCTTGAGCACAATGGTACATGGAACTTAGTTCCTCTTCCACCTGGGAAAAAGATTATTGGTTGTCGTTAGGTCTATGCCATTGAAGTTGGACCAACAGGTGAAGTTGATCGACTCAAAGCTAGATTAGTAGCAAAAGGTTACACTCAGATCTATGGCCTTGACTACAGTGATACTTTTTCTCTTGTGGCTAAAATGACTACTGTTCGACTTTTCTTTGCTATGGCAGCTATCCTTCATTAGCCTCTTCATCAGTTAGATATCAAGAATGCTTACTTGCATGGTGATCTTGAGGAGAAAATTTACATGGAGCAACCTCCTGATTTTGTTGCTCAGGGGGAGTCTAGTTTGGTTTGTAAAAGTTACACCGTTCTCTCTATGGTCTAAAACAATCTCCACATGCTTGGTTTGGAAAGTTTAATCACATTGTTCAAAGTTTTAGACTAAAACGAAGTGAAGCAGATCATTCTGTTTTTTATTATACTGCTTCAGGAAAATGTGTTTATTTAATTGTTTATGTGGATGATATAGTCATTACAGGGGATGATGTTGATAAAATTTCTCTGCTAAATAAACATTTATGCAATCACTTCCAAACTAAGGATCTTAGTTGTCTCAAATACTTTCTAGGGATTGAAGTGGCTCAATCAAAAGAAGGCATTGTAGTCTCCCAAAGAAAATAGGCTTTAGATATCTTGAAAGAAATAGGTATGATTGATTGTAAACCAGTAGACAATCCTATGGATCCAAATCAGAAATTAATGGTGGATCAGGGTGAACCGCTCTCTGATCCTGAGAGATATAAAAGACTTGTTGGGAAACTCATTTATCTCACCATTACCAGACTTGACCTATCTTTTGCCGTTGGAATTGTCAGTCAGTTTATGCAAAATCCGCATACTGATCATTGGAATGTTGTTCACATCCTAAAATATCTTAAAGAGGCTCGAGGACAAGGTATGTTGTATGAAGATAAAGGGGTACCCAAATATCTGGGTATTGTGATGCTGATTGGACTGGATCCCTTATGGACAGACGCTCCACTACAGGATATTGTGTTCTTATTGGAGGCAACATTATTTCTTGGAAAAGCAAGAAATAAAATGTAGTGGCCCAGTCTAGTGCTGAAGCTGAATATAGAGCAATGGCATCTCTCACTTGTCAACTAGTGTGGATGAAACAATTCCTTCAAGAACTGAAATTTTGTGAGATCCAACAGATAAAGATGTATTGTGACAATCAAGCAGCTCTCCACATTGCCTCTAATCTGGTGTTTCATGAAAGGACCAAACATATAGAACTTGATTGTCATTTTATTCGTGAAAAATTGTTGTCTAAAGAAATTTGCACTGAATTTGTTAGGTCCAATGATCAATTTGCAGATGTGTTGACAAAGTCTTTGAGAGGACCTCAAATTGAATTTATTTGTTCCAAGTTTGGCACATACAATTTGTATGTTCCAGCTTGAAGGAAGTGTTAGAATTATTATTTGGTAATGGTTAGTGATTAGTGGTTAGTAGTTGGTGGTTGATGGTTGTTTTTTAAATGATGTAATCCTATATATATATATATGAGATCATAGAGTAGAATGATGCATCCCACTAAATTATAAATCTTCTTTTAACTCTCTTAACTTACCAAGAAACCCCTGATGTAAACATTCATGAGGGTAGTGATAAGCATTATGTTTTCTTTCAAACAATACCAATTTGCTAGTCCTCTGTTTCAGCTCGCAATGAAGACTGAATTTCCCACACTACTGGACGTCAATTACATTTTCTATCGATATATGCGTACAAACACAGTTGTATTATTAAGATAGAAACAACATTGTATTTGAAAGTATGCTTGAGCATCCTCTTTGAAGCAACCCATGAAGGAATAAATCTATCAAACATGCATTGTTTATGTTTTTGCTTGTGCTTTATTTGAAAAAAGAAAGAAAGAAAAAGACTTTCATATCTTGTATCCAGACAAAACATGCTTGATTCTTTAAATCCAATCGTTAACCTAAATATTGTATAGATTTGACTTATGTTTGTTGATATTTTTGCAATCAAAATGGTCATGAAGTGATGAAAAATTGAAAATATGCACGAAAATGATGACACAACAAATTAAACACAATTCATCATTTTAGCCTGTGTTCTAAGGCAAATCCAGCAAATAATCCACCATCGAATAACAAGAATATAAAAATGGCTTAACCATAACACAAATAGACCCAAAATACCTCTGACTATAGTTTAATTGGCGGTATATATGTACTTCACTTTTTAGCCTATATACTTTAAGTAATTTATATGAGAAGCTTAATCACTTACGACAAGTACCCAAGGCACTTGGGAAACCCACCCTCAAAACCTAGCTATTAATGGGGAGAACCAAGCACTTACATACTCCACAGAGCATCCCATATTAATAGTATGTGGGACTTAGGCACGCCATAATATCCAAGTTCCTATCACAGCACCACCCCTAAAAGCCAACATCTTGGCAGCGTTCACTCCACAACACACCATGAAACTCCCCATTGGTCAGAACTCTCTATAGGTAGCCCTTTTTGAGATGTCAACAACCATTTTTGATACCAATTGACAAGTACGCAACCACTTGAAGAACACACCCTCAAAAGCTATCTATAAAGGGGAGAGAATCAAGCATTTTAATACTCCACCAGCATCCCATAATACCCAAGTTCCTATCAACTTATCAGAACTAGAGCAATGCTCCTATCATAAACCACACTCTATATGAAACTGCATTTTCAATGTCCAAGCTAGCTCCAAATCAAAGCTTCTCCTTGTATCAGAGATCAAAAGCTCATGAGCCATGCACCAGTTGCATAAGATTCTAACCATTAATTGAGACAACATATAGCTGTAGACAACCCAAAATTTACAAGCTCTACAGATCATTCCCCTTGCACTGATAAGATGGAAGCGGTTTGTGGAATATGGCATCAACTTAAATACTTCAAGAAAGCATGTACTTGTCATACTTTTACAAAGGCAGCAGCATGCACTATCGTCTTACGCCGAAAACCCATAAATTGCCTCTTTCTCAAAGGCGTAACTATTGTGTGATGGATGTGCATCAGTGCATGGTGCATGAATCAAAGTCCTTTAAAATTCAAGCCACATGAACAATAGTACTCCCACAAACCGCTTAAGGAGTGGAACATTAAAAATTAAACTAAAATCTTATCTCATTCATTTATACCTATATATAAGCCATCATAGTCATGTAAAATTGACCACTTGTCAATTGTCTCATACAGGCACTTGCCACATAAATGGGTTCCAACATAGGAGTAAATCATGTAAAAGCTCAAAAAGTGGTGTTAAATATAACCTCAAAAATAACTCAATGTTGAAAAGTGATAGGAGACCATTTATGGAATAGGAAGAGGAATAAGGAGCAAAAGAAGGTAGTAGCTGACACAGCTGTGAACTAACAGCTGGGACCTAGCAGAATGCAGTCAAAGTCTGTTTGGATACAAAGCAAGAAGTGCTTTAGAGAGCTTTTGCGAGCTTCTCCATTGGAAAAAGTTCTATATTTCCAGAAAAGAAGCTCGCAAAAGCAATTCTAGCTTGTACCCAAAAGACAGATGGAAAAAGGATAATAAAGGAGTTCCTATTGGTTCTTGTTGATTATTTCCTCGCACCAATTGAGTCTACCAAAAACTAACAAATAAGGAAGAAGCACATGATACAAAGTTGCGTAATAATTTTCACCAATTGTACTTGCCTTATCAACCTTTGAAATTATCTCGTCAACACGTTGCTTGAAACCCTCCATTTCAACCGTACCGCCATTCGAATTTCCTTTTGCAACATTCCTCAACTCTGAAATCGATGCAGCAAATGTTTCCATCTGACAGAAGAGCGCCAAATCCAAATGTTACCAAGTGATAGATGGTATTTCAAATGTGCATTCTGAATAATATACATACATACAAAATATATATAAATAAATATATATATATATATATATATATATAGAGAGAGAGAGAGAGAGAGAGAGAGAGAGAGAGAGAAAGTAAGTATTAAAACAACAAAAGAAGTAGATTAAGCACCATTCCAGTTCTAGATAACAAATTTCTACCACTGGAAACCGCAAGAAAGTGAGTGAAAAGTCTACGGCCAAGGTAGAAAAAGTCGCGATTCGAACCGTGATTTTGCTACCTATTTGCGTGTTAGATCACGAGCGGTATCTTCTTTTGGTAGGATAGGTAAAATAGTGGAAGAAACTCGTAAAATCATGCGTATGTCGTGTTTTTACGAGTCACTCTACCAAAGAAAGAAACAGAGGTTAGGATCGAAACCCCTCTTTTCTCATTCAAACCCTAATTTCTCCGCTCACATAAGAACATCTTGCTGTGTTCTGCGTTTGCCTGCGACTTCCGGCAACGCAAAATGGTGAGATAAGGAGGAGGTGGCAGTTGATGGATGGAAGAACGGCGAAGTTTTTTTTTTTTTTTTTTTTTTTTTTTTTCTAATTACTCCTTTGGTGCGGTAATTGTAAAAATGTTGTATGTTGTTTATGTTGTTCTTGTAATCTAAAAATTCTTCTTAGGATTAAACTTTTATTGATTTTTAAGGTGTAAATGGAGTTGATTGGGGGAGGCTTTTATAAGTTTTGTTTATAATAAATATAAAAGTAAATAAAAATGACTTTTTTTTGTTTGGAACAAATATGTTTAGAACAAATATATAGAAAATAAAATTTATTTTTTTATAAATTGAAACCAATTTATGTAAAATCAATATATAAAAGTTTCTAATGTAACTTTTTAACATTGTATTTTAAATTTGTATATAAGTTAACTTTAATTTATTAAAAAAATTAATTTCATTTTAAAAAAAAATTACGACGAAGTCGACCAAATATATCTCAATTCTAGATTTTAAATCACGTACTATTTAGAAGAAATTTTGATAATAACAAGTTTATACAAATAGTTAACATATTATTTGATATAAACATTAATAAAATATTACTACAAATAGTTAAATATTAATAAAATACATGTAATTAAACATCCTTTTATATATATATATACTAAAAAATTACTACATCATATTATATAATAAATATTGTATATATTTTTTTCATTTATTCAAAAAATTCCTTTTCTAATAAAAGGTAGTAACAAGGAAAAGAAAAGTAGATTTAAGTGTAGGAAAAAAAATCAATTAAACAAGTGTCATAATTGAACAATGAACTGATTTTATTCATTCATCTTATTTCTTGCTAAATTATAGATCACATTAAATAATAATCTTGATTGTATCATGCATGCATTGAAATTTTGTTTTCTTTTTAGAATTCATTCATTCCCAACTCATTTTTGTAGTGAAAGAAAAATAATAATAAACATTGAAGTCATTCAAAACAACAAATATGTCATTTAAACATTGAAAAATAAAATTCTAAATTGTATAATTAAGATTCATAAAATTGAAATTAAATAAAGAATTGAATAATGAAATTACAATAATTATAAAGTCTAAATAAGATATTGAAATTAATGATTCTCTTTATGTTAAATAAAGAATATGAGTACATTTCTCATAAAAAAAAACATAATAAAACGTTCTTGAATATCTCTTTTGTTTAAAGGGTTAAATAGAATAATTATTTGTTTTTTACTTTTTCACTTTGATGATGAATTAATGTTTGGAAAATGTGTATTTATATTTAGAAGAGGACCTTAGTACGAAGATACTAAGAGAGATCTTTATCAATGTATAAGATAGTAATAATTGATAAGATTTTACATAGATTCAAGAGAAAAAATAATAAACCAACTATCTCAATAGCTAAAATAAACCAATTTTAATCTCAAACAATGTTCTTATAAAAATTTAAAAATATTTTTTATTTATTAATAATAGAAATTCTTAAAAGCACTTAAGTTTGAATTGGTCTAGGGTTTGTCATAGTATTTGTCATAAAAATTTTGGTAGAAACTTGAGTAATCTTAAATAATAAGATAAATGTTCACCTACCATAAATATCATAATTTGAAATCATTAAATATTTAGACTATGATATTTATTGTGATAATAAAAAATATTTACTTTTAATACAACCAAATTAGAATTCATTAACATTTTTTACTGAAAAAAAAAAGCCACAACAAATAGATTTCATTAAACATGTAAAAACTAACCATGCTAACGAAATATAAAGTACTTATAATATTTTATGACTATATTACTCTAACGATATCATATGAGCAATACTATTCTAATTCCTTGAATTATGACTATATTACTCTAACGATATCATATGAGCAATATTATTGTAATTCCTTGAAGTAACCATAATTTAGTTCGAATTTCATATACTATTCTAACTCCTTGAAGTAACCATAATTTAGTTCCTTGAAGTAACCATAATTTAGTTCGAGTTTCATATACTTGTATGAGTGTAACTTCTTATATGGTCATAGTTTAATGGGTGTCTCATTTATATTACTTAAATGATTAATTAACATTTTATCAACATATAATTAATTATGTCATAATAATAAGGATTAAAGTAGTAATTTTTAATTTTAGAATAATAAAAAAATAAAGAAAAAAATTGTCAGAAATCTAATCAAAACTCATATGGAGAACATATTTAAATTTAAATATTTAAAAGAAGGTCATTATATTTAACTCTCAAGTGTATGAATAAAGAAAAAAGAAAGAAAACATGACTTTATAAACGACCAAAAGGGGAATGCTAATGGATACAAAACCAACAAACAATATTTCATTCTCAATACAAAAACAAACCATTTTTCTAATTTCATATAAAAAAATTATACTTTTTTACAAATATTATTTTAAATTTTATTTTATTTTTACTTTCCATTTTTAAAATATATATAATTTTGTTCCCTTCATTTTATATAGAGTGAATTGTAACTGTATTGGGGATGTCCGACATTTACTTTAAGAACTTCTCTTTTGTTCTCTGTTTTCTTTTAGCTTCCTCTCCATTTATAGATGTAACTATTTTTTTACTCCCATTTTTTCTAATTCTGTATTGCTTCAGATACTTCCAGATCAGTGGCGGATCTTCATAGTAGTTAAGGGGGTCATGCCCCCCAAAGTTTTGTAACTTACTTGTATATTTATGATTTTGGTCCCCAATATTAAATATATCATAAAGAAAAAAGCTGAAGGAATAAATTAAATAAGAAAGATTAAAAATAATGTTATTATCTGACCTTTTTATCTTCTCTCACTTTTTCATATTCTCTCAATAACATGTAATATTTTATTAGTATTTAATTGATTTTCTAATTTCTAAAGAATATATTAAATAAGAAAGGTTAAAAGTAGTTTTTCATCTCCTCTCATCTTTTTATATTCTCTCACTAATGGTAATACTTGATTGATTAATATTAAATTGTTTCTATAGTTTGTACTTTCAAATTCATTATTCATCTCTCTTCCTCCCTCCTCAGATTCCATACTTGAAATTATATTGATTGACAAAGGTATTTTTTCTTCATCTTTTTATTGCTTATTCTATTATTGTTTGTTATTTTGATTTTTGTTGAGGAACATTTGTTGTTTGAGAAAAATATTTTTGTTTTTTATAAATTTTTATGATTCAATAATTGGAAAAATCATAATAGATTCATTTTTTTCTAGATATGAAGCATAAAAGAATAGATTCATTTTTTAAAAGTGATAAAAGAGATACTTGTAGAGATGAAAACCAAACAAATTCAACATCTTCTCCGGTTTCAAAGCATGATATTGATGATCCAATTATTCAATTAGGAAAACGTCTTCAAATACATGAATATCTTATGAATCAAAGAAATGAAATTAGAAGAGCTTATTTAAATTAGGGTTCATATCAAATACAACTTAAAAACTATCATTTTACTAAAGAGAAACATCTTAGGAGATTTCAATATGGTTGGTTTAAAATGTTTCTTTATTGGCTAGAGTATTCTTCAACTAGTGATGGAGCTTATTGTTTACCATGTTATCTATTTAGTACACTGGCGAATGGTCATCCTGGGGCAGATGTGTTTATTAGACAAGGATTTAGATCATGGAAAAAGGTTAATTCAGGAAAAAATTGTGCGTTTCTTAGTCATATTGGAGATAGTCCTTGTTCACCACATAACAATGCAATGAAAACATGTACAGACTTATTGAATCAATCTAAGCACATTGACAACATTATAAATGTGCAAATTTCAGAAGAAGTTTGCAAAAATCTTTTACGGCTTAAAACTTCTATTGATACAATTCGTTGACTAGCATTTCAAGCTTGTGCATTTAGAGGCCATGATGAAACTCCAGATTCAAGTAATAGAGGTAACTTTCTTGAGATGATTAAACTTTTAGTATCATACAATGATAAAGTAGCACAAGTTGTGTTGAAAAATGGTCCTTATAATTCAAAATATACTTCTCATCATATTCAAAAGGAAATTTTGCAAATTTTTTCTAGAAAAGTAAGAAATTATATTCGTGAAGAAATTGGTGACTCAAAATTTTGTATAATTGTTGATGAAGCTCGTGATAAATCTAGAAGAGAACAAATGACTATTGTTTTGAGATTTGTAGATAAAATGGGTAATATAAAAGAACATTTTTTTGATATTGTGCATGTTAAGGATACTACAACTGCTACTCTTAAAAGAGAATTATGTGTTGTTCTCTCTAGACATAATCTTGATGTTTCCAATATTCGTGGGCAAGGATATGATGGTGCTAGTAATATGAGAGGAGAATGGAATGGATTACAAGCATTATTTCTTCATGATAATCCTTATGCTTATTATGTACATTGTTTTGCTCATAGATTACAACTTGTTTTGGTTGCTTCAAGAGAAGTTATTCCAGTTATCAAATTTTTTTCAAATTTGGCTTTTATTATAAATGTTGTTTGTTCATCTAGTAAACTTCATGATGAGTTACAAAGTGCAAGAATTAGATGAAATAGCCAAATTGTTAGAACTTGGTGAACTTGAAATCGGTAAAGGAAAAAATCAAATTGGCACTTTAAAACGAGTTGGTGATACTCGTTGGAGTTCACATTTTCATTCCATTTGTAGTATGATGAAATTGTATAGTGCATCTTGTTTAGTTCTCCAAAAAATTATAATTGATGGTTCAACTTATTCTCAAAGGGGTGATGTTGATGCTGCTTATAATATTTTGTCTGAGTTTGAGTTTGTATTGATTTTACACATGATGAAAGAAATTATGGGAATTACTGATTGTCTTTGTCAAGCTTTACAGAAACAATCTCAGGATATACATAATGCTATGCAGTTAGTCTATTCGGCTAAAATTTTGATTAAAAAATTAAGAGAGGAGGGTTGACAAGATTTGTTGAAAGATGTGATATTGTTTTGTGAGCAATATGATATTGATATTCCTAATTTTAATTCTACCTATGTAGCACGTCATGGTCGTTCTCGACATTAAAAAGATTGTATTACAGTAGAACATCATTTCAGGGTGAACATATTTTTTATTATAGTGGATTGATCGGTGTCGTACTCAGTCAAATAATTAAAACAGATAAATGTAGTACTAGGAAGCTTTCCTAGGTCGTCTCCCAAAGACCACAAATTTCTATCAAAGCTTATCAATTTTTAAATTTAGAATAGTAACCAAAAAAGGGAAGTTTGTTAGAATCGCACAGCAAAATGTTCGCGTGGTCGGACAAAAACTAAGAGGGGGGGTGAATTGGTTTCTTAATAAAAATTAGGTTTTCAAAATTTTCCCCAAATTTTACCGATTAAAAACTGTGTAAATGTAGATAGAGAAGAGAAGAGAATCTTACACAGGAAAATTATACTGGTTCGGATCAAAAGACCCTACGTCCAGTTGCTAATCACTCAAACAGAGGATTAACGCTGTCACTATAATCAAGTTGTTACAAGCAAATTACAATTGAAAAGATAAAGATAAGAAAACACCTCTCTTGAAATCCACAAGAGATGATGAACAGCTTTCCCTAGAGACGGCACAACACACAATCCACTAAGAACTCCACTTAGTGATTCTTATCGCTTCTAGCCCACACCAGGTTCCAAAAGCCCCTTTTTCTTGCAACAAACAGTTCTCTGGCACTACAACACTTAACTTTTGTATGAAAAAGGTTGTTCTTCTTTTCTGAGTTCCATAGAGAAGCTTAAGTAGAGAAATTAGGGGTTGAGAATTGGGAATTTCGGAATTAGGGTTCTTGGAAATATGGTTTTCGAAAATAGGGTTGATTTGAAGTTAAAATTCGAAATCTGACTGAAATAATCGATTAAACCAAGAGTTAATCGATTATTACAGAGCCAAAATCAACAGAACCTTGAAACTCTCTGTTTTAATCGATTAAAAGGGCTGTTAATCGATTAAACCGCCTGTTAATCGATTAAACCAAGAGTTAATCGATTATTACAGAGCCAAAATCAACAGAACCCTGAAACTCTCTATTTTAATCGATTAAAAGGGCTGTTAATCGATTAACAGGTGGTTTAATCGATTAAACCAGTGAGCATATACAGAAAATGGTTTTTCTCACTGTTTTAATCGATTATTTCCCTATTTAATCGATTAAAGCCGAGCCTGGATGATAAATTTGAGCTTTTTGAAGCTTCTAAGGTGCAGACTATGTACCGGCTATCTTAAACACTAATATTACAGACTCAATCTAATTGAAATAGAGTTATTACAATACAAAACAAGTCTTCAACACTCTAAGTCTTTGAGTTCTTGAATCATCATCAAAATCAACAATCTTCATGTCCATCAAGTGCAACATCAAGTCCTAGAATGTTCAACAATCTCCCCCTTTTTTATGATGATCAAAATTATCTTTTAAAGCCTTGTAATAACCTGTTTTGTCTGTCATACTAACAAACACATTAAACATACCAGATAATATTTAAAAACAATAATATTAGGCTTTAAATATTTCTCCCCCTATTTTGATTAGAATCAAAAAATAATTCTTCTATGACAAACATAAGAGCTCCCCCTCAAAATATGCATAACTTAGAGAAAACTCCCCCTCAATCAAAGCAATAACAAAACATCACATTTTATTACAAAGAAAAGCATTCATTACAATATAAGAAATAACAACAAATTTAAAATTCTTCACTATCATCACTATGAAAGTGTGCATCAAATCTATTTTCTAAACGGCACACTTTATCATCTACATCAGATATACGGCGAATTATTTCCTCATGCCGTACTCCAGAAAGAGTGAAGAATGACTGCATCCTCTGATTCATGTCAGATAACATGTCTTCCATGGATTGTCGGGTTTCATGATGAGTAGAGGAAGTTCCAACACTTTGGATTTGATTAGAGAGAAACTCAGCAGCAGGAGGCATATCTTCATTGGAATCTTCATTATCTTCACCTTGATTCGAAACGTCATCCTTGTGAACATAAATGTCGTTGACACACACCATTTGTAGATGGATCAATGTGCTGTCAAGCATGCGATTCAAGTTATTTGTTCTTACTGTTTGTTCACCTTCGACATTGACTCCCTTATATTCAAGAATCCGAGAGACAAGGAGGGCATATGGAATTTTGAAGGTGGGATGGCGTTTTGCTTTTAACATTGTCATGGTGACAAGAACACCCCAATCTAAAGGCTCATTATTCATTACGGCATGAATAATCCTAAGATCAATTGAAGAACATTGAGCATGATTCGTAGCCCAGGGACAGAGAATCCAAACAAGTAGATGTAGAATCATGCGTTCCTCTTTCTTTAAAGGTCCAGCAAGAAGGAGACGCCCAATCTCCATGGAGGGATTTCGCAGAAAAGAACGGTAAGCTAAGAACCTGTCAAAATCATCTAACTCACCATAAATGTTAATAGCATCTTCTCTAATTGGAAACTGGGCAACATTCTCCCAAATATCGTCGTCAAGAATAATTGTGACGCCTTTTACTCTAGAGGTAGCAATTTGATCTCTAAATTTAAATCTAGAGTAAAATACCCTAACAAGGTCAGGATAATACGTACCTTGCATTTGGATGAAAGGGAGAACTCCTTGAAATTCAAGAAGGTTGGGAAAGTTGAATCCCCTATTGATGAACTGCTCACCAATAAGGAACTTTGGAGAGATAATAGCACGTTCCTTCCAATAGGTCAGAAATTCTTATTGGCCATTTGTATCAGAAATCCATCCTTCTACAGAATTAGGACGGGGACGAGATGAGGGTGCAGATCTTCTTCTAGTAGGGATCTTAGCACGAGCAGATGAGGCCATTGAAATATTTGAGGAATAACAATAAGATTTAGAGAGCTAAATGTATTGAGAAGAGGGTAAGATTGCTAGAATAAGGCAAGAAAGTTTGATTTCAAGAGATAGTAGTGAGTAGAAGTGAAATGGAGGCCCCTATTTATAATCAAGCATGTCCAACAGTCATATGGAAGTGAATATATGTCAAGAGATCCGTTGGCAACGGCTAGGAAGCCAAACTTGCCAGGTTTAATCGATTAAAACTCAGATTAATCGATTAAACCAGTGCCAGAGTCATTTAATCGATTAAATTGAGCAGATAATCGATTAATTCTGTATTTAATCGATTAATTATCGAATTAATTGATTAATCCAGAGAGGAATGCCCTGTTTTGAGTGTTTTGGATGCAAATAATCGATTATAACTCCAATTAATCGATTATTCCAGAGAGTACATCATATTTTTGAGGTTTTAACACATGATAAACTATGAACATCCTGTATAATGAATTTTAACGTTACAATCATCCAAAAACTGTCTCAATAAGCAGAATTTAAGCTATTTCTAATATCCCTAAGTCTCTTCTAAGATCATAAAATCTATCTTTGGGTAGAGGCTTAGTAAAAATATCTCGCTAATTGATGCTTTGTATCAACGTATTCTATTTTACAGTTCCCTTTCTCGATATGATCTCTTAAAAAGTGATGCCTAATTTCTATGTGCTTAGTCCTAGAGTGCATTACTCGGATTCTTAGTAAGATTAATTGCACTCATATTATCACACATCAAAGGTATGTCATTTAAAAATATACTATAATTTTCTAACTCGTTGTTTCATCCACAAAATTTGAGCACAACAACTACCAATGCAATGTATTCAGACTGTTGGTAGATAAAGCAACACAAGCTTGTTTCTTAGAATGCCAAGATACTAAGGATGAACCTAACAAATGACATGTCCCACTAGTACTTTTCCTATCAATTTTGCATCCACCATAATCAGCATCGAATATCCTATTAAACTAGTACAAGCATCGAAGGATACCATAAACCAAAACCAGTAGTTCCTTTTAAATATTTTAAAATATGTTTTACTGCAATTAGGTGAGATTCTTTTGGACAAGCCTGAAATCTAGCACACACACATACAAAATGCATAATATCAGGTCTACTTGCAGTTAAGTATAACAGTGAACCTATCATACCTCTATACATAGATTGATTAACTTCCAAACCTGATTCATCCTTGTCTAAATAACATGAAGTTCCCATGGGTGTGTTAGCTTCCTTTGAGGTGTCCATACCAAACTTTTTAAGGATCTCTTTGCAGTATTTGGTTTGAGAGATGAAAATGCCATCTTTAAGTTGCTTGATTTGTAGTCCAAGGAAGAATGTCAATTCTCCCATAATAGACATTTCAAACTCTCCCTGCATTATCTTAGCAAATTCTACACATAACGAATTATCAGTTGATCCAAAAATAATATCATCAACATATACCTGGACCAATAAGATATGTTCTTTAACTTTATTTATAAATAGAGTAGAATCTATTTTTCCTCTAGAAAAATCATTTGAAGTTAGGAAACTACTTAGCCTTTCATACCAAGATCTAGGAGCTTGTTTCAACCCATATAATGCTTTCTTTAATTTAAAAACATGATTAGGATAACTAAAATCTTCAAATCCAGGGGGTTGCTCCACATAAACTTCTTCTTTAATAAAACCATTCAAAAATGCACTCTTAACATCCATTTGATATAATTTAAATTTCATTAAAGATGCATAAGCAAGAAGTAGGCGTATAGCCTCTAACCTGGCAACAGGAGCATAAGTTTCATCATAATCTATACCTTCCTCTTGACAATAGCCTTTGGCAACAAGTCTGGCTTTATTCTTTGTTATATTTCCATCTTCATCAAGCTTATTTCTAAATACCCATTTGGTTCCAATAACTTGATGTGATTCTTCCCTTGGGATTAATTCCCAGACTTGATTCCTTTCAAATTGGTTAAGTTCTTCTTGCATAGCAATGCACCATTGTTCATCTTTAAGTGCTTCCTCCACATTTTTGGGTTCTATCTGAGACACAAAAGCTACAGACATACAAAAGTTAGACATGTTTCTAGTTCTTACCCCTTTTGAAATATCACCTATGATATTGTCCATTGAGAGTCCTCTTGGAGATTGCCATTCTTTTGCAAACTCAGGTGTTTGAGAAGGCTCATTTTCTTCCAAATATAATTCATCAAGAGCCTCTCTTATATATTCATCATCACCTGCAAGTTCTTTATTTGACTCAAGAGGATTTCCCCTAAGGTCTACAATCTCATCAAAAGTAACATGAATAGATTATTCAATATTCAAAGTTCTTCTATTAAACACCCTGTAAGCCTTACTAGTTAATGAATAACCTAAGAAAATGCCCTCATCGGCTTTAGAATCAAATTTTCCTAAGTTATCTTTTCCATTATTTAACACAAAACACTTACATCCAAAAATTTTCAAATGAGCAACATTAGGCTTTCTACCATTAAACAATTCATAAGGAGTAGATTTAATAATTGACCTAATGAGCATTCTATTCAAAACATAACATGCAGTACTAACCGCATCAGCCCAAAAATATTTAGGAACATTAGATTCATTTAACATAGTTCTAGCAAGTTCCTCTAATGACCTATTTTTCCTTTCAACTACACCATTTTGTTGGGGAGTCCTAGGAGCAGAAAAGTTATGTAAGATTCCATTTTCTTCACAATAACTTTCAAACTTTTCATTTTGAAACTCACCACCATGGTCACTTCTCAAAACTTTAATTCTTAAGTCTTTCTCATTTTGAATTTGTTTTGCAAATTTTCTAAAGACCTTAAAAGCTTCACTTTTCGTAGTTAGGAAAAATGTCCATGTATATCTAGAATAATCATCAACAATCACAAGACCATAATAATTTCCACCAAAGCTTTTTATCCTAGAAGGTCCAAATAAATCTAAATGTAATAATTCTAGGGTTTTGAAGTGGAAATAACATTCTTTGATTTAAATGATGATTTTACTTGTTTACCCTTTTGGCATGCATCACACAATCTATCTTTTTCAAATTTTAACCTAGGAAAACCGATAACTAAGTCTTTTGAAATCAATTTATTCAAATGATGCATATTTATATGAGTAGCTCTCTTATGCCATAACCAAGGGTTCTCTTCCTTAGCAACTAAACATGTTATGCTAGACTCATGTAAACAATCCAAATCAATCAAATATATGTTGTTATGCCTAATGCCTTTTAATTCTACATTTTCGGAATCTATCAAATGTATGGTGCAAAATTTACTTTCAAAAATTACCTTAAATCCTTTGTCACATAGTTGACTTATATTAAGGAGATTATGCTTTAGTCCATCAACAAGTAGCACATCCTTGATCTCCAAAGTGTTTTCACCACCTATGTTTCCAATTCCAAGGATCTTCCCTTTGTTGTTGTCCCCATAAGTTACATATCCTTGTTCCTTAGCTTTGAAACTCACAAATTTAGATTTATCACCAGTCATATATTTTGAGCATCCGCTATCAAGATACCACATAGACTTCTTAGATTTGGAAGTTTCCTACAAAACAAGAACATAGTAAACTTAGGTCCCCACAACTTTTGGGTCCTTGGGGTTAGAGACATAACAAATTATTTAACTATAGGAACCCAAATGTATTTACCTTTAGGTACACCAAAATGTTTAATTTTACATCTATTTGACGTGTGACCTTGTTTCATGCAATAAAAACATGCTTTAGATGTAGTATTTGAAAATGATGCATTTCTAATTATAGATGCTCTAGTTCCTTTTTCTACCCATACTCTTTTCTTTTTAGTTTTAGGCTTTTTCAAAGGAACTTGATGATTTACATTATTTTGAGCAAACACCATTTCATGCCTCTTAAGATCATCTATTTCCTTTTCGGCTTTGTCTAATAAATGGTTAAGAATATCTATATCATATTCATGCTCTTTACAATTTGCACATGCCATGTTCTTATCATTATCCTCATCTAAACATACAATTTTCGTATTTAATGACTCCTTTTCATTTTTAAGGAGTCTATTTCCTTTTCGGATCTACTTAAATTCTTCTTTACAACTTTATATTCATTTTTCAAATTCTTGAAAGCACTAAACAATTCATTATAAGCATTTTGCAATTCATCATAATTATTATCATCATCACTAGAAGATGAGTCGGAATCACTTACCTCAAAATTGGAAGATATGTTGTCATTTGCCATTAAGCAAATATTTGCTTCTACTTCCGAGTCACTTGATTCCGAGCTTGAGTCACTGTTATCCCAAGCAATATAGGCTTTCTTCTTGAAGACCTTTTTGCCTTTGAATTCAACATTCTTCTTATTTGGACATTCGGTCTTTACATGTCCTGCTTCACCACAACCATAGCATTTTATATTTACAGAAGAATTTTCCCTTACCTTTCCTTTACCTTTGAAGGGATGTCTTCCTTTGGCTTTCATGAATTTGGTAAACTTCTTTATCATAAGACTCAACTCTTCTTCTTCATCGTTTGAGTCTTCTTCTTCCCTTTTATTTTTACCTTTGGAGATTTCGGTTTTGAAGGCTAACTTCTTCTTTTGATATTGCCCTTCTTCATCCTTTAGCCTACCAAGCTCAAGCTCATGCTCTCTTAGCTTTCCGAATAGCGCCGCCATTGACATTGTGGCAAGGTTTTGTGACTCCGAGATGGCCGTCACCTTAGGTTGCCATTTCCTATCCAAAAATTTTAAGATTTTAACATTTAATTCATCAACGTCAAAAATTTTACCTAATCCGGTGAGATGATTCACAATATGAGTGAAACGTTTTTGAACGTCAAATATCGTTTCGCCTTGTTGCATCTGGAACATCTCGTATTCTTGGATTAGAGAATTTTTCCTTGCTCTTTTCATATCGTCAGTACCTTCATGGGTCACTCTAAGCATTTCCCACATTTCCTGAGCACTTTTACACACAGAAATTCTGTAAAACTCGTCAAGGGTTAGAGCAGATGAAATTATATTTCTAGCCCTAACGTCAAATTGTGCTTTTCTATTTTCTTCTGCAGTCCATCTAGAAAAGGGTTTTGGAACTTCAACACTATTCTCAGTAACTTTAGGAATAAATGGACCGTTTAAAACAGAGCATCCCAAACGCCTCTATCAATAGACTCTAAAAATATTTGCATTCTTACTTTCCAGAAAGGATAATTTTGACCCGCAAAAAGTGGGGGTCTGTTGATAGACGCACCTTCGACAAAAGTTTGATTTTGTCCGGCCATTTTCAAAAAATTTGAATGACTATCAAAGCAAGCTCTGATACCACTTGTTAGAATCGCGCAGCGGAATGTTCGCGTGGTCGGACAAAAACCAAGAGGGGGGTGAATTGGTTTCTTAATAAAAATTAGGTTTTCAAAATTTTCCCCAAATTTTACCGATTAAAAACTGTGTAAATGTAAATAGAGAAGAGAAGAGAATCTTACACAAGAAATTTATACTTGGTTCGGATCAAAAGACCCTACGTCCAGTTGCTAATCACTCAAATAGAGGATTAACGCTGTCACTATAATCAAGTTGTTACAAGCAAATTACAATTGAAAAGATAAAGATAAGAAAACACCTCTCTTGAAATCCACAAGAGATGATGAACAGTTTTCCCTATAGATGGCACAACACACAATCCACTAAGAACTCCACTTAGTGATTCTTATCGCTTCTAGCCCACACCAGGTTCCAAAAGCCCATTTTTCTTGCAACAAACAGTTCTCTGGCACTACAACACTTAACTTTTGTATGAAAAAGGTTGTTCTTCTTTTCTGAGTGCCATAGAGAAGCTTAAGTAGAGAAATTAGGGTTTGGGAATTGGGAATTTCGGAATTAGGGTTCTTGGAAATAGGGTTTTCGAAAATAGGGTTGATTTGAAGTTAAAATTCGAAATCTGACTGAAATAATCGATTAAACCAAGAGTTAATCGATTATTACAGAGCCAAAATCAACAGAACCCTGAAACTCTCTGTTTTAATTGATTAAAAGGGTTGTTAATCGATTAAACCGCCTTTTAATCGATTAACAGGTGGTTTAATCGATTAAACCAGTGAGCAGATACATAAAATGGTTTTTCTCACTGTTTTAATCAATTATTTCCCTATTTAATCGATTAAAGCCGAGCCTGGATGATAAATTTGAGCTTTTTGAAGCTTCTAAGGTGCAGACTATGTACCGACTATCTTAAACACTAATATTAGAGACTCAATCTAATTGAAACAGAGTTATTACAATACAAAACAAGTCTTCAACGCTCTAAGTCTTTGAGTTCTTGAATCATCATCAAAATCAACAATCTTCATGTCCATCAAGTGCAGCATCAAGTCCTAGAATGTTCAACAAAGTTTTTCAAAATTAAAATATTAGATGAAACAGAACAAAAGCAGATTATAAAAATGCGGATTAAAAACATATTAAAATGCAATTGATTTCCTGGTTCTAATGCAGTGTCTCTTATCCTAGATTACGAAATTAATTCGAAATTAACCAACTAAGCGAAGATAAATCCCAAATTATATTCTAATTCGAAATTAATTAACTAAGCGAAGATTAATCTCAAATTAGCTTTAACCCTTGTTCCAATTCGAAATTAACCAACTAAGCGAAGATTAATCCCAAATTTTCCTTAACCCTTATTCCAACATGAAATTAACCAACTAAGCGAAGATTAACCCCAAATTATCCTTATACAATTAAGCATTGCATACATCACATAATCTCATCTCTAACACAGAATTAAGCAAACTGTGATATTAGTTTCGGTTTATTAAGCATAAACAGATTATAATTCAACACTGAGATTAGAAGATGAAAAAGTTAAGAGAACAAACAAAATGAAGTTGAAGAACAAAACCTCAAAGATCTACTTGCATTCTTCTCAGAAAATCAATACAAAGATTTAGCTATCCATGGAAAGTTGAAAACGCAATAGAAGAAACATAATAAAAATTGAAACAAGAATTTTAAAAAAATGACAGAAGAGTAAACAAACTTGAATATAAATTGCAGAAGATGAAAGACGGTTGTGTGGTGGCTGCGCAGTCCTTGTGTCTCCTTTTTTGTGTGATGTGCCTCTCTTATATAAATAACCCTAACCCTAATCTTAATCGAGGTTTGGGCTCAACTAGTCCATGAAACACATCATAAGTTGGCTTCAGTGCAGGTCCATGAACTTTAAACACGTGCAGTATTTTCAATACTTATCCAAATTAAGAGATTTTGGTCTCCTTTGAAAACCTTTTGAGCTAGCTTTAAAACGCCACTATTTCTACTATTTTCGAAGGTCTAATGAATTAAGGAAACTTAAATTACTGAAGCATGTCTATTGGGCCGGCCAGGTGCGCTTGACCCGTTTTGGATAATTTATGTAAAATCCAATTTAGCTCCGAATTGAATGATTTTGGATCCTGTGGAAAGCTCAATGTGTCTAGTTTATAATTATTTTAGAATCATGTTATTTGAAGATCTGTAGAAAAAATGATAAATAAAACAGTAAACTAATGTTAGTACCCTTATAAAATAAAATATGACATTTGACCCAATTTTTCAAGCCCAAAATTGTTTTAAATTGTCCTAAAATTAATAATGAGTAAAAATTAGATCAAATAGATTCAAATTAATTAAAATCTAAATTATTGGCCCAATGAAGCCCAATCAATGAAAATGCACTAATAATAGACAATTAAACACAATGCACCAATTAAGATAAGTACATAAAGATAAGAAAATGCGGGAAAATAATGATTCATCAAATTCCCCCACACTTAGCCTTTTGCACTCCGGGCAAAATCAAGAAGCAAAGCAATGAGCAATTCCAAAGACATCGAAGAGAGTGACACAACAAAAAGGAGCAGGAACAGGAAGATGCACAAAACACAAACAAATTTACACAATCTTTAACGAATCCTGGGAAAAGAAAGGAGTAGACAACATCCAACACACAAAGAGTCAGAGGAACCAGATACTCATGGAAATCATCCAAGCATTTCAAAACCTGGCAAGAGGTCAATCAGGTCAAAAGGTGAATCAAAGTGACAAAACCTCACAAGATGCATTGTATCTCTCATGTGTCTAGGCTACTGTATACTCTCAAAATACTCAAGAAAAGCAAACAACAGATAGACTTGGCAAGCCTCTAAACTCAACACCCAACACACATGCACAAAAAGATCAAAAGGTCTTTTCAGTTTGTAATGGGGGTAGGGACAAGGTAGAGGATATCATATGGGATAAGTAGCTGTGAACTAGAGGAACTAGAGGAGCAATGGGGAATAAGTCAAAAATAAGCACAAGATGCATGCCCAAAAACCTCTAATATCAAACCTCCTCTATTGTCTTTTGCCTCAACCACAACTTTTTTTTTTTTTTATATATCCCTTTTTTTTTAACTACATGAAATACACTGAAAGGAAAACACAAAAACTGTATAGTAGAGATAACCAACTAGCCAGTACATCATCCAATGAAATACAAAATGCACCCCCACACTTATTCAATAACTTATTCCCAAAACAATTCCAAAGCTCCAAAAATCCCTAAGGTTAAGGTAATCATGGTTTTTCACTTAAGGCTTTTAATGAGCTTCAAAAGAAATAAAGGGACACATAGGCTCAAAGGGGCTATCAAAGGAATTAATTCAAGGTAGGCTCATTTGGCTAGAGGCTAATCAGAACAAAAATGCCTTAATCATCTCCAAACATGCATGTGAATCAAGAAGTATCAATTAGAGTCAAGACAAGGCTACTGCGCAAACAATCAAGAGGCATAACACTCAAGAAAGAATAGGTAGTGGCTCAATTCCTCACAAAGGGTAAGATTGTCGCCTTCAATTCAACCTCTCAAACATCGTAACCAACTTGACAAGCAGAGAAAAACAGGGATTTTAATCCAAAAAGCATAAAGCAACTCCTATCCCAAGAGTGAAGAAAGTGCCTGAAACCTAAACAAAACCCAAAGATCCAAAAGAAACATGCAAATTGTACACAAAACACGAACCTGAAATATAAAGAAAACTAAAAATCCTAAACAAAGAACAGTCTCCCCCACACTTAAACTACAAATTGTCCCAATGTAGCATAACATCAAGTCAAACAATCAAATCACCAATTGGACAAGTGCAATAAAAGTAAAGAGAAGGAAAAAGAGAACTCCCTAAGTCATGGTGGAAGGTAAGTGGGATCAATCAGGGATATCTCCTCCACAACTACATCCACTAGAGAAGGATTACTGAGGAATGGTTTCAGTCGATGGCCATTAACCTTGAAGATCTTTTCTGTGGATTCACTTTAAATTTCAACTGCACCATAAGGATAAACATTAGTAACAACAAAAGGTCCAATCCACTTTGAACGCAACTTACCACCCATGAGACCCAATCTGGAATTGTATAATAGCACTTGTTGACCAACAAAGAACTCCTTCCTAGCTATGGAGCTATCATGAAATCTCTTAGTTTTCTCTTTGTAGAACATGGAGTTCTCATAAGCTTCCAAACGAATCTCATCCAATTCATTTATCTGTAGCTTCCTCTTCTCTCCAGCTTCATCAAGTGAGAAGTTGCATGATTTCACAGCCCAATATGCTCGGTGCTCTATCTCCACTGGTAGGTGACATGGTTTACCAAAGACAACCCGATAGGGAGACATCCCTATAGGTGCCTTGTAAGCAGTCCTATGCGCCCAAAGAGCATCCTCCAGTCTATTGCTCCAATCCTTTCTGTTAGGCTGGACAATCTTCTCTAAAATCCTCTTTATCTCCCTATTTGAGATTTCAGCCTGCCCATTAGTTTGGGGGTGGTAAGGTGTAGATACTTTGTGAACAACCCCATACTTCTTGAGCAAGGCCTGCATGGAACTGTTACAGAAATGGGTGCCTTGATCACTAACAATGGATTTGGGTACTCCAAATCTGCAAAAGATGTTAGATCTAACAAAATCCACAACAACTCGAGCATCATTAGTCTTGGTGGCTTTGGCTTCCACCCATTTTGAAACATAATCAACAACAAGGAGAATATAATAAAAACCAAAAGAAACAGGGAAGGGACCCATGAAATCGATACCCCAGACATCAAACACCTCACAAAACAACATGGGTTGTTGGGGCATCTGGTGTCTCCATGTAAGGGACCCTCCTGCTCTCTGACACTGCTCCCATGTGCTTCAAATTCTCAACGCATCCTTGAAGATGGTGGGCCAATAGAAACCACAGTCAAGCACCTTGCGAGTTGTCCTCTGAATGCCAAGATGACCATCGGTTGCAGAAGAATGACAAAATTGCAGGACCGAGTCAATCTCATGGTCTGGAATGGATCTCCTGGTAACTTGATCACTGCACAACTTCCACAAATACGGATCATTCCAAATATAATACTTAGCATCGCTCTTAAGTTTATCACATTGAGCTCTGGATGCTAAGGGAGGAAAAACAGAAGCTACAAGATAATTAACAATGTTTGCAAACCAAGGTGTTGGAAAAGAAGCAGAAAGTGCAAACAAACCCTTGTCGAGAAAGTCATCCCGGATTGGTGAAGTATCATCAGCACACCTCTCTATTATGCTCAAATGGTCTGCAACCAAATTTTGTGCTCCACTCCTATCACGGATCTCCAAATCAAATTCTTGGAGCCAGAGCATCCACCTGATCAATCGAGGCTTTGCCTCAGCCTTCTTTAGTAGGTACTTCAAAGTTGCATGGTCAGTGAACACAATAACACGAGAACCAAGCAAATATGATCTAAATTTATCAAGAGCAAACACAATGGCAAGAAGCTCTTTCTCAGTGGTGGTATAGTTTGCTTGGGCAACATCTAAAGTCCTGGAAGCATAATATATTACCCGAGGCAGCTTATCAACTCTCTGTGCTAGGACAACCCCCAATGCATAATTAGATGCATCACACATAAACTCAAATGGGACTGTCCAGTCAGGTGCCTGGATGATAGGAGTAGTGGTCAATGCTTCCCTGCTTGAGGCAGTCAAACGCCTTTTTGCACCTGTCATCAAAATCAAATTCAATATCTTTCTGAAGCAGATTGGATAGTGGAAGGGCCTTCTTACTGAAGTCTCTAATGAAGCACCTATAGAAACCTGCATGGCCAAGAAAAGATCGAACCTCTCGCACGCAAGAGGGGTAAGGCAATTGTGAAATAACAGAGATTTTTGCAGGATCCACTTCTATGCCCTTACTAGAAATGATATGCCCTAAAACTATACCCTGTTCTACCATGAAGTGACATTTTTCAAAATTCAGAACAAGATTAGTTTCAATGCATCTATTAAGCACTCTATCCAAATTATCTAAGCATGCATCAAACGCGGATCCATACACAGTGAAATCATCCATAAACACCTCTATACAATTTTCAAGGAAATCTGAAAAGATACTAAGCATACATCGCTGGAAGGTACCAGGGGCATTGCATAGGCCAAAAGGCATTCTCCTATAGGCAAAAGTGCCAAAGGGGCAGGTGAATGTGGTTTTCTCCCGATCCTCGGGAGCAATATGGATCTCGAAAATAACCAGAGAAACCATCCAGAAAGCAATAATGAGATTTACCTCGCAGACGCTCAAGCATCTCGGTCAATGAAAGGCAGTGGAAAATGGTCCTTCCGTGTTGCCTGATTGAGCCTTCGGTAGTCGATACAGACCCTCCAACTGTTTTGTATTCTGGTGGGAATGAGCTCACCCGTCTCATTCTTCACAACAGTGAGGTCTGTCTTCTTGGGGACCACCTGGACTGGACTCACCCACTGACTATCTGATATAGGATAGATGATCCCAGCCTGAAGAAGCTTGGTCACCTCCTTCTTCACAACATCCAAAATCACAGGGTTGAGTCGTCTTTGTGGCTGTCTCACTGGTTTGGCTCCATCCTCCAATAATATCCTATGCATGCATGTGGATGGGCTAATACCAGGAATGTCCGCCAGGGTCCAGCCGATGGCTTTCTTATGCCTTTTCAGAACATGCAACAGTTTCTCCTCTTGAACAACATCAAGGGAGGTGGAAATGATCACTGGAAACTTCTCATCATCCTCCAAATAAGCATGCTTGAGGTTTTCTGGTAAAGTCTTTAGTTCTAGAGTGGGTGTTGGCTGAACAGAAGGAACCAAAGAGGGAAGAAGAATGGGTTCCATAGCCTGTACCTCAACCTGCATGTCAGATTCATGTATACTTCCTGCAACATGGTCAGTGCATTCTGACTCTAAAGAACTTATATCCATAGGAGGTACAAGACCCAAAACATCAGACATATGATCAGATTTAAATTCAGAATATAACTTAGGATTAGAATGAAGATCAATGTTAATATCAAAATCAGATTCGGATTCGGTGCATGCAAAAGAAGTATACAGATCAGAAAGAAAACAATGTTTCCTAGCATGTAAGGAATGAAAATCAGAAACATATTCATCAATAACATCATCAATGATCTCAACACGAAAAACATAATGGCACTTAGATGGATGTTTCATGGCATCCAGAATATTGAAATGGACAATAATATCACCAAATTCCATGGACAATGTACCATCATACACATCAATCTTGGTTCGGGCTATTTTCAAAAATGGTCTGCCTAAAATGATTGGGACAGATCCATGGGAGAATCCCTCCTCCATATCAAACACATAGAAATCAGCAGGAAAAATAAGTTCACCAACCCGAACTAAGACATCCTCAATGAAACTTGTAGGGTGGGCTACACTCCTATTTGCCAGTTGTATCACCACACCCGTAGGTTGCAGAGGTCCAAGAGATAAAGAATTAAAAATGGACAAAGGCATAACATTAATTGAAGCACCCAAATCAAGCATGGCATTCTCAAATTTATTATTGCCAATAATACAAGGTATGCAGAATGTACCTGGGTCCTTACATTTCTCAGGAATGTAAGGAACAAATTTACCTATCAAAGCAGACACATTTCTGCCCATGCTGATTATCTCACTTCCCTTCATCTTCCTCTTGTGGGTGCACAACTCCTTTAAGAATTTAGCATATCTGGGAATTTGCTTGATGGCATCAAGAAGAGGTATGTTCACCTCAACTTTCCTGAAGGTCTCCAGAATCTCTTTATCGATCGCTTCCATCTTTTTGCTTGGAATGACTTTGGGAGGGAATGGAAGAGGGATAGGAGGCTGTTGCAGGTCAGAACTGGGGCTGGAAGAAGGTCCATCTATATCCAATTTTCGGCTACCAACTGGTTGCTCAGGTGCAGGAACTGAGGCAGGTACAGATGAGGGTGGAGGTACTGCAGTGGTTATGTCAATCTGTTTTCCTGACCTCAATGTGATGGCACTCACATTCTTAGGATTAACCACAGTCTGTGCAGGGAGCTTGTCTGAATTGTGATTTTGCAATTGATTCACAACAGTAGCTAGTTGACCAATCTGGTTGGTTAAACTCTGAATGGAGGCATCATTTTTCTGTTGGTACTGTATGTTCATCTCAGCCATTTGTTTGACCAATTCCTCTAATGAAGGTGAAGAAGGTTGAGGAACTAGTGCTTCATTTTGCTGCCTCTGATATTGTTGTTGCATTGGTGGAGGCATATAAGGTCTGCTTGGACCAACAGAATTCTGAAATGGTGGTGGTGGCAAAGGATTCTGCTACTATTGGTGCTGCTGATTGGACCATCTCAGATTTGGGTGATTCCTCCACCCTGGATTCTATCTATTGCTTGAGAGGTCAGAATTTTGCTGTTGGTTTGGAGCCCTATTGTTGAAAATGTTTGCTGCATAAGCTTGTGGAGCTCCAGAACCTGTAGACTCATGCAATAATTGGCAGCAATCAGTGGGATGCTCAATTGAAGTACAAATGCCACAAACCCTTGCAGGTGGTGCAAGTCTCTAATTTGCAGCAAGTTGGGAGACTAGGGTGGTGAGGGCATCAATCTTACTTTCTAGCTTCTTCTCCACTAAATCTGATGAACCTACATCATGTATACCTCTAAGGACTATGGCATCACTCCTCATGTTAAATTGTTGGGAATTAGACGCCATTTTCTCAATTAAACCTCTAGCAGCAGGTGTCATGTCTCCTAAAGCTCCTCCACTAGCTGCATCTATCATACTCCTATCCATTGTGTTCATCCCCTCATAAAAGTACTGTAGCAGTAGCTGTTCTGATATTTGGTGGTGAGGGCAACTTGCACAATGTCTCTTGAACCTCTCCCAATACTCGTATAAGCTCTCTCCCATCTGTTGCCTGATACGTGATATATCCTTCCTAATGGCAGTGGTCTTAGAAGCAAGGAAAAATTTCTCTAGAAAGACTCTCTTCAGATCATCCCAGCTCGTTATGGAACCAGGAGCTAAGTAGTACAACCAGTCTTGGGAAAGATCCTCCAAAGAAAAAGGAAAAGCCTTCAGGTATATGTGATCTTCAGGAACATTTTGTGGCTTCATGGTGGAGCAGACTATATGGAACTCCTTGAGATGCTTGTGTGGATCCTCACCTGCACAACCATGAAACTTGGGCAACAAATGGATTAGTCCAATTTTAAGCACAAATGGTACATCCTCTTCAGGGTATTGGATACATAAATTTGCATAAGTGAAATCAGGTGCAGTCATCTCCCTGAGAGTCCTCTCACGAGGTCCAATAGGTTGATCACTCATGTTATTAGTTTGGAAATTATCAGAAGAAGGTATATTAGGTGTAGTACTCTCACTATGACTATCTAATTGTTCAAACTCAAGAGATGAATTCCTAGAATGTCTAACTAATCTATGAAAGTTTTTGTCTATCTCGGGATCAAAAGGTTGTAAAAGGTCAGGATTGCTCCTAGTTATGCACTATATTCAACAATTCATGTATTTCCCAAGAGTTAAAAAAAATTCTAAAAAGAAATCAATTATTTACTAGAATGACAACGGTAGACCGTGAATAAGTACACCAGGTAGGTTCCCAGGAATGAGAGGTGGGTCACTAATGGACACACTTAAGTACCAAGTCTTTCCTAGCTAGAACCCTCCTAGACATGCACTCTCACACCACCAAACTATATGTAGAGTTTCCTATGAGAATGAAAATTATATTTTTTTTTAAATAAAGCTAGAAAAACAAATTAGAGATGAAATTGTTTTTTGAATTATTATTTATATTTATATTTATTTTTAATTTTAATTTTTTTATTTTTTTTATTTTTTTTATTTTAATTTTTTTTAACCCAAAAGAGTTTTAGAACAACAAGTGGGCTATCAAAATAGTATTAAGAGAAGTAAGAATGTTAAATTAAATAGAAAATCAAATAAAATATCCAAATAACAAGCAAATCAAATAAAATATTTAAATAACTAAAAATCAAATAAAATATTAATAACTAACAATCAAATAAAATATTAAATAATAGAAAATAAAATAAAATATTCAAATAACTGAAAATCAAATAAAATATTTAAAAGAGCCAATCAAATAAAATATTCAAATAACTTAAAATTAAATAAAATATTTAAATAACTAAAAATCAAATAAAATATCTAAATAACAACAAATCAAATAAAATATTTAAATAACTGAAAATAAAATAAAATATTAAAAACTAACAATAAAATAAAATATTTAAATAACTGAAAATCAAATAAATATTAAAAACTAACAATCAAATAAAATATTTAAATAACTAAAAATCAAATAAAATATTTAAATAACTAAAAATCAAATAAAATATTAAATAATTGAAAATGAAATAAAATATTTAAATAAAATAAAATAAAAACAAAAAAAAACGAAAACAGAAAATAAAAATTGAAAACCTAGACAAAAATCTTGGTCCCCTGAATGGCACCAAATTTGATCGATGTCGTACTCGATCAAATAATTAAAATAGATAAATGTAGTACTAGGAAATTTTCCTAGGTCGTCTCCCAAAGACCACAAATTTCTATCAAAGCTTATCAATTTTTAAATTTAGAATAGTAACAAAAAGGGGAGTTTTTCAAAATTAAAATATTAGAAAAAATAGAACAAAAGCAGATTATAAAAATGCGGATTAAAAACAGATTAAAATGCAATTGATTTCCTGATTCTAATGCAATGTCACTTATCCTAGATTACGAAATTAATTCGAAATTAACCAACTAAGCGAAGATAAATCTCAAATTATATTCTAATTCGAAATTACTCAACTAAATGAAGATTAATCTCAAATTAGCTTTAACCCTTGTTCCAATTCAAAATTAACCAACTAAGCGAAGATTAACCCCAAATTATCCTTATACAATTAAGCATTGCATACATCACATAATCTCATCTCTAACACAAAATTAAGCAAACTGTGATATTAGTTTCGGTTTATTAAGCATAAACAAATTATAATTCAACACTGAGATTAGAAGATGAAGAGTTAAGAGAACAAACAAAATGAAATTGAAGAACAAAACCTCAAAGATCTACTTGCATTCTTCTCAGAAAATCAATACAAAGATTTAGCTATCCATGGAAAGTTGAAAACGCAATAGAAGAAACATAATTAAAATCGAAAACTAGAATTTTAAAAAAATGACAGAAGAGTAAACAAACTTGAATATAAATTGCAGAAGATGAAAGGCGGTTGTGTGGTGGCTGCGCAGTCCTTGTGTCTTATTTTTCGTGTGATGTGCCTCTCTTATATAAATAACCCTAACCCTAATCTTAATCGAGGTTTGGGCTCAACTAGTCCATGAAACACATCATAAGTTGGCTTCAGTGCAGGTCCATGAACTTTAAACACGTGCACTATTTTCCATACTTATCCAAATTAAGCGATTTTGGTCTCCTTTAAAATCATTTTGAGCTAGCTTTAAAACACCACTGTTTCTACTATTTTCGGAGGTCTAATTAATTAAGGAAACTTAAATTACTGAAGCATGACTATTGGGCCGGCCAGGTGCGCTTGACCCGTTTTGGATAATTTATGTAAAATCCAATTTAGCTCCGAATTGAATGATTTTGGATCCTATGGAAAGCTCATTATGTCTAGTTTATAATTATTTTAGAATCATGTTATTTGGAGATCTGTAGAAAAAATGATAAATAAAACAGTAAACTAATGTTAGTACCCGTATAAAATAAAATATGATATTTGGCCCAATTTTTCAAGCCCAAAATTGTTTTAAACTGTTCTAAAATTAATAATGAGTAAAAATTAGATCAAATAGATTCAAATTAATTAAAATCTAAATTATTGGCCCAATGAAGCCCAATCAATGAAAATGCACTAATAATAGACAATTAAACACAATGCACCAATTAAGATAAGTACATAAAGATAAGAAAATGCGAAAAAAAATTTTATATATATATATATATATATATATATCACTTTAATTATTTTAATTAAAAATAATTTCATAAAAAACTAATATTTGAAAATAAAAATGCAAAAGTATATAGTTTTTCTTTTATTTAATTATATTTTTTATTTTTTACTTTTTGGGTTTTAGTCCATAACAACAATTTAGTTGCTCTAATTTCCACAAAAATATATAATTTCTCTTATTAACAATTTTTTTTAATCAGATTAAGAAAATTATTACTAATAAGATTCAAAACCAGTACCTTAGAGTTAGATACTAATACTCCAACCACTAAACTGTTAGAATATTTTAATAAAAATTTACATATAAATTATATTTATATACAAACAAAATGTATATCCGTGTAAATATATAAATATAAATATAAATATATTTATATATTTTGATATATTTATATATTTATATGTTCGATGTGAGGATCACGCTAGAGGGTGAAAGTGTGTGTCGAGTGAGTTTTCAAACTTTGATGTCAAATTTGTGAGCGAGTATCTTTATATGAATTTGTAATTTAATGATAGAATATAATCTTTATAATTTATTTATATATTGATATAAAACAATTGTTTTCTTTATTTATTTTTATTTTATTTTATTTTATTGTTTTTATCTTTTTTTTCTTCTATTATTTAATTAAAATTCTTATATTAAAGTAATTTTTCATTATTAAAAATAATTAAATATTTATTTTTAAAATTATTTAATTTAACAAATTATTATGAATTAATCTATGTCTGGAAAAAATAATTATTAAAAGATGATTTTGATTAATTTATAATAATATATGTTAGGAAAAAATTGTTCTATTAATAATCATAATTAGATTAATTTATAATAATTTGTTTAAATTAAATAATTTTAAAAATAAATATTTAATTATTTTTAATATTGAAAAAATTATTTTAATATAAGAATTTTAATTAAATAATAGAAGAAAAAAATTAAGAAGAATAAATTAAAATAAAATAAAAATAAATAAAGAAAAAAATTATTTTATATCATTATATAAATAAATAATAAAGATTATATTGTGTCATTAAATTATAAACTCATATAAAGAGACCCGCTCACAAATTTGACATCAAATTTTCAAAATCCACTCGACACACTTTTAACCTCGAGCGCGCCCTCACATCCAACATATATATATATTTGTATTTGTATTTATATATTTTATATTTATATATTTACACGGATATATATTTTTATTTGTATATAAATATAATTTATTTATAAACTTTTATAAAAAATTCCTAGTAGCTTAGTGGTTGGAGTATCGATCTCTAACTCTAAGGTACTGGGTTCGACTTCTGCTAGTAACAATTCTTTCCATCTAATAATAATTCCAATTTCTAAAAAATATAATAAATAATAAAATTATATTATAAAAGGTATAAAATAGAAAATGGTTATAAAAAAATATTTTTTAATTTTTTAATATTTTTAATTTTTTAATGTTTTTGTTAGTGATCGATTTTGATCATTTAGTGACCGAAAATTCGGTCACTATTTGATGTTTTTATTGTAGTGAAAAACCAACAAACAATATTTCATTCTCAATACAAAAACAAACCATTTTTCTAATTTCATATAAAAAAATTATAATTTTTTACAAATTTTATTTTAAATTTTATTTTATTTTTACTTTCCATTTTTAAAATATATATAATTTTGTTCCCTTCATTTTATATAAGAGTGAATTGTAACTGTATTGGGGGATGTCTCGGCATTTACTTTAAGAACTTCTCTTCGTTCTCTGTTTTCTTTTAGCTTCCTCTCCATTTATAGATGTAACTATTTTCTTACTCCCATTTTTCTAATTACGTATTGCTTCAGATACTTCCAGATCAGTGGCGGATCTTCATAGTAGTTAAGGAGGGTCATGCCCCCCCCCAAAGTTTTGTAACTTACTTGTATATTTATGATTTTGGTCCCCCTAATATTAAATATTTCATAAAGAAAACAACTGAAGGAATAAATTAAATAAGAAAGATTAAAAATAATGTTATTATCTGACCTTTCTATCTTCTCTCACTTTTTCATATTCTCTCAATAACGGTAATATTTTATTAGTATTTAATTGATTCTCTAATTTCTAAAGAATATATTAAATAAGAAAGGTTAAAAGTAGTTTTTCATCTCCTCTCACCTTTTTATATTCTCTCACTAATGGTAATACTTGATTGATTAATATTAAATTGTTTCTCTAGTTTGTACTTTCAAATTCATTATTTGTCTCTCTTCCTCCCTCCTCAGATTCCATACTTGAAATTATATTGATTGGCAAATGTACTTTTTCTTCATCTTTTTACTGCTTATTCTATTATTGTTTGTTATTTTGATTTTTGTTGAGGAACATTTGTTGTTTGAGAAAAATATTTTTGTTTTTTATAAATTTTTATGATTCTATAATTGGAAAAATCATAATAGATTCATTTTTTTCTAGATATGAAGCATAAAAGAATAGATTAATTTTTTAAAAGTGATAAAAGAGATACTTGTAGAGATGAAAACCAAACAAATTCAACATCTTCTCCGGTTTCAAAGCATGATATTGATGATCCAATTATTCAATTAGAAGAACTCCTTTCTAAGATTCATAGAATTAAAACCAATGAATTTAATATTAATTCTTTGGAGCGTGACCCAGGAAAACGTCTTCAAATACATGAATATCTTATGAATCAAAGAGATGAAATTAGAAGAGCTTATTGAAATTAGGGTTCATATCAAATACAACTTAAAAACTATCATTTTTCTAAAGAGAAATATCTTAGGAGATTTCAATATGGTTGGTTTAAAATGTTTCTTTAGTGGCTAGAGTATTCTTCAACTAGTGATGGAGCTTATTGTTTGTCATGTTATCTATTTAGTACACTGGCAAATGGTCGTCCTGGGGCAGATGTGTTTATTAGACAAGGATTTAAATCATGGAAAAAGGTTAATTTAGGAAAAAATTGTGCGTTTCTTAGTCATATTGAAGATAGTCCTTGTTCACCACATAACAATGCAATGAAAACATGTACAGACTTATTGAATCAATCTAAGCACATTGACAACATTATAAATGTGCAAAATTCAGAAGAAGTTTGCAAAAATCTTTTACGGCTTAAAACTTCTATTGATACAATTCGTTGGCTAGCATTTCAAGTTTGTGCATTTAGAGGCCATGATGAAACTCCAGATTCAAGTAATAGAGGTAACTTTCTTGAGATGATTAAACTTTTAGTATCATACAATGATAAAGTAGCACAAGTTGTGTTGGAAAATGGTCCTTATAATTCAAAATATACTTCTCATCATATTCAAAAGGAAATTTTGCAAATTTTTTCTAGAAAAGTAAGAAATTATATTCGTGAAGAAATTGGTGACTCAAAATTTTGTATAATTGTTGATGAAGCTCATGATAAATCTAGAAGAGAACAAATGACTATTGTTTTGATATTTGTAGATAAAATGGGTAATATAAAAGAAAATTTTTTTGATATTGTGCATGTTAAGGATACTACAGCTACTACTCTTAAAAGAGAATTATGTGTTGTTCTCTCTAGACATAATCTTGATGTTTCCAATATTCGTGGGCAAGGATATGATGGTGCTAGTAATATGAGAGGAGAATGGAATGGATTACAAGCATTATTTCTTCATGATAATCCTTATGCTTATTATGTACATTGTTTTGCTCATAGATTACAACTTGTTTTGGTTGCTGCTTCAAGAGAAGTTATTCCAGTTATCAATTTTTTTTCAAATTTGGCTTTTATTATAAATGTTGTTTGTTCATCTAGTAAACTTCATGATGAGTTACAAAGTGCAAGAATTAGATGAAATAGCCAAATTGTTAGAACTTGGTGAACTTGAAACCGGTAAAGGAAAAAATCAAATTGGCACTTTAAAACGAGTTGGTGATACTCGTTGGAGTTCACATTTTCATTCCATTTGTAGTATGATGAAATTGTATAGTGCATCTTGTTTAGTTTTCCAAAAAATTAATTGATGGTTCAACTTATTCTCAAAGGGGTGATGTTGATACTGCTTATAATATTTTGTCTGAGTTTGAGTTTGTATTGATTTTACACATGATGAAAGAAATTATGGGAATTACTGATTGTCTTTGTCAAGCTTTACAGAAACAATCTTAGGATATACATAATGCTATGCAGTTAGTCTATTCGACTAAAATTTTGATTCAAAAATTAAGAGAGGAGGGTTGACAAGATTTGTTGAAAGATGTGATATTGTTTTGTGAGCAATATGATATTGATATTCCTAATTTTAATTCTACCTATGTAGCACGTCATGGTCGTTCTCGACATCAAAAAGATTGTATTACAGTAGAACATCATTTTAGGGTGAACATATTTTTTTATTATAGTGGTTAAACAATTACAAGAATTAAATGATAGGTTTAGTGAGAAAACATTGGAAATTTTAACTTTAAGCAATGCTTTAATTCCAAATGATGTTTATAAAAATTTTAACATTGATCATATATGCACACTTGTGAACAAATTTTATCCTTTGGATTTTATTGCACAAGAGAAGATTAATTTAAATTTCAACTTCATCATTTTATACTTAATGCTCCTAACCATCCAAATTTAAAGAATTTGTCTATCATGCTTGAATTATGTCAATCTTTGACAAAGATAGGGAAGTCAGATACATTTTACTTAATAGATCATTTAATTCGTCTTATTTTAATTCTTCATGTTTCTACAGCTACAACTGAGAGATCGTTTTCTACAATAAAGATTATCAAAACAAGACTGCAAAATATAATGGAAGATGACATTCATGCAAATAATATGATCATTTATATTGATAAAGAAATAATTGAAAACTTTAGTTCCGATTCTATTATTGATGAGTTCAAACATTTAAAAGAACGAAGGGCACAATTTTAAATAAATATCTTATTTTTATTTATTATTATATAATATTTTTATAATTGGCCCCCGGACTTCCTGGTCAAGATTCGCCACTGCTTCTAGTATTATGCAATGAAATAGAGAATTCTCTCTAAATTGTTGGTTGTCTTTTCTGTTGAAACGTGACATTTAGTGCTTTCATTGACCTTCCTAGGACCAAAAATACTTGTTTGAAGGAAATTACCCTAGAGTTAAAGCGCTCCACCAACAAGTTATGATTCAACAAGCAAGTTCTTCACGTGTTGATAAATTGGAGCAGACAAAGGATTCCTTTATAAATTCACAAGGTTCCTCGCGATTGGATCGTTTGAAATCATCCATGATACCATTATGACACAATTTTATATATGTCTTGCATGGCAGAACACTACTCTTTTATTTGAGTTAGTTGTTTTAGAGTATCGAGTCTTCTCGAAGTTTTCATTTGAATGTTTCAAGTTTAGGGAGTAAGTTCTCGAGTCCGGATAATTGTCGGTGAGGGTATCTATAAAAATACTCTGACGTTCAAGTCAATGCCAAGAAAAATCTTCTACAAGAATTGTTGGGATAGGTTACATTCCCTTTTTCATAAAACTTACTAGTAGTTATAAAAGTGTGAGTAGGTGATATAGCTTGAAGTTTCATTATGTGGGACTTTATTATACCGAGAGTCACTATAGTACATATGCCCCCGAAGATCGAGGCAAGCCACATAAAAAACATTATGTGTCGTTCGCTAAGCATTCGATTCTTTTGCCTCGAAAAGTCTAGTTAACCCAACTGTAAGAGCGAGATGATTAAGAAAAAGGAGGAATTTTCAAACTTACATTTAATTTGGAAGCACATGCATGTTAGATCTGGACCGTTGAATCAAGCAAGATCTAACGGGTGAGAGACGCCTCGATTCCTATGCCTACATCTATATATTGGGCCAATGGTGGGCCATTCTCTCATTATGTGTTTTGTGTTCATCTACTCTGGCAAGTGTTCTGTTTTCTTTGCTTGTTTGTTTCCCTGTTATCTTGTCGGTTGCTAGTTTGTGCGTGCTCATTGATCAATGAGGTCATCATGACTTACTATTTTCTTTCTTCCTCTTCTGGGTTTGAGAAGTCGGCGGCGTGGATAGAGGATGTGTCAGCCGACCACCTCCACGGGGATAGTGCGGAGAGTTCTTTTACCGGCTCTTTCACTACAACAAGTAATGATCTCGTTATCGTTAAGAGTCAAGAGTCTCGCCACTAGGTGGTAATATTTTAGTAACTGCAAATCTTTTACCTGATATGCTCTACATACTTGTCCAACCGTTAATTGTGAATCACTAATGAACTTGATCCTCTCTACCCCATCTCTTTTGCCAACCGAAGACTGGCTATGAGTGTTTCATATTCAGCTTGGTTGTTGGTGACCTTGAAATCGAACAAAAGGGATTGTTCAAGGATAAGGTTTTTGTTTCCCTCAATGGTGATATCTTTTGTCCCCTTTTGTTTATAAAAACATGTAAGAATTAATGGTTGAATTCAAGAGGGGGGGGGTGAATTGAACTTTAGAAATTTTTTTCGCAAAACACACTTTCTTTGGGAAGAATGATTTATCTTTATTCAATTCTTTTATAGGTAGATTTGATTTTAATTACAGCAAGAATATGAACAAGAAATAAAAGAGATGAAAGCAGAAAATCAACACAAAAGTTTATACTGGTTCACTCTTTACCAGAGCTACATCCAGTTCTTGACAAATCTGCCAAGTTCCACTAATTCCAAGTGAAAATTACAACCAGTAGATATTCACCAATCTACCCCAAGAACTATCTCACAAACCCACAAGATAGACTCTTGAAAAACCTCCCAGTAACCAAATCCAGTTACTGTAACCAGTGTAGATCCAACACCCAATCTACACAATCACACTTTATACAAGAATATGAAAAGAAAAAACCCGGACTCGCAGCTTTAACAAGTATAGATGTCCGAAGCAATTCTAACTCGAACTTTCTCTCTTTGATGAACAACAATCTTGATCAAAGCACCTTATGATATGAAAAGTTTTTGAATGCATAGAGAAAGTCACGGATATGATAGCTCTAAGATAGCTTTCAAATGTTTTCTCAAATTGTATATCTCAAAAGATAGATCAAACCTGTATTTATAGAATAAAAGAAGGAACCAGAATGTTTAAACTGATAAAAACTGATTCAAAGTAGCAAATGATCGATCAGAATAATAGTATGATAGGTTAAAATCAGTTATGATCGATTAGAATAGCATTATGACCGATCAGAACTAGTTATGATCGATCAGAATCATATTATGATCGATCAGAATACTTTTCAATCGATTAAAACGATATTTCAATCGATTGATTTTATTTAAAACTTCATTCAATCGATTAATTCGTGTTTTCAATGGATTGAATTAGCTTAGAAAAAAATGATAGCTCTCTGTTTCAACAGATTAAAAAATATTTCAACAGATTGAAATCCTATGAACTCTTAGACTGAAAAAATGATTTCTCTGTTTCAATAGATTAAAAAACATTTCAACTGATTGAAAATGCGAAACCTTTAATATTTGAAAAAATCATTAAGAACATTTTTAACCTGTTGATTCTGCGATTTAGCCAATTGATATTTCGACTACAAATCCACATTTCTTATGTTAAGTGATTTTAACAGATTGAAAACTCTTTTTCAACAGATTGAAAAACTTAGTTTGTTCTTTTAATGCTTAAAGGTTAGTTTTTCATGCAGAAAAAATGAGTTCAATGAGATGCATCATTTCAAGGCGCTTATCACAAGATCTATTGGCCTATCAAGAGATTAAGTTTTAAACTTCTAACCTATTCATCTACACACCCACAAACTAAACTATATCAACTCAATATGTCTTCATCAAATCCAACAAGTGCTTCAATCTCCCCCTATTTGATGGAGACAAATAACCACTGCACCTGCACATGTAATAACAGAACAGAGACATATATGATTTTGTGGTGTGTGTGTAGTGACAGTTATAAGCAAACACTTCTCCCCCTATTTGACTTCATCAAATAAAGTGTTTAGTTACAGTCCAACAGTACCACGTAGGTATCCAAGAAAAACAAGGAAAAGAAACAAGAGAACAAAACACATAAAAAACAAGACTTCATTCATCACCATTCTAGGGACCCTGATTGAATTGAAGATCACCAATTCTATTGAAGATATCTTCCAGTTGATTGCCAATGTGTTGAAATCTGGCAATGAAATCTTCATCCAGATGGTGCTGGCGAGCTCTCAGAGCAAATGTCATCTCCATGTGCCTCCTTTGATTGGTTTGCAGTTCATTCATCTGATGCAGCATAGTCCTTTCGAACTGTGAGAGAGGCGTGCCACGGTCAGGTTGTGGAGTATAAGGAATTACTTCCAGTGGAGACTGTTCTTCCATGACATCTTCCATCGGGTCTGTTGATCTTGCTCCAGCAGCACTCGGGACACCAGTATTATCATCTTCCTCTTGTTCTTCTTCTTCTTCAATTTCTTCTTCTCTCCCAGCTTCTTCTTTTGAAATCCACTCACTGTCAACTTTGATGAATCCCATTTTATGAAGGACAGAGTTGTTAACTTCATTTGTGGGGCGAACAGTTTCAGCTAATTCTCCTTCCAAATCAACACCGAAATGAGTTAAAAATTTAGAAATCAATATTGCATAAGGATACCTAAAATCACTTAGCCTTTTCGCTTTGATCATATGATCCTTGATGAAAAAAACCCAGTTCACTCTTATTCTATGGTGAATACAATACATCAGTACCAAATCTCCTTCATTTAGTACTGCATGATTGCTCCCCCTGGGAGTAAGCTGCCAGGCCACTATGAATGCAAGGATCCTTTCTTCAAGCTTCAACTTTCCAGTGTTGAGGGAACTCACAGAGTCCCTCTTATTTCGCAAACAAGAGCGAAAATACTGAACTTTGTTAAATTCTTCCACATCAGCGGTATACCCTTTGGTAACTTTTACTCCTTCATCTTTGAGACCAGCAACGTCTTTCCAGACAGTGGGAGTAATCTCTATTTCCACTCCTTTGACTTGAGTTTTTAGAGTAGACCCTTCAAATGACAGGTTAGTGAAGAAGACTTTAATAAGGTCAGGATAAATCCTACCATTGAGTTCAAGGAACTTCTGAAGTTTCTGATGTTGTAGCAGTTTCCGAACACCTCTGAACCCTTCAGCGTCCAACCATGAAAATTTTAGAACCTTGGGTATATTGATTTGTTTCCTGCTCATTTCATGAATGAACAAATCCATCTTCTCTTGGTTCCCATTGAACCAGGATTCAATGCGCCCTCCTACAAATGTTCCTTGCTCAGCAGCAGAGGATTCTCCTTTGCTGAACTTCTTCCTTCCTGATTTGGTACGCTTGAACATGCTTACTTGTGAGATGAAACAGAAAAATAGAGAAGAGAGAATGTTTTCAAGAAGAAGTATAAGCTTTTCAAACAACTATTGTATGCTAAGATGAAATGAGAACACTCGGTCCCTTCATCTTCTTTGAATAGACAATTTTGTCTTTAATGATTTACTGTTGTTCTGCTTCAGCGCAGGGATGGTAAAGGTGGAGAGAGAGAATTGTTACTGTGCAACTTAATTACCCTCACATCTGATATCCAATCACAGTCATTCAACTTTTATTGGATAACTTTGATATTTAGGAGAGTAGCTGAAGCTGATCCCAGTTGTAAATGCACTCAGCACAATCTGCAGTAATTGATTAGAGACAATGCATACACTACTAATCCTAGGAAAAATTAACCAATTGATTTTCCATGAAATTAATTGATTTTTCAATTTTTGATATAGATGCAGATTATCAGGAGTAAAATAAATCGATTGAATCGAAGATTTAATCGATTGTTTTTGTGAAAGAAAAACATGCAGAGTATCAAAAGTGAAATAAATCGATTGAATCGAAGATTTAATCGATTGATTTACAAGAGAAAAATATGCAGAGCTACAAGGTTATTGAAATAAATCGATTAAAAGCTTATTTAATCAATTGAACTGGTAACATAACATGAACAGAGATTGAGAATCAGGAAATCAACATATTATTTCGCAATTTCAATCAATTAAAACACATAATTTCAAGATTTTCAGACAATTTTAATCGATTGAGCATGTTATCAACCTGTTAAAAAGCACATAATCACAATAAAGAACCAATTATTCAATACTAGATATATCCAGAATTCCTAATTCAGTTCTAAGCATATTAAGTCTATCTCTAGGAAGTGGTTTAGTGAATAAGTCAGCTAACTGTTTCTCAGTTTCAATGAATAAAATTTCACAATCACCCCTAGATACATGTTCTCTAATAAAGTGATGTCTAATTTCAATATGCTTAGTTCTAGAGTGTTGAATAGGATTCTTAGTTAGATTTATTGCACTAGTATTATCACAAACCAGAGGTACCGTGTTAAGAGCCACTCCATAATCTTTCAGTTGTTGTTTAAGATAGATACTCTGAGCACAACAACTCCCAGCTGCAATGTATTCAGCTTCTGCAGTTGAAAGAGCAACACATGCTTACTTTTTGCTGTGCCACGATATGAGACTACTTCCCAGTAAATGACATGTACCAGAGGTACTTTTCCTATCCAATCTACATCCTGCAAAGTCAGAATCAGAAAATCCAACAAGTTTAAGAGATGCACCTTCAGGATACCATAGTCCGACATTAATGGTTCCTTTAAGGTACTTGAGAATCCTTTTAGCAGCGATAAGATGAGATTCCTTTGGATTTGCCTGAAATCTAGCACAAAGGCACACACTGAACATAATGTCAGGCCTACTAGCAGTCAGATATAGCAGAGAACCAATCAAACCTCTATATTTAGTTTGATCAACAGATTTCCCTTTTTCATCTAAATCTAGACAGCAGTTAGTAGACATGGGTGTAGAGGATTCTTTGCAATTGTGCATTTCAAATTTCTTCAACAACTCATTACAGTATTTAGATTGACTTAGAAAAATGTCATTTCTTAATTGCTTAACCTGGAGACCAAGGAAGAAATTTAATTCTCCCATCATAAACATCTCAAATTCACTTTGCATTTCCTTAACAAAATTATTACACAAGGCATTATTAGTGGAACCAAAAATGATATCATCAACATACACCTACACCAGAATAATGTCAGTTCCAGATTTCTTAATGAATAAGGTTTTATCAACTTCACCTCGTTTGTATCCTTGATCAATTAAGAAGTTACTTAGCCTCTCATACCATTGTCTAGGAGCTTGCTTTAAACCATAAAGAGCCTTTTTGAATTTGTAGACATGGTCAAGATGCTTGTGATTTTCAAAACCAGGAGGTTGAGAAACATAAACTTCTTCATTGATGAGTCCATTTAGAAAGGCACTCTTGACATCCATCTGTAGTAATCTGAAACCATTAATGCAAGCATAAGCTAATAATAGTCTAACAGCTTCAAGTCTAGCTACAGGTGCAAAGGTTTCATCAAAATCAATTCCTTCCTGTTGGTTATATCCTTTGGCTACCAATCTAGCTTTATTTCTAGTGATAATGCCGTGTTCATCTAGTTTATTTTTAAATACCCACTTAGTACCAATTACATTGATATCTTTGGTTTTAGGAACTAATTCCCATACGTTATTCCTTTCAAACTGATTAAGCTCATCATGCATAGCACTAACCCAGTATTCATCATTTAATGCATCCTTAACAGTTTTAGGTTCAATTTGTGAAATGAATGCCATATGATTGCAGAATTGATTAAGAGAATGTCTAGTGGATACTCCCTTATTGATTTGCCCAATGACATTGTCTAGAGAAAGATCTCTTGGGACAATCCATTCTTTAGGAAGCTCATCTAGGATATCTTCTTCCTGTTCTTCAGTAATTCTTGGTGGATCAGCTTTTGCATGATCAATTGATTGATCACCTTCTTCGACAATATGCTGATCTGAGCCACTGGGATGTTTTAACTGATAAGAATTATCAGTTAAATCGTTATCATCTGCAGTACCTGTTGTTTTATTCTGCAACACTCGAGGAGACTCATTAAAAACAACATGTACTGATTCTTCAACAAATTTCAGTCTTAAATTGTAGACTCTATATGAATGGCCGTTAGTAGAATAGCCAAGAAAGATTCCTTTATCAGATTTTTCATCAAACTTGCCAATATTTTCTTTCCCATTGTTTAAAACAAAACATGTACATCCAAAAACCCTGAAATAGTTTATGTTGGGTTTTCTACCTTTGTATAGTTCATATGGGGTTTTCTTAAGCATGGGTCTAATCAAGACTCTATTCAAAACATGACAAGCAGTGTTTACTGCATCTGCCCAAAAGTATTTAGGTAAAGAATTTTCACAAAGCATTGTTCTAGCAAGTTCCACAATGGATCTGTTCTTTCTTTCCACAACACCATTCTGTTGAGGAGTTCTTGGAGCAGAAAAATTGTGTTTTATGCCATACTTTTCACAAAATAGTTCAAACTTTTCATTTACAAATTCTCCACCATTGTCACTTTGAATAGAAGTAATGAAATAACCTTTTTCATTATGTAAGACCTTGGCAAGCTTTTTGAAAGATTTGTAAGAATCAGATTTGGCTTTTAAAAAGATAGTCCAAGTAAATCTGGAAAAATCATCAACAATTACCATGATATAGAGATTACCACCTAGGCTTTTATTTCTTGAAGGACCAACCAAATCCATGTGAAGTAGTTCCAAAGGTCTAGAAGTAGAAACAATGTTTTTGTTTGAAAAGGATTTTCTAGTTTGTTCACCTTTTAGACAAGCTTCACAGATTTTGTCTTTCGAAATTCGAAGCATAGGTAGCCCAGAGACTAATTCTTTAGAAATCAGTTTATCCAGATGATTAAAATGAATATGTGCAAGCCTTCTATGCCATAACCAAGATTCTTCTTCTTTAGTAAGAAGACAGCTTTGAGATGAGATAGAATGCTTGATATCTAACATGTAAATGTTATTTAGCCTCTTACCTACCAACATTACCGTGTCAGATTTTGGCTCACAGATTAGGCATTTTTCTGGTTTGAAGATAACCTTGTGACCTAGATCACATAACTGGCTTATGCTGATTAAGTTGTGCTTGAGACCTTCAACAAGAAGAACATTGTGAATGGTCACGGATTCACCATCTCCTATATCTCTAGAACCTAGAATTCTTCCCTTGTTGTTGTCTCCATATGTTACGTGACCTCCATTCTTCAGTCTCAGTTTCTGGAATTTTGAAATATCACCTGTCATGTGCCTTGAGCATCCGCTGTCCAGGTACCAAAGGGACTCTTGTTGATGTTCCTGAAAGATCAAGCATCAAGTATTTGGTACCCTTAAATATTTTGGGTCCTTAGGAGTCAAATTTTCTGTTTAACATGTTTTGGAACCCATCTCATTCTACCTTGCGGCACAAAATATTTTCTAGCATGACAGAATTTGACAGTATGTCCTTTTTTCATGCAGTAATGACAAGATGAGAAAGGGGATGTTGTTGCTTTTCTGAAAGAAAAGAAGTTCAAATACTTTTTAGTTTTCACCCCAACCTTAGGTTTGTACCCGATTCCAGTATGTTCAAAAACACAATTTTGAGACCCAAGAAGTGTATCTAAATTTTCTTTACCTTGAGTAAACTTAGACAGAGTTTTAATCAAGTAATCAACCTTATTCTGTAGAAGGATACACTTTTCACAATTATTGTTAGCAGCAACATTATCAGCAGATGAATAGATTATTTCAAGATGTTCCATATTTGTTTTGCTTTCTAATAACTCTTTTTCCAGAATTTTAACCCTATTTTCTAACCAGTTATTTAGTCCTTTTAACCGATTATTTGTATGAGATAAATTCTTAGCTTCATTATGCATTTCATTGAAAGCATTTAGTAATGTGCTGTAATTCATTTCATTTTCTGTGGGAGTTGAACTTACATGCGATGAAGAGGATTCACAGCCAGCCATCAAACATAGGTTCACCTCTTCACCTTCAGATGCAGAACTGGAGGATGAATCATTGTCTTGCCAAGTTATGTAGGCCTTTTTCCCTTTGTACTTGGACTCTTTCTTGTTCTGATTCTTGGTTTTTTTCGGACATTCACTCCTTGTGTGTCCCTGCTTACCACAAGAATAACAAGTAACAGTATTTTGAATAGATTCAGTTCTTTTATCAGTGTACCTTTTAACTTGGCCAGTTTTGTTCTTCCTTCTAAGAAATTTCCCAAACTTCTTAACCAACAGAGTCAGATTCTCGGATTCATCTTCTCCAGACTCACTATTTTCTTCAATCGTCTTGAGAACAATGTTTTTGCTTTTCTTCTCTGCATTTTCTTGTTCTTTGAACCGATTGATTTCCAACTCATGTTCCCTTAACTTACCAAATAGTGAAGCAGTAGTCATTTCAGTTAAGTCTCTTGATTCTGATATAGCTGTCACCTTTGGTTGCCAAGTTCTGTCCAAACATTTCAAGATTTTGATGTTAAACTCTTCCTTGTCAAAAGTCTTTCCTAGCCCAATTAGATGATTGACTATATGCGTGAATCTTTTCTGTACATCTGCAATTGTTTCTCCTTGCTGCATTTTAAACAATTCATAATCTCTAATTAATTCATGCTTTCTTGCCCTTTTCACCTCAGATGTACCCTCATGAGTGACCTCTAGAATTTCCCACATTTCTTTTGCAGAGGCACATTGAGACACCCTGAAAAACTCATCAAGATTTAAAGCAAAGGGAATAATATTTTTAGCAGTATAATCATATTGGACTCTCCTATTTTCTGCATCAGTTAATTCAGCCCAATTTTTCTCAACAATTTTACCGTCCACTGTATGAGTTGGTTTGAAAGGCCCATTAACAATTGTTTCCCAAATACCTCTATCAAGAGATTCAATAAAGATTTTCATTCTAACCTTCCAGAAAGAATAATTCACACCAGCAAAAAGAGGAGGCATGTTTATGGAGGCTCCTTCCGAAAAATTCATCTTTCCCTCAGCCATTCTTGGACCGAATTCTTGAGTAACTTACAAGAACCAGCTCTGATACCAATTGTAAGAATTAATGGTTGAGTTCAAGAGGGGGGGGGGGTGAATTGAACTTTAGAAAATTTTTTCGCAAAACACACTTTCTTTGGGAAGAATGATTTATCTTTATTCAATTCTTCTATAGGTAGATTTGATTTTAATTACAGCAAGAATATGAACAAGAAATAAAAGAGATGAAAGCAGAAAATCAACACAAAAGTTTATACTGGTTCACTCTTTACCAGAGTTACATCCAGTTCTTGACAAATCTGCCAAGTTCCACTAATTCCAAGTGAAAATTACAACCAATAGATATTCACCAATCTACCCCAAGAACTATCTCACAAACCCACAAGATAGACTCTTGAAAAACCTCCCAGTAAGCAAATCCAGTTACTGTAACCAGTGTAGATCCAACACCCAATCTACACAATCACACTTTATACAAGAATATGAAAAGAAAAAACCTGGACTACAGCTTTAACAGTATAGATGTCCAGAAGCAATTCTAACTCAGAACTTTCTCTCTTTGATGAACAACAATCTTGATCAAAGCACCTTATGATATGAAAAGTTTTTGAATGCACAGAGAAAGTCACGGATATGATAGCTCTAAGATAGCTTTCAAATGTTTTCTCAAATTGTATATCTCAAAAGATAGATCAAACCTGTATTTATAGAATAAAAGAAGGAACCAGAATGTTTAAACTGATAAAAACTGATTCAGAGTAGCAAATGATCGATCAGAATAATAGTATGATAGGTTAAAATCAGTTATGATCGATTAGAATAACATTATGACCGATCAGAACTAGTTATGATCGATCATAATCATATTATGATCGATCAGAATACTTTTCAATCGATTAAAACGATATTTCAATCGATTGATTTTATTTAAAACTTCATTCAATCGATTAATTCGTGTTTTCAATGGATTGAATTAGCTTAGAAAAAATGATAGCTCTCTTGTTTCAACAGATTAAAAAATATTTCAACTGATTGAAATCCTATGAACTCTTAAACTGAAAAAATGATTTCTCTGTTTCAACAGATTAAAAAACATTTCAACAGATTGAAAATGCGAAACCTTTAATATTTGAAAAAATCATTAAGAACATTTTTAACCTGTTGATTCTGCGATTTAGCCAATTGATATTTTGATTACAAATCCACATTTCTTATGTTAAGTGATTTTAACAGATTGAAAACTCTTTTTCAACAGATTGAAAAACTTAGTTTGTTCTTTTAATGCTTAAAGGTTAGTTTTTCATGCAGAAAAAATGAGTTCAATGAGATGCATCATTTCAAGGCGCTTATCACAATATCTATTGGCCTATCAAGAGATTAAGTTTTAAACTTCTAACCTATTCATCTACACACCCACAAACTAAACTATATCAACTCAATATGTCTTCATCAAATCCAACAAGTGCTTCAAAACAGATAGGCATTGCGCTTTGACGGGTCCTCATGGCTCATAGCGAAAGTTATGCTCTGAAAGCTCCAAGGACCAAGTAATCATCCGGCTGGCCAATTCTGGTTTTCATAGTACCTTGACTATAGGGTAATCACTTCTGACTATTATTTGATGGCTCTGGAAGTATGGTCTTAAACATCAAAGTCGTAGTGACTAAGTATAAGACTATCTTTTCAATTTGCTAGTACTATGTTTCTACATCTTGAAGCACTCGACAGATATAATATAGAGGATACTTTCTTGTGCCTTTTTACGAGAACTGTGCTTATGAATTAAGGCACGAGGGTTGTGCTTATGACTTTCCTAGACACGATCAGGTACAAGTGTAGTGGACTTTCTAGCCTCGACTTTTGCAATATTGGAGGAGAAATAAGGAATACTTTAACCTCCTAAATGCCTCTTCGATGATGAACTTTTTTTTTCATCACTTTCAGTATTGGTTGCACTTTTTCGGCTAGTTTGGGAAAAAAATGCACCAATGTGGTTCGTCTAACTAGTCTGTAAACCTCCTTGACGTCCTTAGGATTTCTCATATTCATAATTGTCTAACACTTGTCAAGATTGACATGTATTCCTCTATGAGTGAGCATGAATCCTAGGAATTTTCCCCATTCTACCCTGAACACACATTTTTCCTAGTTCAAACGCATGTTGAATTTTCTTAATGATTGAAACACCTCTCTCAAATTCGAAACATGTTCTTCTATGCTAGTGGATTTGATCATCTACGTAAACTTCCATGTTTCGGTCGATTTGTTGTCGAAAAATTTTGCCCATTGGGTACTAGTATGTCGCACCAAACATTTTTAAAGCCAAAGCATTACTTCATGATAGAAGTTTATCGATTCCATCATGAAGGTGTTAGTAAAGAAAAAAACCGATACAAGGATCGAAAAAAAAAATAAGAGAGAGAAAATCGAAGATCATATGGTTGGTTAAAAAATTGATAGATCGAAAAGATAGTTAGAAGACACCCGGTAACCACAATATAGAAACACATATAAATCGAGAATCAGAATCGAGAATCGAAGGAAGAATCTTTGATGTCTATTGTTAAGGAAAATCGAGAAATTAGAATCAAGTGTAATGTTAAGGTTAAGAGGAGTCAAAAGCAATTCAAAGTTCTCGAAGATTTGAAATTGAGATCAAGGGAAAGATTAACCTACATGGCTATCGAAATTATGGCTAAGTTATAAATTGAGGAACGGTTAAACGCGTATGGAACGTGGAAGCAGTTTTCTAAACTGTAGAACTAAGGGACGTGCATGTTGGATCGTGGTGGCAGTTTTGTTAACTGCTCTTAGGAGGTTACCTGAAGGGTGCTCTATAAATAGAGCGAAGATTGAAGGAGAAAGGGGAAATTGGCAGAGACAACAGAAACGCAAGTGAACAGTCTACAGGAGAACGACGCATCATGAAGTTTCTAATGCTCTGGATTTCCGTTTTCATTGATTATCTTTATCGCTTTCTTTACTTTCCCTGGTAATTTACTTTCATTGCAATTTACGTTTATCAACTTTAAGTTTTTGTCCTTTCAATTCCTGGTCATTTACTTTTATGCAAGTTAAGGTTATGCGTTTAAGATATTCGCCATTTACATGTCTGCAATTTCGATTTCCTGCTATTTACATTTCTGCAATTTCAATTTCCTACTATTTACATTTCCACAATTTCGATTCCTTGCCATTTACACTTAATGCAAATTTGAGGTTTCCGCATTTTGCACTTCTCTGCAATTTAATATGTTGCACTGCTTTTCGATGCGACACTCTTACTGATTTCTTTACTTCGCGTTTCTTAATAAAAAAATACCAAAAATAGTACTTTCTGCACTCTAGGTCGTGTTGTTTGCATTTTTTCGAGATTTTGGGATTCTCGATTCTCATGCATTTTTCAATTGAAAACCGTTTGCTAGCCTAAATAAAGAGAATCTACATGGTTGAGATTTGATTAGAACTTAAGTCTCGATAAATCGAAATCGATCAAATTTTCACCAGAAACAAATTGGCGCGCCAGGTAGGGGGTGTTGTGTCGAAAAACACAAACAATTGGTTAGTTCGAAAGTGTATGAGATTAAGGAGTGGGCGAGTATTAAGAATGAGTCAAAATCCACCACATAATAAAAATAACAATGAGATTCCAAATAGTTCACATTTACCAACACTGGGGGGCAAGTTCACAATGGGAATATGCCCGTAATATCGACAACTGTGAGTACGTCGATACCTGTGAGTGCTAAACAAAGCTCAGGCACATCGGTAAACACTCAGTTAGGCTCTAGCACTGTAATGTCAAACAATATACAAACTACGGGGAATCCCGTAACAACATATGCAGGTCCGCATATGAGTGTAAGACTGTCTGGCTTTTCGATTAATAATATGAATGGGGCTGGTACTTCTTCAATACAACGAAGTACGATATTTAACCTAGGAATGCCCCAAAGTTTAGGAACATTTCAAACCTTAGGCATGCCTCAAAATTTTGGAGTATCCCCAAATTTAGGGGTATCTCAAAATTTAGTAACACCCCAGAATTCAGGGAATGTGCAGAATTTAGGAACACAACAGACGCCTCCAATATCAAACCTGGATCACAGAGCAAACCTGGATCATGGGAGATATACATTCGATAGAGATTATCATCGATCCAATATTGAGACTATCGAAAACGCTAGTACTGGAATTTCCAGTAATTCATTAGGAGTACTTCGACAGCAAATGGACGAAAACAATTTTGAGATGGTTAACATGTTATCACAATAGTTGACTACAATACTAAACCCATTAGTTCAAAATACTACCACTAGTTTTGAGATATTAGCATACCAAATGTCACGTATCGGGGATGCATTGGCGATACCTCGACAAACAAGGGTCGAAAATAATGTCAATCAGAATATTAACCAAAACGCTAATATCAATCCCCTTTATTTATTAAGGAGAAATCGAAACAATGATCAATATCAGCATGTGAGGAATGATACTTATGGAAATTTAAATGAGGGATGTCAGAATATGTATAATCAAAATAACATGCAGTACAATCACCTGATGGGACAAAAGATGAATCCTCAAGGAGTGGAGTTAAGACCACCTCATCAACCATACTTTGTTTCTCCTTTTCCAAATACGATTCTCGAGACAAAATTACCTCGAGGATACAAAATACCCAAATTTACCAAGTTTGTTGGAGAAATTGGCGAATCCACTATCGAGCATGTGGCTCGATACCAAATCGAATGTGGGGACCTAGCGATGAGCGAGGAATTAAAAATGAAATATTTTCCTAGTTCATTAACAAATAATGCTTTCACGTGGTTTACGTCGTTGCCACCTAATTCAATATATAATTGGTTGCAGCTGGAAAGAAATTTTCATGAGCAATTCTTTAGGGGGGAAACTCAAGTAAGTCTTATCGATTTAATGAATATAAAGAGATATAATCATGAAAGCATAGATGATTATTTGAATAGATTTAGACAAATGAAGTCGAGATGTTTTACGCAAATTTCTGAATTTGAGTTAGTCAGAATGGCCTCTGCAGGCTTAGAATTCTCGATTAGGAAAAAGTTAGTCAATTTACCATTGAATGATATGGCTCAGTTAGTTGATAAAGTGAGAAGAGTGGAACAAATCGAATACGAGAAACAAAGTTACAAGAAATTTGAGAAACCTATGAAGAAAGATAAGGTAGCGTATATAAATGATATATATGAGGAAAATCCCAGGATAGAAGGAGATATTAAAGAATTTGTCGATGAGAAAGTAAATATAGCAGAGCTCAAAGTAGGAGCCCCATATATTTGTAAACTGCTACAGAAAAATGAAGTGAAAGACAAAATGACAAATCGCACATATACTTTTGATGTAACAAAGGCAGATAAAATCTTCGATATTTTATTGAAAGATAAATAGATTAAGCTGAGTGATGATCATAAATTACCTTCTGCAGAACAAAGAAATGGTCGAAAATATTGCAAATTTCATAATATCTATGGACATTGGACTAATAATTGTATACATTTTAGGAACACGATCCAAGATGCGATCGACCAAGGGAGATTGAAGTTTGAGGAGATGTCAATGAAAGTGGATATGAGTCCATTCGAAGTTCAAGTAGGGTATGTCAAGTCCCAAACGGGCATGACTGAAGATATCCAATTGATGAATTCGACCTTTATAGGTATGGTCGATATTACTGGTGACATTGATCCCAGACATGTCATAATGGATATGTCAGAAGAAGACATAGAGTTCGACCTAAGCGAGTTCGAGAAAGAATTCGAAAGAGAGATCTATCCTCGATCAGAAGATTCCCTCGTCGAGTTTTTAAATAGAAAGAAAGAAAAGGAAGAAGGTGTGACATTATGTCCACGATGCAGTGCGGTGTTCGACAGATCAGCTGTTAAAGCCTTCAGGGCAGGACAGATCAAGAAAATAGAGAACCAACATAAAAGTTGCAATGATAAAGTAGATCAAACCATCCAAGCCACGATGGAGGAAAGTCAACAGAAATCTGTTGGTTCTGGCGCCAGTAGAAATCAGAAACAATGGGTTAGGAAAGAAATATATTCTCCTCAGGAAGGAAGGGGCAGACTTCAAAATAATGATGTTTTCAATAGACTCTCATATGATGAGGGATCAAATACTGGATTTCCTACATTTCAAAGGAGATTTCGAGGAAGGCCTTGGAGGAGAGGAGGAAGGATCCCTTACTGGGGAAGGATCAATAATTATAGAAACTTTGAAGAAAGCAATGCACCAATTGGGGGTCAATATGTAAGAGACTGTGTCGATGACAAAAATGAAAGTAGTTGGGATGGACATCAAATTGGGGTAATATCGATACTACCCGCGGAATACGTTAGCGAGTATGAGGAGTATCAAGGGCATGTCGATCGAGAGGACGATTTCTATTCCGAAGACATGAGACTGAAAGTCACATGGGTAACACAAGCATCATGCGAAGTACCTCATAGAGATGTTGCTTTTATCGATCCCCCATCAGAAGAAATGAGGTTTCATCTGAAACCCTTACTATTGAACATCGAAATTCAAGGACAGAAGGTGAATAAAGTCCTTGTTGACGGTGGTGCAGCGGTGAACATATTGCCAATCACTATGTTGAGGAGGTTTGGTATCGAATTAAAAGACTTGGTCAGACATAATATCATGATTTCTAACTTCAGTGGGAAATCATCGAGCTCAGAAGGCATGATTGCTTTAGATGTGAAAGTGGGTACTTATTCAAGGCCCACCATGTTTGTAGTAGTCCAATCACATGCCAACTTTAATGTGTTGCTTGGTAGGGAGTAGATTCATGGAGTTGGAGTCGTGCCTTCTACGGCTCATCAGAAGTTGTTTATGTGGAATCGAGATGGACATCTCGAGATAATTTTAGGGGACCAACACGAGTTTGTAACATTTATATCTCAAGCTGGTAGGTCATTGCAGAATTTGGCGCTCACTCAACCATTCACCTTCGAGACTGTCAAAGACTTTAATTCAAAATTGCATGGAGAGCGTTTCTTGGAAATGAATGAGAAAAAAGGGTTTGTCATGATTAAAGACGGGGCCAGCCTCGAAGTGGCCGGTAAAAATGAATAAAGATTATGAGAAATTCTTGACTCGATTGAGAAGATATGAAGATGAAAAGGAGGGCCAAGAAAGTAGTAGTACTAAGATAGAGATAAATAAGTCGACTGACTCGACAGTAGTAGAAAATAACAATGATCAAGTCATACTTGATTGCATTTATGATAATTCTCCTTTAGGTTTTGAAAGATCCATCACATCGAACCACAAAAAAGTCGAAGCCCAAGATCCATTAGAAGAGATTAACTTGGGAAGTATAGAGGACCGAAAACCTACTTATATTAGCAGGTATCTCGAGAAAGAAATGAAAAAAGATATGATATCATTATTGGAAGAATATAAAGACTGTTTCGCTTGGGATTATGAAGAAATGCCTGGTTTGGATCGAAGTCTAGTCGAACATAGATTACCTATCATCGAAGGTAGGAAGCCAGTAAAACAAGCTCCGAGGAGATTTGCACCTGAGGTGATGGGTAAGATTAAAGAAGAGATCGAGAGACTTCTGAAAGCAAAGTTCATTAGGACGGCCAGGTATGTCGAATGGATTTCTAATATTGTTCCAGTTATTAAAAAGAATGGTAAAATGAGAGTATGCATCGATTATCGAGATCTAAATTTAGCAACCCCTAAAGATGAATATCCTATGCCAATAGCCGATATGCTAAAAGATGCAGTAGTTGGTAATGAAACGTTAAGTCTTTTAGATGGTTATTCAGGATATAATCAAATTTTTGTTTCCCAGAATGATATAGCTAAAACAGCTTTTCGATGCCTAGGGGCATTGGAAACTTATGAATGGATAGTAATGCCATTTGAATTGAAAAACGCTGGGGCAACGTATCAAAGAGCAATGAATTTAATTTTTTATGATTTGATCAATGATTTTATGCAAGTGTACATAGATGATATCGTTGTTGTATCGAAAGAAAAGCATAAACATTTGGATAATTTGAGAAAATCTTTTGAAAGAATGAGAAAATATGGACTAAAAATGAATCCCTTGAAATGTGTTTTTGGTGTGTCTACTGGAGAATTTTTAGGATTCATAGTGCATGGAAAAGGGATCAAGATTGATAAGAATAAAGCAAAAGCTATATTAGATACTTCTGCTCCAAAGACTAAACAACAGTTACAATCATTTTTGGGAAAAATAAATTATTTAAGACGATTTATTTCTAACTTGGCTGGTAAGACTTATGTTTTTTCGTCTTTGTTAAAATTGAAAAAGGAAGCAGATTTCATATGGAAGGAAGAACATCAAGAAGCCTTTGAGCAGATCAAATCGATGTTGACAAATCCTCCAGTTTTGATACCAGTAATGAGGAACAAGCCATTGAAACTCTATGTATCAGCATCAGATCGAACTATAGTCAGTCTACTAGCAGAGGAGGATAAGAATGGTGTAGAGTGTGTTGTTTATTATCTAAGTAGAATTTTAAATGATGCTGAAACTCGATACAACGATATCGAAAAATTAGGATTGTGCTTGTATTTCTCTTGTACGAAACTCAAGTATGTAATGAAGCCTCATGATGTGATGGTTTATTCCAAAAATAATATTTTGAAATTTCTGTTGTCAAAACCTATTATGCATAATCGAATAGGAAAATGGGTGTTAGCTTTGACAGAATTTTCATTTTCGTTCGAATCTTTGAAATCAGTAAAAGGTCAAATTATCGCCGATTTCATGGCAGACCATACAGTTGACTCATTTGATAATTTATTTATTGAAGTCAGTAAATGGATAATGTATTTCGATGGATTGAGTACATCGGATAAATCAGGAGTGGGAATTCTTATCATTTCACCAAGTAATGTCCCAACTAAGTTATTATTTGAAATTAAGCCCACTTGCTCGAATAATGAAGCTGAGTACGAAGCTTTAATTACAGGTCTCGAGACTCTGATTAAATTAAAAGCCCGACATGTAATTGTAAGAGGCGATTCACAACTAGTGATCAAGCAAGTACGAAAAGAGTATAAGTGTATCAACACCAATTTGGTCAGATATCTAGAAAGAGTAATGACTTTAAGCAGAATGTTCAATGACATAACATTCGAATATGTTCCTCGAGAGTTCAATCGGGAAGCCAATGAGTTGACACAAATCGCATCTAAGTATAAGATATCTCTAAAAAATCTACAAAAAATGATTCAAATAAGAGAGAAATTATCCCATGAAAGTGAAATTTTACAGATTGGCGATTTAGATGATCAAGACTGGAGAAAGTCGATTATAGACTATTTGCAAAATCCAAATAGAATCGATAAGAAAATTAAATATCGAGCAGTAAAATATGTTTTGATGAATGATGAATTATATAAAAGAGGTATCGATGGAGTATTGCCTAGATGTCTAGGGAATGATGATGCTTATTTAGCAATGGCTGAAGTACATAATGGAATATGTGGTGCACATATGGCGGGCCAGAAGATGAGATGGATATTAACTCGACAAGGATATTACTGGCCTTCGATTTTAAAAGATTGTATCGAATATGCTAAGTCCTGTGAAGAATGTCAGAAATTTGGTCCTCTACAACAAATTCCTGCTAGCGAATTACACTCGATTATCAAACCATGACCTTTTAGAGGTTGGGCCATCGATTTAATCAGACAGATTTTTCCACAGTCATCAAAAGGACATAGATATATAATCGTAGCTGTCGATTATTTTTCAAAATGGGTAGAAGCAGTTCCATTAAACGATGTTGATCAACAAGATGTAATTGATTTTATCGAAGAGTACATCATTTATCGATTTGGGATCCCACATTCTATTACCACTGATAGAGGGACAATTTTTACTGGAAAGAAGATGGTTAGATATGCCGAATCAAGAAATATTCAGCTATTAGCATCAACCCCATACTATGCTCAAGCTAATGGGCAGGTCGAAGCAATCAATAAAGTGATTATTGGCTTAATCAAGAAACATGTCGGTAATAAACCAAAAACGTGGCACGAAACGTTATTACAAATTCTGTGGGTCTATCGAAATTCACCGAAAGATTCTTTGCAGAATACTCCATATAAGTTAGTTTATGGGCATGATGTCGTCTTACCCATCGAAGTAAATATTGAGTCAACTCGAATACAAAAACAAAATGATTTACCCAGTTGTGATTATTGGAACATGATGTACGATGAATTAAACGAACTCGATGAAATAAGATTGCAAGCTTTGAATAATATTATTTTACAAAAGAATCAAATCACTCGAGTCTATAATAAGAGAGTTCGACAAAAAACATTTCATGAAGGTGACTTAGTTTGGAAAACGATTTTGCCGATGGATAAGAAATGTAAAAGTTATAGAAAATGGTCGCCAAATTGGGAGGGACCTTTCGAAATTGTTAAAGTGTTATCGAGTAATGCTTATTCGATCGTCGATTGGTATAATAAAGAGAAAGTGTTGTCGATAAATGATAAATACTTGAAAGGTTATAAACCTCGAATAAGGGAAATAAATATTCAACATTAATTCAAATAATGTTTTACAAAGTTAAATACTGAGATTTAAGCTGATCAAAGTTTGCTAACATTTGCATCCAAGAAAAGGAAAATGAATTCTCTTCAGCGATCACTTTTCGTTTTCGTTCCATGCTTTGTCCCAAGGAAAGTGCTACTTCCTTTGCAGAGGATTTGATCGAATTTATTTCTGATGTGAGGAACTACTCCTGCGACCTAAGCTGATGAAGTCTCTTCTCCAACTCTTCGATCTCACTGTTGACTGAAGCTCGTGTCATCAACGCCTCTTCTAGATTGAGCTTTTGAGTTTTCAGTAAATTCGATTTTTCAATCTGGAAGGAAGAAATGTCAGTTAACTCGGTCGCTATAGATTGCTTCTTCTTCCTTACAGCATAAGCTCTGTTGAACAAGTCGGTGGCCGCTGCGACTTCAGCATCAAAACTCTTCGGAAAAGCGTCATCAGGGAACGTTTCGATGGAAGTGAGAATCTCTTGAAAAAATTGTTTCTTTTCGCGCGATTCCACCAAAACTTCTAGGGGCGAAGAGTAAAAGAAGGACCTAAAGCGTTGTATCAACTGGTGCGCTTCCTCAGTCGATGTCGTGGGCGGTTTGGATGAGTGGCTTGAAAGAGTGGCCTCTTCGGACAACAAAATATCGAGGATGGAGAAAGGATCTTCTTTGATAGCAGTTCGATATTCTGGCATATCCTCTGGAGCAGGACCGCTTATTTCGGGCAGTGATGCCGAGAGAAACTCGACAAATGGCATCGCAAAAGGGGGGGAAGTCGGATGCTCTGAAAAAATTGGTGGAGGGGAATCTTGAACTTGGACTACGGGGATATTTACTGGAGAGGAAATGATTCAAGGGAGTGAATCGAAAAAATCTTAATGAAGTAGAATTGAGCAGTAAAGGAAGAAAATAGTACCAGGGGAAGGTGGATCGTTGGGCGTTGGTGCGGGAGAGGGATGTTGTACAGCCTCAGGTTGCTGTGGATTGAAACAAAGATTAGAAAGGGAAATGTGTGAAATAAGTTGAATAAAAATATACATATAAATTTTAAGAACTGTACCTCAAGAATGGGTGTTGATGATTGAAGTAAAGAATCGACATTTGTCGATATTGTGGCCGATGGATGGTCCTGAAAACATCGAAATTCAAAAAAACATCGAAATTCAGAATCATTTTATGGGCCTTGTCGAAATCTAGGTATATAAAATTTGCGTGAAAAGGGGTCTTACGTGACTTGAATGAGTGGTGGGTGTCGTTTGGTCCACTTTGCTGACCGTGTTAGAGTCCGTCGATAACGGATTTATAGTAGGTGGCTGAATGGATCGAGGACTCTTCTTTGACTTTTGTTTCTGAAATGAGAAGTGAATCAGCTATAGACAAAGAAAGTTGAATAAGACAATAAGAAATCGAAAAGAAACCTTCGATTTTTTTGAAGATGAAGAAATGGTGGTAGAATGCTTGCGCTTTTGAGTGGGGGCCGATGGATCCGACTCGTCCAAAGACTCCCAGTCTTTCTCAGAGGCGACGGTTTTATGAGGTTTAGAAACTGTCGAGAAAAGAAAATAGTTAGATTACAATTTAAAGAAAATTAAAAACACTCTCGAAAGAGGCAGTAAAATCTCACCAAAGGGTGATGGAGTTAAAATCTTGACTCGATCGATATGGACAAGCCAGGGAGGAAGAAGATTTTGAGGAAGGTTTAGGTAAGGGAAATATGACAGTTTCGATATCAAAATCTCTTTATTCTTGGGTTTGGGAGAAATAGTTTCTTTCAAGGATCTTAACTCTCAAACCCATTTAGGATGAGTTAAAGGTTTGGCGAGTCCAAAGGGAGCTGAAGGGAAAGTGGGAAGATGGTTGGGACAATACATTTCAAACGGGGGTTTTCCTTGAGGATTGATTATTTTGTGGTTTGATCGGTTAGTGTTTGTTTTATTAACTAAGGAGATAACAACATCAT